>CM029457.1:9840154-11048770 GCA_017140185.1 Eucalyptus polyanthemos subsp. polyanthemos | reverse complement strand
TTCTCGATTTCTTTGACGGATCTATAATAAAACCTTAGGGCTTTTCAAATAACCATACCATCAAAATTATAAGATGCAAAACTTACTAAATGAGTAATTTAAAGTGATCTACTTAATGATACGGCAGATCTCTTTTTGCTAGTGCTTAAACGACCCCCCTTACTTTAAGGACCATTTTTTAACAACATTATTTAGTAAACTCATCAATATGAATTGTAGTATCTCTAGCATTATGCAAATGCTAATAGGCGACTAAGAAGTAATCATTTTTGTCCTTGGTATGTCAGCCATTCAAATCTTGAAATCTTGAAATGACTTCTTAGCACGAAATCGAGACATTTCCATTGGTAGGTACAATATCATTTGTATTGGGATATCAATCTTCGCTCAAGGCTCAAACTTGGAATAAAGTACCAAAAAGTTTTAAACTTATTGTATTAGCACCAATTTAGTTTTTAGATCTTTCAATTGGACTAATTTAATCCTAAATCTTTTTTATATTGATATCAATTCAGTCCCCTATCGGCTAATTTAGGTTGGAAATTGTTGACGTAGATACCCGGTCATCTTACATGGCATGACCGTCTGCTGACATGGACAATTTTTAGTAATATATATTTTTATTTTTATAATTTTTTTTTCTTTTCTTTTTTAAATTTGGGTGAGGGCCGCCTCGTTCGCGAGGGCTTGTTGACCCTCGCTTGCCAAAATGACAAAACTGCTCTCCGTCCACAGAAAGCGGTGCCCGCTTCGCTCTGATGAGTTGGCCGTCTCCTCCACCCGGTCCTCGCTGAAGCTGCCCATGCTCCCAAAGCACAGGAAAATCACCGATGATGGTGGTTGCTCATCGAGCCACTCCATGATGCAATCGCCTTGGCGGCTACCGTCAGCCTTGGTTTTAGTCTCACCCTTCAGATTCAGTATAGGCCCCATGGGGTCCACTGCCGGCGCCCCGAGGCTCACCAAGGATCTCACCGCATGTGGTTCGAGCTCATCAAACGTGTTTATAATAAATCCCTTGGTCGCTCGCATCCCCTTGGCGTGCTCAAGGAACGGTCGGACGGTCTCCTTCACTAGAACCACAGAGGGTAAGACATTGGCTGGCAACAGGTTCGTGAAGCTCGGAAGTCCAGCTCGCCAGCCAAGTCCTTGAATTCGGTAATGTTAACGTGCTGCTCGTCTTGGAGCTACTGGAGGCGGAGCATCATGCCGTGGAATGCGGCGCTTGACATGAAGAAGACATAGGACGGGACTCCAAACTCGTCCGCCAGGTCAATCATGGTGGTGCAGAACATGTCGAGAACGAACCCTGCGAGGCGCCTGGTCAAGCCGGCTGAGTAAGCGAGCTCGGCAGCAACCTGCTTAACACTGGGCTTGATGCTTTCCACGAAGTTGGTAAGGAACTTTGGCGGCCATTAAAAAAAGAAACTTTTTATATATTTTTTAAAAATTTCTATTTTTTTCTCTTTCGGCCTTTTCCCTATTTTGTCCCATTCCCCTGCGCTCCTTCTTCTTCATGCCTTCTTCACCGAACGTCTCCATCCACCGTCCTGTCTTTACTTTTGTCTTTTTCTCATTTATTTTCTTTACTCCTTTTTTTTATTTCTTTTTCTTTTCTTTTCTTTTCCTTTGACTTTCCTCCACTTCTTCTCTGATCTTCTTCCCCACGTCCCTTCTGCACGCCCGAAGCTCCTTCTTTCCCAAAACATGGCCTCACCGAAACTCAGCCAAACAACGATACGGCCCGGAATGAACAACGACCCTTCCACCGCCGAGCCACGCCGTCCGCCGGTCGTCCATCCCTACCGGCATCGACCGCCGACGGCCACGAACTATGGCGGCCATTAATCCACTTGCCAGAACGAAGAAAAACTACACCCACTCGACAATACACAATTCTTATGCGAAAACCATATAAAAACACCACCAACATGATCAAAACAAGCACGATTCACGAGCAGAGAAGCAAGGATACGTCAATCTCGAGTTTAAGCAATTGAGGCATTTCGTCAAACACCGTGGCAAACGCTATTTGAGAAACGAACAAGAGCACGATGGAATTTCGGACGAGGACCGAGACGGATGACAATGAGCAGATAATAATCCAACAACAGCAAGATACATAATGAATGAGGATCGAGACTCACAAGAAACAGGCACAGTGGTCTGGTTGGGCAAACCCGAAACTAGGGGCGGAAATGGGGCATGGTGAGGGCCGTCGGTGGTGTTCCCTATCCGGCTCGGGGGCGGCAAATGAAGGGCGAGCTCTATAGATCGGACTAGGTCTGGTCGCCTTGCATTGCTCCAAGCCGAAATCCTCGGGGATTTGACGTGCCCGAGAGAAGACAAACAAGACTCAAGCTTACAGCTTACCTCGGATGTAGCTTGGGGAAAATAGGGATAGCAGGCCTGAGGGTGCTTCTTTCTCTCTGGCTCTCCCTCTCTCGGTTGCTTTCCCCCTCAGATCTCTCCTCCCATTTTCTCTAGCCAAGCTCTCCAAATGGCCCACGCCCAGCCTCTCCCAAAAAGCCCCCTAAAACCAGAAAGTCCTCGCCCCCTTTTGATGGCTAGCGACCGACATGCCTGGCTTCTGCCACCGCCATCTGTTGCTGTCAGTATGCCCCCGACCACCAACTCTACTGCGAGGCTCAGCGTGAGGGGAAGAAGAAGGAAAGGAGTAATGAAGGACGCCGAGCTAGGCCCAGGTGAAAAGAAATAGAATAAGAGGAAAAGGAAGCAGGGTGGGTCGACTTAGACCCGGTCTGATCTCACCTTTTTTTATCTTACTCTCTTTTCTTTTCCTTCCTCTTTTTTTAAACAAAAAACAGTTGTTTTAATTAAATTTTCTTTTTCCTTTTGTCTTTCTTCTTTTCTTCTTTTTTCTTTTTTACAAAAAGGTCTCTCTTTCTATTAATGCAAATGCTTATAATGTCTATATGCCATGCAATTTAATGGAAACTATTTTTGTTAGGGGTTAAAATTAATCCCTAATTTTCTATGTGATAAAATCCTAAATAAAATGGTAAAATTTAGATATCAACACAAATAACTCGGAAACATTACTAATAGCGACAACGACATGAACAAGTGCACAAAAACAAAGATTGTGCATAGCCATGTCAATCCCTTTCAAATTGGTCGATTGCTTTTGGTTGTTTTGGCATTAATTCAAAGTACACAATTAACATTTGGTATTTTATGGATATTCCATTGCATTTTTATTTCTCTTTATTGCGAGTGACCTACAGGTGAGCATAGTTCCTGAGTAAAACTAGGAACCAGAGAACCAAATCGATGGGTCCGGCTCAGTTCTCAGTTCTTGGGAGGTTAGTTCCAATTCTCAATTCCATTTTTCCCATAATCAAAATTGGGATTACCCTTCATAAAACCTAATTTTTCTTCTCTTCTCCACTTTCCCTTTTATTTCCTCTACGTTGATCCACCCTAACTTTTCTTCTTTTCTTCGCTTTCCCTTCTTTCTATTTCCTCTACAGTGCTCCACCCTCGAGTCACCGACAACCCCACACTGCTCACCGCCCTCGACACCGTTGTTACTTCGTTTAACAATGCTGTTGGCTTTCACTGTAAAGCGTGCTGCCTCCCAACGACAAGCTACTGGGGTTTGCCACTGTGACGCTACTGTTGTTCCATTGTCGGTAGTCCTCAACCTCGCCCACTTCTCTGATCTCTCCCTGCTTCCTGATCAAGTCCTCCTCAACCTCTTCTTTGTAAGCTGTGTGTGTGTTCTTTTCTTCGCTTTCCCTCTTTCTATTTCCTCTACAGTGCTCTACCCTCGAGTCACCAACGACCCCACACTGCTCGCCACCCTTGACACCATTGTTGCTTCGTTTAACAATGCTGTTAGCTCTCACCGTTGCACGTGCTGCCTCCCAACAACAAGCTACTGGGGTTTGCCACTGCAACGTTGCTGTTGTTCCATTGTCGGTAGTCCTCAACCTCGCCCACTTCTCCAATCTCTCCCTACTTCCTGATCCAGTCCTCCTCAACCTCTTCTTTGTAAGCTGCGCGCGCGCTCAACCTCTTTTTTGTAAGCTCTATGTGTGTGTGCGCGCACGTGCGCGCTCAACCTCTTCTTTGTGCGTGCGCACAACACATAAAAACCAATTCAGTGCATAATCTGAGAAGGATGTAAAAGTTTTGCTACATTTTTTGTTTTGAATGTCTAAGAAGGATATGGAAGTGAGATTAAGGAAGAGATTGTAGAAACTCAAAAAAGATGCCCTCAGTGTGACCTCACAAATTCGATTGAGCAACTTCAAGGTCCCATTCCTCCATTGATAGGGCACAGAGAAAACCAACTCCCTCGTTGAAGGCACGTCAACGCAAGCCCCCACAATCCTGATGGAGCAGGGCAAGATCTTGCCATGTTCCCATGAAGTACCTTCCTTGAAGAGTTAAACTTTGAAGGAAAAAAAAGAACACTTTGATCGATTTACTTAAAATTGTAGTCTTGTAATTGTCTCTTTGAGTTCTTTCATTATGACATTATTTGAAAATGTTTCGCTTTGTTTATGTTTTGCTTTATACTAGGTACCACTCACTTTGATCATTATGTAGTTATGCGTTTTTCCTCATTGTGGTTGCTTGTCTTGTGACTATCTCCATCTTGTGAAATCTAATGACCTTGGACCGAGGTCTTGCACCTATCCCATGGTGTATTCCCAGTGCTCTGAAAGAATCTCTTCATTGTTGTTGTCTTTGTGTAGACAATAGCCTAGAAGGAAGTGCAGGATGAAATCAAAATCTTCATGCGTAGACTTTCAGACTTTGAGATTATAAGAAACTTATATTGTAGTTTGATATGAGAGCTACGTGAAGATAAAATGTAAAATCGGTGGGAAGAAAGGAAAATGCATGGCATCTATATTAGTGTCTGGATAAGTTGAGTGATGTCTTACTATTGCCAGTTGGGCTCAATAAGTGCATCTTTTAGATAGATATTGATATTTTAGTTTTGTGGTTTGCAGCTAATTGGTTTATTATAATCGCATAACTTACTTTTTTTATGTGTTCTCTTAAGCAGCCATTTGGTCAAGACTCAAGATGAATGTTATTGTCAAGATTTTTTGGCAGAGCACTTTTGGATGCTGTTATAACATAATCTTCTGCTAGGACCGCTACTGCTCTACATCTGCCACGGGACAAAACCCTCTCGAGGCATTCTTTGAGGTAGATAGAAACTCAGAGAACGACACTCTCGTTGTCTACGCACGTTGGTGGTTTTACCCATTCGGTTTTTAGCATTGCAGGTTACCCACTTTTAGTTTTGTTGCCATTGCTTTTGTAGAGATGGATTCGTAGGATATCTATTGTATAGTGTGGATCTGCAATTTCTAGAAACGTGAATGCCATGTCTGTATTTTGTTTCTCCATAAATTGGTGTCTCTTTGTGGAACCTTTTTAATAAGTTTTGTCAAAAATTTCCAAAGTATGCTGATGTCGGGTTGGCTGATTTTAGACTGTGCGTTGATATTATTCCACGGAAATGCTTTGAATTTGAGGTTAGTGTTTTTGAATGTCCAAATTTTTGTTAGTGCTTTTTCTAGACATTGTTGTTTTGCCATCACTTTTTGGCCGTTGACAATGCTGTTGTTGTTTAGACTTCGATGATGAGTAGCCCACGTGTCGACAAGCCTCCATGGAAAAGAGTAGCACGTGTCAATGACGTTGCTGCTATTTAGTTTTGTTCATTTTGTATTCTCTTTGATGAATGACAAGCTTGTTTATTATTGTTGCTTTCATTTTTGTTTTGTTTAACTAAAAATGAAAAAAAATAAAAATAAACTTGTTGGATCATGGAACCTATGACAAGGTAGGTTCTACGTTCTTGGTTTCGATGGCTAGGTTTCAAGTTCCAAAAAATGAGAAATATATACCTGATGGTAGGTTCCAAATTACAAGCGGAACCTGTAAGAAATCCAGAACCGCTCACCCTTAGAGTGACCTATACAAAAATGGGTTTTGTACTGTATACTTACAGCATCGATTGTCAACTGTTTTATGAAACATTGAGAGTAAATGGTCTATTTATTGATAAATCTAAACCGTTGGATAACAAAAGAGACAGTCCATTTTTCCACCTTAGAAATTTCCCGACTGCCAAAAAAAGTAATGGTGATCTATTGATTTGATTGTCCATGTAATAGTCACAAGATCAGTCTTCAATCAATAAATTCGCGAGCCTTAAATGAGGAACTAAAGCGTACTCTAGGTTTGTCCATCGTGATTCTCCAATGATTGAGCAAGCAAACAAGGTAAGAGAGAGAGACACATGGGTCGATTCTCTAGCCTACAAAGCTCCTTCCTTGTCTGATAATCCCGGCCATGATTATTCTTTTATTAACAAAATGTCGATACGCTTTTTTAAACTGCTCTTCCTAATGTTGGAATTACAGTCTTCCATAGCAGGCTTATCTGCAATTACAAGATCAGTGTATTAAATCCATCTCAACTTATACCAAATTCAAATTATAAAAATACCCCGTTGATACATCTTCTATCTCATTTGTTGGTACCTATAGAACCTAGAAAAGGATTAAGATGAATGGTATTAGCAAAACACCACCAGTAATTAATACAAATTTCTTACCAGCAAATTGAGTATTCACTATGGACATTTGTAAATGGTTTGCCAATTCAGTATACAAATATATTTACAAGATTAAACATGGAGGTCAACCGATTGTCAGAGATGGGGGTTGTTTGCAAGACGTGAATTTTATCCAATCGCCATAATTTGTTGACTAATCGATTTTCTAGTAGAAAGTTGTTGGAGCAGAATAATACGGGGTTTGCAAGATGGGAATTTGCAAGATAAAATTTAATCTAATTCAACTTTGAAATGGATGATAGGGAGTGAAACCAGAGAGAGTGTAGAGAAGCAAGATGTTACACAAGTGAGAATTTAAATAAATAGGTTGCTCACCACCCACAACAAATTTACCCAAGGGACGAGCAAAACGAGAAGAAAAGAAGCTTTTTTGTTTTTCCTTTTTTTTTAAAAAAAAAACAAGCCCGGCCTAAATCCAAATAACCCTATTTTCTAAAAAGGGATTGGCCTAGGGAATAGCCGGCCCACACGGGAATGGCCTAGGTTGGCTGGAACCCTACCTGGGTGAGGTGCGCCCAACCCGGCTTTGACCCGGTTTCTGGCCACCCGGGTTTTGCGAAACCCTACCTGAACGACAGCTCTGGTCCGACCCAGGTCGTGACCCAACGCGATGTTTCCTCCCGTCTTCACCTAAACGTGGCACCGATGGAGGGGCTGGGATGGCGGATCGGCGTCGATGATGGTGGCGACACAAAGGACAGCAGCGATAGGAAGATGCGGCTCGGTAGCAACGCGGGGCTACTCAGCCAATCAAGACCGTGGCCGAGGCTAGGGTTTAAAAAAGAAAAACAAGAGGGGCGTGCGGTGGAGGCGACTAGGGTTTTAGGCAGGGGGAGCGACAACGACAACACGACCATCGGCAATGGCGACGGCTGTTACCTATCTGTAGTAACGGCACAACAAGGTGATGAACAATGGCGATAACAGGGGGCTGTAGGTGCAAGTGATGAGAAAAGGGTAGCGACGGCGGCCCCTCAACTTCCAAATTGGCGTGGCATTAGCGGATCGATCGTGGCAACGACTTTGGGGGCCATAGCAGTGAGCCTTCAAGGCGACGACATTAGGACTCGGTCGAGGCGACGGCGTTAGGGGGAACGGCGGCACAGCTCAGCACAGCATCCAATGGTAGCGGCAATAGCAGTAAGAACCCCAAATCTGGACCTTGGCCAACCCTCTCCCTTTGGAACCCTAGATCTCTCTCACACAGCTCCTCTCCTTCGGCCGACCTCAGATCTCCGGCTGCTCACCCTTGGGCCTCCCCTGAAGTCTCTCAAGAGGAAGTTGTTGAAGCTAGCAGCCCGTGATCCTTCTCGGCGTCCTCACTCAGACCCAACCTTCTACCTCTACGGCCACAAGCTCTCAGATCTTGGCTTGCGAGCATTCGAGCCTCCCCTGAAATCTCTCGGGGGAAGCTTTTGAAGCTCGCTTGCTGTCGATCTTGCTTTGCATCGTGCTTTGGCCTCCCCCCCCGACACCCTAGTTATAGGTGAAGGGAGGGCCGATTGACAAAGGTCCAGCTGCCGATCCTTCGCACACCAAACAGCCTCCGACAGCCGAACTGACATCCCATCCATCAAGATGGCTCTAGCTAGGCCGCCTTGCATTGAAGATGCATCCATTCCATCGTACGCTGCCGTCTCCTTCTCCATTTCGGCGTCGCATGTGTCCTCGTCTCCGACGCATGTTGCTTATCCAATTCGGGAAGAAGACAGTAGGAAGAAGAGGACAAACAGGAGAAGGGGCCGAGCTGGGAGGAGAAAAGAGCCGAGATGGGCCTTAGGGCCCTCACGAGTGGAAAAGAGGGCTAGGCGCAAAGGCCCAGCCCTAATGGGCTGTCAATGCTTTTTGGTTTTCTTGTTTTTTTTTTTATTATTATTATTACTATCTAATTAAAATACGTAGGCAAAATTTAGGTGTCAACATTCATCTGGCCAATTTTGGTTAGCAATGTTGACGGCATTTCACAAATTTTTATATACTTTTATATTATTTTCTTTTCTTTTCTTTAATTTTCCCCCTTCCCTTAGGACTAGCAAGCATGTCGGTTGATCCTTGCTAACGATAGGCATATTAAAACTTCTCCTCCACTTTGAACACAGCAATGCAATCATCCCTCCTTGATGTACAAGTAATAGTACTTATCTCCTATTTTATAAAGTCAAAAGAACACCTTAGGCATAGAGGTAAGCATCATTCTGGTGGGCGGTTTTGACCTTTGGAACTGGGAACCACCCATTAATGCCCTGTTTGGTTGAGCATTCCCAAGGGGCTTTCAGCCCCGAAAGCCCCTTGGGAAAAATATTTTGTGTTTGGTTTACACTTTTGAGTTTGCATTTGCCAAATGCCAGCATTCAGAATGCTAGTTTAAGGTTTAATGAATTTTTTTTATTTTCAATATTGCCCTTAATGATAATTATATTTTCCCGTTTTGCCCTCCAAAACACTGTACATCTTCTTCCTTGGACTTCTGTGGACTTGCTGCTCGGCCAAGCTTCGCGGTGGGCGGCGCTTAGCCTCGAGTGCTAGATCTAGCCACCGGAAAGCCTCGCCTGAGGTCGCGCGACCTCAAGTGTCGCCTGGGTCGAGCGACCCAAGCGACGCCGCCTGAGGCCATGCGCCTAAGGCCTTGCGATCTCAGGTGACACCCTGGGTCGCTTGACCTCCGGCGCGACCCAGGCGGCGTCGCCTAAGGCCACGCGACCTCAAACAGCGTCGCTTGGGTTGTCGCCTGAGGCTAGGGTCGTCGCTTGAGGTCGCGCGGCCTCAGGCGACTAGGTTGCGCGACACCTGAGCTCGGCTCCTCCCTCCTCCCCACCGCCGCCACCAGCTACCTCCTCACCACCAGCTGCTCCGCCACAATTTTCCCCACACCACGCAATCTCCTCCTCCCTTTTCTTTTCTCTTTTTCATTTTCTTTTTACTTTGAAATAGCTTTCCAAAACATACACAAAAAATTGGTTTCCAAACACACTTCCCTTCCCAAAATACTCATTCTCTCAAAGATACTTGAGGAAATGCAAAGCTATTTCCCCAAAGTTGAACCAAACGGGGCCTAAGGACTGGTTCTAATTTTTGGGAATCGAGAACCACCCATTGATTCTATAGATCCACTCGAGAACCAAACCACCAGTCTGATTTGGTTCCCAGGTGGATCCATGGAATCAATCTCCAATCCCTACAAATTTCATTCATAAATAAAAATCATGGTGAACATTGTTTCTATTTAGAGCACCAAAGTTTGTTTGAACTTAAATTTGGGTTGAACTACGAACCATTGATTTGAATTAAAGATTGAAAACTAGAAGGCGGAATGAGTAGATAATAGTTGTTAGCTAGGAGCTTAATTTATTCAAAGGGCATAGTGTGGTTCTCTTAGGGTTTCACAACACTAGGAGCATGTGGAAAATTAGAACTCCTAACCTACACAAAAATTTAAAAATTTAATCATTTGATCCATCTATTTTCAACCTTAACCTAATATAATCACAAGGATGGCTAAAGAGAGACCTCATTGTGCTCTTAAAACGAGCCATTGGCTCTTAATTTTATATCATGACGACAAAGCACCGCAACATTTATGGACATCTCCAATCGGTCCTTTCCTTCCTCTTCATTTTTTTATTTTGTTTTCCCTAAGAAAGCAAGTAAATAGATTATTAGAATGAAAAATATATATATATATATATATAAAATAGGGGTTAATCTTATTACACATTTGAGAAACAAAAATAGTCAATAATGTCCAATAACTATAAATATGTGTGTGTGTACATATATATTGGTTGAAAAATGCAAAATAAATAAGCAATTGAGATTGAATTTCTTTTTATTAAATATATATTTATCGGTCCGGTTCGGATGGGCGGGTGGGCAGTTATATACCTAGAACTGGAAACTAGACCCATACTCAGTTTCTACTAAATTCTAGCATCACATCAAAGAGAGCCATCATCGATGAGAAAGTGGGAGTTCTTGGCAACGGGCAGTCCGAACGGTTCCTAGTTCCTTTGTACACCCCTACATGCGCATTGACGAACCAATATTTATTTTTAAAAGAATTTACTAAATTACAAAATTAGATCTATTGAGAATGACGCATAAAAATATCATTAATATGTCACATCACTACATACATTGAAATTATAGGTCGAATGTATTATATATATATATAGTGAATAAGACGGTCGTGAATTAACAACTACTGGCATCCGCATGAACTGTGTCAAGTTGTTGAGATTATGTTATTTGAATTATTTGTGCAGTCTTAAACGTCATCTCCTTAAACTCTATTGCATTCCATTTATCTCATGAGATGTTGGCCTACATGGGATTCGAGCTACCAACCATTAAAAACACCTTCCTTGCAAAACCGTCTCATCTTATTATTTTACTCGGTCCACGAATCTGCAGGCCGCTGCTTTCCTCTTGTAATAAACATAAAGCAAAAATTAAAAAAATTAAAAAAATAAAAGTCCTTCGGCGTTCCACATGGGGTCAAACCAAATTTACATTCCTCAAGTGAAGGTTCAATTTTGCTATATTCCCTAATGCTTTTCACACTACACTTTCAAAAGCATTAATGAGAGTAGCGCTGGAGGTGAAAGCAAAAGCAAAATGAAATCCATCTATACTTTGAGATCGAGGGATGGTTCCGGCCAATTTATTTTGTTTGAACATTTTCTATAACTTGTCTTTTACATTTGCACGGTTCCACATAAAACACAGTCGATAAGAATCAACATGGTTTATAGTCACAAAAGACACTAGAACAGCCCGAATGGATTGTAGTCCCAGATACGCCGAAACACACGCTAAGTAATCATAGAATTGAAATACCAACAGCCTCCTAAGCTAAATGGAGGCTCACTGACTGCAGACATCCTCGATGAAGCGACCTAAAGACAAGTAAGAAGTGCCACCCTCCATCAAAGCCTTCCTGCTCTTCTTGCTCATCTCCTTCACCTTCTTCCTCCTCTCCCCCGCCTCCTTGCCCTCCATTAACCTCCTTACCCCTCTCTCTATCTTGTCTGCCATCACGATGCCGTCAGCACCTTTGACGACATCTCTTCGATAATCCATCTTGATCTCTGCCGCGAGGCCAAGCTCCACCACCAGTTGGAAGGCGTTGAACTGTTGCTCCGCATACTGGGGCCATGCAGCAATCGGCATGCCGAACCATATGCTTTCTAGGGTGGAGTTCCACCCGCAATGCGACATGAACCCTCCGATGGCTCGATGGGCTAGGATTGCAACCTGTGGGGCCCACCCGATCAGTCTCCCGACACCGGTGGTCCTGTCAATGAAACCCTCGGGCAGGACCTCCGCAGGATCTGCGTAGTCACTGGGGGATTCGAACTTGCCCTTCGCCGGTGGCCGCCGTAGGGACCACAGGAAGTGGCACTCGCTTCGCTCCAACGCACAAGCAATCTCTTTCACCTGATTCTCGTCGAAGCTCCCGTGGCTCCCGAAGCATAGGAACACCACTGACGCATCCGGTTATTGGTCGAGCCAGTCCAGGATCTCAAAACCTTTTTGGCTCTCGATCTTGATGTTCAGTATGGGCCCCACGGCGTAAACTGTGGGCGCTCCAAGGCCTGGCAAGGCCTCCATCGCGCGTGGTTCTAGCTCGGCGAATGTATTTACCAAAATCCCTTTGGTTTCCTTAAACCTCCGAGCGTGGCCCAAGAATATCTGGCAGTCTTCTTTCATGAGCACTTCTGAGGGCAAGAATTTGGCGGCCGGCAGCGAGTTAGCGAAGCACGGGAAGTCCAGCTCGGCGTCAGGGCCCGTGAGCCTTGTCAGGTCCACGTGTTGCTCATCTTGAAGAAACTGGAGGTACAACATCAGTCCGAGGAACGCCACGCCCGACGGGATGAACACGTACGAAGGGATGCCAAACTCGACAGCCCCGTTGATCACCGGGGTGCAGAACATGTCAACGACGAGCCCTTTGAGCCGTGACGAGCCGCAGGCGGAGAGGTTGGCGATGGCTTCTCTGACGCTGGCTTTGTGGCTCTCCATGAAATGATTGAGAAAGGCCATCGGGGACGCCTCTAGGGAGACGTTTTGCTGGGGGAGGAGGATGAAGCGGATGCGGGCGGCAACGGAGGCGGCGAACAACTCAACACGGGAGTCGATCTCGGAGTCAAGGGGTGACTTCATGACGAGGACCGTAATGGAGAGCCGATCATCGCGGTCGACGAGGAGCTTGGCCATCTCCAACATTGACACGAGGTGGCCGACGGCTGGAAATGGGACAAACACAAGCTCGGATGTGGTAGTCATGACGACGACGACGACGACGACGCCTTGGAAGTTTCTTCTTTTTCCTCACTGAGTTAAATGGTTGCGGAGAAGATAACGAGGCGGAGGAGGCTCTCGTGGACCTCAATTGGTGAGTCTTTATTTACGGTAATTGAGGAAGCACCCAAAAGGATACGTGATCAATAGTGTAAATGAGCTCATTCTATACGATTTATATTTCGAAAGTATCATCATAGAGTTTACGTGATCAATAGTGTAAATGAGCTCATTCTATATGATTTATATTACAAAAGTATTATGGTAGAGTTTATGTGATCAATAGTGTAAATGAGCTCATTCTATATGATTTATATTACGAAAGTATTATCGTAGAGTTTACGTGATCAATAGTGTAAATGAGCTCATTCTATATGATTTATCGACCATATAATATTTGTTCTATTGGAAAGCTATTGCGTGACATTTACCTTTCAATTACTGATTGTTATGACAATGTTCTTGGTAATCCAATTTGAGACGTGCCCAGGAATCCCCCCTCCCCCCCTGGGTATGTGCTCTTCAATGAAGAATTTGTCATGTGTCCCAGCACGATTTGGAGCGGCATTTGATAGCTTGTATTAAAAATAGAATTGGTGGATTGAATAACAAAGACAGCCTTGTATAACATATTTTATAGGAGGACGCTAGAATTGTCAAAAGCGGTACACAGCATGTTGCAAATTTATTATAATATGGGCTTACATTAATTAATTAATTTTCTATTTTAAATAATTAGTTAATGGATATTCCAATATTTATTAAACCCTTAAGTAATTTTATTGAATTGGGTTTTGGTATTTATTAATAATGGGCTTAGCTGAGCAATAAGATGTAGGCAATTGTGTTTAACTGAAACTCGTAATAGGAAGATCAATCACATTGAAAGCTGCTATACTGAAATAAGTCATAGAGATGAAGATCTGACATTCCAATAAATCTTTGGTATCATAGTGAATTATTTTTCTTCAAGTGAAACAATGGTTCAAACAGATACGCTTTAATTCTGCTGTACTTATTGACCTTGGTGTTTTAAAGTCATATATGGATCCGATTATTCTTGCTTAATTAGTTATTTATGTGAATAATTTTCTACATGTGGTATTAGAGCAAATCATCTATGATTGTAGAACCCATTTTTTTTTATGGACAAATACGAGATTTTCCTCTTTAAGGTGAATATTGGCATTATTTTTTCATGTGAATTTTTTGATTGATTAATTCTAAAACCTTTGGGCTTTTGTTCAACATGTCGAGATCCTTCCAACCATAATAATTTGTATAATTTTGTTGAGAATTGAGTGAGAATTTTAAATTTGGAATTCTATAGTTTATACATGGAAAAGTTCTAAAATTTTCAAATTACTCGTAATTGATTGATATTCGCTGTAAATTGTTGCATGGGTATTGTTATATATATATATATATGTTTTAGCATCATTGTGCTGCATTAAGGTAAGTTTTTAGGGCTTAAATTGAAGAAAATCGAATTTCGGCCATGGGAGTGTTAGATCCGAATTTCTTGAAGCCTGAATATGGTTGAATTTTTAGTTTATTCTTCGTTTCGTTCATTCTATTAAATTATATTGATGTTAGAAGCAAAAATCATGGAGAAATTTCATCAAAAATCAATGATAATATGATTTTTTTTGGTGTTCGGGTTGAAACCGGGTCGTATGACCGGGTTTGCAGGCTTCGTGATTTGAGTGGAGGTTCACGCCCATTAAAAAAAGAAAAAGGGTTTCTGGGGATTCTGGGCTCTTGCTCAGCCCATTTTATTTCCTTTGGGCCTATAGCCCAATTCGTGAGCCAATTTTAATTCAAAGGAACATGGGCTCCTACGGGCTGGCCCAAAATTTTGGGCCATAAGCTCTTGCGCACATGGGCCATCTTTGCAGCAATTTTCTGGCCCACTATTTCCAAGTCTAGTATTGTTTTGTGCAGGCCGTGCGAAGGTTTGGGACCACGCTAGGTTTGGGCCTCGCAAGAGTATTAAAATAATAAAAAGTAATATAATAATATAATTTTAAAAAAAATGTAGCAAAAATTATTGCTTGATAAATGTAAGGGAAAATTCCAAATAAGGACCTGAAGTTGACCAAATTTCTCAAATAAGAACCCGAAATGAACTTTGTGTCAAATAAAAACCAAAGTTGGCCTATTATGCCAAATAAGGACCAAGTTTGAATCGGTTCAAATAAGAACCCGAGCTTGGTTTAGCCAAATATTCGCCGGAGTTGAATCAAGCATGTGACATTTCTAACAACTGGAATTTGGGTAATTCTGTCCAAAAAAAAATATAGGGAAAATTAACAAATTCTACAACATAAACAAAAAAAAAAAAAACCCTAGGTGTTCTACGGTCTCCCTGTTCCTTGTACCCATCCTCTACAAAGTCAAAGACCAAAGTTCTCCCATTCCTTGTACTCATCCTCTGCAAAGTCGAAGACCTAAATTCTCCGCTTGTTGAGGCATGAATTCAAAGTCAAAAAACCATGCGCTTCTTTCTTTGTTTGCAGAGACCCAAATTCTCCACCAATCGAGTAAGGTGAGGAGCGACAAGAATCGAGTCACGATGATGACCGGGCATCAATTTGGTTGAGGAGCAATGGGGGAGAAGAAAGAAGAAAACATAAACATCTAAATTAATAACATAAACTTAATTAATTTAGAATTTTTCCTTTTTTTCTAATCACAAATTTCTAACAAAATTGCCCCTATTTTAATAGCCAAAAAATGTCTACTGGCAAACTAAGGTCCTAAATAAAGATTAACTTGATCACTTCGGGTCTTTATTTGACACAAAATTCATTTTGGGTCCTTATTTGAAACAATGGATCCACTTCGGGTTCTTATATGACACAAAGTTCACTTTGGGTCATTATTTAAGAAAATAGATTCACTTCGGGTTCTTATTTAGAATTCTCCCTAAATGTAATATGATCTTGGGAAAGTACATGTTGTAAAGTACTTCATATTGTTAATCGAATTTTGGGCATAAATTTTTTGAGTCCCTTATTGATAAAAATTAATATACATAATAAATGTGATGTATAACTAAAAATATTTATCTGTCCAAAGGGGATAAAAATTTGAAAACTATATGTAATTTCCCTCTATGTTGTAATAATGAATATGTATAATTTAAAGGTCTTCTTTGCACAAAGAGAATAAACCCTTGATGATTATATGTAATTCTCCTTATCGTCTTTATGTATTGATATCATGGAGATATATAATTTAAAGGATTTATCTACCCAAAGGGGATGGATCATTGATAATTATATGTAATTCTCCTTATTGTTACTCTATAAGCTTTATGCTGTGGAAAATAATGGTGCGTTGTACACTCTACCCAAATGGGAGTTTATAATGTACTAATTATTTTTTCTAAATTACTTATTGCCCATAATTGATCTTATTGTATTATGTGTGATAAACAGTTACTTTTGCTATAAATAACAATTGAAATGTTAATGGATCAAATATTATACTGTTAAAGACTTAGTAAAAAAGAGAGACATTGTGATCAAAAATATCATAGTTGAGTTCATGTTAGTTGATCCTCTAACAAAAGGCTTACGACTCATTTTGTTTAAAGAGCATGTAAAGAATATGGGTGTTTTAGATTCTTTTGATTTCTTTTGTTAGTGGGAGCTATATAATTTGTATTTCTAGATATTATAGTTATATGCAAACTAATAATGTTTTCATGATGTCTATTAAATTATTTATTCTCAATGATTATTATTGTTGATTCTATTGTTATTTTTCTCCTGTTGACTGAAAAATGGAAGTATAAAACAGTATCTTTAAGCAAGTTTTCGTTTAAAAACGACTAGACGTCATTAATTATGAGATCTCATGTTGGATTGTGACATAGTCCTGTAATTTCATGTTGTTTAGAAATTGCACTAATGCAGTTTCATGTCGTTGGGAAATTGCATTAATGACCGATAATAAATAGTGTATATTTTGATCACATGTTGGCACTATTTTTTACTACACTACTAGGCCCATGATCCATTAAAATATAATGCTTATTATATGTGATTATAGAAGGTCATGTGTTGTGGTATTTTCTTAACACATTGATCTCTATAGTCCTATACTAAGGTTATATAGGATTGAATTAGTTTTGAAATGCTGTTATTGGAATATTATTGTTATTTTTAAATTGTGGCCACATAAAATAAAATTTTCAGTTATAAACCCAATGATGTCATTTTTAATATAAAATATTTTTTCAAAATAAAAATAAGTTAATTAATGTAGCTAAAGTGGGAGAATGTTGGAAATTTCCTATAATATGAGCTTACATTAATTAATTAATTTTTTTATTTTAAATAATCAGATTAATGGATATTCTAATATTTATTAAACCCTTAAGTGATTTTATTACACTGGGTTTTGGTATCTATTAATAACAAGCCTAGTTGAGCAGTAAGATGTAGGCAATTGTGTTTAACTGAAGCCCGTAATGGGAAGAGTGCAGTTGACACACTATTGATTTGAGTTTCTAGGTCCTCTCTATAGCCTATAAAATGATAGATTATACATATCAGTTGCTTATCCCATTGAAAGCTATTATATTGAAATATGTCATAGAGAGGAAAATCTGGCATTTTAATAAATCTCTAGTATCAAAGTGACATATTTTTCTTCAAGTAAAATAATGGTTCAAACAGGTACTCTTTAATTATATTGTGCTTATTGACCTCAGTATTTTACAATCATATATAGATCCGATTGTTCGTGATTAATTAGTTATTTATGTGAAATTTTCTACACAGCACTTATTTTAGTGCCAAATTTTTTTACTCAATCACTTAAGTGGTAAATCAAACAAAAAAAAAAGATCACTTAAGTGTCAATAACGACATATTTCGGTCAAATTAATTATGTGGCTTTTTTTTTACTTTAAAATAAATATGACGTGGCATTTTTTTTAAAACCAATTCCACGCGGATGTCAGAAAAGACATCAAATTTCTGGCCTATGTGACTTCAACTCTCTCTCCCTATGTCTGTCACTTTCTTTGTCTTCTTCTCTCCCTCATTATCATTTCCATTGCTTGCCCATGGAGCCACCAACCACCACACCAAGCACCACCATCCTCTCCACTGAAAAAAATCATCTCGTTTGACTTTAGCTACTGTGAGATTCATTTTTGTTCTTAGCTGTATCCATAGTTGAATGTAAACATTGCTTGGAAATTGCTCACCACATGTTCGATATAATGCCTAAATTGGAGAGAGAGAGAGAGAGAGAGAGAGAGAGAGAGTCATTTTGGGTCATGTAAGTAGTTGAATGACATCATTTGGAGATTTTTATGTTGATTCAGACCTTCAACAAGCCACACTAGATAGAAAAAGTACTAAAATATTGCTATGTCGAGTTAAAGTGATTGGAGATAACATTTAAGTGGTAGTTTTTTTATTTTATTTTTTACATGACACTTAAATAACTTGAAAAAAAAATTAGCATTAAAATGAGCATTATACACAACTTTTACACTTCAAGCGTCATTTTACCAATATTTTATTATGTGATCTATAAGATGGCAAATAGGGGCTTGTACATTTCATGGGGACAAACTTACCGTGAATTTGAAATGTTGGGAAAGGTTTGACAATGCTGAGAGGCTGTTGACACACGATCTTTGCCTGAAGATCTCTCATGCTCTGTATAAAGGGTTTCGACTTGTCTATAACGACAGAATTTGATCACTAAACAAAAATATGGATTTTGCAGGATTGTGCGGTCGCCTTCATTATTGCATTTATCTGATTTTTGATAGTTGAGACATCTTGTTAAGGAATTTCCGCATCAAATGAAATATATATATGGTTGTGAATTGCATTCAAATTGGCCTGACGTTGAATTTTAAGACTAAATCCACGCGAGCCCGACCTCCATGCGAAATTCGGCCACTCTCATTTTTGTTCTTGCTTGGCTGGATGAGCACATGTGCGATGCACGTGTGGTGTTAATTTAAATATAAAAAAATAACACAAGATGAAATTATTCAGCTAGTACTCGATACGAAATGAGAATTTTGGACCACAAGAATTCTCGGTTGAAACGGGGATTTTCACGGCTGAATGGGGCAAGATGTTCTTGGCCATATAGGGTATATTCACGGTTGAATGAGAGGGGCATACGTTCGGCCTGAGGAAGACAAAACAGCAACAAAAAAACACGAAGGGGACATTCGATGTAAAAGATTCGGTCGACAAAATAGAACACTTGGTCGAAACGTTCAGCGAAGAAGAATACGGTGAACTCAGCACACTGATGCTTAGGAAAGAGGGTGAAGAGTCCGGCCGAGTACAATCCGGAGGGCCAATCGGTTGAAGCGGTGAAAAGAAGAGTTGCGAGAAGAGACATGGGTGAAGGCAGCCGTAAGGAGACAGCGACGTTGTTTGAAGTCAGTAGTAGATGGTGACATCTGTGCATAGTTGCGGCTACATTATAATGAAGCCGAGGTAGGCCGATACAAATGGACATCCAGATAAAATGGCCCATTCCCTAAAACTAAAGTCTTTCGTGAAGCTCTCTCGGATAAATTCGACCCCATTTTTCAAATGTCCAAAAATTGGGTACCAACTCGCATTTGATGGGCAAAAGTAGTTGTTATCCTTTTCATCCAAACCATCGTTACTTGACACTCGATGTGACAATGATGCTAAGGGCCGGTTTAGTAATTATTTTGTTTTCACTAATAATTTCTGCTTAGAAATAACTATTTCCGATTCTATTCCCTAGATGAGTTTCTGAGTATTCAAAGGTATTTGATAATCACATATATTTTTATTACCAGAAAAAAGAATAAAAATTCATTTGGTGCAATCCTCAAATTATTTTGTATGGTCAAAATTCTTTTGATTTTTTTAATAATTTTATGAGATTCCTTTTTCTTCCTATCTTCGTTCCTTCTCTAACTAATCATCGGCCTCGGAGGAGCACCACCGTCCTTGCCCAGGCATAACGAGGCTTGACCTCATCCAGTCACGGTAAGGTGAAAGGTTCAACTTTCCTATTCTCTAATGCTTTTCACACTACATTTCCAAAGTAGTAGGAATGAGAATAGCGCTAAAGGTGAAGGCAAGAGGAAAATGGAATCCGTCTATACCTGGAGATAAAGGAGGGATATGCCGATCAATTTATTCTGTTTGAACGCTGTCTATATCTTGTATTTTACCTTTGCATGGTTCCACATAAAACACGTCAAAGGGTCGACAAGAATCAAGACGGTTTATAGTCACTACACTAGAACAGTTTAAATGGATCATAGTCCCAGATATGCTGAAACACACGCCAAATAATCATAGAATCAAAACGCCGACAGTACTCAAAATACTAGTCAATCAGTCTCCTAGTCTAAATGGAGGCTCACTGACTCTGGACATCCTCGATGAAGCGACCCAAAGACAAGTAAGAAGAGCCACCCTCCATCAAAGCCTTCCTGCTCTTCTCGCTCACCTCCTTCACCTTCTTCCTCCTCTCCTCGGCCTCCTCACCCTCCATTAACTTTCTTATCCCTCCCTCTATTTCATCCGCTGTCACAATGCTGTCGCTACCTTTGACAACATCTCTTCGATAATCCATCTTGATCTCTGCCGCGAGGCCGAGTTCCACCACCAGTTGGAACGCGTTGAGCTGTTGCTCTGCATATTGGGGCCAAGCGGCGATCGGCACACCAAACCATATGCTTTCTAGGGTGGAGTTCCACCCGCAGTGCGACACGAACCCTCCGATGGCTTGATGGGCCAGGACCGCGACCTGTGGGGCCCACCCAATCACTCTCCCGACACCGGCCATCCTGTCAATGAAACCTTCAGGCAGGACCTCCGCGGGATCTGCGTAGTCACAGGGGGCTTCCAACTTGCCCTTTGCTGGTGGCTGCCGTAGGGACCATAGGAAGTGGCACCCGCTTCGCTCCAACGCACGGGCGATCTCTTTCACCTGGTCCTGGTCGAAGCTCCCGAAGCTGCCGAAGCATAGGAACACCACTGACGCATTCGACTGCTGGTCGAGCCAGTCCAGGATCTCAAAACCCTTTATGCTCTCGACCTTGATGTTCAGTATGGGCCCCACGGGATAAACTGCGGGCGCTCCAAGGCCCGCCAAGGCCTCCACCGCGCGGGGTTCTAGCTCGGTGAATGTATTTACCAAAATTCCCTTGGTTTCCCTAAACCTCTGGGCGTGGCCCAAGAATATCCGGCAGTCTTCTTTCATGAACACTTCTGCGGGCAAGAATTTGGCAGCCGGCAAAGGTTTAGCGAAGCATGGGAAGTCCAGCTCAGCATCAGAGCCCTTGAGCCTTGTCAGGTCCATGTGTTGCTCTTCTTGGAGAGACTGGAGGTACAGCATCAGTCCGAGGAGCGCCCCACCTGACGGGATGAAGACGTACGAGGGGATGCTGAACTCGATGGCCACGTCGATCATCGGGGTGCAGAACATGTCAACGACGAGCCCCTCAAGCCGTGACGAGCCGCAGGCAGAGAGGTCGGCGATGGCTTCTCTGACGTCGGCTTTGTGGCTCTCCATGAGCTGATTGAGGATGGCAAACGGGGAAGCCTCCAGGGAGGAGTTTTGCCAAGGGAGGAGGATGAAGCGGATGCGGGCGGTGACGGAGGTGGCAAACGACTCGACACGGGATTCAATTTTGGAGTTAAGGGGTGAATTCATGATGAGGACCGTAATGGAGAGCCGATTGTCACGGTGGACGAGGAGCTTGGCCATCTCCAACATCGACACCAGGTGGCCGACGGCCGGAAATGGGATGAACACGAGCTCGGATGTAGCACTCATGATGATGCCTCTGAAATTTCTTCTTTTGCTTTGCTGAGGTGAATAGTTAGCGGAGATGATAACGTGGTGGAGGCTCTTGGGGACCTCAATTATTGAGTCTTTAACGAGTGGTCCTTAAGGAAACATGCAAAAGGGTGAGCATATGTCATTAGGACGAGGCGACCCCGTCATGCTGATTTGCGGCAGTCCCGGGTTGACTCGCATCTGTTGGGTCTTCTTAAGTTTGGTTTTTGCTCGCAGTCCATTTGCTCCTCGAAAAATTCTAAATCAACCCGGCGCATGCCGGCCAATGCATCCGAAGAATGTTAGCGGGTTCTACGGGAGAGAAATAAGAGATAAGAAAGAGAAATGGATTGGCTTAGATGCATTCGATGCGCCTTCTAAATATTCCATGCAGAAATTTTTTAAAATTAACTTCAATATCATATATGTCAATAATTACGAAAGTACTATCATACAGTTTACGTGATCAATAGAGTAAATCAGCTCATACTATATGATTTATAGACCATATAAATATTCTTTCAATTAAGAAGCTATTGTCTGATATTTACCTTTCAATTACTGATTGTCATGACAATGTTATTGGTAATCCATTTTGAGACGTGCCCGTGAATTCCTCCCCTTGGGTTACGCTCTTAACAATTAAGAATTATCATGGGTCATTACATGATCTGGAACGGCGTTTGATAGCTTGTACTGCAAAATAGAATTCGCGGACACCGGGAAGGGTGTCGACGTACGGGTTTTGTGTAGAAGTTGGATGACAAGTCATGCTGAATGCCCAGTTACTCCGGATGTTAGAGGCTAGACCAAAGATGCATTCCCTGATCTCGAATCTGCCCTTATGGCGACCGAGAAAGAAATAGCTTGCCATACTCCTATGAATGATGATGCATTAGACAGGAGGGTCATCGATGGTCGCGGCAGTGTACTCATAACTTGTCAAAAGCAAAAGCATACGGATGGTCCGCGAAGCAGCATTCCCCATCAACTTAAAGAATAGAAACATATTTGGTACCTACCATGTTGAAAGACAAGGAGATGTTCGACCCTTCGACCGATGGTTGGTGAGGTGGGATTCGTGGAAGGGACCTTGCCATGTTGAAAGACAAGGAGATGTTCGAATCAATTTAGCAATATTCGTCGGAGATGATTTTGTCCGAGAAGGTGGAGGATCTTCTCGCCCAAATGTTGAAGGCGAAGGATCAATTTAGCAATATGGGGATCGCAATATTAATCATGCTTGCCTCTTTCTTCTTTCTTTCTTTCTTTTTTCTAGTTTAGATTTTTTGCAGTTCTTATTCCTTTTATCCTTAATTATTATTTTTTTAAAATTTTTTGATAAGTGCATTAGAAGTTCTTAAATTTGTCAAAAAAGTGCAATTAAGTACTTAAACATTTAGAAAGTATAATTAAGTGCTAAAACCTATCATGAAAGTGCAAATGAGTCATGTCTTAAAACTTGTCAAATTAATTCAATTATGACCTTTCATTGATTGCACTTTTTTAAAATTTTAGGATTCGATTATATTTTCGTGATAAATTTTATGAATTGATTGCATTTTTTAAAAGTTCTAGGATTTAATTACACTTTCGTGATAAATTTTAAAATTTGATTGTATTTTTTGAAAATTTTAAAGCTTAATTGCACTTTTATAAACATTTTTAGGACTTCTAGTGTAGTCATTCCTAATTTTTTTTTTTAATCTTTTACTCTTGTTCGTTTTAAACTTTCAATTTTCTTCCTAATTTGGAAATTAATGGAGCCACATTGGCATGATGTATCTTAAGAAAGTCATGTCAATATTTTTTGCTACTCAAATTAGATGAAATTAATGGAATGGTTTGATTATATTAATTTAACAAGTTCTAGGACTTTAAAGTAATTTTTTAAGTTTAGAACACCATTGCACTCTCACAACAAACTTTTGATGCATTTATTCCTCGATAAAATGATAAACTGCCGAGTTTGTGCCTAGACCCCTAATTTTCACTAAATAGGTCACGTTTCCAATGTAAATGCAATATTGGTAACTTGTTCTTATGTTTAAAGCAAGCATGAAGTTCAAGTTTAATAATGGACATGCGGATTTCTGGAGTGCCATAACTTGGCAGAAAATGGACACTTAAGTGCCATAATTTACGAAAGGTACATTTAAGTGCCAAAATCGGAGCAAAATGGATCACTTGAGTGCCAATTTGGCCAAAATCCGGCCGAAACGCTGACGTGTCAATTTTCCCACAAAGCGAGTGCAAAATGGCATCTCTTTGGGAGAAAATATTGGGTACGTCTTATGTATCAACGTGGCAAACAAGAAGGCGCTCGCAGCGCGACACGTGTCGTGCGGGACCCACGATTTCAGAGGCGCCCATTTTGAAAATTTTCCTGTACTGTAGCTCTGCCGCGGGTTCTTTTATTGCGCCTCTCTCTCTACACTCGCTCTCTCTCCCCGAACGAAGTCCCTCTCTGCGACCTCCCTCTCTCTCTGCCCTCTCTCTTTCCGACCGGCGAACGATTGCCTGCAACCGACGAACCACCGCACGGGACCGGCGAGAGGACCGCGACTTCCATCTCTCTCTGCTGCCCTCCTTCTTTCCGACCGGCGAACGATTACCTGAAACCGACGAACCACCGCACGGGACCGGCGAGAGGACCGCGACTTCCCTCTCTCTCTGCTGCCCTCCTTCTTTCCGACCGGCGAACGATTGCCTGCAACCGACGAACCACCGCACGGGACCGGCGAGAGGACCGCGACTTCCATCTCTCTCTGCTGCCCTCCTTCTTTCCGACCGGCGAACGATTACCTGAAACCGACGAACCACCGCACGGGACCGGCGAGAGGACCGCGACTTCCCTCTCTCTCTGCTGCCCTCCTTCTTTCCGACCGGCGAACCACCGCGCCCCCTCCGGCTCGAGATCCGGCACCGGCTTGTCCTGTACGCTGGAACATTCGCGCCTGACCGCCTCACACCCACCACCCGACCACTTCTCTGTCCTGTGGTTCTGGTGAGGTAATACAGGTCATGGGCTTAGTAAAGAATGCAATTTCTACAATAGCCCTCTTACTGCAAGGTATCTCTACGTCATTTATTGGAAATTTTGTCGTGTTGGTTGAGATTTTTCATTTTTATTTTGGCTCTACATTCCCTCCCTCTCCTTTGTCCAGTGGGAATACTCATGATGATAGTCTACTGGCCAAACTTGAGACGGTCTACTCTGGTTCTGGCGATCGTGGGTCTTCAATGGTTAGACAAATTTTATTTCTTCAATGTACTGATTTGGCTATCTTGTGGGTTCTAATCTTTTGGTATTAACAGTTTGCATTCAACATGGAACAAGGAATTCCTGTTTTGCCAGAGTGGCTGTTCTTTAACAGAGTGAATGCCCGTGCTCGTAAAGGCATAGAAATTGGTCCTGCCCATTTTATTCTAAGGTATCATGCCAATTTATGATTGTCTTTTAAGAGACTCTAGATAGCCCTGTGTATGAAAATTCAGAGCATTGTGGAACTTCCAGACGGCTTGACAGTAAAAGAAGCCTTGAACTTGGGAGTGTATTTAACTCTCTGAAGTTGCTGTTTCTAAGCATCTTCTATACCTTTTCTATGATGATGAAAATTGTTTTCTGATTGATTGTCTGTTCCATTTGTAGTTTGTCTGGTGGGCACGTAGTTGGTAATTTTTCTCCTCATGAAGCATTTGCCATTGGTGGAACAAATAGTGTCAGAGGCTATGAAGAAGGTGCTGTTGCCTCTGGCAGATCTTATGTTGTTGGCTCTGGTGAAGTTTCATTCCATCTGGTGGGTAACTTTTGTCATTGTGCAATTTTGCTCTTTGGCTAATCATTTTCATTTCCTTGGGCCTCAATCTGGGTCACCATGACTACTGAACTGCTTTCTTTAACTTTCTGTTTAGTTGTTTGTGGTTCCTCAGTGGTTTCTTTTCACCTCGAATCATGAGTTTAGGTGACTAGATGTTATCACACAATCATTTACTAGAGCATACTACTTTGGTTTTGTGATGTCACTGCATATTTTTCACTGTCACAGATGGTTAATTTTGGGACTGAATTTCTCTTTTGAAGTACTCTTAACTGGAATTTGAATACTTGTTTAATAGTTACATTCTTCCTTTGATGATTGCAATATTGTTTAAAAAGAGCATAATGCCCCTTTCTCTCTGTGGTGCATGCATACCATGTCCCCACTTATGAAAATGCCACGGATGTGAAGCCATCAGTATGCTAACCATCAGTTTTCTGTCTTCACGTCCTTCAGATGGGGCCCGTTGGTGGAGCTCTGTTTGCAGACTACGGGAATGATCTAGGATCAGGTGCAACTGTCCCCGGTACTCTCTCTCTCTCTCTCTCGTTGCATTCGCACATGCACATACACATACACAAGTGAAAATTTGTTAACATCCCTACCTGCTAGAGCTTGATTGAACATTTTGCAAATGATTTATGTTTGTCAAATTACAGGATCTGCGTAAGATTCCAGTAAAAATCATCGCAAAGTTCCTATCTCTAGTTCCGCATAAAATCAAAATGCATAATTTTTTGCTCAAAATTCCTTAAGTTGTTTATATGTTGGTCAGATTTTGGCAGAACTAATCCTAAGTCGCCTCGCCTTGTTCTATAGGTGATCCGGCTGGTGCAAGGTTCAAGCCCGGAAGCGGTTATGGATACGGGGTCGGCATCCGTGTGGATTCACCTCTTGGGCCACTGCGTCTGGAGTACGCATTTAATGATAGGAAGGCTGGCAGGTTTCATTTAATGAAGTAGTATGCTCTAGTAAGAGGGCTATTGTAGAAATCCTTAATTACTGGGGATGGGCTTTCTGATTTTGATGTCTACATTTCAGAGATCACTAGTGGCCAGCAAACAAAGTCCGAGTTAGATCAATATTTGGAGGAGTCTCTTCTGCCGAGGGTACAGGACTTCGATCTATTGGGTTGGTGGAAATTAAATAACCTGAAGTACCCCATTCTTTCCAAGATGGCTGCTGATGTTTTGTCCATACCAATCTCGATTGTTGATCCTGGTGCTTTCTTTGACACCCAAAGCAAGAAGATTGACAGTTATCGCAGTTCATTGCGTCCAGTTACACTTGAAGCTCTTGTTTGCGCCAAGAACTGGCTCCAGTCTGGATCGTCCGAGACTTCTAATGCATTTGTGAAAGCTGAAGTTTAGGTTTAGAATTTCGAATTTTCTTTTCTACTTTTTTAGTTTAGCTTATCTTTGTGTGGATGATTATTCAGAGGTTGAATCAGTAGATGCTGACTGGTGGATTCTTGATTTGCGCTCATGTGTTAGATCGTCCCCCTTTCCAATCAAATTAATCATAGTATTTTTGCATTGTGCTTGCAATTTAGATTTTCATTTTGTTTAATAGTTCAGCTAATTTGGGATCTGTTAAAAACAGCATCCCTCTTTATCTGACTATTATGGCCGTCTCCCACAGAAATGCTGCATGTCATGTGAGTTTGCACTTGGACACAAATGCTGTGATGCAGATGATATTGTCAACTACGGATCTTGATCATTCGGAATTTATATCCCAAAATCTTGTCTTCCCTACAAGACAGGATCGGCCAAATAAAGCGTACCATGAACCTGCCAAATTCTTGGTCGATGGTAAACTTGGCTGCCTCGTCAATTTGTCCTGCATGAAGAGCGAACGCAACCAAATGAAAAGCAATTCTCCTCCATCAAAAAACTAATGGGTTGCGATTTGATGAACCGCTTGTGTTTTTGAGGATGAGTACGTGCACAAGTGGAGTTAAACAATCTTAATTTCACGTAAAAGGATGATTACTAAAGCTTTTCTTTGCCCATGAGCTTAGTTCTCTCTTTTACATTCAACTGGACTCATCGATGAAGGAGGTTCATTTAATTCCCATCTTCTGCGTTGTTAAGACTGATGCTAATGCATACACGATTATTTATAAATTAGAGGTCTGCTTCTTAGTAACAAAAGTTAATTTTGCTTTGATGGCTTTCTCAATGTTACGGAAGAGCAACTTACACTAGTTACGCAACGAACTGAAGCTTCCCATTCTGTGTTTTTGTCTCTAGGAATGTCCGAGTCTCCCTCAGTATTTTGATGTTTCAAGAACAGCTTCACAGACTAGTTACTTACCGCCTTTCTAGCAACAAAGTGGTGTCCGTTGATGGACCAACTTCACCTTGGGAGCAAACCTACTGTCAATTAGCAAGACCGTAGGAAAGGTGCCGTTAAGCCATAAAAGAGAAACAAGCCGACAGCTCTTCAAACATCCATTCCAGGCGCTCCAAGGTAAGATTTGTCATATGGAATCAATAAATTCAACCGAGAAAGGGAGGAAACACACAAAAAACTTCAGTAATGCATTTCAGCTGACTTATAAAAAAACCAAAAGGTACACCTGCTCTCCCATAATCCTAACTCAAAAAACAAAAAATCCTGTAATTATTCCAAGCCAGCATTTTGACTAGTTACATAAGAATGCAAATCAAATGCATCGACCCTTCCACTAGAACTCACTCTCCCATGTCTATTCATAGCTGTATGGCTTGTCACTTGAGGAAATAAGGCCCGTCTAATTCTTAGTGGAACCAAACTGTGGCTGCTTAATTTCGCCCAGAAGTTACAACTGAATGATACACTTAACAAATCAGCCATTATGACTCGCCACCTCCAAACATACCCATCATATCCTTGCCAGAACCCATTTGCTTCATCAAGTTCTGTAAACCACCCATGCCACCAATCTGCTTTAGCATCTGAGGTGGAAGAACTCTGCTCATGTGCTGTGCATTCATGTTTCGAGACCGCATGTTCATATCACCCCGCGTTGGGATCTTAAGTCCCTTCATTTTGCTCCAAATCTTGGCAAGCCGCTTATACTCTTCCAACATTTCCATAACTTCTCTGACATGGCGACCAGAACCCCTTGCTATCCGCATGATTCTAGAGTCATTCATGATCTTTGGATTTGAACTGTCTAACTCTGAAACAAATCAAACTTGTTTAATCAGGCTCAGAGGCAAGGATTTGAATTTAAAACTTTCACTGCAGCCATAAGCCAAAATAATAAACAGCTAAACTATATATTACTGCATGACTTGCCTTCATTTGTCATTGAGTCCATCATGGTCATGTATCTTTTGATCTTTGCCTGGCTTTCTTTCTCTTGACCCTTTGGCATCAATTCTGAACTGAACCCCGGTAGCATTGAAAAAACCTTTGGCATCAAGTCCGTAACTCTTTAAAGCCTGTCCACATCCATATGAGAAGTCATCGACTTCCCTCAGCAGCTCTTTTAACATGACCAGAAACAGGGGCCTGTCCACATCCATATGAGAAGTCATCGACTTCCCTCAGCAGCTCTTTTAACATGACCAGAAACAAGGGCGTCCACCAATTTTAGATCTTTTCCTTCACCTGCAATATGACAGATGCAGCACGAAATTTAGAATAAGAATGCTGGCAAATAAACCCTTTAGTTTATCGAATAAAACTTTTAGTTTTCTGTTTTCAAAAACAAAAGTGAACGTTGTTTAGCTAAGAGTGTCTGCACAACTTCCCTCATTCAATGCGGCATCATTTTGACATTTAAATTTATTCTTCTTATTTAGATGGGCGTTCATCTTTTAAATCAATCCATTGCATGACAAAGGACATACTTTGCAATCATCGCTCCAGCTGAGTCATGAATCCGGGAGAAACAGTGGAAGAAAGAGTTATGGATGCACAAGCTGCAAGCGCTGAGGTTAAACCAAATAAGATGTCAATAGAGACATGAAAAATCAAACAAATATAGAAACGAATTAGTTACCTGGGATTGCACCAACATCTCCAAATAGGACATTTTCCGCTTGAGCTTCATTTGTGACCTTGATCGAAAGTACATCAACATGTCAGAGAGAGAGATGTAGCTCCACCACCATCGATGATCTTCGGCAGCTAGCTGAAAGTGCGTCAGAGCCACGGTGATTAATGAAATTGTGATGAGCAGAATAATGAAGATGACAAATATCGTGCTATAAAGGGTATAGACCCTATTACCCCACATGCTCATTAACATGTAATGCAGCTGCATGTAGATTGTACAAAAAGGCAAGAAACCTGCCAGGACCATCTGTTGAAATGTGCCCCTGTACCATTGGAGTGACGGGACCTCTCTAGGGCACTTTGAGGTCTCACAAGAAACGTGCCAGGACCATCCAATGCACGCTGTACTGTAGCTCTATGTCCATATTCCTGCCTTCAGCCAACTCCACTACTTGATAGTCGACATCTCGTTCATCACTTTTGTTGTTTTAGTTTGCACAGTTTTGTCTTTACACAATAATTCAATCTTGAACATATGAAGTAATGAAAAATTAGCACTCAAACTATAGAAGGTGTCCAATCTTTCTTGACAATAAACAACTATACTTGAATTTTCACTTTTTCTTTCAACATCCATCAAGAAAAAAATTCCCAAGTACGCTTGACAGATTGGACAGGTGCTATAGAATGATTACTTCGAGCAGTCACAAAGTCATGTTTAAGCTAATTTAGACAAACTTCAAAAACAGATGAATAAACAGCAGATTCTAGAACTGTCTAAACGAAAATGACCAGGCTTCCGTACTATTTTATCTTAAAATAACATTAGTACATTCTCACAAAAGGAAGCGCTCACAACACTTGCTTCAGTTTTCAAATTCCCACCAATTCATGATATAAGAACAAATTACACAAAATGCCTCATGTTAAAGGGACCAAGTTTAAATCATGCTAGCACCTAAAGTTTATCTTTCAAAGCAAGGGAAACAAGAGAGTTCAGATTCCCTGAATGATGACACAGAAAACACAACTGCAAATGGGTGCGACTTATATACGGTCACGTTGAAAATGGTAACACCAGATCCAAGGAGATGAGCAGAACCTTGAACGTGTGGCATATTTGAAGTCAACAGCCAATGAAAGTTCTTGTTGCCAGAGACATCAATGAATGTTTCACCACTTTTCTCAAAGTGAAACAGCTTATACTGGCGAAATAGAATAATGCCATCCCTTATTCATCAGGTTTATACATATTTCACGTCATTCGCCCTTCTACAAGGAACACATTTCACTTTAACTGTTTTTAAGTGAAAACTAAAAACAAGTGATTGACACACTAGTGACTCTTTGAATGGTAATTGCTCTTGATCAAATGGGAAATATTAACTTGAAGGCCATTCTTACGGAACAGAACAAGTGTCAAGTGGTCTTGGGACACCTCGATTTGGGTCCACTAGTTCATTAGTTGATAGGTTTCACATGCACCGAGAAGAAAGCAATTATACCAGGCGTCTAAGCATTTTGCATCAATACATGGCCAATGAGACCGAGAAGGAGCATATCAAACTGCGTTTGTAACACAAACAAATATTTGCAAAAAGCAGTACAATAAGCACACATACACTGTGCGAGGAATGAACACGAGCACGACGGAATTTCGGGCGAGGACCGAGACCGAAGATCGTGCGAACTGGTCAACCACGAGCTCCGGCCCGACGCCCCACCAAAAAAAGGGCAGACGTACTCGGGAATGACCTACCTGGTTCGGACGGGAGCGCTACGGCGGACGGCGGCTCTCGGGCGGACGACTGGCGACGGCAAAGCTGCCCTTCGAGCTCCCTCTCTCCCTTCAGCTCGCAATCTGATATGTCACTGATTCCTTCCCCTGTGACTTTTACCTGAGACTTTTACCTGAACCAAAGCACTGGCGGGATCGTGATGCGAGCAGAACTGGAGATCAACAGGCCGGCGGGTGTGAGGTGGTCGGGCACCAACGTTCCAGCGTACAAGACAAGCCGGTGTCGGATCTGGAGCTGGAGGGGGACGCGGTAGTTCGCCGGTCACGCGGTGGTTCACCGCGAAGAGAGGGAGGGCAGACAGAGAAGAGCGGGATCGTGATGCGAGCGGAACTGGAGATCAACAGGCCGGCGGGTGTGAGGCGGTCGGGCACCAAGTTCCAGCGTACAAGACAAGCCGGTGTCGGATCTGGAGCTGGAGGGGGGGCGCGGTGGTTCGCTGGTCACGCGGTGGTCCGCCGCGAAGAGAAGGAGGGCAGACAGCGAAGAGCAGGGGACGGACGAGTCGGGGCCAGATCCGGAGCCGGAGGGGTGGCGCGGTGGTTCGCCGGTCGGAAAAAGCGAGGGAGGGCAGAGAGAGGGAGGTTGCACGCCGGTCGGTTGCTCGCGGTCGTCTCGCCGGTATCCTTCTCGTTCGTCGGTTGCTCGCAGTGGTTCACCGGCCGGAAAGAGGGAGGGCAGAGAGGAAGGTCGCACGCCGGTCGGTCGCTCGTGGTCGTCTCGCCGGTATACTCCTGGTTTGTCGGTTGCTCGCGGTGGTTCGCCGGTCGGAAAAAGCTAGGGCACAGAGAGAGAGTTCGTCGGGAGTTCGTTCGGGGAGAGAGAGCGAGTGTAGAGAGAGAGGCGCAATAAAAGAACCCGCGGCAGAGCTACAGTACAGGAAAATTTTCAAAATGGGCGCCTCTGAAATCGTGGGTCCCGCACGACACGTGTCGCGCTGCGAGCGCCTTCTTGTTTGCCACGTTGATACATAAGACGTACCCAATATTTTCTCATCGTTTTGGTGCTGATGTAGTAAAAAATTTAATAAAAAAATTAATTTAATTTAATTTAAAATTAAATTTATTTAAAACATTTTAAAAATAAAAAATATAGAAAATACTAAAAAATTACAAAAAAAATAAATTTTTAAATTTTTAAATTAAATATAATTCTTTTTTAAAATATAATTTTTTTTTAAAATAAAAATTTTAAAAATAAAAAATTTAAAAAACTTTAAAAATTTTAAAAAATTATAAAAAATTATAAAAAAATTATTAAAAATTATTAAAAAATTTTAAAAATTTTAAAAAAATTTAGAAAAGTAAAAAAATTACAAAAATTACAAAATTTTAAAAAGTTTAACAAAATTTTACAAAATTTAAAAAATTTTAAAAAATTTTTTAAAAAAAGGGAGGCGGCCCCTAGCCGACCCTCCCCACCTTCCGGCGACGGTGGGGAGGCGATGGCGGCGGGGCTCTGCCCTCAACCGCTGGTTACCTTCCTCCTCCTCGCCCTACATTTTTTTAAAAATAAATATAAATTATATTATTATTTTGTTTTAAATTTAATTTAATTAAGTTTTATAATATATTAAAATTCAAATTATACCAAAACAACGTCGTTTTGGCCGATTTGAGGGCTCTATTCTGGCCAACACCCAAAACGACATCGTTTTGGTGCTGACGGTAAAAAATTTAATATAAAATTTAATTAAATTAAATTTAAAAATAAATTTATTTAAATTTATTTAAAAATTAAAAAATTTACAAATTTTTTTAAAAGAATTAGAAAAAGGAGGCAGCTAAGGGCTGAAATTTTTTGTAAATTTGTTAAATTTTTGTAAATTTGTTAAATTTTTTGTAAAATTTTTAAATTTTTTGTAAAATTTTTAATTTTTTTAATTTATTTTTTAAATGTTTTAAATAAATTTATTTTTAAATTTAATTTATATAATTTATATATTATATTAAAATTCAAATTATGCCAAAACGACGTTGTTTTGGTCGATTTAAGAGTTCTATTCTGGCCAACATCCGAAACGATCTCGTTTGGGGTGAATTAGAGCTGACTTAGCTCTCTGGCGAGACACATCGGCGATAAATATTAATATTTTAATGGCATGTATGATTTCCAGCCAACTTTGCCAAGATAAGACTCGGGTTCCATTTTTCTTAAAATGTGGTACTTAAGTGTACCTTTCATAAGTTATGGCACTTAAGTGTTTTTTTTAATGCAAGTTATGGCACTTAAAGCGTTCTTTTGCTTTTAATAATGTCTTCTTTCACTATTAAGTGAAGTCCTTGGAATTTAAGTATTGTTTTTATATTAATTAAATTGATACTAGCTTCCAAATTGCTTTGCCATGCGTCCAAGTAGAATTTTCATGAGAACCATGTTTTATTTTTTTAAGGAGAATTAAAATTTCGCCACCGAAGAAAATTGTAATGTCAAAATGGTTAAGATAGCCGACACATCACATCCTTCGTCTTTATAATAAAAAATCACGAGCTGTGTCCTCCACCATAAGGAAAAACAAATCAAGGATGAAGAAAGTTCTTGGTCCCCAAGGCATGATCTTGCCGTGCATACCAAAAACTGCTCCAACCACTATGACCTCAGCTCCGCCATCATGCCTCCTTGATCTCCAAGGAATAATATTAGATATATTAAAAATGACGTCTAAATATTTCATCAATCTATTATCACTGCGTAGATTGAACTTCTCGCCCAAATAGTATTAGATATATTAAAAATGGCGCCACATCAGGATGATGTACCTTAAGAAAGTCATGTCAATATTTTTTGTTACTCAAATTAGACGAAATTATTAGAATGATTTGATTATACTAATTTAACAAGTTTTAGGACTTAAACGTACTTTTTTAAGTTTAGAACTCCATTGCACTCTCAATGACAAACTTTTGATGCATTTATCCCTAGATAAAATGATAAACTGCTGAGTTTGTGCCAATTTTCACTAAATAGGTCACATTTCCGATGTAAATGCAATATTGGTAAATTGTTCTTATGTTTAAAGTAAGCATGAAGTTCAAGTTTAATAATGTCTTGTTTCACTATTCAGTGAAGTCCTTGGAATTTAAGTATAGTTTTTATATTAATTAACTTGATAATTGCTTCCAAATTGCTTTGCCATGTGTCCAAGTAAAATTTTCATGAGAACCATGTTTTATTTTTTAAGGTGAATTAAAATTTCGCCAAACAAGGAAGAAAATTGTAATGTAAAAATGGCTAAGATAGCCGACACATCACATCCTTCGTCTTTATAATAAAAAATCACGAGATGTGTCCACCACCATAAGGAAAAACAAATCAAGGATGAAGAAAGTTCTTGGTCCCCAAGGCATGATCTTGCCGTGCGTAGGAAAGACTGCTCCAACCACTATGACCACAGCTCCGCCATCATGCCTCCTTGATCTCCAAGGAATAAAATTGGATATATTAAAAATGACGTATAAATATTTCATCAATCTATTACATCACTACGTACGTTGAACTTGTATATCGATACCAATATTACTCTTGTGAATAATACGGTCTGGGAAGTAACAACAACTAGAATTGCTAACTCCTAAGGGTATTACCTCGTAGGTGTTTCGCGCTAGCCATTAGAACGTTCAATTTTCAGTAATAGCTCCCGTTCACTCGAGTTGGCCCGTTCTAAGGCATCAGGAGACGCGAGTCGTAGTAAAGTCGGGGTTGTCCTCGGCCAGACGCTAACTGAATCATTGCCATAGGCCAATCAGGATTTCTCGAGACCGAGAAATGATCAATGTTTGATTTGAATTTTTGGAAGAGTAAAACCTTCACCAGGTAGTTTCATCACCAGTTGCGTACCGGCTTCTACATACAATCAACTATTATCGCCGTGAAGGAAATGTTTATCCACCACCCGGCCGACCCGTCGTGATTTTGTATAAGTAAAGCGGACCCTCCTCCATCACGAACATCTCCACGACCAAGCCTGAAGCCACTTTAATCAGAAGACTCCAACCAGGAAAAAGACCTCCATATCCATCGGAATCATCAGCATGGTCAGAGCGGAGCTCGTGTTCGTTCCATCGCCGGGCTTGGGCCATCTGGTGTCGACGGTGGAGATGGCGAAGCTTCTGGTCGACCGAGACCCCCGTGTGTCCATCACCCTCCTCATCATGAAGCCACCGCACGAGTCTCACTCCGGCATCGACAACCGGACGCGATCGCTCGCCGACTCAATGGCCGGCCGCTTCCGCTTCGTGCATCTTCCTGACATCGACCCGATCACGGAGACCAACCCCAGCAAAATCCGCGATCTGTGCATCGAGAGCTACAAGCCTCACGTGAAAGAAGCTATCGGGCAACTCACCGAGTCCGACTCGGGCCCCGACTCACCTCGGCTCGCGGGGCTCGTTGTCGACATGTTCTGCACAACGATGATCGACGTGGCGAACGAGCTCCGGGTCCCCTCATACGTGTTCTTCACATCGGGGGCCGCCTTTCTGGGCCTGATGCTCCATCTCCAGAGGCTGCAGGATGAACACGGAATCAACTCGACCGAGTTCAGGGACTCCGACACCGAATTGGACTTCCCAAACTTCACGAATCCACTGCCTGCCAAGGTCTTGCCCACCGCATATCTGGTAAAGGAGGCCGCCCCGGCTTACATTGGCCACGCTAGGAGGTTCCGGGAAATCAAGGGCATGTTCGTGAATACATTCGCTGAGCTCGAAAGGCATGTGTTGAAGTCCTTGGTCGATGACAGCATCCCGCCGGTTTATCCAGTTGGACCCATATTAAACCTCACAAGGTCGACCGGTGGCACAGGACCGTCCAATGGTTCGGAGACCATGAAGTGGCTCGATAGTCAACCGGATTCGTCAGTGGTGTTCCTGTGCTTTGGAAGTCGGGGTAGCTTCGACGCGGATGCCGTGAGAGAGTTTGCCACCGCGCTTGAGCGTTGTGGGCACCGGTTCCTGTGGTCCCTGCGCCAGCCGCCGCCCAAGGGCAAGGTAGGACCCCCCCGTGACTATGCTAATCCCAAGGAGATTCTACCACAAGGGTTCCTCGATCGGACGGTCGAGATCGGGAAAGTGATCGGGTGGGCCCCGCAAGTGGACATCCTCGCCCACCCGGCAGTCGGGGGATTCGTGTCCCATTGTGGTTGGAACTCCACGCTGGAGAGCATATGGTTTGGCGTGCCGATTGCGGGATTGCCACTATATGCGGAGCAACAATTCAACTTGTTCGAGATGGTGGTGGAGTTGGATCTCGCTTTTGAGATTAAGATGGAGTATAGAAGAGATGTAAGGATGAAGAGCGAGACAACGGTCGCCGCTGAAGAGATAGAGAGAGGGATACGGCGCTTGATGGATCCGGATAGCGAACAGAGGAAGAAGGTAAAGGAGATGAGCGAGAAGAGCCGGAAGGCCTTGGATGAGGGCGGTTCTTCATGCTCATCCCTCCGCCGTTTGATTGACGATATCTTCAATAACATGCCCCGATAAGAGTTGTATCTCCAGATGAAATTTCACATGCAACGGACGCGATCGTTCGATGTGTCCAAAGGAATTTTTCTTTGGTTTGGATAGCAAATGTTATCTCTATCCTCATTTGGATTCAGTGCCACTATAGAATACATTCAACGGCAGCATTTTAATGGATGTTCTAGGAGAATATGGCTTCTGGCAAGCAGTTTTTTTTATGTGTATACTTGCAATTTGCAACAAAGAAATTAGTCAATTTTGTGAGGCTTTCGTTAATATTCTGCCATGTTAGTTAGATCAAATAAATGTTAGAATAATATAAATTTGATAGTTGAAGATTTGAGCACATTGGTTACTGAGCTCTGAATTTGGTTATTAGTATTCTTTTTAGGATGTCTTGATTTATTGTAGGCAGAAGAAGAAGATTGAAGACAAAAGGAAATCAGTATGATTTATGTTGGGCTATATTTGGGTAGACCCTCTATCATCCAATAAGGAGTAAATTCTTTCATAAGGAAAAGAGAAGTTCTTATTTGGGTTTTTGGTCAAAAAGCGTGAAGTTTTAACGTGATAAGGAGTGAAGACTTCACGGTCTTGTTGTTGACATTTTGTTCTTAGGATAATAAGTGCGTGGGACGTTTGTCTTCATCTTTATTGTAGTTTAGGTGTTTTGCTATCATATAGGACGTGAGGGTGTGTTGTAAACAAGAAGCCACTGGAAAGTATTCTGAGAAAAATTTCTCCCTTCAGCTTGTACACTCGTTCTAAATTTCCAAAGTTGCCATTATTATTATTATTATTTTTTGTTCCAACATTTGGTAATTGAGCTAGAAATTGCATCTACTAGTTTCTTTCAATTGTAACTTCCAAAATTGCACAGAAATAATCTTAACAACCTTCAAATTAAGGTTCTCTTCAAATCGTAAGATTTATGGAATTTGGTAGAAAACGGCTACACCAAAGTGGGGAATGTATGACGCATTTGAGGCTTTAAGAAAGGAGGAGAAAGATTCTTTGATGGAGTCCTGGAAAAAAGATCAAAAAGCATTGTATGCAATCTTTCAAGCTGTGGAGGAAATGATATTTGAAAAAAATCAAGTAAGGAGGCTGCAAAAGAATGTGGGTTATTTTGCAAAAATCCTACAAAGGCGATGAACCTATCTAACAAGTGTGACTTTAAACACTTCGAGGTGATTTTGAATATTTATGCATGAATGACTTTGAATCAATCTCCGCATATTTTGATTGCATTCAAACCATCATTAACCAATTAAGGGTTAATGGTGAAGAACTCAAGATGTACAAGTCATAGAAAAAATCTTGAGGTTTTTATTGAAAGATTTGACTATGTCGTCGCAGCGATTGAGGAAGGGCAAGATGTGTCAAACCTAGAATTGGAGTAATTGATGGTTCGTTGTGCTTGTATGAGCAAACAATGAATCAAAAGTCCATTGGTTCACATCCCGAGCAAGCATTGTAGAGTTGAGTCACTCCATCAAGTTGAGGAGGCATTCAAAGCGGTTGAGGCCGTGGAGGAGGCTGAAATAGAGGTGGAAATTTAAATTTCACTGGAAAATATAGAACACATGACAAATCAATAGTCAAGTGCAAGTGCAATAAATTTGAACATTACAAATCCGAATGCTAAGCAAAGGCAACATACGAGCCAACAAAACATGCACATGCCACCCATGTTGAGGAACATATGATGCTAGCATGTGAAAAGGATGACCCAAGCACAATAGACACCAACATATGGTACCTGGATATTGGTTGCAGCAATTATGTGTTTGGCTGAAAGGAGTTACTCTCGCAAGTGGATGAGACGAGTAGTTGTAAAGTCAACTTTAGGAATAAATAAAAAATTTCCATTATGGGTAAAGGTAACATTAATATCATGTCAAAGATGTTACTAATGTTATCATTGCAAACATTTACTTTGTGCATGGACTTCTTTTGGAATTTACAAAGTGTTGGGTAACTTTCCGAAACAGGCTACAAGATTTGTATTGAAATTGCAGTTTGCACCATTAAAGTTGTTGACAGTGATAGAGAGGCGCAGGTCGCGATCGACGAGGAGCTTGGCCATCTCAACCATCGATACTAGATGGCCCATGCCAGGGGATGGGACCAACATGAGCTCGGCATGGGTCATCTCGATCTAAGACGAGCAGAATGTAAAATTGGTTACAGACGAAGTGAATGAGGAAGCTCATTGCGGACGTTTCCTGAACAGTGCTGTCCTCGGGTAGGTGGAGGAAGCGCACCCGGGCAGCGATGGACCCAGCGCGATCGGCTCAATCCGAGAGTCAATCTCAGAGCCGAACGGGAAATTCATGATGATGACGGTGACAGAGAGCCGATTGTCTTAGCTGGCAGGGACCTTGGCTGTCTCCGTCGTTGACATGTAAATCAGGTCAATCGGAGGCATCAAGGTGACGTGCTCCATACACCAGGAAGAAAGGGACAAGGGGAATAGTTTCATCCACATACCAATGCAACCAGACAGATTCAACGGTCCACGATGTAATGGTTGGGCGAATCTTTCACACAAGAACTTTCGCACCATTCATGCACTCCGAGTCTAAGAGATGCAACAAAAATCTCAACCACTCACAGCAATCACGGCTTTTAAAATGAATTATTGGAGCATACACTGTTTAAAGTAAATTAAACTTTATACGAACAGTCTTATCAGACCTAAATTTCAGGATTTTAACTAGCCTCTTATTTAATCATGAGATAGAGAGTCTATAGGACCGCTCGTAAAAATTAGTTTTACATTGACGGCCCGTGCTAGATTTCCACGGTAAGCTCACTTTTATAAGTACAAAGTGATCTAATACAATGAAAGTCAACATCTTTTTGATTCAACGTGGATACACCCGAAATGCTAAAGATTCCAACTACTGGAGTCATCTTAATCAAGGCATATTATTCAAGATGTCCTCGATCAAACGATCCAAAGCCAAATAAGAAGAGCCACCCTCAGTCAATACCTTTCTACTCTTCTCACTCAATTCTTTCACCTTCTTCCGCCTCTCACTGCCGACGTCCTCCATTAACTTCTTTATTCCACCCTCTATTTCATCCACCGTCACGATAAAGTCGCTTTCCATCCTGAAATCCCTCCTGTAATCCATCTTGATCTCCACCGCAAGGCCTAGCTCCACCACCAGCTCGAACGCACTAAATTGTTGCTCTGCATAGAGGGGCCACGTGGCCACCGCCACACCGAACCAAATGCTCTCCAGGGTGGAGTTCCATCCGCAGTGCGAAACGAACCCCCCAATCGCTGGGTGGGCAAGGACTGCAGCCTGTGGGGCCCACCCAATCACTTTCCCAACGCTGGCCGTCCGGTCAAGGAAGCCCTCTGGCAAGACCTCCACGGGGTCCGTGTAGTCTCGTGGTAGATCATACTTGCCCTTCGACGGCGGCTGTCGTACGGACCATAGGAAGCGGTGCCCACTCCGCTCCAGCGCGTAGGCAATCTCCTTAACCTGGTCCTCGCGGAAGCTTCCCCTACTCCCGAAGCATAAGAAAACCACTGACGAAGGCGGTTGCTCGTTGAGCCACTCCATGATATCGTCGCCTCGGCCGCCACCATCAGCCTTCGTTTTAGTCTCCCCCTCCAAATTCAATATGGGCCCCACGGGGTACACCATCGGCGCCCCGAGGCCCGCCAAGGACCCCAGGGCATGTGGTTCGAGCTCGTCGAACGTGTTGATGATAATTCCCTTGATCGCTCTAATCCTCTTGGCGTGCTCCAGGAATGGTTGGACCTCCTCTTTAAACAGAACCACGGACGGTAAGACCTTGGCCGGCAACGGATGCGCGAAACTTGGGAAGTCCAGCTCAGCGACTGAGTTCTTGAATTCAGTTATGTCCACGTGTTGCTCGTCTTGGAGCGACTGTAGGTGCAGCATTAGCCCAAGGAACGCGGCGCTCGACGTGAAGTAGACATAGGACGGGACTCCAATTTCGTCTGCCAGCTCGATCATGGTGGTGCAGAACATGTCGATCACGAATCCCGCAAGCCGCCAGGTTGAGGCGGCCGAGTTGGTGAGGTCGGCGACGGCCCGCTTGATGTGAGGCTTGTAGCTTTCCATGAAGTCGGTGAGGAAACTGCCCGAGGAGATCTTGGTGTCTAAGTTCACATGAGGGAGGTGGATGAAGCGGATGCGGGCGGCAGCCATGGAGGCGGCAAATGAGCTTGTGTAAGAGTCGACTTCGGAGTCGATGGGAAGCTTCATGATGAGGATGGTGATAGAGAGGCGGGGGTCGCGGTCGACAAGGAGCTTGGCCATCTCGACCATCGATACGAGATGGCCTGTGACGGGGGTTGGGACGAGCACGAGCTCGGCATAGGCCATGGCGATGTAGCCGAATATCTCCCGGGCTCAAGCGAGTGCTTCGAAGGTTTCGTGGTTGATTATCACTTGTGTTGGGATGTGACTTGTGAGGTGGGGAAGATTTCTGGTTAGTTACGTCTTCTCGCTGCATTATTGTCGTTCTTTAATTTGCGTTGTTTGCTTTTGTTTATCCTATGTCTTGAGGCATTTGTCGTTCTCTAGATGCATGGAACTCAAAAAGAAGATAAAGCCGAGAGATGCTTGGGCAGCAAGAAGGGAAATGACGTCATGGCTTTGCTGGTTGCGGTCAACTCGAGGAGTAGTCCGACTCCAGTGCAGACAATAACACTCCAGACAAAACTGGCAAGATTCGATCCAATGCGTAAATTTCCACTCCAACATCATCTAATGCATAAATTTCTCATCCGTCAAGGGTGACTACGTTTGGTTTAGGAAATTAATTTGTCAAATGCCCCTTTTTTTTGCTTTTTGTTATAATATGTCATGAGTTCGAATCTGTTGAACGAAGCCCGACAGGATAAAAATGTTCAGAGCCCGACCACGTGAATGTGGAAAGAAACAAAAAGAATCAGACAAAAAGGAAGAAGAAAAGTCCATGGACTTTGTTTCCTGTTCCCACTTGGCATGGCCTTCTTGAGCGATCCAAACTTTAAGATGCTTTCGGCGGTGGGATGAATATCCATATTCCCCAGAGTTTGTTAAGTATGCCTTATTGGTTGAGGAACAGGGCACAAATCTAAGCAATTTTTTATGTGTACTGCGAGTTTTCCAAGTGGCGAGACATTCAGACATCCGATCTGGATTTTACACTGGAAGTTTTTCAAGAAAATTGCATTCAAGCGACTGTGTTCAAGGAAAAAAATTTTGGTGTGAAGATTTGTGGATTCCTTTATGAGAGAGATATTATTTTTGGGAGAAAATGGACAAGACTATATAATATGTGAGTTATTTGATGTAGTTAGGGGTGGAAAACATCAAGAACATCTAATTAAGTGACACGACTGTGCTTGTAATTTTGGTTACATTGCTTGATTAGAACCCTTTGTTATTCTCCCATGTGAAGTAGGTATCACCATCTAAACCACCTAAATTAAGTGAATGATTCATTCTCTTCCTCTATTTATTTGGTTATGCAATCATTTCCTTTTCCAGCACTTATATTAGAGATTGTTGATTGTGGACATAAAATTCTTTAATGGGGGTTGAATACGAGTTCCATTTATGTTTATATCATCATACAATATGTCATATCACTATATTAATTTTATATAATGAAACTATGGACGCCTAATGCTACTTGCAACTTGATGTCAAGATGAGAAGAATATAAAATTGGTTATGTCTAGTTAGGCATTTTGTTGCCCTTCTCTGCAATGCTTTTCTTATCATTTTATAACATTAATGATATTTTAAGAATATTATAATACCAATTTATTAAAGGAAAAATGACAAATTTTCTCTAAATTTTGTCCCAATATGTAATATAATTCTTGAACTTTTAATTTATTCAATGTGAATCCCGAACTATAATCTAATGTGTAATGTAATTTCTGAACTTTCAATTTGGTCAATATGGTCCTTGCACTTTTGGTTATGTCACGCCCTGAACCCCGATCACGTGCCCATCCCTATTTGGTTGATAATAATTTGCGACTTCCGAGGACGAGTCGCGGACTCTTTCCATTTTATTGCACATGAGGAAGTGAAAAGAAATCTCCTGACAGTAATCATCTCGGGATAGAAAAGCAGGACAATAGATTCACAAACAAACATGCTTTTATATATACACTAACTCATGTACAAAAGTCTATAGCCAAAAGACTACAAAAGACTGGCCTTTCAAAAAGAAGCGGTCTTAACTAATCTACGCTTCCGATCACCTCCTCTCAACTCCAAGTCCTCCACTCGACAACCTTGAAAATGTTGTCTCACAACGGAGTGAGATAAAATCTTAGCAAGTCTAAGCTCTAAACCCCGATTCGGAGGGAAATTCGCCCAGGAGTGTCCTAATCACACAATCACACAATCAAGGAGACTTACCTTATCTTAGATCCACCCTGCAGATCAGTACAATTTATATCACATACAACATGAAAGCATGAGCAACAAATAAGCTCCAATAACTGAAACGCTACACTCAATTAATCATGCGTTCTTAGTTTTCATCTCGGCATATAGCACGACCTACTCTTTGTTCGGCAGTCTTCTGGCATTGCTAGGCTTCGTCTTACCCCACTGAGCATGGCATGTCTATTTTAGATGACTTTCCCGAAGGAGCATAGGGTCCATAATTTATTGCGACCGGTTTCCCGTTATCCAAGGGATATCCCAAATAGGGATAACGTCCAGCTTAACAGCCCGGAACGATTTCTCTTAACCATCACACGAACACTCAAATATGGCCTAGGGCACCGTGCATTATACTTAAATGCTTCAATTAAAATGGTGAGCCTGGCCTTTTTCTTCGTATTAGAAATTCACATGAAATTACTCATGTGTGGGTACAGGTCAACTTGATCAAGAAAAATTGATATTCTTCCTTTTTGAAATCTCACTATTTTATATAGTACTAAAAACTATTTTCGGTGTCAAAACCTCACACTTGGAATTTTCTAAATAAATATTGGAAATTCACAATTTTTGAAATTAAATACCAAAGATCCAATCGCATTCAATTTGCATAATTTAACTCAATTGCAAAATTTAACAACACCATTGCAATCAACACGAAATTCCGGTCACCAAGAATCCCGGTCTAATTTCTGGAAAAATAATTAATAATTAAATAATTACTGAAATTAATTAAATAAATCAATTTAAATTCTAAAAATACTAACCTAGGCCAGAATCATTAAATTAATAACCAATACGGACTCGGAGAAATTCTCGAACCCTTCTAGATAAATAGTTACAATTTATTTAGGCCTTAGCTAAACCATGCTAACCACCTAACATGCTTAATTAAATAATTACATTTCTAATTTAATCTAACTAACCACCTAATTCCTAATAAAATAAATCTAAACACCCCTTAAGCAAAGTTTAAAGTATAAACTCACCGGTTAATTGCGGAAACTAGTTCACCGCGATGACGGCGAGATGGCAGCCAAAATCCAAATTTTCGGCGGTGTTGGCGGACTTGGACTAGGCCCAAAATGGGCCCAACGAATCTCAGCCCAAATATGAGATTTGTTTTTGAAACGGGTTGGGCTTGAAGCGAGTTGACCTCGCGGGCTTGGGCTACTGAATTGGACCAAACTAAACAGGCTTCGCTGGTTTCTTGGGCTGACTTCAAGGAGTTGGACCAAAACTCGCATGGGTTGAAGACACAGGCTGAGCTTGATCCATGAGGGCTGCTGAACTCGAGATGGGCTGCTAGCTGAATCGTGGACGGGCCCAATTGTTGGGTCGTGAAATTCGCTGGACTGAGCGCTGCCAACCGAAGTAGAAACAGAGTTGCAGGTCTTCGGATTTGTTGCCTTGAAGATGGGCCGTTGATGTGGGCTGATTCACGAGCGAAGATGGGAGACAATGCAGCAAGATCGAAGCAGCTAGCGTCGAGCGAAGACTTCGGTTGGTGGAGGAACACGCGGACGCTGTTGCTGTTGGGGAATCTTCGATCGTTGCTGGACAAAGGTGGGATCAACGTTGAGGCTGGGCTTGTGGAGACGGGCCAACAAAGGAGCGGCTCAATTCGTGGCCGTGTGGAGGAGAAGGCAGCAAACTCGACATTTGCTGGGTGTGGATTGAAGGAGATGGAGGCTCGGACGTGGCGCTGCAAGTGGAGTCAACAATCAAAGCCAGCGAGAGAAGCTTTGACCAAAGTTGAGGTGGCTTCGAGCGTGTGGTGTTGAGGAGAAACGGTGGGTGGAAGACAAATGCGAATGGTGGTGCAGGCGTTGAATAAATAGGGTCAACAAAACTACAGAGGAGAATTCAGAGGGGGTGTGGGCGTGTGTGAGTGGGAGTTTTCAGTGCAGGGGATGAGTGGCTTTGGTGGCATCGAATTTAAGGGGGAGCATCTTCAATGAAAACGGCGAAAGGGAAATGAAAGAAGTGAAAACCGGAGGAAAGGAAAATGAACAAGGAGCTGCGGAGGAGAAACTGAACGTGAGAGCGCGCACGGGAGAGAGAGATGGCGACGGATGAGCAGCTGGCAATCTTGTTCAAGAAGATTGAAAAGAGTCAACAAGCTTATCCAAAGAATTGAATGCTTGGTCCCTTCTTTGGCTTGCATAAATATCCAATGTTTCCCCCTATTACTTTCTTGCTTTGAATATCCTTATTTGCTCAATTTATTGCCCAAAATTCAACCCTCAACCATAGGTTTGAATTTCACTAAGTTCAGCTTTAGTGTCTTCATGAAATTTCCCAATTGATGTCCAATTTCCTCGAAGAAAAAGCCCATAGAATTTCTACAAGTGCCCCTCGACAAATAGCATGGCTTGAAAGTCAAAAATCCAATAAATTCGGCCCATACAAATTTCCGTTAATTTTCTGTGGCATCCGAATCAATTTTCCGTAAAAATCTCAGAATCTCTGAAAATTCTTTCGAGGATGAGTTGACATTCCTAAAATAGGTCGTGACATGATAGAACTTTCAAAATCTGAAATCGGGTTCAAGTTCACGGTTAATTTCAATCCGGCGCACTTTTAACGTGACCTAATCTACCGGGTAACTTTTAGGAATTTTCGGTACAATTGACCCGTGATCGATTCATCTCGAGTCACATTGAACATGTTCGACATATTGGCGACTCTCGATTGTTGTGAAAATCTCGAGGCATTAATTACAGGCACCGGGTACCAAAAAGATAGAAAAATCGGTCTAGTGCCGATCGACGAGTATTTTGCAACCGGGTAGAATTGCCCACACTCTGATTACACATTTCAATCGAATCTACCTATCTCCGATCTCTGATCGATTTCTGATAGTGCCGTAATGACCCTTGCAGATCAACATGGTCGAGCAATCGATTCTTAGTCGAATTCTCAAGTTTATTGCGTTAAAATTCCTTAATGGTTTCACTCAATATGCTAGTTATCTCATGAGAGACCTTCTCAGAGAATAAGGCCACAAGCGCGTTGATTAAAAGCCCATTTCATCTCACTGAAATCAGACTCGAAAATTAGGATGTCATAGGTTATGTTCAATTTAATCCCTCAATACGTAAAAATGTCCAATATTGTTCCTCATTAATAGAAGTTTAGGGTGAGGCATGGAGCTTCATAAGTTATAGTTCAGGCCATGATTGAATGGTTTAATGGTGTTAGACATTAACTATGATGAGTACAATGTTAATGTCGATTGTTGTTTTTCTTTAATTGCATCTTCTAGTCATGTTGAGATTGATACAAGTACTTGGCATGCTAGATTAGATCACATTTGATTACAAATAATGCAAAGATTAACTAGAGAAGGTCTTTTTGGGTTACTCACTAATGTTAATCTACCAGTATGTGAACATTGTCTAATGGCAAAAGCAACTAGAAAACCATTCGGTAAAGCAACTAGAGCCGAATTTCCATTGCAATTCATACATTCTGACATTTGTGGTCATTTAAACGTAAGGGCGAGGCATGGAGCTTCATATTTCATCATTTTCATAAATGACTTAATGTGTTTTGGTCATATCTTTTTGCTCTCCCATAAGTTAGAAGCAATAAACTGCTTTAAACGATATATAGCAATAGTAGAGAATCAGTTGAACAAAAAAATAAAGGCATTGAGAATTGATTGCAGGCCTAAGTATCTATTTGAGCAATTCAAGGCTTTTTGTAATGAAACGGGAATTGTATGACAATTGACTATTCTTGGTACTTCACAACAAAATGGGGTAGTTGAAAGAATGAATGAAACCCTATTGAAAATGATTAAGTTTATGATGACGCAAACAAATTTACTTATCTTCTATTAGGGAGATGCGTTATTGATTGCTGCCTATGTAATTAACCAAGTGCTCTCAAAATCAATCACTTCCATCCTTTATGAATTGTAGACTGATAAGAAACCAAACTTAAGTAATCTACGTCTATAAAGATATGTAACTTATGTTCATGATTATTCACATAAATATGACAAATTAGGTCATAGAAGGAAGAAATATATCTTTATAAGATATTCTGAACACTTCAAATACTATGTGTTTATTTTTTATTTTTGGTAAAGGTAATGGATTCAAATAGTACATGTTTATAGGTAAACAAGCTGATAGAAGTATGACTGAAATTAAGTCACGAGATGTCACGTTTTTGGAGAACGATTTTCCTACTAGATGGGAGATTAATAAGGACTTCCAATTATATGTGATGAAATATTTTAATAACACACCCACTATTATTCGAGGAGGCGGGTTCGGACCGTTAACCCGGTCTGACTCGTTGACCCGGCCCAAACTCGGGTTTGACCCGGTCGGATTACAAAAAGAAACTTTATATATATTAAAAATTTTCTATTTTTTCCCTCTTTTTGCCTTTTCCCTATTTTGTTCCATTCCCCTGCGCTCCTTCTTCTTCATGCCTTCTTCACCGAATGTCTCCATCCACCGTCCTGTCTTTACTTTTATCTTTTCTCATTTATTTTCATTACTCCTTTTTTTTATTTCTTTTTCTTTTCTTTTCTTTTTCTTTTCCCCACGTCCCTTCTGCACGCACGAAGCTCCTTCTTTCCCAAAACATGGCCTCACCGAAACTCACCCAAGCAATGATACGGCCCGGAATGAACAACGACCCTTCCACTGCCGAGCCACGCTATCCGCCGGTCGTCCATCCCTACCGGCATCGACCGCCGATGGCCACGAACTATGGCAGCCATTAGTCCACTTACCAAAATGAAGAAAAACTACACCCACTCGACATTACACAATTCTTATGCGAAAACGATATAAAAACACCACCAACATGATCAAAATAAGCACGATTCATGAGCAGAGAAGCAAGGATACGTCAATCTCGACTTTGAGCAATTGAGGCATTTTGTCAAGCACTTGGCAAACGCTATCTGAGAAACGAACAAGAGCACAATGGAATTTCGAACGAGGACCGAGATGGATGATAATGAGCAGATAATGATCCAACAATAGCAAGATACATCATGAATGAGGGTGGAGACTCACACAAAACAGGCATAATGGTCTGGTTTGCAAACCCGAAACTAGGGGCGGAAATGGGGCATGGTGAGGGCTCGTCGGTGGTGCGTCCAGGACCCGTCGAGCGAGCTTTGGGCGTGGCCAAACGGCTGGAGGACTTCTTTCTCTTTGGCTCTCCCTCTCTCGATTGCTTTCCCCCTCATATCTCTCCTCCCATTTTCTCTAGCCAAGCTCTCCAAATGGCCCACACCCAGCCTCTCCCAAAAAGCCCCCTAAAACCAGAATGTCCCCGCCCCTTTTTGATGGCTAGTGACCGGCGTGCCTGGCTTCTACCACCGCCATATGTTGTTGTCGGTCTGCCCTCAACCACCAACTCTACTGCGAGGCTTAGCGTGAGGGGAAGAAGAAGGAAAGGAGTAAAGAAGGACGTCGGGCTAGGCCCAAGCAAAAAGAAATAGAAGAAGAGGAAAAGAAAGCAGGGTGGGCCGACTTACACCCGGTTTGATCTCACCTTTCTTTATCTTCCTCTCTTTTCTTTTCCTTCTTTTTTTTTTTAAAACAAAAACAGTTGTTTTAAATAAATTTTCTTTTTTCCTTTTTCTCTTTCTGCTTTCCTTCTTTTTTCTTTTTTACAAAAAGGTCTCTATTTCTATTAATGCAAATGCTTATAATGTCTATATGCCATGCAATTTAATGAAAACTATTTTTGTTAGGGGTTAAAATTAATCCTTAAATTTCTATGTGATAAAATTCTAAATAAGATGGTAAAATTTAGATGTCAACACAAATGACTCGGAAACATTACTAATAGCGACGATGACATGAACAAGTGCACAAAAACAAAGATCATGCATAGCCATGTCAATCCCTTTCAAATTGCTTGATTGCTTTTGGTCGTTTTGGCGTTAACTCAAAGTACACAATTAACGTTTGGTATCTTATGGATATTCTATTGCATTTCTATTTCTCTCTATTGTGAGTGACCTACGGGTGAGCACGGTTCCCAAGTAGAAACAGGAACCGGAGAACCGAATCGGTGGGTCCAGCTCGATTCTCGATTCTTGGGAGGTTAGTTCCAATTCTCAATTCCATTTTTCCCGGAATCAAAATCGGGATTACCCTTCATAAAACCTAATTTTTCTTCTCTTCTCCACTCTCCCTTATACTTCCTCTACATCACTCCACCCTAACTTTTCTTCTTTTCTTCACTTTCCCTTCTTTCTATTTCCTCTACTGTGCTCCACCCTTGAGTCACCGACAACCCCACACTACTCACCGCCCTCAATGCTGCACTCAACGCTGCTGCTGCTTCATTTAACAATGTTGTTGGCTCTTGCCGTTGCACGTGCTACCTCCCAATGACAAACTACTAGGGGGTTGCCATTGTGACACTGCTGTTGTTCCATTGACGGTAGTCCTCAACCTCGCCCACTTCTCCGATCTCTCCCTGCTTCTTGATCAAGTCCTCCTCGACCTTTTCTTCGTAAGTTGTGTGTGTGTATGTGTGTTTGTGGGTATCTTTATCTAGGTTTTCTTTGTTTTGTCTTGTTTTCGTGTTTGCATGTGGAAAGGTCGGAGCTTGAGCTCGAGTGATCGATGGTTTTCGTGTTTGTGGGTAGTCATGGTTTTGGGGATGTGGTCGAATCGGTGTTGAATAAGTGTGGGCACCGACATTTACAAAAGATTAACCCAGTATGGAGAATTAGCAAAATAAGGAGCTGCCAACACGTAAAAACCAATTCAATGCATAATCTGAGAAGGATGTAAAAGTTTTTCTATGTTTTTGGTTTCGAATGTCTAAGAAGGATATTGAAGTGAGATTTAAGTAAGAGATTGTAGAAACTCAAAAAAGCTATCCTCAATGTGACTTCACAAATTCGATTGAGCAACTTCAAGGTCCCATTCCTGCATTGATAGAGCATAGAGAAAACCAATTCCCTCATTGAAGGCAGTCAATGCAAGCCCCCACAATCATGATGGAGTAGGGCAAGATCTTGCAATGTTTGATGGAGCAGGCAACATCTTGCCATGTTCCCATTAAGTACCTTCCTTGAAGAGTTAAAGTTTGAAGAAAAAAAAGAACAACACTTTGATCAATTTAGCAAAATTATAGTCTTGTAATTATCTCTTTGAGTTCTTTCATTATGAAATTATTTGAAAATGTTTCTCTTTGTTTCTGTTTCGCTTTATACTAGGTACCACTCACTTTGATCATTATGTAGTTATGTGTTTTTCCTCATTGTGGTTGCTTGTCTTATGACCTTGGACCAAGGTCTTGTGCCTCTCCCATAGTAAGTCTATCATCACTTGGTCTTTCTGGGTTTTGCTATGCTTGCTAATGAATTGGTGCAGCATTATGGAAGTGTTACTTATGAATGCAGTATTCCCAGTGCTATGAAAGAATCTCCTCATTGATGTTGTCTTTGTGCAGACAATAGCCTAGAAGGAAGCGCAAGATGAAATCAAAATCTTCATGCATGGACTTTCAGACTTTGAGATTATAATAAGCTTACATCGTAGTATGATATGAGAGCTACGTGAAGATTGATAGGGTTAGTAAGAACACCTAGAGTGGGGTGAATAGGTGTTAAAGAAGTTTTTGCAAGACTTAACAACTTAATTCGACTTTTATGAGAATAGTAGACCGAAGATGTAAAAGACTGTAAACAGTTATATAAGACTATGAATTAAAATAAAAAGTTTAGAGAAAGAGAATTGAAACGCAAAGTTTATAGTGGTTCGACTTAGACCAAGCCTACATCCACTCTTCCGCACTAACAGCTCACTGGTTGGATTTCACTATGAACCAAAAGAGATTTTTACAGTCTCACGTCCTTAATTCCACCGTGTAGAAACTCTACTACACTTCCTCATGGTCTCACAAGTATTTAATCTCTCTTTTGAGTACAACTTAAACTCAGCGATTGAATCAGCAAAGAACTAGGAGCTTCAGAGTTTAGAAAATTTCTTTCATACACACATTCGAATAACTTAAGCGTCTTCCTTATATATTTCTCCATGCCATTATAACCGTTGGCACCTTCCAAAGGAGTTCTTCCAATCTATCCATTGGATATAATCATTAGAGAGATCTCAAGTTATTTAAGAAATGTGATGATAGCCCACCAATCCTACTCACCCATATAATCAGGATTTAGGTTTCCATAAGTAGAACCTTCTAAGTATACTTCGCCAATCAATAGATCTAACTATTCTAATTGATTTTGATAAGGATAATTGATCACGAGATGCTATCTTCAGCCATGAGATTTTCTTCAACCGTACGAACCAAATCCTTAAAGATATACTCTTATTTAGATAAATCTTCTTCATTGAATAAATCTTTTCTTCGTCGGTCTAGAGGTTATCAACAAGGGTAGATTTTAAATCTGGAGTCTAGAGGTCTTCAAACTTTGACGATAGAGTCTGCAAGTCTTCAGACTAGACCGATGGAAATGTTTTGCCAACTTCAAAACAAATAAGGAAGTTTTCTCCAACAATCTCCCCATTTTTTATGGTGTCAAGACTTTCCTACAGATTTGAACACTTTTGTCTTGCAAAACAATATTTAAGCAAAACAATATATCTCATAAAAGATTAGTAGATTAGGATATAGATAGCAACAATTTTGCAATCACAGAAAACATGTTAATCCTGTAAGACAACTGCAAAACAACTATCATTTCCATAATCATTAACATGGCCTAAGTTACTGCAAGCATCAAAAGATCAAATCAACCAATCCAAATCACAACCAAACAAAAGATAAGTCCAAAAATCCAAACCAAAAGTCAAAACAAATATGCATCAAACTTCTCCCCATTTCTGTCAATAGTAAAAAGTGGAGAGCAAATAAAAAGAGTTATTGAAAATAGAATCAGAATCATGGTTGTTTTGGAAGGCGAACAAGCTTGAACTCTCCCATAGAATTCACTGTTTTCTCAAGCCTTGCAAAACTTTGCTTCAGTGACTGGAAATCTTCACCCTACACAGTAGTCTGCAATTGATTCTTTAGGGCGTTTAACTAATCGTGTAAAGACACTAAAGTGGCCATGAAAGCGTTCTTAAGATCTTGCATCTCATACCCTAAAGCATATTGTTGTTTCCTTACTTCCAATAGAATCTCTAGCAGTCTCGAAAAGTCTGTTGTTTGAGCTATTGCAGCACTAGGTCCAGCCGAGTCGATTCTAGGAGTTTTGAGAATGGAGGGATCTTCAACAAATTGTCCACCATGACTATGAGTGGATGCTTCTGGATAATGAGAGACATACACATCCTCTGGATTTGCGGCGAAGTGACTCACATCACTAGTAAAGATAGGTGAAGAAGTACATTTTTGCTCAACAGCTCCCTCTGTTTGTTTGCTTTTAGGAGAAGTAGACAAATCTTCTTCTAGTGCAGCTTCAACTTTAGAGTAATGTTTGTCTGCATCATGTGCTCCAGTAGTTCCAATTTCAGCCATCTCAGAGTCACTTGATAAGGATACAGTCAAAGTTGGCTCAAGAGAGTCTTCTTGACTTTAGTCTCTCTCTTATTCTCTCTTCTTCTTCCTCTTCTCTTCTTTCTTCCTCTGTCCTTTTATGTTTTTCATCTTCCTTCTCTATCTCTTCTCTCTCTTTTTCTCCTTCTTCTAGCTCTTCTCTTGTCTCTTGAAAGCTGACAAAACTCTTCAAGTTTCTTAAGGCTGAAAGAGTCATTTCATCATCACCCTCTTCATCTTGCAAGATGAGAGTTCTCTTCTTCTTTACTGGAGCATCCATGGGCTCCTTGCCTTTCTTTTTTGGCTGCAGCAGAGTCTTGTTTTGCTTGACGGGAGACTTCTCCCTCATACGCTCTAACACCTTGTTAAGCTCTTTCAAATGCATCTTTGTGACCATTTTAAATCCAATTACCATTAGAGAAATGTTTGTCAAACATAATGGTGCAGGGATGTGAATTTTAAAATATCTAAAAAGGCACGTGATAAAAGCAGAATAAGAAAGTTGTCCCTTATCTTTTACCACTGTCTTGTACATATGAAACATGATGGTGTGAGGCAGAGAGAATTTGTAGCCGATATTGATGGCATGCATCAATTTTGCTTCAAATCAAGAGACATCGGTCTTAAATGTTGACTTTGGACGGATGCAATTGATTACGATCTTATGCAGCAAGATGTTGGAGGCATTCATCCTAGAGTAGGATATCTTGCCTTTAGCATCCCAATCTTTCACCAATAATAGAGCAGCATGAGCAATGGACATGCTAATTGGTTGGAAACTCACTTTTTTCACCCTAATTATGTCAGTCAAAGTGTCCATATTCACCAAAAACTCATTCTCCCTCATTGTGAAAGAGAAACCATTTGCATCCAAGAAAGATAAGTTCAAATAAAAGTAAGCTATGAGTTCTGGATAAGCAGCAGTAGATTCATAACAAAAGCGCTCCAATTGCAGTAAAGCAAACTTCTCTCGCATATTTACTTTCATCGAATCAAGGAAATCGAAATCGACACTCCAAGGGTTCATAACCCCTCTCTTCATTAGATTCGAATAAACCCTCTTGTAATTTTTCGATCTAAAAAGACTAGAACCATCACTAACAACATTTGCAGCAACTCCTTTTCTAGGTTGAAAATGGGTAAACATTTGGCCGTCGTCATCCTGTCCTTGAGGTTGGTTAGTAGTGCCAAAGCGCGGGTCACTAGGGAAATTAGCAAAGGTTTTCTCAACCGATCCATTTTCTGCAATACCGATTTTCTCCATATCGCGCAGAAAAAAAGTTTCATTCTTATAGCCTCTCTCTTTCAGGTATTCATCAATTAAGGACATAGTAGTTCCTCCTCTTTCCAAACTAGAATAAAGCTTGAAAGCAACCTTATGAGTTAACGTTCTTACGGGTTCAACTTCTTCCAAAATTTCTTCTTCCAGTTGAGTTGGTGGAGAAGACTGACCCTGCTGAGAAGGTTGTTGCTGACTTGGTCGCTTTGGTGGAGAAGAGTCTTCTTCTTCGGTTAAGTCGAAATGTGTAGGACCCTCACACATGTGTTGTGGTCCCCTGCTTGTGATTCTCAATGACTTTCTTGAAGATATTGTCGCTTCAAGGGAGAAATTCACAGACTTGCTTGAAAAGATGAAAAATTTTTGGATTAAACAACAGTGAAAGTAAGAGCAAGTAGGAGTTCAATATTTTAGGGTTTGAGGGTGAAAACGAAGAAGACGGATTTCAACAGTATATAAAGTAAGTGAAGCAAAGTAAACGAATTGTCATAAAAGGAAAAATAAAAATACCTTTTTGAAAATGAATAACTTCCCTTTTGAAAATAAATAACTATCTTTTTCAAAATTGATAACGTTTTTGGAAAAGAATAAATGCTACAACTTCAAAACTTGAAAAGATAATTTCAATCAATTAGCGATTAATAAGTAACCGTACATTTTCAAGTCTTTAACCAAAAATTAAATTACTAGTACTGAAATAACTTACAGTTGTAACTCTTGGTCTTCTGAGTCTGAGCACCTTCAGACTTTACTTCTGAGTCTGAGCTCCTTCAGACTTTAATAGATAATAGATGTGATGTTCAATATGGTGTGAATAGACTCAAATAGGCTTTTCTCCAATGGCTTTGTCAATATGTCCGCCAGTTGATTCGTTGAATCAATGGACTGTATTATCACTTCTCCATTCTAAACATGATCTCTAATGAAATGATGTCGAATCTCTATGTGTTTTTCTCTCGAATGAAGAATTTGATTCTTTGTTAGATTGATTGCGCTGGTGTTGTGACATTTGATCTTGGTGCATGAGTCTTCAATTCCAAAGTCTCTCAATTGTTGTTTTATCCATAAGATTTGAGAACGGCAACTTCCAAGAGCCACATACTCTGCTTCTACTGTTGAAAGAGCTACAATACTTTGCTTCCTTGAGAACCATGATACCATCTTGTTTCCCAGCAATTGACATGTACCAGAAGTACTCTTTCTATCTACTCTGCAACCTGCTAAATCCGCGTCTGAATATCCAATGAGGATAAAGTCTCTTTCTTTGAGATATTACATACCTAAATTTGAAGAAGTTGCAATGTATTTGATGATGCGTTTTACGGCACTTAGATGAGATTCTTTGGGATCAGATTGAAATCTTGCACAAATACAAACACTAAACAAAATGTCAGGTTCAGAAGCAGTAAGATAAAGAAGTGAACCAACAATACTTCTGTAGAGCTTTTGGTCAACTTTTTTCCTCCTTCATCTTTGTCCAGCTTCGAAAAAATTGACATTAGTATATCATTTTTTTGCAATTCTCCAATTCGAACTTTTTAACGAGTTCTTTTGCATATTTTTCTTGATGAATGAAAATTCATTCCTTCAATTGTTTCACTTGTAATCCAAGAAAGAAAGATAGTTCACCCATCATGTTCATCTCAAATTCATCCTGCATAGACTTAGAAAACTTATTGCACGGGTTTTCGTTAGGTGATCCAAATATAATATCATTAACATAGATTTGAACAACTAGAAAATTTTTACCTTCTCTTTTAATAAACAATATAGTATCCACTTTTCCTTTAACAAAACCGTTTTGAGTTAGAAACTTACTTAACCTATTATACCATGCTCGAGGTGCTTGCTTTAATCCATATAGAGCATTTTTCAATCTGAATACTGAGTTTGTTTCTTTAGATCTTCAAATCCGGGAGGTTGTTCCATATATACTTCTTCCTGGATAAATCCATTTAGGAATGCACTCTTGACGTCCATTTGGAATAACCTGAAATTTTTATAATAGGCAAAAGTAAGTAATAATCTAATTACTTCTAACCTAGCTACTGGTGCGTAGGTTTCATCATAGTCTATCACTTCTTCTTGCGTATATCATTTGGCCATGAGTCTTGCTTTGTTCTTGACCACTTCTTTTTTTTCGTCCAACTTGTTCTTGAAAACCCATTTAGCTCCAATAATGGATTTATCTTTTGGTTTAGGAGTTAATTCTCATACATCGTTAATGCTAAACTGTCTAAGTTCTTGTTGCATTGCTTTAATCCAGCTTTCGTCAGCTAAAGTTTTTCTATGCTTTTGGGTTCTATTTTAGAAATAAGTGTTACGGCGCTAAACTTTTCTTGATTTTTGGATTTGATGCAAATTCCATCATCAATGTCACTAATGATGAGCTCTTTGGAATGACTAGACTTGTGCTTCTAGTTACTTGTTGGTCTGACAATTTACTAATCTTTTGCTTTAGTTGATTTTTCAATTTCCGTCCATTCTTGATTTTCAAAGGTCTAAGCTGCTTCGGGGGAGATAGACTTTGTAAAGTCTGGTTCAGGTTCAGATTATTCAAGTTAAGTCTAAATCAGTTGATTTTGCAAAGAATCTTGAAATTTGACATTCATAAATTCTTCTACAGACTGAGTCTTCATGTTAAATACTCTGTAAGCTCTACTTGAGGTTAAGTAGCTAAGAAAAATTTCTTTGTCTTATTTTTTTTCAAACTTACCAGATCGATCATTTATATTTTTCAAAACAAAACATTTGCAACCAAACACATGAAAATAAGAAACAATTGGCTTCTTTCCTTTGAATAACTCATAAAATTTTTTCTCCAGAATAGACCTTAAAAATACTCTGTTAATAATATAACATTCTGCAGAAACTACTTTAGTCTAAAAATGAGAATAAATATTACTTTCTATTAAAAGAGTTATTGTTATTTCTTACAAAAATCTATTCTTTCTTTCCACAACTCCATTATGTTATGAAGTGTATAGAGAGGAGAAAACATGCTGAAAACCTTATTCATCACATAATTTTACAAAATTTTGATTTTCAAACTCACCTCTATGGTCTATCCGTATACTTGAAATAACATATTATTTCTCATTCTGAACTTCCTTAGCAAACTTTGAAAAGTAAGAAAATGTTTCAGACTTACTTGCTAGAAAGTAAATCTAAGTGAATTGTGAATAATTATCCACAATTACTAGACAATATCTCTTTCCACCAATGCTTTTAGTTCTAGTTAGTCCAAAGAGATCCATATGCAAAAGTTGTAAAACACGATTAATAGAAACCTGAGTTATTGGTTTAAAAGAACTTATAACTTGTTTTCCTAACACACATGGTGTGCATAAGTTAAAATTTTGAAACTTCAGATTGGGCAACCCACGAACAAGGTTCTTAGAAGAGATCTTGGCAATTTGCTTTATGTTGACATGGCCAAGCTTTCGATGCCAAAGATTTGCTTCATCTTGAATTGAAATTAGACATTGAGATTTTTTTGATTTTATATCCAAAAGATAAATCTTTACTAGTTCCTGAACATACTCCTTCTTGGAAATTGATTTTGAATCTAGTGTCGCACAATTGGCTAATGCTGAGCAAATTATAATTAAGTCTTTCCACCAATGAGACATTGTTGATTGTGAGACTTCCAATTTTTACAGTTCCACACCCAACAATTCTTCACTTGTGATTTCCACCAAAAGAAACTTTTTCACCATTTATTTGCACAAGTTTTATAAAACAACTTGAATCTCTAGTCATATGCCTTGAACAACCACTATCTAAATACCATTTAACATTTTTCTTGATAGTGACATGCAATTAAAAAAGAAACTCAAGCTTTCTTTGGTATCCACATTTTCTTGGATACAAAAGAGTTAGTGCAATATGCAGTATTTGCCAATTCCTTCTTAACAAGTCTCCAAACCATAGGACATTTTTTCTCAAAGTGTTCTGAGCTATTGCACTTTGAACATTTGAGAGCACTTCGGCCAATAAGTTTTACAAAGATTTTTTGAAAATGATTTTTGTAAAAAGTTTTTGTAGGTCTTTGTTTGATTCGTTCCTTCACTTTTGGAAAATCAATTAGAGGAATAGTTTCTGAAGTCATTCCCAAGCTTGACTTGTTGAAATAAGGTTTTTGTACCGAAAGAATCTTTTCTAGCTTTTCAGATTCGATTGAAAATCTTTTTGAAATATTTGAAATGTCATTTTTCAAAAATGCATTTTCTTTTGAAAGAGAAATTGCATTTTTTTTTTAAACTAACAAAACTTTTATCTAAATTTTCAAACTTTTCTTTCCAAGAATTTTCTTGTTGCTTTAGTGTAGAATTCTCCTTTTTTAGCTTGGAAATTCTCTTAAGAGAGGTTTTGAGACTAAGACAAAGCTCATCAATGTATTTCGAGACTTTAGTAGAAATTTTTTGATTGCTTACCTCGATTTTGCTGTTTGAGTCTGAGTCTGTATCTATTTTAGAGTCAGAGTCTGATTTTGATTTTGCCATTAGACAAATGTTGGCATAATCTTCATCACTTTCTTCACACTCAGTATCACTCCGTTTCTTTGCCTTGAGAGCCTTATTGTATTTCTCAGCTTTTCCTTTCTTTTTCTTCAACATAGGACAGTTGGGTCTAATGTGTACTTTTTTCTTGCATTCAAAACAAATCGTATCTTTATTGGCTTCATCATCCTCAGTTGATTTGTTTTGAAACTTTTGAGTGCTTTGTTTCTTCCAATTGAATCTTCTTCCATTTTTGTTCAATTTCCCGAACCTCTTTATCATAAGAGCTAACTCTTCATCGTCCATATCATCTTCAGAATCCATAACATCAAAATCATCGTTAGATCTCAAAGCAATTGAATTATTACTTTTAGGAGCTTCTTCCTTGTTGATTTGCTCTACTTCATAGGAATGAAGTGTGCCAACCAATTCCTCTCCTTTGTGTTTCCCTTATTGAAGTCTTTACATGATTTCAGTCATTGGAGAGTCCACGCAGCAATTTGTTGACCTTCATTAGTCCTGGGATTGGTTGTCCTTGATATTCTAGACCGTTTACAATTTCAATAAAATGACTAAACATATCAGTGATAGATTCTCCTGGCTTCATTTTGAAGGCTTCATACTGTCTGAGTAAAATATTAATCCTTATTTCTTTCACTCGATTAGTTCATTCATAGGTAATGTGCAGCCTATCTCAGACTTCTTTGGTTGTTTCACAAGAAGATATTCTGTTATACTCAGTAGGTGATAATGCATAATATAAAGAGTAAATTCCTTTAGCATTAAGAGCTTGTCTCTTAGTTATTTCTTCTTGAGTCATCTCGCTAGCACCTGTAACTTCTTTTTCTCTTTTTGAAACTGATGCAGCTTTAGGAATGATTCATTTTTCTACAATATCCCATTCCAAAGGATCTTTCGATCTTAGTAATGCTTTCATCTTGTTTTTCTATATGCTGTATTCCTTTCCATCGAAGTAAGGATGTCTGGTATTGCTCTAAGCTTTAACCAAACTTGGAGCCAACATACTAGCCATAAATCTTTAACTCAGAAGTAAGAATACTTCAATTAAATGAGTACACAGGCTTTGATACCAATTGATAAGGTTAGTAAGAACACCTAGAGGGGGGTGAATAGGTGTGAAATTTTTTTTTGTAATATTTAACAACTTAATTTGAATTTTATGAGAATAGTAGAATGAAGATGTAAAAGACTATAAACAATTATATAAGACTATGAATTAAAGTAAAAAGCTTAGAGAAAGAGAATTGAAACACAAAGTTTATAGTGGTTCGTGTTAGACCAAGCCTACGTACACTCTCCCGCACTAATAGCTCACTAGCTGGATTTCACTATGAACCAAAAGAGATTTTTACAGTCTTACGTCCTTAATTCCACAGTGTAGAAACTCTACTACACTTCCTCAGGGTTTCACAAGTATTTAATCTCTCTTTTGAGTACAACTTAAACTCAGTCAGCAAAGAACTAGGAGCTTCAAAGTTTGGAAATTTTCTTTCACACACACACTCAAATAACTTAAGTGTCTTCCTTATATACTCCTTCATGCCATTATAACCATTGGCACATTCCAAAGGAGTTCTTCCAATCTACCCGTTGAATAGAATCAATTAGGGAGATCTCGAATTATTTAAGAAATGTGATAATAGCCCACCAATCCTGGTCGCACATACAATCAAAATCTATGTTTCCATAAGTAGAACCTTCAAATTATACTTTACTAATCAATAGATCTAATTATTCTAATTGATTTTTATAAGAATAATTGATCACGAGATGCTATCTCTAGCCGTGAGATCTTCTTCAACCATATGAACCAAATCCTTAAAGATAAACTCACATCTGAATAAGTCTTCTTCATCGGATAAATCTTTTCTTCGTCAGTCTGGAGGCTATCAAAAAGAGTAGACTTTAAATCTTGAGTCTGGAGGTCCTTAGACTTTAATGATAGAGTCTGCAAGTCTTCAGACTAGATTAATGGAAATGTTTTGTCAACTTCAAAACAAATAAGGAAATTTTATCTAACAAAGATAAAATGTAAAATTGGTGGGAAGAAAGGAAAATGCATGGTGTCTATATTAGTGTCTAGATAAGTTGAGTAATGTCTTACTATTGCCAGCTGGTGAGAGCTACGCGAAGATCAAATGTAAAATCAGTGGGAAAAAAGGAAAATGCATGGCGTCTATATTAATGTCTAGATAAGTTGAGTGATGTCTTACTATTGCCAGCTGGGCTCAATAAATGCATCTTTTAGATAGATATTGATGTTTTAGTTTCATGGTTTGCAGCTAATTGGTTTATTTATTGATTTAGTGCTCTGAAAAAGAAGTGGTTTGATTAACGTCAGCATCAAATCAAATCTAAGGCTATTTAGCTCTTTGTTCGAGGACGATCTCCTGATTGCTAGTACGAATATGTTATTGTCCATGCCCTAGCCGTTACTTCCACTAGATCAATGGGATCCCAATCTCGATTTCCTAGGTATGCTTGCCCTATTCAGAAACTAAAGCTACTTGTTCTCTTTCACTACACCAAACCCATGAACTTTCACCAAAACGCTGGGTGATAAAGTAGTTGGAAGGCATGGAAATAAATGTATTTTTTCAAATATTTTACCTAGACAAGATATGCCTTATTTGCAAGATGGAAGACTGTTGATATGGTCTTCAATCCATTAGGAGTACCCTCAAGAATCGGTACATGAAATTTTTATAAATTTGAAAGAAATCGTATTGAGAAGTAATCTATATGGAACTTGCAACGTGTCTATTTGTGTCAAGGGTGAGAAAGGGGGCTCAGCGGGAAGAGGATTGTATCATGAGAGAAGCAAGGAGATCAACCTCTTTCTTTCAACTATAAATATACAAGATGGATTATGGCAATGAGTTGGACTCTTGTGTTGATACGAATGAATCATCCTTTCCACGGAGATAAATCTTTGCCTACTAGGCAAGAGGATAGCAAGTTACAAATTCTATTTTGGTAGGACATGTATTTATATTACTATGAAATTAATAAATGAAGTAGTTAATGGGGGAGTTACCATTATCCTATTTTTAGTAACGAATATTGTATGTGTTCCTAAGAATCCTTCAAAGACTACGAGTGTAATATGAGCATCCATCGACAAAAGGACCACCTTAAGATAATCATCTCATGGCTATTGAGAACGAATCAAATCAGATGGTTCTATTTCTCAATCTTTCTGACTTGCTCCTACGAAACCAAGATCGAAAAGATTGAAAAAAAATCAGTCGTTCACAACCACTAATGAAGGATTCCTCGAAAAGTTAAGGATTATTAATCCTAAAATTCTTGGGGAGTTATATATTTGTGTATTGATAAGACCATTCACTATTTCTTAAAGCTTGATCTCTCTCCCGGATGAACCATATAGCCAAGAGAAACCTTGAACCAGAATAGAAGAGCTTGCCCCACCCTAATCCTAAATGGAATGAAACGACGTAGGGATCCATATGTAAACATAGTATCTATTTTGATACACTCAAATGACCCATTCTCATAATGAGAATGTATAGAACCCTATTCCAGGCCAAAATTTTTTGGAATTCATTTATTTCTTTCAGGAGTGGCTTGCTTTATGTTTGGCACATTTCTTGTAACAAGATTGTATGGTCCTAGAATATGGGTGTCCAATCCTTATGGACTAATTGGAAAGGTACAACCTGTAAATTCGGCATGGGGTGTAGAAGGTTTTGATCCTTTTGTTTCGAGGGGATAGCCTCTCATCATATTGCAGCAGGTACTTTAGGCATATTAGTTGGCCTATTTCATCTTAGTGTACGTCCGCCCCAACGTCTATATAAAGGATTATGTATGGGCAATATTGAAACCGTCATTTCCAGTAGTATTGCTGCTGTCTTTTTTGCAGCTTTTGTTGTTGCTAAAGTGGTGATAAATCCCATCAATAAAACTTCCATTGAAGAGAAGCAAATGAAAGGCTTTCATAAAAATTCTCGTAGAATCGAGAATGAGGTTTTCATTATGTACATGCCAGATCATGAAAGAAATGATTAGGATGTGACATCCTGAAATTCGACCTCGTTTCGATAAAATGAATGTGCATATCGTCGGCGCGCCTATGGTTCTTTTTCTCTGAGCTAATCACTCACGAGTTAACTAACCTATTGTGTGAAGCCGTTAAGGGATATATCCGCGGTAAAATCCCTAAAAGCTACCTAATTGGTTGGATTGGACTAAATCACGTCCCTGGTCGATTTTAATCATGGAATTTGATTTGGTTTCGGGAATTGAATATTCGAGCGTGTCACAATTCAATTTTTAGGACCGTCTCATTGCTCGTCAAATTATTAACGAGCCCGAAATTTCAAGAAAGAAATTATCGAAGGAAAAATCGAAGACCGGAATAAATTAAAAACGAAAATGGAAAAAGAAAAGAAAATTTGAATAGAATTGTTCTTTTTCTTTTCTTTTTCTCTCTCTCCCTTTTCTCTCTCTTCTTTTCTCTCTTCTCTCTCTCTTTTCTTTTCTCTCGTGCGTGAAAAACCCACCACCAGCCAAATGCTTGGCTGGCTCCCACTTTGCTTTTATTCTTTGACTTTTCAAACACTTATCCTCCCTCTCTCTCTCTCTCTCTCTCTCTCTCTCTTCTTCTTCTTCTTCTTCTTCTTCTTCTTCTCTGTTCTTCGAACGAACGGAACCAGGAGTAGAGGAGGAAGCCACACGATCGCAGCTCGTCGAAACCGCTCGCCGCCGTCCCGCCGCCCGCACCGCACGCCCGCGACGCCTGCCCGCGCACGCCGCACGCTCCGCCACCTCCCACCCGCGCCCGCCGTTCAGCCCCGTTTGGCCTTTGCTCAACTCTGTTCAACCCCCGTCCGGTCGCCTCCGACCACCGTTCGGCCCCGCCGAACCTCCCCGGCGTTCCCCTCATCCTTCGCCGGCCCCGCCTTGTTGTTTTGGCCGCTGAGCTAGCTCCGGCCAGCCAAGAACAGCAACCCACGGAGTGGGTTTCCAGCGGCTTCGATCCCGCTTTGGGCCGTTTCTGGGCCCCGAACCCGAGCCGTGCTTTGGGAAGAATCATTCCTCGCGTCGCCGCCATCGGATTGATCCGATTTTGCGTGCGATTTGGTGAGTAATCTCACTAATCCAAGATTAGTTGGCTAATTATGCTTAAGGTTGGTTTAGTTTTAATTAATTATGTTTAGGTTGTTAGATTAGAATAAATGATCAATTATTAGTCAATTGTGATGTGATTTAGATAAATTGATTGTGCAATTAACAAGTAGACGTGGTCTACTATTTATTGGAAGTATCTCGAGAATTTTCCGACCCCTAATCGAGCTTCAATTTGGCGATTCGGGCCTAAGTGAGATTTTTGGGCATTTAAATATTAATTTTCGGAATTAAATTAAATAATTATTTATTTTCCAAAAATTCAAGGGAGATGGTCCGGAACCGGAATATTATGCGGATGACTGTGGTGAAGTCCGTTTATTTAATCGGGCTTTATTTTGAGCTAAATTGAATTTTTAATATTAATTATTTAATTTTCGAAATTAATTAATTAATTATTTATTTCCTGAAAATTCAACTGGGATGGCCCGTGACCGGAAAATTATGCTAATGACCGTGGTGAAGTCCGTTTATTAAATTGGACCTTATTTTGAACTAAACAGAATTTTTAATATTTAATAATTAATTTTCGAAATTAATTAATTAATTAATTATTATTCGGAAATTAAGTTTGAGACGGCTGACGACTGAAATCTCGTGCTGATCGTCGTGGTGCAGTCCGTTTATTTAATTAAGCTTTAAATTGTACTAAATTGATTTAATTGTGGATAATTACTTTAGAAATGGGATGAATCATCATGAAAGGCACGTGGCTCGGTGAATAGTACATCATCTCGGAGAATGCATGTGGCTCGGTAATTTGGTATATTGCCTCGGAGAATGCACGTGGCTCGATGATTAGTACGTCACCTTGGAGAATGCACGGGGCTTGATGATTAGATATATCACCTCGGAGAATGAACATGGCTTGGTGACGAAGTATGTCGCCTTGGAGAATGCATGTGGCTCGGTGATTAAGTTTAGCATCTAAAAGGACACATGGGCTCGGTAATTTGATGCATTACCTCGGAGAATGCACGTGGTCCCAATGAGTACATTTGGCATCTTGAAGAGACACGTGGACTCGGTAACTTGATGCATCGCCTCGGAGAATGCACGTGGGCTCGCTGATTCAAAATGACATTTTAAAGAGCAGGTGGTCGAGTGGGACCGTAAAGCCATTGAATATTGAAAGTGGTCGAGTGGGACCGTAAAGCCATTGAATAACGAAAGTGGTCGAGTGAGACCGTAAAGCCATTGAATATCGAAAGTGGTCGAGTGGGACCGTAAAGCCATTGAATATTGAAAGTGGTCGAGTGAGACCGTAAAGCCATTAAATGTTGAATGTTGTCGAGTGGGACTTTGAATAGCAATAGCTTGAATGACCTCGAAATGGTCTGATTGACATGTAATCGACTAGGTCGATTGATCATTGCTTTGATTTGATGTCGTGAATTGATTGGTTGATTGGAAATGACCGTGAGTGGTCTTGTTGGCCTATAATCGACTAGGTCGATTTGATTGATACTTCGATATGTGATTTGATTGATTGTGCATTGAGATATTTGAAGTATTTGTATATAACCCTGAATTGCAGGTGGGAGATGAGGCCAATTTACGTCTTCTGCCCTATGCGTGTATAGGTAGCCTATAGTATAATGGTTTACTAATCGGGCATAGTGGGGTAGAACTCGCCGAGACATAGTCTCATCCCAGTTTGGGGAAAAACATTTCAGGACCCCGTTGAGGAGTTGAGGAGGAATCTGAGAAGGAGAACTCGGAGGTGAAACCTGAGTAGAAGGATTTTTGGAAGAAGAAGATAATACCGAGAGAGATTTTGAGTATGACCTGAAGGGATTAAGATTCCATCTTCTTTTGTGAACTCCAATTGATGTGAATAGTTATGAAATTCTCTAGTGGATGTCATGTACAAAAGTTTGGTTATAAATTTCAATATGAAAAATATGGCCCTGCTTTTCTATCCCATCGTTTTATTGTCTGAGGATTTTAACTGCTTCCGCATGTGCTTAAAAATAAAAGGGTCGGCGATACATTGTCCTGGGATATCGCATTATAAAATCGACCAAGTGAGACGGATGTGTGCGTGCCTGAGGATCGGGGCGTGACATTAGATATGAATGAAAGGTTTGATAGGCCAGGCTATCATGTCGGGATAAGGCAGTAGGAGATCAAAAGCTTATGGTGGGAAGGATGGATTACGGATGGGATGGGGAAATGAAAGCTTTTGACGGTTGGTGAGACTGGGTGATCGAGGTAATGAGCAGCCATCATTGGTCCATGATGGCTTTCATCTGCATCCCATTCTTGTGCAATATGTAGAAATTCAGGGGCTTCTACATTCGCCACAAGGGGAGCTTTTGAGTGAACGCAACTATCACTCCTACGTCACTCAGATATAGGAAGATGGCACCCGACAAAGCGTTCCCTATCGCCAGATTATGAGAGCCATCCAAAATGCTGATCTCTCGTTGTAAGATCAACATTTTGGTTGGGTGGAAAGGGATCTTTGTTGATGATGATGTTAGGCGGCGTTCAGAACCAGCCTAAAAGTGAATGAATTAGAAAGAACGAAGAAGTAAGGAAATGAGACGACTCTTTCTTGAACTATATCATAAACAGATCATAGGTGGATATTGTATGATTGCTTTGAGGATAGCTAGTTCGAACAAGAGGGTTTGTACAGGTCTAGTGGCAACAACAAGAACAGGGTTTAGATGTCGGATTGTTGTTATAAGGAATGAACATTCCAAGAGAGTGAAAAACCAACCGTGGGACTAGCTGACTCTAAAACCCGGCTTACAAGAGATCTAGCACTAGATGGGACTTCCTTTTGATTTATTTCATCTGTTCCATGACCAGAAAGGGGGGGGGGGATACACGTTACAGCATGATTTTGAATTATATGTAATTATCAATAAATTCAGCTTCATTGTATAACTACACGTGTCAAAACCCTAGGAACAATAGAGTCCATAGATATTTATTTTAGATTGGAATTGACGAACAACCAAAAACAAGTATTGAATAGAAATTGAAATGGGGCGTAGCCAAGTGGTAAGGCAATGGGTTTTGGTCCCACTATTCGGAGGTTCGATCCCTCCGTCCCAGGGTAACTACTTTTGTTATGTGTTCTCTTATGCAGCCATTTGGTCAAGACTCAAGATCAATGTTATTGTCAAGATTTTTTGGCGGAGCACTTTTGGATGCTGTTATAACAGAATCTTCTGCTAGGACCACTGCTACTCTACATCTGCCACGGGACAAAACCCTCTCGAGGCATTCTTTGAGGTAGATAGAAACTCAGAGAACGACACTCTCGTTGTCTACGCACATTGATGGTTTTACTTATTCAGTTTTTAGCATTGCAGGTTACCTACTTTTATTTTTGTTGACATTGCTTCTGTGGAGCTGGATTCTTAGGATATATATTGTATAGTGTGGATTTGCAATTTCTAGAAACGTGAATGCCATGTCTGTATTTTGTTTCTCTATAAATTGGTGTCTCTTTGTGGAACCTTTTTAATAGGTTTTGTCAAAAATTTCCAAAGTATACCGATGATGGGTTGGTTGATTTTAGAGTGTGCCTTGATATTATTCCACAGAAATTCTTTGAACTTGAGGTTAGTGTTTTTGAATGCCAAATTTTTGATAGTGCTTTTTCTGGGCATTGTTGTTTTGCCATTGCTTTTTGGCCGTCGACAACGCTGCTGCTGTTTAGACTTCAATGATGAGCATCTTGTGTGTCGACAAGCCTTCATGGAAAAGAGTCGCACGTGTCAATGATGTTGCTGCTATTCAATTTTGTTCATTTTGTATTCTCTTTGATGAATGACAAGATTGTTTATTATTATTGCGTTCATTTTCGTTTTGTTTAACTAAAAATGAAGAAGAAAAAAACTTGTTGGACCCTAGAACCTATGATAGGGTAGGTTCTAGGTTCCAGGTTCCAACGGGTAGGTTCCAAATTTCAAAAAATAAGGAACTTGTACCTGATGGTAGGTTCCAAGTTACAAGCAGAACCTGTAAGGAACCCAAAACTGCTCACCCCTAGAGTGACCTATACAAAAATAGGTTTTGTGCTGTATACTTACAGCATTGATTGTCAACTGTTTGATGAAAAATTGAGAGTAAATGGTCTATTTATTGATAAGTCTAAACCGTTGGATAACACAAGAGATAGTCCATTGTTCCACCTTAGAAATTTCCCGACTGCCAAAAAAGTAATGGTGATCTATTGATTTGATTGTCCATGTAATAGCCACAAAATCAGTCTTAAATCAATAAATTCGCGAGCCTTAAATGAGGAACTAAAGGGTACTCTAGGTTTGTCCATCGTGATTCTCCAATGATTGAGCAAGCAAACAAGGTAAGAGAGAGAGACACATGGGTCGATTCTCTAGCCTACAAAGCTCCTTCCTTGTCTGATAATAATCCCGGCCATAATTATTCTTTTATTAACAAAATGTCGATACGCTTTTTTAAACTTCTCTTCCTAATGTTGGAATTACAGTCTTTCATTGCAGGCTTATCCACAATTACAAGATCAGTGTATTAAATCCATCTCAAATATATATACAGCCATCTCAACTTATACCAAGTTCAAATTATAAAAATACCCCGTTGACACATCTTCTATATCATTTGTTGGTACCTATAGAACCTAGAAAAGGATTGAGATGAATGGTATTAGCAAAACACCACCAGTAAGTAATACAAATTTCTTATGAGCAAATTGAGTATTCACAATGGACATTTGTAAATGGTACCAAAAACTTATTTTTTGCCAATTCAGTATACAAATATATTTACAAGATCAAACATGGAGGTCAACCGATTGTCAGAGAGGGGGGTTGTTTGCAAGATGTGAATTTTATCCAATCGCCATAATTCGTTGATTAATCGATTTCCTAGTAGAAAGTTGTTGGAGCAGAATAATACGGGGTTTGCAAGATAAAATTTAATCTAATTCAACTTTGAAATGGATGATAGGGAGTGACACCAAAGAGAGTGTAGAGAAACAAGATGTTGCACAAGCGAGAATTTAAATAAATAGGTTGCTTGCCACCCACAATTAATTTACCTGAGGGACAAGAGCAAAACAAGAAAAAAAGAAGCTTTTTTGTTCTAAAGTCAAAACTCGAAATCAGACATGCATCAAATAAGAGTTGCCTTTTCATTTATCATAACGTGCTTATATGAATTAGCAGGGAACAGCTTCCAACCATAAGTAATTACCAATACTCATAGGAAAGACAAACTAGTTTTACCAAAAAACAACTCCAATTAAATAGGACTCTAGAAACTTAAACAACAACTACTAAACCTTGAAAATTTGAGAAATAAATATAGTTGGTTATAGGTCTCCAAATTTTACTAGTTCCAACGTAATTGAATTAATGGCTTTCAAGGAATGCTCCACATCAAGTGATACTTGGGTCAATTTTTTGTTTTCATTGATGGCAATAAGTGCTCCATAAATATGAACAAAGTTCTAGCCTTTTTGGAAGCCTTTTTGGAAGCCTTTTCTCAATTTCTTTGAGGGATCTATAAAAGAAGCTCTGGACTTTTCAAATAATTATACCATGAAATTTATAAGATTTAAAACGTACTAATATGAGTATACTAAACAGATTTACTTAATGATGCAGATTTCTGCTCGCCAGTGTTTAGATGATCCCACTAACTTAAATAACTACTTACCATTAGTCACATTTTCTAGTAAACCCATTCATATGTGAGTTTTAGTATCTTTAGCATTACGCGAATGCTAACAAGTATTAATTTAATCATTTTTATCTGATGTGTACGCAAGCACAAAATCAAGACATCTCCACTAGAGGTTTTAATTCCTTTTGGCTTGGGATACCAAGCTTCGCTAGAGGCTCAAACTATGTTGACACCCCAGTCATGTAGTTCACTAGAAACACTCGATCAAATAGTTAGAGAAAATTGTCCAAAAAGTTTAAAATCTATTGTATAATAGCCAATTCAATTATAAATCTTTTCAATTTGGTCAATATAGTGCTAAACATTTTGTTGGCTTGTCAATTTAGTCCTTTCGATGGTGTAGTAGCCAAAACTAATGCGGACAATTATTTTCTTTCCTTTTTCTTCTTTTATTTCTTTTCTTATTGCCCTCCGCCAAATACCAAGCCTCAACAATGGCCAACATCAACAAGCAATGACCAAGACGCCATCGTCGGATCTAGGTGAGGGCTACGGCGTGAGCCCTCACAAGGGTCCTCCCTTGATCTAATAAGGGCCACGATTCCATCACCAAATCTGGGCTAGTGACGTAAAGAAAAATGCTAGACCGCCAAGTCATCGAATTCTGGCAAAAATTAGTTGGGAGAACTAAATTGGTAAATCATAAAAATATTTAGGACTAAATTGACTAAATTAAAATAATTGGGACAACACTTTTTGGACTCTCATCCTTAATAGTTTAGACAAACATTGGGCTCGTTTTCATTCCTTCTCAGATCCGTGGTCATTTGCATTAGTTCGTAATGTATTGCCGGGTAAGTTTGAAGGAGAATCAACCCTAGCATGCTTGACACGTGGATGATGAGAGCGAGGACAATGCTTGTAATTAAGGCAACTTTCAGAATGCTACATTTGTACCGAATCGCAAGTTGTCTTCGTTCGCAAACATAAATTATCGAATTGGCACGAAGGCTGGCTACCCATCAATCCGGTTCACTGAAATTGTTCTTATTTCCATAGGATAGCCTAGCATGCTGAAATTTTACAAAAATAATTCAAATTCCTTCGGAACATGAATGATTTCATATTTTATTGTTTGCTCAGCTAGATAAGTTGAATATAATTAAAATTATCAAATTATCAAGTTTAACGTATGTGGAGTTATATATCTCATATGAAATCAAGAACAAAGTATACTCGACGACAAACCAATTTAGATGAAAAAAAAATCAAAGCACGTTAGATTATTCGGAGATTGAGGTGATGTGTTCCCCATCTGAGAAGGCTATCAATAAATGAGAGAGAGGGGGGGGGGGGGGACAATTTTCAGTTAAGGGTAACGCAGATGTCGAAACTTTTAATTTTTTCAGATCTAAAGAAAATTATAGTAATTGAGTGATTTTCAGACACTTTAAGAAGGAAACTTATTTAAGCGAAGTAGTTGAGGGTGTAGATGACAAACAGTGCAAGAAGACAAAGAACAAAACAAATAGTGGCACCCACACACACCAATACATTAAAATAAGAATTGTGATTGATTACGTTCAATGCATTGTTGGTAAAATTAAGTCTAAATTAATTTTTTCAATCGTCCTAGAAAATATGCAATTGGCATTCTAAACCATTCAAAAGTGGACACATATTTTAAAATAAATCATTAGAGCATATCACGCTAGAGTAAATAAAATTTTATACGAGCGGGGCTTATTCCCTTTTGATTTGTTGGCAGATAAAAAAAATTATATTATATTGCATGCTAGAAGATTCGCTTCATGTAGCAGCAGATTTATTAGAAATTTCCCTAGTAAGCCAAGTTCAACAAGGACAGATTGATCTAGTACAATGAAAGCAACTTCTTTTATTCAACAGGCATAGATCAGAACTGCTAAACCATTGCGGTCACCTAAATTAAGGCATATTATTCAAGATGTCCTCAATCAAACAACCCAAAGACAAGTAAGAAGAGCCACCCTCAATCAACACCATCTTACTCTTCTCACTCGCTTCATTCACCTTCTTCCTCCTCTCACTGTCGACCTCCTCCATTAACTTTTTTATTCCACCCTCTATTACGTCTGCTGTCACCACGAAATCACTCTCCATCCGGGGATCCCTCCGATAGTCCATCTTGACCTCCACTGCAAGGCCCAACTCCACCACCAATTCAAATGCATTAAATTGTTGCTCCCCGTGGAGGGGCAATGTGGCCATCGCCACACCAAACCATATGCTTTCTAGGGTGGAGTTCCATCCGCAATGCGACACGAATCCCCCAATTGCTGGATGGGCCAGGACAGCAACTTGTGGAGCCCATCCAATCACTTTCCCGATAGTGGCCGTCCGGTCCAAGAACCCCTCGGGCAAGACCTCAGTAGGGTCCATTAACTCACTTGGGAACCAAACCTTGCCCTTCGGCGGTGGCCGTCGTAGCAACCATAGAAAGCGATGCCCACTTCGCTCCAACGCGCAGGCCATCTCCTTCACCTGCTCCTCGCCTAAGCTCCCCATGCTCCCAAAGCACAGGAAAACCACCGATGAAGGCGGTTGCTCGTCGAGCCACTCCATGATGTCATTGCCTTGGTGGCCACCGCGGGCCTTTGTTTTAGTCTCACCCTTCAGATTCAGGATGGGCCCCAAGGGGTACACCGCGGGCGCACCAAGGCCCGCCAAGGACCTCAGCGCATACGGTTCGAGCTCCTCGAACGTATTTACAATAATTCCCTTGGCCGCTCTCATCCTCTTGGCGTGCCCCAGGAACGGTCGGACGGTCTCCTTCGTCAGAACCAGGGGGGTAAGACCTTGGCTGGCAAGGGGTTCGTCAAACTCGGGCAGTCCAGCTCAGCGGCGGAGTCCTTGTATTCGGTTATGTCCACATGGTACTCGTCTTGCAGCGACTGGAGGTGCAGCATCATGCCGAGGAATGCAGCGCTCGATGTAAACAAGACATAGGACGGGACTCCAAGCTCGTCCGCCAGGTCAATCATGGTGGTGCAGAACATGTCGAGGACGAACCCAGCTAGGCGCCCGGTTGAGCCGGCTGAGTCAGCGAGCTCGGCAATGGCCCGCTTAACACGGGGCTTGTTGCTTTCCACGAAGTTGGTGATGAATTGGCCTGAGGAGAAATCCGGGTTGGCATTCTCGCGCGGGAGGTGGATGAAGCGGAGGCGAGAGGCAGCCATGGAGGTGGCGAGGGAATTTGTGTACGAGTCGACATCGGAGTCGAAGGGAAACTTCATGACGAGGACGGTGACAGAGAGGCGGGGGTCACGGTCAACGATGAGCTTGGCCATCTCGACCATTGCTACGAGATGGCCCATGCCGGGGGTTGGGATGAACAGGAGCTCGGCATCGGCCATCACGATTATCTCCCGTGCTCAAGTGAGGATTTTGAAAGTTCTGCGAGTGTTTTGAAGTTCAGTCGATGAGGATGGGGGCCTCTTCTATTGATTATTGAGTACGGTGTTTTGAGGAGCGGACGATTGGTGGTTGTATAAGGCTGGGGCCCTCTTGTGTTGATTATTATGTGCGTCGTGTTGTGAGAAGCGGAAGATTCTTGGTTGTATACGTCTACTGTCGGCATCTTTTGCCATTTTTTGCTCGGAATTTTGTCCTCTTCATTTGCCCGGAACTTGAATATAAGAGAAGGCAGAGATATGGTTGCAAGACACGATCCATCTTAGACGCAATCAATGCCCATCGTCCACGTTGCATGCCGTGTGCGAATCCCACTCCGTCCAGTATCTTAATGAGATTTTATACCTTATTTTTTATGGGAATTGTCGACTGAGGACAAAAATTTATCTTAAGGTGCTTGAATATAAATTACATTTAAGACTCGATCCAGGTTAGGATTTGTCACATCGATTTTATAAAATAAATCCACGTACACCTAATGCTACTTGTCCCTTCTTGTCAAGACAAGAAGAATACAAAAAATCGGCTATGTCCGACCATTACTACGAGATGGCCCATGCCAGGGGTTGGGATGAACAGGAGCTCGGCATCGGCCATCGCGATTATCTCCGGTGCTCAAGTGAGGAATTTGAAAGTTCTGCGAGTGTTTTGAAGTTCAGTCGATGAGGCTGGGGGCCTCTTCTATGGATTATTATGTACGGTGTTTTGAGGAGCGGACGATTCGTCGTTGTATAAGGCTGAGGCCCTCTTCTGTTGATTATTATGTGCGTCGTGTTGTGAGAAGCGGAAGATTCTTGGTTGTATACGTCTACTGTCGGCATCTTTTGCCATTTTTAGCTCGGAATTTTTTCTTTCTTCATTTGCACGGAACTTGAATATAAGGGAAGGCTGGGGCCCCCTTCTATTGATCATTATGTACGGTGTTTTGAGGAGCGGACGATTCGTGGTTGCATAAGGATGGGGCCCTCTTCTGTTGATTATTATGCGCGTCGTGTTGTGAGAAGCGGAAGATTCTTGGTTGTATACGTCTACTGTCGGCATCTTTTGCCATTTTTAGCTCGGAATTTTGTCTTTCTTCATTTGCACGGAACTTGAATATAAGAGAAGGCAGAGATATGGTTGCAAGACGCGATCCATCTTAGACGCAATCAATGCCCATCGTCCAAAATGCATGCCGTGCGCGAATCCCACTTCGTCCAATATCTTAATGAGTTTTTATACCTAATTTTTTTTTTTTTTTATGGGAATTGTCGGCTTAGGATTTGTCACGTCGCTAAATTGGTTTTATGAAATAAATCCATGTACACCTAATGTTACTTGTACCTTTTTGTCAAGACGAAAAGAATATAAAATCGGTTATGTCTGGCGATTCATTCCTTCCTTTCTCTACAATGCCTTTCTCGTCCCTTGACAACTAACCGTTGTTCATCAATAAGCAATATTTTAAGAACATCAAGAGTCAATTAAAATCAGTTTATTAAGCGACACAATAAGTTATAGTTAATTAATAGAACGATTCAAAGTGATTTTACCATTATTTAATTCACAAGTCCTATAAAAAATGTTTATAAAAACATTAACTCTTTCGTCCTTTTTCTCAATTCCCTTCTTTTTGTCTTTATAAATCCTTATGTACTAGTCATAAGTAAAGCAACAAATGATGGCATTTATTTCATAGAAAAAATATTCTAATGATATTTTCAAGCGATATGGCTTCATAGGATGATGTGTGAATTAAAATATGAACAAATAGGTCTTGTCAAAATAATGTGTGAAGATAAGTCAGCTAGCCAAGAATCTAGTTTTTCATGGTAAGAGCAAATATATCGACATCAAGTATCACTATATCCATGAGCGAGTCAAAGATAGTAGCATTGAACTTAATTTCTAGATTAGAAGATCAAATTACAAATATTTTGACGAAACCATTGAAGGCGAATTTGTTCGAAAAATTAAAGATGATGCTCAATGTTGTTGATTTCAAAAATCAATTTTAAGGGATGCTATTAGAGTAATATAAAATTGATTGTTGAAGATTAGCTTGTTGATTATTGAGCTATGGATTTGTTTGTTAGTATTCTTCGAAGGATGTCTTGACTTAAGATGGGTGTCCAAAGAAGATTGAAGACAAAAGGAAATCAGCATGATTTATGGTGGACTGTGTTTAGGTAGACCCTCTACTATTCAACAAGGATGCTATCATAAGGAAAAGAGAAGCTCTTATTTGGTTTTTTGTATCGTAGAGCTTGAAATTTTAACGTTGTTAGAAGGAGTGAAGACTTCATGAAATTTGGCTCATTTAATGGTTGTGTTTTCTTGTTGTTGACATTTTGTCCTTGGGATAATAAGTGTGGGATATTTGTCTTCATCTTTATTGTAATTTAGGTGTTCTACTATTATATTGGATGTGAGGGTGCGTCATACACAACAAGCCACTAGAAAGTATTCTAAGAACAATTTCTTCCTCCAACTTGTATTCATTCTAAATTTTCAAAGTTGTCATTATTTTTTTGGTTCCAACAATAAAAACCTTTTGGCAACAAAAGTCTTAACTTGTCGCCAAAGCAATAACCACCCAATGTATTCGAAGAGAAAAATTAGCACATAGCTGTAAGTGCCCCAAAAAAGAAACATCCTGGACATCAGTAAGGGGGAAAAAAAGCACACGCAACAAGTACTTGGAAATTCAAGTCAAACAATGATCGCGCGAGCCAAATCAAGGCAAATTATTCAAGATGAGGAGAGTTTAAAGTTCTCAAGATGATGATGATGATGATGATGTCTGGGGAATTTTTTAATCCTTGCTGAGTCAACTCGTTTGAATTAGGCTGAGGATCATGCTCGTCACGGTGTGATTTCTTTACTCAATTGTGCTGTCTGGTCACTTACATGATCTCCAGCTGGTGAAAGGAATACTCCAAGCACGCAAAGGATTCCAACCACTGTAGCCATTCTAGTCATCTAAGTCATGGCGTATTTGATGCAAGCCTAGGGGAGGCTTTCTCAAACAATAGGATCGGGAGAGTGACTCGCGCACAAGAAACGGGACGAACAGTAATTTCAGCACTGCACAAGCTCAGGAGAACGGTCGTATCTTTGTCGATACAGATCGGATCAACCTGATTCCAAAGCCAAATGAACAAAGACTTCTGGATCTACAATTTCTGTGTTTTGGGTTTTCTGAAATAATCACTATAGGATAGTCGAAATTGGGTTGGAAGTAACGAACAGAACATGAAAAGATAGGAACTTCGTTGGTTGCTCTTCTAGGCCTCCAAGGAAGTTGAGGAGGGGCACCGATTCTTCTAGATCGATGACTGCAACTCTTCAAGGATGCAGATTTCGAAAGCTCCGACTCTTCAAGGATGGAGTGAAAACTCTTCTAGGTTTTCAAGGGTTGAACTCTACAAGGTTCACGATACTTGCTTCAAGCAAAGTTTTTCATTCATCAAAAGCTGTCTGTCTTCTACCAGGGATTGGCTTATATCATCAAAGAAATAAAAACAGAACGTTGAGACTAGGAGAAATAAAGAAAAAGCGTTGAAAACTAGGAGAAATAAAAACAGAGCATTGAAAATAGGAGAAATAGTAAAGAGCATGGAAACTATAAACTAATAAAAGCGTCATGCGAGCTTCCAAGTGTCTTTCAAGCTTCCGGGATGGACTCAAGATGTCGTTATGGCTTCTCGGTTTCGTCGAGCTTTAATGCGGGCCGACCTTCTTGGTTGAGGGAGCCGGTCTTCAATGTGGGCTGCATCATCCTCCCCATCTTTAAAAGAATTCGTCCTCGGATTCTTGCCATCATCATCAAAAGAATCTCCCACCCTACTAGGTGCCAACGTAATCTTCTTGCCTCCAAATTCAAAAGAATATGTATTTCGATAACCATCATGCATAGTCCTCTTATCGAATTGCCATGGTCGACCAAGAATAATGTGACTAGCATCCATCGGCAGAACATCACACCATATCTTGTCACTATAAACATAACCAATGGACAAATTAACAAGGCATCATTTTGAAATAGTTACCTCAGTGCCTTTCTTCAACCACGACATTTTATAAGGCGTAGGGTGCGTTTTTAATTCCAACTTCAGCTTGTTTGCCGCTACTTCAGAAATTATATTCTCACAACAACCAGAGTCAATAATTAATTGACACACCTTTCCCATGATTGTGCAAGCAGAATGAAAAATATTGGTACGCAACCACCTATCTCCAGTGTCGTCTCGAGGAGTAAAAAAAAATTTCCTCACCATAAGAAGTTCGCCAGTGTCAGCATGCACTATTTGTTCATCATCCGCAGCTTCTTCATCATTTTTCAACTCCTCTTCAAGTGGATTCTCAGCATTCTCATCAGAATCATCATCCACCAAAAAGGCTTTACCAGTTGGTCGATTCTTATTGATTCGACAATTGCTAGCACGATGACCCAACTCCCCACAAGAATAGCAACATATTTCGTATGTAGCAGGTTGATTCGAAACATGGGGTTGAGTAGAAGGCTTACTAGCAGATTGCTGTCTCCGAGAATGAGAGCGCTCCATTTTAAGTGCCCGTTGATGTGCATCTCCTAAGTCCCAAATGTCGAGGACTTCCAAGGCATCTTGAATGTAAAATTGAAGACCGTTCAAGTATTTGTTCACAAAGCACATCCTCCGGGTCTTGGATATTGTTACGAATCACCAACTCATTGAATTCATTGGTGTATTGGTCCACCATTCGCGTACCTTGTGTTAGATTTTGGTATTGTTGGTAGAGCTCTCTCTTATATCCTTTGGGGAGAAAATATTTTTGAATCTTGCCCTCCATCTTTCTCCACGAAGTGACTGGTGCTTTGCCAATGGATTGGCGAGTTTGTTTTTCACGTCTCCACCAAGCAATCGCCTTGCCTCGGAATCGCATAGCAATGATCCCAACGCGATGATTATCCGGAACATTCCGATGCTCAAACACCTCATTCACAAGTGTTAGCCAATCAACAATTTCATCAGGAGACTCATTACCTGTAAATTCTGGAACATCTTTCTTGATTTCCTTTTCCCAATCTGGCTCACGAATATGTTGTAAATGATGTCGAACATGTCTCCGACCGTGAATAGATTGAACACTGTCCGAAGAGGAAGAGTCACCATGGGAATCTTCAATCCTGGAACGGGGTGGAGAATTATTTGTTTCAGCCCTCAAACGCTGAACTTCTTGCGTCAATTCATCAATTTGTTGTTGCATATTCTCAGCGAGTGTGTGCAATTCATTGAGGGGAACAGTTCTGCCGCCACGACGCCTAGCTTGTCTTGGAGGCATTGTCCTCTCCTCCAAAGCTCTGATACCAAATGATGCAAGCCTAGGAGAGGCTTTCTCAAACAATAGGATCGGGAGAGTGACTCGCGCACAAGAAACGGGACGAACAGTAATTTCAGCACTGTGCAAGCTCAGGAGAACGGTCGTATCTTTGTCGATACAGATCGGATCAACCTGATTCCAAAGCCAAATGAACAAAGACTTCTGGATCTACAATTTCTGTGTTTTGGGTTTTCTGAAATAATCACTGTAGGATAGTCGAAATTGGGTTGGAAGTAACGAACAGAACATGAAAAGATAGGAACTTCGTTGGTTGCTCTTCTAGGCCTCCAAGGAAGTTGAGGAGGGGCACCGATTCTTCTAGATCGATGACTGCAACTCTTCAAGGATGCAGATTTCGAAAGCTCCGACTCTTCAAGGATGGAGTGAAAACTCTTCTAGGTTTTCAAGGGTTGAACTCTACAATGTTCACGATACTTGCTTCAAGCAAAGTTTTTCATTTATCAAAAGATGTCTGTCTTCTACAAGGGATTGGCTTATATCATCAAAGAAATAAAAACAGAACGTTGAGACTAGGAGAAATAAAGAAAAAGCATTGAAAACTAGGAGAAATAAAAACGGAGCATTGAAAATAGGAGAAATAGTAAAGAGCATGGAAACTATAAACTAATAAAAGCGTCACGCGAGCTTCCAAGTGTCTTTCAAGCTTCCGGGATGGACTCAAGATGTCGTTATGGCTTCTCGGTTTCGTCGAGCTTTAATGCGGGCCGACCTTCTTGGTTGAGGGAGCTGGTCTTCAATGTGGGCTGCATCAGTATTGTTCAAGATGTCCTTTATTAACCGACCCGAGAGGCAAGTAAGAGGAGTCACCCTCGACCAACGCCTTCTGACTCTTCTTGCTGACCTCCTTCACCTTCTTCTGCCTCTCGCCACCTGCCTCCTTCATTAACTTCCTAATTCCGGCCTCCATTTGTCTGCCATCACGATGTCACTCTCCATCCTGAGATCTCTCCCGTAGTCCATCTTGATTTCCGTTGTGAGGTCCAGCTCCGCCACTAGCTCAAAAGCATTGAACTGTTGCTCCTCGTACAGGGGCCACATGACCATCGCCACGTCAAACCATATGCTCTCGAGGTTGGAGTTCCATCTGCAGTGTGACACGAACCCCCCCCGATGAGAAAATATTGGCTGGGTTTTACCCTCCACATAGGCGGTGGGTAAGACCATTTAAAATCCAACATGTGGCTCCATGTAAGCGAGGGGTCAGAGGTTTAAAATTTGCACGGCGTGGTCCTAGGGCCCACCAGTCTGACGCTCTCTGTCCTCTCAACAACCCAGTGCTTCCTTCTCTCTCCTCTCTCTTCTCACTCTCTTTCGAATAACTCTCGGCTATGGCTCAGCTCGGCTCGGCTGGCAGAAGAAAGGACGGGCAAAGGGATGATAAATGCGCACTTAAAATTTATCTCTCCTCACACTCGAATATTTTTTGGGTTCTCTCTTGTCGTGGAAGAGTAGAGAGGGAACGAGTTGCGCTTCCTTCTCAGCACATCCCACCGCCTCCGCCTCCGCCTCCCTAAAAAGCCTCGCTGATTGCCTCCGTCCGATTGCCTCCCTCCAACGAACTCGTCATCAACTCTGACTCCGAGCTGCCGCCACTGATGGTGTCCTCCATCTCTGGCATCTGCTCATCCTCCCTCCTCAGGCCGAAGATGCCGCGGGCCTCCGCCGCGAAGCCGTCGACCTCTAGCAGGAGGGAGGCGGCCTCGGTCTCGTTCCCGAGTGGTGCCAGGCTCCCCGCCGTCAACTGGGTGTTGTCCCTGCCGCTGGCCCGATCAGTCGCGAGGGAGATCTCGGTGGACCTGGGCAGGGCCGACGGCGCGGCAAAGAAGGAGAGGAGCGGGGTAGAGGGCTAGAGAAGGATTCCTGCGCTATGGCCGAGGTACGTGGACTGGCTACACCAGTATCGGAGCTAGGGCTTTTCCTTGGACGTGAGCCGAATGGGTTCACGGACGAGTTCGTGGAGAAAATGGAGCCTCGATTCCAGGTCGCGTTCAAGGCGATGGAGGAGTTGGAGAAGGGCGTGATTGCGAAGCCGGCCTAGACGAGGGCCGCATGGTCGGGCACTACTGGTTGAGGAAGTCGGAACTCACGCCGGCCCGATTCCTGAAGGCGCAGATTGAGAGCACGCTCGACGCCGTCTGCAATTTCGCTGCCGACATGGTCAGCGGTGAGGTCAATTCTGGAATTCCGGTCGTTGTTGCTCTCCGTGTGGTAAGAGAGTGGGTTTACGTATTATTCACTTGAAATGACCATGTATGGAGATTTCCGACTCTTAGACTCGTAATTTCAAAATTTCCTTCGGGTTTTCCAATTAATGTCGCATGAAATTCGGTTTTTGATCGTTGGTTTTCTTTTAGTATGCTTAATCGATTGCGTCGAACACCGACGGATTGATTGACTTGATAATGTTTGACGCTTAATTTGCAGATTAAGCCCCTCCTACTTCTCTCGTGGATCGCTTTACTCAAGTACTTTCAGTTGGAATAGGAAGTTCATCTCTTGGGCCACGGTTTGTTGCGAGGCATTGGCTCCCGATAATCCTCCATTGAAGTGTTAAAGATCGGAGTGTCCATCCTCCTCTCGCAATCTACCCTTCAGGTATTGAGCTTCATGGAATGTGCTGCTCTGCTCTTTTAACGTTTTATACCTTCATTGATCTATCCATTTAAGTTGTCGGTCGATGCACATTGCAACGCTGATAGTGGAGGTGAGCACAGCCCTTTTTCATTCAGTTAGGCACCGAACCAAACAAACTGCATTAATACGGTTTACCAAACCAAACCACACTATGTTCTTTTTGGTAACTTTTACTCCATCCTATTTTTCAATGCAAGCTGAGCTGCTCACTTCCTTCGGTTTTATTGGCAAATTGTGCGGCAAGCCAGACTCTGTTTTTCTGCTTAGCGCATTCCTTCCCCCTCAACAAAAAAGAGTCCCTATAAAATCTATGGCATGGACAAATATGTACATTATTTGGTGGTTTAAATCAGCACCTAACCTAGCTTTTCACCTTATGTCAAGTTTTATTGTCTTTATTAGGAAGCAGCCTTGCAGGAGTTGGTATTGCTCCATGCTAAAGAAGTGGACGAAACTGATGTTCAAGGTGAATCTGCGTTCAAATCATTGGATGTATAGATCTATGAGAGAATCCCTATTTGAGCTTTGCTGTTAAATTCTTTATGATATCTGACATTACCATGTTTTTCGTTTATTTAATTTTTCCACATGAATCGATGAGCTCTAAACTTCTAGAATTGAATTCACTGCATTTTTTTGCAATTGATTAGGATATCTTTCCTCACAAAGTATCATTCCATATCATGGACACGGCATGTAGAAGATCTACTCTCATCATGCCTATGCTCTCAGCATGTCCCAAATGAACTTCTTTTATACTTCTCTTATTTATTTCTTCCTTTAATGAAGTAGTTTAGAGTTTAATAAAGAAAGTGATCTATCTAAATTACTTCCATTCACATCATCTACAGCTTCATGTTTAATTGCCAGAATCAAAATTTGCTACCTGTTTTATCGCATTTCAAGTAACTTCAATGGTTAATTGTAATAATAATAGAAAACTTTCATGGTTAATCACATTTAAAATAAAGCGAGGTACAGAGGATGTATATCCACTGGATAAGAAGACCTTAAGTCCCAGTACTCATTTCAAATTGTTAAGTTGCTCAACATTTGACGCTCATAATAATCTTTTAGTATCAGGGAAAGGTGTTGAGAGATGAGAATATGAGCCCCAAAATTATTATTTGATACTCCTGATAATTGCTTAGTCATAGGTGGCTTAAGGACACATAAAAGAGTTACATATTGCTCTATGACTTCAATACTGGCTTCTTGTTGACTACATATTATTGTTTGTCATCTAATATTCGTGATATTAGTTGGAGAGCTTGGACTAGCGGTGCACAGCAAGTCCAGTTCAAGCCAAGAACCGGGTAGAGCCATCCTGATGAAGTCCTGTTCCAGGTCAATTCTCAAAAAAATTGGTCCACTTCTTGATAATGAAACCGTAGAGTCGGCCTTTTTCTGGTTTGGCTCCCGGTTCTTATACTAAAACCATCTATTGGACCTTGAAACCGACCAACCAAGGGGTTCTAGGCTTGAACCAATCCAGAACCCATGTTTCACCTTATTTAAAAAAAAAAAAAATGTAATAGCAAGTTGCAACCGAGAGGGATTGGAAGCCGTGACCTCAAGTATGAGGTGTATGCATAACACCACTAAGCTCACAAGAGTTTGCTTGATGACAGCTATAAAAGATGATCAATGATATTTTAGACCTGATTTTGCAAAAAAAAAACCTGGTTCTTGAGTACTGGAAACCGGCCTGAAACCAGCCAAGTGTAATTGACTTGGTTCTTGATTCCAGCCTTGGAAATGAATCGCCCAATTCCCAGAAAGAGCTTTTGTGGAAATCAGATCATACATATTGTATGTTATTTTTCATTGCTCATGTCCAGGCCAGTTGCAGATCATTTGTAACTGAAACCTCCATGGTTGGTACTAGGTTTTTGCCATGGAATTGACACATCCTAGAACAGATTGCCTGTAGTTTTAGATGTCAATTAGCAGTATTCTTTATACATCTGATTTTTCGATCTCAAATTTTCCTTTCAATGATTCAAGGAATTGATACTCCACCAACCGTTGTTGTTTGATAGGGTGACAACAATCTATCCTTTTTCTCAGTTTTTTCCCCTGCCTATAGAAGTTTCACCGACAAGTCATTGAGTTTCATGTTTTCTTTAAAGATACTAACTAGAGCAGAGTTAACAACTAATTATTAGCTTCTCGTCACGCACAAGAGCTATAAGCTATTGAATATCAGACTCCTCCTTTTTATTGCAAATAAATTAGTTGATCTTGGTTGATGTGCTCATGAGGTTATCACAGAGTAGGTTCCATGGCCTTTCTATTGTTGTTGCACATAAAAAAATAAAAATAAATAATAATAATAATAATAATAATAATAATAATCAATCAATCAATCAATCAATCAAACACCCTGTTGCTTTCTTTTCTGGTTGAGCATTTTCTTTGGGGCAAGCTTCCAGATGTCTCGGGTTGAACTCTATTTTGGTGCATGTATTTTATAATAGGATTATCCAGTTTAGTGGATTTTTAAAGTCATTATTGCTAATGAGGCTTAGTCAATTTGTTAGTCTTGCGTGGAAAAGTTATTGCTTGTGATGTATAACAAAATCTTCGGTAACTGGATGTCTTCATTTATATGTCATTCTGATGGTACACTTGCATGAAGTTATGTCAAAATTAATCTTTTCGGTCGTTTGCTTAAGTGAAATTTTGGCACCTTCAATTTTGCAGATATTGCATTGATCACTATTTTTCCCATCATGAATGCAGGGTGTCCCCATAACACGAGAACTCGTTGTTGGACAATACTACGCGGATTGAGGGCTGGTTGGCTAGATTTCCAATGTTTGACGGGGTGGGTGGCAGAACATCTGACATGTCTGCAGTTGGTCTATTTCCAGCAGCCCTTCAAGTTCGTAAGCCTTACTTCTAATCTCATTGTGGTTATATTCTGATTTGACTCGAAGAGCACATTCATTAGCGAATCCAACTTCGGGGTATCGATATTAGAGAAATGCTTGTTGGTGCATCCTTGATGGATGAGGCTACCAGGACGAAAGTGGTAACATTGCTGTCAACTAATGTTATTTGGTGTTTCTTCGGAACATTCTGTTGTTACCCAAGTCCAGTAAAGGAATTAGTTTTGGTATCAGTGGGGCAACTTATGGTGTAAAATCTTGCTCAGTGTGTAGTGCTCAGGATTCTGCATGTGCACTTTTATGATGTAGGAAGCTGAATCGCCAGAATGAACTAAGTATGGTCGAGATATCAGTCTTGATTATAGATAGTTAATCAGGCATTAAAGGATGTCAGCTAACAAGTTGAATGGTTGTCTCTGATGGTATGCACTGTGATGTATGCAAGAGTAACTTGTGAACTTATATGCAGCAGAATCGTACTTGTATCCAGTCATTGTGCGCTGAGAAGATTTTGTAGTATATGTGCTAGAGGATGTCATACAGTATAATTCATTGTAAAATAAAATGTAGAGGATCCATCTGATCCATTTAAGCTCACGACTGGCAATTGCTAGCAATTGCTATTGTTGTCGTTTAGTTGCTTCAAGGCATGTTCATTTCTAGTTGCCGATGCACACTACAGTGAATCAAAGTACAATGCACTTTGATTTGTGCCTTCTCTTGTTGCCTACTTGTAGTATCAAATTTCCCAGCAATTCAAATCCTTGTTCAGGATGCAGAGTAAATCTGCAATGCAAGTCGGGGAGATGATTCTGTTTTCTTGTCTAGGATATCCATTATTTTGTAGGGTGTCTGAAAAAGAACCATAGACACTTTCATTTAGGGACTGATAGCATATCCACACTGTTTGCATTCCTAGATTATGATTTCCTTGCCTGCTTGCAGTAGTAAATCTGGCAGCAAATAAAATTCTCTTTAAGGATACAGTCCAATGTAAGTCTGGGATTAATTTTGTTTCCTTGTCCAAGACATTGCTAACTTGTATGTTGCATCAGAAGAAGATCCACAGAAAATTGATGTAGGGACTATAGATTAACTTAGCATGTCCACATTATTTGTGCTTCCTACATTGTAAATCCTTTGGCAAGTAACTTATCATTGTACTACTTTCGTCAAATAATCACAAACATAAATGTCAAAGTCTATTTGGGTTGGTTGTGAGTTTCAGCTTGCCTTTCCGGTTTTAGCTGTGGGTTTGAGTTTTTGGCTTTACAAAAATGAAGTTGGCAGAAGACATAACTTCTAACTTGAAAATGACTGGCTCATTTTGAGAATTTAATAATATTGAATGCTGAACCTTAAACAATGATGTTTGGATTCCTGGATAATTTTACTTCTAAAATGAAGCATGTGATGACTTTTAGTGACCAAAAGCTATACCTGATGCGCAGTCCCTATCATCCGTCCCCCCCCCCACCCTTGGCGCGCGAAAAAAAAAGAAAATAACAACACACACACGCACAAAAACAAAAGAAGTTACAACATAAGCAGTATCAGTAGTTTGCGGTGGCTATCTGAGTGGCTTCTCTACTGATACTAATGAAAGGATGGTTCTTGCCTTTTGTATTCCTGTGCAGCGAAAATAACTCATTTCTTTTCCAGGTGAAGAACAACCTTGCTGCATTTCCAGATTCTTTCTCCTTTTCTTTGGTAGGAGTAAATCCTTTATCAGAATGATTGTTCTGTAACTATAAGTAAGGAGAAAATATGGGCCTCCATCTTTCAAGATTCTTGCTCTTAATGCTTTTTATGATTACTTGTGTTTTGTAGATGGGAGAAATATCAAAGTGAGGAGGAAGCGGCTCTTGGTTGGGAAAAGCGTGTCAGAAAAGCTGTTTCTTACAAAGAAGCGGCTCTTGATTGGGGAAAGCACATCCAAGTGAAATGGCCAACGAGGTATTTGATCTAAATTGCCTTCTCTTTCTGTTAGGGCTAGAAACTTTAGAATAAGAGTGCACCTGATGGTGTTAAATATTGGCCAAGGGATTATGATGGTGATCTAATTTCTTTGATATGCTGAAGAAACTCTCTGTTGTGCTGAAGAGCAACTTCATGGATCCACTTTTAACCATGCTCCTTTGATGGAAATGGCAACTAAACAAATCCCTTTGTCATTGTTCTTTATTTATTCTGGGTCCTGGGAATTGAAATTTGGATTATGAAGTTGCAAATGTCTTTCCTTTTTTAATTGGTTATTATTCCACTAATGAAGGAAAGTTCAGTCACAAACACTTGTAAGGAGGACTCATGCATTGAACATACAGCTTATTTTCCTCCTTAACTTTTGTGCGTGCATGAGTTTGTTTTCAAATTCCTGTTGAGCGATATATTTTTTCTCATTCACCTTGTCCTAATGTTGCTTTTAGCTTGAATTGCTGACATCCTTGAAGGTAGGATGCTGGTCTGTATTTTGAGTTTTTCTCTGAGTATATTAAGCTATTTGCTCCATTAGAAAATTTATGGGCAATAAAATCAAATTTGTTCCTGATCTCAATGGTGTTGAGGTTTTCATGCATTGACTTGCACTTATATAGCATCATAATTTCATTATTTGTTGGTTTACCTTCGAAACATAAAGCAGAGTGGTGACGAAGAGGAACGGGTGCCAGAGCAAGAGCTAGAACGGGAGTATACACCTGCTGGACGCGCTCTAAAGGAAAAATAGTAAGTGCCACAATTCTTTCTGTTTTTCTTTGCTGCTAATTCAATTGATGAAAGGGATGCCAAAGCTTATTCAGTTGATGAAAGAGAAGTTGTGACTGCTCCTCCGCCCCCACTAGATCCTGAGCTACCAACCACTGTATCTGCAATAGCCCAATCAGTGAGACTGTTAAATGGGGAAGATAAGCCTACCATTCCTCCTTTTATGATACCAGGCCCTCCTCCTTCTCGACCTAAGGATGTGAGACTCAATTCTTAAAAAGAGAAAGAAGTCAGAGCAAATGCGGCCCATCCAAGCAGAAGTCCAGGAGAGCGGGCAACTCCCTCTGCGGAATTTCTTAGGTGATGATGCTGCTTCAAGTTCTATCCCTCTGGTCCCTAAGCTTAATGCATTTCCACCATCGGTGCTCACAATGACAGATCCTGCTTAGAAGGAGGCTCCACTTAGCACATCAACTTTAGCGATGCGTCAACCTTCTTGGGAGAAAATGAATGCAGAACTATCCCCATCATCTAAAATACTTAAGTTGGTTGTGTTGAGCATTGGTCCAGGTCAACAGCTTGCCCTTTTTCTGCCCGCGAAAAGCTTAGATCTCCCTGGAAGTGATGTATCCTTAATGAAACAGAGTCTTGACCCTACAGGCAATTCTGAACCAAATCATGCTGGAGGCAAGGAGCAATCACATCCCGTCGATGGGCTTGCAAATCCCCAAAAGTTAGACCAGCCTGAAAGTGGGAATTCTTCTAGTAAGACTTGGTCGGTTCTTTCTCGGACTGATCATCTTGATGCAGAGGAAGTCTCATCTGAGGATATTGTTTCAGGTCATCCCAAGAGTGACACTGATCCATAAATTCAAGGCAAGGGAGTGAATATATGGAAATCACAATTCTTTCATGGGATTAGAAGCGTTAGGGTGCTTTGCAGATGGTGGCATAAATTTTTTTCTTGTAGACTTTGAGCAGTGACGGTGAGCAATGAAACTGTAAAGATAGGGACGATTAGCCAAATTAGGACACCCCTGTATAAAGCTTTTGTTATAGAAAATAAGATTGTAGTGTTAATTGATGTACATTCATCTTACTTAAATGTTGCAGGCATAAAGATGAGTTAGTGCAGGCGTTTAGCCAGAGTAAGGTTGCTGAGTGGCTTTGTCCAATACATCACCCTTAGATCAAGTATAACTGGTGCATTTACCTTTCTTTTCTTCACTTGCCTTTGTTGGAGAAATCTTTCCAGAATATTTTGAAGCTGACAAAACGTTTCTATCAGTCTAGTCTGGAACATGGCAAACCCTTCTATTTAGAGTCTGAAGACCTTCAGATCACCAGACTCAACACACAAGACTCAAGACTAAAGACTATTCTCATTGATAGTTTTTAATCCAACGATGAAGACGATCCAGAGCTAAAGTGTTTGGTTAAGGATTTGGTCTTATCCACTGGAGAAGATCTCTTGGCTGGATATAATATAACGGATTATTTTATTCGAAATCAAGATCATTTAAAGATCCGATGATTGACGAAATACTCATGGAAGGTTCTATTCTTGGAAACCAAGATCCTGATTGTATGGGCGAACATGATTGATGGGCTATCGACATGTTCCTTTAATAGCTCGAATGATCTTCTTAATTGATTCTGTCCGACGGGAAGATTGGAAGAATTCCTTTGGTAAGTGCCAACGGGTATGATGGCATAAAGGAGTATAAAAGGAAGACATTCCAGTTGTTCTAGAAAATGCACGATAGAGAAATTCTAGAGTCTGAAGCTCCTTGATTATTAGTCGATTCATATTGAGCAAAACTGTATTCACAAAAGAGAGTCTATACTTAGTGATACCTTGAGAGAGTGTGGTAGATCTTCTACACCGTGAAATCAAGGGAGAACAGTGCTGTAACATCTCTTTGTTCATAGTGGAATCCAGCCAGTGGGCTATCAATGCAGAAGAGTGGACGTAGGCTTGAAATAAGCCGAACCACTATAAACCTTGCGTTCAATTTTCTCTTCCCTACTCTCAGTCTTATTTTGATCGTTGTTTGATGAGAAACAATTGTCTCAATTCTATCAACTGTCTAGTATTGTGCGATTATCGTGAAAAATTACTCTTTATACCTATTCACCCCCCCTCTAGGTACTTTTACTAGCCATATCAACATTGTTCTATCTCCCCAAGCTTTTAGAAGGTTCTTTTGTATGGGACTAAAAGCTTGTATCATATTATTATAGGTCACTGTACAACCAAATGGCTCCAAAAACTAACACTCAGAATGAACATGCTCATTTTGAGTGTAAGGGAGCTGGGGAAAAAACCAAAAGGCAACAACCAAAAGGAGAGCCAAAGCTAGGAGTCAAATGGCAAACGCCAGGCAAAACAACCTAGAAACCAACAAGACACCTAGCCAAGCAGTCTAGGATCAGGGGAAGAGAAAATATTAGGATCCAAATCCCACGAACAAATTTTCTATGTTAATAAGGGTTCATTTTCAAGTTGTAGTATAATGAATTTTTTTGCATAATGAGTAGTATTAACAACCATGAAAAGCCATTGTTAAAACTGTGCCAAGCTTTCAGGAGGACAAAGGGGAAACGTGCATATAGTTTACCTGATTTGTGAATCATTTCTTATAGATTCATATTAATCAAAATCGGGACTGAGACTGCAGAGTGTAGAGTTTTATCTCTTCAAGCACAAAAAAATACTTAGAGAAATTGAGTTTCACTATGATGACCAATCGAAGGAAGGAACGGGTATGGAGACTACTAATGAGATATAACCAGCTAAATTGAGAGTTTAAAGGACCAAAATGAACAGCCTTATAACTTATTAAACCAACATCTCGTGAGAATTGAACAATGCTGCGGCTTCTCACCCACATTATCATGCGAAATCGAAACAGTGTATTTTGTATGACACCGATATTCTATAGTCAAGGGCCAAAAAGAACTCGAACATAGCATTTCGATGTTTGAATAACAAAGTTTTCAAGATATCTTCCAACAATACAAAGAGTGAGAATTAAGAACCACCATATTCTTTATAACAAGAATTAAAAATTTCAAGTTTGCTCTGATTTCCAAAGTAACTGAAAGTTAACTAATATCAATTTTGTTTGTATATCTACACACGCTCAAAAGCTACAGAAATTCTTTAGATCCTCTTCCTTGGCATACCGGCTTGGTATTTATCTTCGAAATGTGAGGATACAGATTCTTGGAGTTCCTAATCATCCCCCCGGTGACTCCAGTAGCAAGTGATATATCTGCACAAACATTCGGTTATTTATATACATGCGTTGTTTCAAATGCCATTTACATATGCACCAATATGTCTTTAGTAGTTTAAATTGAATAGGATTGGAGAAACTAAAACCTTGAGGAGACTTCTTTTCATTAGAGAGCTGAGTGGTAATGTAAATAATAGCTGCTACAATGGATATGGGGCTCCTCCTGCAAAATTAGAGGATAAAAACACAGGAGAATACGTTCAGCACTAAAAGAACAACAGTAAAGCATTTGAACTAAACCCAGTAAGTAATCTTTATACACAGCAGGTCTACATTGACGAACCTTGCTCAAATCACATCTTTCAACCTCAATAGAAGAAAGATGAAATGTTGCCAATCAAGTTTTACAGTTTTCGACTCTTCCTCCAGCTTTACCATTAAAATTCCAACTATGAAAGAATTAACCACTGAAAAACATTCAGATTGTGCAGTTTGATATCACTGTCAATGCTTATATCAGCTTGTCTGTCATTAGCAAGTCCACCTGTCTCCTATATCTAAGTTGATTTCGCCAGGAAGTACTATGTCGATGTACATCTGCCGCTTCGGAACAAGTAAACTAACAGAATTAAGGATGTCTACAATACATACAAAAACATAAAACAATGAACTTGCATTATTACCTCTAACATGACAGCCCAAAACCCGATCAACCTGAAAAGCAGAAAAGTATCAAATGAATTAAAGATGGATTCTAAGATCGATCACTAGAATCAAACAACAAAGTTGGTCGTAGGTAGATTTACCCGGTGAAATTCACTCTGGCAGCGTAAATGGCGCGACGAGCACTAGCATGTTAGGCGTGAGAAAAATAAGGATTAGGGGAGAGAGAGGGAGTAGCATTTATACCGGGTACTATAACTGTCTCATATTCATGTGGTCCAATTCTCTCTACACTTAATATGTACAGCTCAGTACATCCTCCCACATGATGACACACCCCTCAAGTATATAGTATCTTCTCTTATACAGAATATGCATCCCACTAGCTAACTCAGGTTATATGCCTCTCACTAGCTTAGTCATATAACTGAGACCTACTTCTAACCGAGCAAAGACAAAGATCTAGTTTCTCTCGGACACGAAAAAGCCATGAAAACAAGCAAGGTTGTGTATGGATTTAGCCAGCTTTCTTCTGAATCACACGTTCCATCTTTGATTGTTGCGTTTTTCGCAGTATGACTATTATCCCCGACTGATGTAGAATCCTTCTTCCGGTCTATCTCGCTTCTTGAACACCCCGTAAATGGAAGGATCACATCTAGTCATAAATCCGGATGGAATTGAAGTATCGGGATTGCAAAAGGCAATACTTACATCGGTGTTGTGAATAACCACATTTTTCCCTATCCGGGCATTCTTGTCAATTATGCAGTTCCTTAAGAAAGGAAAAGCAAGGGAATTTGTCAGTGGAAGGATTGTGAACTATTCTATTAACAAGTTGTCGATTCAGAATTTCCTGTAGACATGCCTATTCAAAGAATGAATAATTACCTGATTTTAGTATTTTGTCTGACCCCAATAGGAACCTTCCCTTGTGCCAGAAGAGATGCAATTTTAGCTTGTCTGATAGTAATCTGCACCCATCATCATGGTATCCTGCAAATTCAAATGTGTCCCAAAAACCAGCACCCATTAAAGTATGTTGCCATTGCTACAGAAATTGGCACACGAACTAACCCCAGTATTGTGAACTGTTAGCAAATTTGGAATGTCTATACTGATGACTTGCTTAGTACATTAGCTTGACAAAGGAAATTAGTGTCTATAAAAAATGACACATAAAACGACCATCAAGTAATCTAAAGACTTGTATTAGAAGCATCCTGACTTGTTCTAAGTCCACTATACCTTCAACTTGAGGAAACACAACCAATAGATGAAGATACAACAATTCAAAAAGATCACTGTACACCAGAGTTATATGAACAAATTGAATGGCATCATTTTCCCCTGTTAAATATGGTCCACCACCTCAAAATGTTCCGATGGGATCTATTAACCCAATTTTTTTTTTTTGGTAAAGTTATTAACCCAAAAAGTTGAAAGCTAAAAATGTCAACATTCCAATCAAATCATCCGAGAATCTGAAAATTAATTTTCTCAAGCAATCACCATTATGATCTTCAAAAGGTCAAAGAATATATACAAAAGCAGCACACCTTAAACTCAACACCATAGTCTAGACGCAAGTGCACACCAACAATGGAGTGTTCAATGCTACATTCTTGCAAGAAGCAACCGTGAGAGATTATTGCATCTACAATCTGCAGAAACAGTTCAAACAAGAGACAGTTTAGACCGTAACAAAAAAAGACTTATCGTGTTGACAAGCTTACCCTGCATTTATCAACTTTACTGGGGGGTAAGAATCTTGGAGACGTGTAGAAAGGTGTTTGCGGATCATAAAATTCGAACTTTGGAGGCTGCATTACAGGAAATTAACCCACTATTAGAAAAGCCACTGTCTCCTCAAAGGACAAATAGTATCGCTTTATGACAGCCAAAGTTTGAACTCGAAGCTGCTATGATTTTTTTGAGAACGTGAATGAGATCAGGCCCCAAATTGACATAGAAATTGTAGCCAAAAAGATCTAAAGAGTAAGTATTTTTCCAGCCCTAAGGTTAAGCCAGCATATCAAGTGATTAACGACTATAGAAGGTGATGACTGAATTAGCAGATGACATTGACAACTCCAATTTTGAGTTACGAGCAGAAGATGCAATACCACACACACACCTGCTCTGTTAGGGCCAAATTAGTGTCAAAGAATGACTTGATTGTTCCAATGTCCTCCCAGTAGTCATTAAACAGATATGCCTGACAAATCAATGCATCTAGATAAGTCAGCATTTCTGTTAAGGTAGCTTGCAAGTACAAGTTACATATAAACACACATCTCTAATGAAGGGGAGAGAGACAGAGAGAGATAGAGAGAAAGCCCGCAGCTTAGTCTATGTTAAAGAAAAGGTCCTGACCTGGACATTATGCTCTGCAACAGCTGACGGAATTATTTCAGAGCCAAAATCATTGCATGAAGGGTAGCTCCATCTCAGAAGCTTTAGTAACACGTCGGTTTTAAATACATAGATGCCCATTGAGGCAATGTTCACTGCATCTTGTTTTGATAGCCCAAGAAGAGTACTGTCAACTTGCTGTGGGCAGAGGTTCGTGCAGGAGACGAGAATTCAAATGAGATTAGTAACTTGTTGATGCATTATATGATGTGCAGAGATGATGGCTGCTAAGGAAACAGCCAAAGCAGTCATGTCAAATGATAGGAAGTGTTTATTGCATTAATGATACCATTGCTTTCAGCTCATTGCCCTTCGGTTTTCCAGCAAATTGGATAATCCGTTCAGTTCTGTCAATCTTCATCAGTCCATAACCCAAAGCACGACTGCAGCAACAGAAACCAGAAAGGGTTAGTTGCAAAATTCATCAGTAGCTCTAAATTTAGTGCAACTGAAAACGGACGTAAGAAACAATATAATCACAAAAATTTGGTTCTTCCCAACCCTAAGTGGAATGTCAAGGAGAACTGAGCTTTATATGCTCTTAAATCTTTTAAGGCAATATATTTAACCACAATAAGAACCTGTCATCCATTGGGACACATGAAACTATGATATCGGCATTTGTATCAATATGCTTCTGCAATCAAGCCACAACTGGTCAGTTTAAACTCACAAACATATTAGATGGAATTTACGATGAAATCTTCAAAGTACCTGCACAAAATTCATGTAATTCATCCGGTACAGGTGGTCACTAGACAAAATCAAGATATTCTCCACATTCTTGTTCTTGGCATCCCGCGGAAATAATTTGAAACCAACATTCAACTTCAAGAGAAACGCCAAAAAAACTTTGCACAAGTAATTGTCAAAACCCTAAGCACTCACCTCAAAGAACCATATGAATTGCCTAACAACATCAGCAGTCCCCTAGAACCACCTCTTTCCAGCTTCACCCGGAGTTTGAGTTGCCACAAGGACCTATATGTGTTACCAAATTTTTTTCATAGTAACTTCAGTCGTTTCTTGAGTTAAGTCATCAGGATTCCAAAATAATAAATTAGAAAAAAATTATAACTCCACAAATCCATCACGAAAACTAACGCCATTATCAAAGTTATATGTCCAGGAAAGGCGGTGATTGAGGGAAAAGGATTTAAATTGCGTTAAGATGAATATTTTGCTGATACCACTGTTAATGCAATTGCTCATTGGGATATCAATCAACCAGTAGCATCCTCTTATAGGAACCTGCAGATTTAAAAAAACCACATAACTGATTATATAGTTGAGAGAGTGCTATGTGGGTAAACAATGGGCACATACAAATAATCACCGCCTGCCCGCTTGGCCCTTCTGCTAGTAAGTGGAAACAGTCATGTTCCAGAACCTCCTCCCAGTATAATTGAAGCAACACTCTTCGGGTCTGCTCTTGGAGTTTCCAACATTGGAGCTTGAAGAGTCTGAAATCACAGTTCAAGGAAAGTAACAAGTAACCCACATTAGGGAACATCATATTGGGATCAAAAGTAAATCTCAGATAAGAGGACAGAGAGGAGAGCATCTTCAACTGAGAACTTCCCCATTTTTAGACAACTAAATTATCTCAATCAAGTACGATAAGACAAATGACAGCAATTAACACATCGAACTCAAGGCAAGACCCCTCAAATAGCTATGAACTACCTTGAGAGGAGGATCAAGGCACTCAATATGAAAGGTCTGGGGAGCTATCACAACATAACAAGTTGCCTCCAAGATCACAGATAACGTCTTCATAGTAATACTACAAGACAAAATGTTACAAAAACCACTAGTCAGAGGACAATAGATGGTCCTCAAAAAGTCCTCAACATCGAAATGATACGAATTCTCAATACATCTAATTGACACAAAAGAGGATAAAATTTTATCCTGTAGACAAAATTTTGCCTATGGTCACTGTTATGATTCAACAAGGGTTTAGGGTAAATATAAAGGAAAACTACAAGGTGCCTCACGACTTAAAAAATAGCATAGTTACGAATAAACAGAAGTGGCATGTGATGCCAAAGCAATTAACAATATATTACCCCATCTATTCCTTTCTTCTTCGATGAATACCAATCCAGAGAAATTTCAGATTTTAGCTTGTTCCTGGCAGAAGTCGTAGTCTTTGGGACCTCCAAGACTACTGAATTCTGTTCTTTATCATATTTCTGAGTGTCAGGACTATTCTTAAGTATTCGAGGCAAAAGCCTCGAGCTACAGCTTACCATGTAAGCTCGAGACTGAAAAACTTCTACGAACTCCAGAATTTAACAGCCAATTCATCTCGATCCAAGAGCGAATAATGCATTCCTCAGGGATATCTATGAGCTCAAAGCAAGGGATGAGCGAGAGAAGATGACGGCGAGAGAGAAAGTGATCCACGGGAGAAGTAGGAGGGGCCTTAATCTGCAAATTAAGCGTCAAACATTGTCAAGTCAATCAATCCGTCAGTGTTCGATGCAATCAGCTAAGCATACTAAAAGAAAACCAACGATCAAAAACCGAATTTCATGCTGACATTAATTGGAGAACCTGAAGAAAATTTTGAAATTACTGAGTCTAAGAGTTGGAAATCTCCATACATGGTCATTTCAAGTGAATAATACGTAAACGAGCTCTCCATCTCTTCGACCAGAAACCAATTCAATTTTATACCAGCTTGCGCTTCCTCAAGCTACTAAGACAATACTAGCATTTACCAGAAAACTGACACAGACATCTACGACAACAAACCGATTCCCAAGAAGAAAAAAAAAAGAACGCAGGGAACTACACTCTCTTACCACACGGAGAGTAACAACAACCAGAATTCCATAACTGACCTCATCACGACCACGTCGGCAGCGAAATTGCAGACGGCGTCAAGCGTGCTCTCAATCTGCACCTTTCCTGATACTAAAAGATTATTATGAGCGTCAAATGTTGAGCAACTTAACAATTTGAAATGAGTACTGGGACTTAAGGTCTTCTTATCCAGTGGATATACATCCTCTGTACCTCGCTTTATTTTAAATGTGATTAACCATGAAAGTTTTCTATTGTTATTACAATTAACCTTTGAAGTTACTTGAAATGCGATAAAACAGGTAGCAAATTTTGATTCCGGCAATTAAACATGAAGCTGTAGATGATGTGAATGGACGTAATTTAGATAGATCACTTTCTTTATTAAACTCTAAACTACTTCATTAAAGGAAGAAATAAATAAGAGAAGTATAAAAGAAGTTCATTTGGGACATGCTGAGAGCATAGGCATGATGAGAGTAGATCTTCTACATGCCGTGTCCATGATACGGAATGATACTTTGTGAGGAAAGATATCCTAATCAATTGCAAAAAAATGCAGTGAATTCAATTCTAGAAGTTTAGAGCTCATCGATTCATGTAGAAAAATTAAATAAACGAAAAACATGGTAATGTCAGATATCATAAAGAATTTAACAGCAAATCTCAAATAGGGATTCTCTCATAGATCTATACATCCAATGATTTGAACGCAGATTCACCTTGAACATCAGTTTCGTCCACTTCTTTAGCATGGAGCAATACCAACTACTGCAAGACTGCTTCCTAATAAAGACAATAAAACTTGACATAAGGTGAAAAGCTAGGTTAGGTGCTGATTTAAACCACCAAATAGTGCACATATTTGTCCATGCCATAGATTTTAGAGGGACTCTTTTTTGTTGAGGGGGAAGGAATGCGCTAAGCAGAAAAACAGAGTCTAGCTTGCCGCACAATTTGCCAATAAAACCGAAGGAAGTGAGCAGCTCAGCTTGCATTGAAAAATAGGATGGAGTAAAAGTTACCAAAAAGAACATAGTGTGGTTTGGTTTGGTAAACCGTATTAATGCAGTTTGTTTGGTTCGGTGCCCAACTGAATGAAAAAGGGCTGTGCTCACCTCCACTATCAGCGTTGCAATGTGCATCGACCGACAACTTAAATGGATAGATCAATGAAGGTATAAAACGTTAAAAGAGCAGAGCAGCACATTCCATGAAGCTCAATACCTGAAGGGTAGATTGCGAGAGGAGGATGGACACTCCGATCTTTAACACTTCAATGGAGGATTATCGGGAGCCAATGCCTCTGCAACAAACTGTGGCCCAAGAGATGAACTTCCTATTCCAACTGAAAGTACTTGAGTAAAGCGATCCACGAGAGAAGTAGGAGGGGGCTTAATCTGCAAATTAAGCGTCAAACATTATCAAGTCAATCAATCCGTCGGTGTTCGACGCAATCAGTTAAGCATACTAAAAGAAAACCAACGATCAAAAACCGAATTTCATGCTGACATTAATTGGAAAACCTGAAGGAAATTTTGAAATTACTGAGTCTAAGAGTCGGAAATCTCCATACATGGTCATTTCAAGTGAATAATACGTAAACCCACTCTCTTACCACACGGAGAGCAACAACGACCGGAATTCCAGAACTAACCTCACCGCTGACCACATCGGCAGCGAAATTGCAGACGGCGTCGAGCGTGCTCTCAATCTACGCCTTCAGGAATCGGGCCGGTGCGAGTTCCGGCTTCCTCAACCAGTAGTGCCCGACCATGCGACCCTCGTCCAAGCCGGGTTCGCGATCATGCCCTTCTCCAGCTCCTCCATCGCCTTGAATGTGACCTGGAATCGAGGCTCCATCTTCTCCACGAACTCATCCGTGAACCCATTCGGCTCACGTCCAAGGAAAAGCCCTAGCTCTGGTACTGGTGCAGCTAGTCCACGTACCTCGGCCACAGCGCGGGAATCCTTCTCTAGCCCTCTAGCCCGCGCCTCTCCTTCTTCGCTGTGCCATCGGCCCTACCCAGGTCCACCGAGATCTCCCTCGCGACCGATCGGGCCAGCGGCAGGGACAACACCCGGTCGACGGCGGGGAGCCTGGCACCACTCGGGAACGAGACCGAGGCCGCCTCCCTCCTGCTGGAGGTCGACGGCTTCGCGGTGGAGGCCGGCGGCATCTTCAGCTTGAGGGGGGAGGATGAGCAGATGCCAGAGACGGAGGACGCCATCGGTGGCGGCAGCTCGGAGTCGGAGTTGATGATGAGTTCGTCGGAGGGAGGCAATCGGACAGAGGCAACTGGCGAGCTTTTTTGGGGAGGCGGAGGCGGAGGCGGAGATGGTGGGATGTGCTGAGAAGGAAGCACAACTCGTTCCCTCTCTGCTCTTCCACGACGAGAGAGAACCCAAAAAATATTCGAGTGTGAGGAGAGAGAAATTTTAAGCACGCATTTATCATCCCTTCGCCCATCCTTTCTTCTGCTAGCCGAGCCGAGCCGAGCCACAGCCGAGAGTTATTCGAAAGAGAGTGAGAAGAGAGAGGAGAGAGAAGGAAGCGCTGGGTTGTGGAGAGGACAGAGAGCGTCAGACTGGTGGGCCCCAGGACCGCGCCGCGCAAATTTTAAACCTCTGACCCCTCACCTACGTGAAGCCACGTGTCGGATTTTAAATGGTCTTACCCACCGCCTACGTGGAGGGTAAAACCCAGCCAATATTTTCTCCCCCCGCCCCCGTGATCGCCGGGTAGGCCAAGACTGCAGCTTGCGGGGCCCAGCCAATCACTTTCCCGATGCCGGACATTCCGTCTAGGAAGCCCTCAGGCAAGACCTCTGTGAAGTCCTCGTAATCACAGAGCTACCAATTTTTACCGTTTGGCGACGGCAGCCGTAGGGACCACAGGAAGCAGTGCCCACCCCGCTCCAGTGTGCAGGCCATCTCCTTCACCCGATCGTCACCGAAGCTACCCCTGCTCCCTAAACGTAGGAAAACCACTGATGAAGGTGGTTGCTCACCAAGCCACTCAACGATGCCATCACCGCCACGGCCACCATTAGGCTTCTCTTTAGTCTCACCATCCATATGTAGTATGGGCCCTGCGGGATACACTGTGGGCGCCCCGAGGACCTCACCACATGCGAATCGAGCTTGTTGAACGTATTTACGACAATGCTATTGGTTGCTCTCATCCTCCTGGCGTGCTCTAGGAATATTCGTACTGCGTCCTTCATCAGAAGCAGGGTGGGTAAAACCTTGGCCGGCAATGGATTCGTGAAACTTGGAAGTCCAGCTCACTGGCTAAGATAAGCTTGGCCAGCAATCCATGATATGTTCAAGATAGGTTTGTGCAAAGTCGTTTCTAATCCTTTACATTACATCGACGGTCACTGTAGTTTACTAAGAACACTATGAAATAGTGAAGATAAGCATTAAGGAAAGTCAACTTTCAATCCTTAGGGTTAGATCCCCGGTAACTCGTGGTGATTCGTAGTGTAAGTTCGCCTAGTATTTTCAAAGGAAAATCAACCCAACATACCTCACGAGTCGATGATGCAAGTGAGGACTGATGCTCACGAATAAGGCGAATTTCATGATACTATATTCATACAAAATACCAAATAGTCTTTGTTCACAAGTTCAGGTCATCAATCCGGCAAAAAGCTAGATAACCATCAATTTGATTCGCTAAAATTGTTTGAATTCGCGAAAAAATAACTTTGCTTGCTGACATTTCACAAAATAAATTCAAACTCTCTTGACAGTGGATATATTTAAATTCGGTTAAATTATCAAATTTTCAAGTTTAACGCATGTTAAATTATGCATTGGATAGAAAATCATGAATGAACTGTGGGACCGACCGACCAAAGTAGGCCGAGGATCTAGAATATAAGGTTATTCGGAGACATCAAGGAGATGTGCTCCACATGTGAGGAAGACTTGTCAACGAGGGACAGACAGACAGACAGACAGACAGACTTTCCCAAGCAATGCACAAAATGGGAGAAGAAAGGACAAACGGAATAGTTGCATTCACACACCAATGCAACCAGACAATGGGATGGGACCATTCTAGTCAAAAATTTCGATTAACAAATGGTATTTAAGCGACTTAAGTCATCACTGAGATCTCACAAAAAAACTCAGACAAATTCAACGGTCCACGATGCACTTGTTAGGCAAATCTTTCACACAAGAACTTTCGCACCATTCATGCACTCTGAGGCTTTGTCTAAGAGATGCAATAAAAATCTCAACCACTCAAAGTGACCGTGTATTTAAAATGAAATATTAGAGCATACACCGTTAAAGTGAATAAAACTTTGTGCAAATATTCTTATCAAACCTCAATTTCAGAATTTTAACTAGCGAATCTTTTATTAATTATTAGATCGAGAGTGGATAAGACTGCTCATGAAAATTACGTTTACATTGACTACGTATGCTAGATTTCCACGGTAAGCTCACTTTTATGAGTACAAATTGATCTAGTACTATGAGTCACCTTTTTTTATTCAACGTGGATACACCTAAAATGCTAAAGATTCCAACGATTGGAGTCACCTTAATCAAGGCATATTATTCAAGATGTCCTCAACCAAATGACCCAAAGCCAAATGAGAAGAGCCACCCTCCATCAACGCCTTCCTACTCTTCTCACTCATCTCTTTCACCTTCTTCCACCTCTCGCTGCTAGCGTCCTCCATTAATTTCTTTATTCCGCCCTCTATTTCGTCTGCTGTCACAACAAAGTCGCTCTCCATCCTAAAATCCCTCCTGTAGTCCATCTTGATTTCCACCGCAAGGCCTAGCTCCGCCACCAGCTCGAATGCGTTGAACTGCTGCTCTGCATATAGGGGCCACGTGGCCACCGTCACGCCGAACCAAATGCTCTCGAGGGTGGAGTTCCATCCGCAGTGCGACACGAACCCCCCGACTGCCGGGTGGGCCAGGACCGCGGCTTGTGGAGCCCACCCAATCACTTTTCCAACACCGGCCGTCCGTTCAAGGAACCCCTCCGGCAAGACCTCCGCGAGGTCCGTGTAGTCACGTGGTAAATCAAACTTGCCCTTTGGTGGCGGCCGCCGTAGGGACCATAGGAAGCGGTGCCCACTCCGTTCCAGGGCGTAGGCAATTTCCTTCACCTGGTCCTCGCCAAAGCTCCCCCCACTCCCAAAGCACAGGAAAACCACCGACGAAGGCGGCTGCTCGTTGAGCCACTCCATGATATCGTCGCCCCGGCCGCCACCATCAGCCTTCGTTTTAGTCTCTCCTTTCAAATTCAATATGGGCCCCACGGGATACACCGTGGGCGCCCCGAGGCTGGCCAAGGACCCCACTGCGTGTGGTTCGAGCTCATCGAACGTGTTAATGATAATTCCCTTGACCGCTCTTATCCTCTTGGCATGCTCCAGGAATGGTTGGACCGCCTCCTTTATCAGAACCACGGACGGCAAGACCTTGGCTGGCAACGGGTTCGCGAAACTCGGAAAGTCGAGCTTAGTGTCTGAGTCCTTGAATTTGGTTATGTCCATGTGCTGCTCGTCTTGGAGCGACTGGAGGTGTAACATTAGCCCAAGGAATGCTGCGCTCGACGTAAAGAAGACGTAGGACGGGACTCCAAACTCGTCCGCCAGCTCGATCATGGTGGTACAGAACATGTCGATAACGAACCCCACGAGCCGCCGGATCGAGCCAGCTGACTCGGCGAGGTCGGCGACAGCCTGCCTGACGTGGGGCTTGTTGCTTTCCATAAAGTGGGTGAGAAAAGTGCCCGAGGAGATATCGGGGTCTGAGTTCACACGCGGGAGGTGGACGAAGCGGATGCGGGTGGCATCCATGGAGGTGGCAAGTGAGCTCGTGTAAGAGTCGACTTCGGAGTCGATCGGAAGCTTCATGATGAGGACGGTGATGGATAGGCGGGGGTCGCGGTCGACGAGGAGCTTGGCCATCTCAACCATTGATACAAGATGGCCCATGCCGGGGGTTGGGACGAGCACAAGCTCAGCGTAGGCCATCGCGACGTAGTTGATTATCTCCGGAGCACAAGCGAGTGCTTCGAAGGTTTTGCGGTTGGAAGAGGCGGTGATGAAGCTTGAGGCTGCTTATGTTGATTATCACTGGTGTTGGGATGGGACTGTCAGGTGGGGAAGATTCCCGTTTAAATACGACTTCTCGCGGCATTTTGGTCTTTCTTTAATTTGCATTATTTGCTTTTGTTTATTCTATTTCGTGATGCATTTGTCGTCCTTTGAACGGATGGAACTCGAAAAGAAGAGAAAGCAGAGAGATGCTTGGGCATCAAGAAGGGAAATGACGTCATGGCTTTGCTGGTTGCGAGTCAACTCGAGGACTAGTCTAACACCAGCCCAGACAATAATACTCTGGAAAGAGCTGCAAGATTCGATCCTCTGCGTGGTTTCCGCTCGAGCATCATCTATTGTATAAATTTCTCATCCGCAAGGCTGACTACGTTTGGTTTAGGAAATTAATTTGTAAAATGTCCCCTTTTTTTTTCACTTTCTATTAGAATATATCACGAGTTCGAACCTGTTGAACGAAACCCGATCGTATAAAAATGTGTAGAGCCCGACCACGGCAATGTGAAAAGAAAAAGAAGAATCAGAAAAAAAGAAGAAGAAAAGTCCCGATTGGACTTTGTTTTCCGTTCCCACTTGGCGTGGCCTTCATGAGGGATCCAAATTTTAAGCTTCTCTGGGCGGTGGATGAATATACATATCCCCTAGAATTCGTTACGTATGTCTTCTTGGTTGAGGAAGAGGGCACAAATCCAAGCCATTCTTGACGGGTACCGCGAAATTTTTTTTTTTCGAGCGGCCAGATATTCGAGTATCTGATTTAGAGATTGCGGCTTGGTGTATTCAAGAATCGCATTCAAGAGATTGTACGTTTAAGCAAATAAATCTCGTGAAGATTTGTGGATTTTATTTTATTTTATCTTATGAAATTGAAATATTGTTTTCTTGAGGAAGTGTGTGAAACTAAACATTCTGTGAATTATTTGGTGTAATTAGTAAGTGAAAAATATCAAGAATATTTGAGTAACTCGACTATGATAATAATCTCCGTTACATGGCTTGATCGGAATCCTTTACTATTCTTTACTGTGGAGTAGGTCTCGCCTTCTAAACCACATAAATTTGGTGGCCGAATCATTCCCTCATTCTATTTATTTTCTTTAATCATTTCCTTTTCCAGCACTTATATCAGAGGTTGTAGATCGAGGACAGAAAATTCTTTAATGCTGCTTACATAGAAGTTCCACGCATGTTTATATCATCTTAGAATTTGTCACGTCACTATATCAATTTTATATAGTGAAATTATGAACGCCTAATGCTACTGGAGACTTGATGTCACGATGAGAAGGATATAAAATTGGTTATGTCCAGTCTGACATTTGATCCCCCTTCTCTGAAATGCTTCCTTATCATTTGACAAATGACAGCTATATATATATATATAGCATGAGCAATATTTTAAGAATATTATAAGTCTGTTGGGATTTGTTTATTAGAAAAAATGATTCATAAACTTCAATTCAATATGTAATGAGATTTCTAAATTTTTAATTTATTCAATATGATTCATGAATTATGACACAGTATGCAATGTGATCCTTAAATTTTCAATTTATTTAATGTGGTTTCTGGACTTTTATTATATTTTAAAAATGTCCAGTGTTGTTCTTAAAGACAACACTGAATATTTTTATATAATTCAAGGATTAAGTTGAATATCTACTATAAGTTCGAGAACCACGTTGAACAAATTAAAAATTCAATGATCACGTGAAATATTGAGCTAAAATTCATGAACCATATTAAATAAATTAAAAATTCAAGAACCACAAAAGACTATTAGTGTCATTATCCCACTAAAGGAAAAATAACACAGATGTTGTCACGGAACGTTATTAAACTATGCTATAAGCTATAGTTAATAAACAAAATGATTTAGTCCTACCATATCTTAATTCATGGGTTCCATCAAAACAGGACCCCAACACCATGGTCCCTCACTTACAATGCTAACAAGCGGCAAGATTCGAAGCTGAAAAGTCTTTTCCTCTCTGCTATTTTGTTTGTCTTCTTTCACCTTCAACCATGGGGAGGGTTTGAGCTAGTCTCACCTCTCCTCCATTTGTTTTGATTTTCTTATAGCTTTTTTTGTACTTTTCCTCTTTTTTCTCTCTCGATCTAGATATGGGAGCTATGCTCTCCCGGTCTACTTCTAGATTTAAGAGTTGGAACTCTTCAAATTTAGTTCTAAACTTAGAAGTTTTTCTCTCCCGATTTAGATCTAGGAGTTTAATAATATTTTTGAGAATTCGATACCCCCATACTCTATCAATGTACAAGTTCTTTGCCTCCAATTTTAATGATGAGAGGGAGGACCCATGCTCATGGATGTCAATTTTCAATATACTATGTTCATACAATATTCCAAATTGCCTTCATTCACAAGTTTAAGTTATTGATCAGAAAAAGGCTGGATAACCATCAAATTGGTTTGCTAAAATTTTTGGTATTCCCATAAAATAGTTTAGTCTGTTGACATTTCACAAAAACAATTTAAACTAATTTTTCTTATTTTATATTGGATGGAAGATTATGAATGAAGTGTCGGACCACCAATCAATTTAGACCCAAGATCAAAGAATGTTAGGTTATTCATAGATTAAGGTGATGTGCTCCATATATGAGGACGATTTGTGGGGGAGAGAGAGAGAGAGCTGGTAGAAAGATTTTTGTACAATTTGAGACTATTCTAGTCTAGAGAGAGAGAGAGAGTTTTGGTAGCATGATTTTCGTACAAGTTGAGACTATTTTAGAGAGAGAGAGAGAGAGAGAGTTGGTAGAATGATTTTCATACAATTTGAGACTCTTCTAGTCCACAAAGAGAGAGAGAGAGAGAGAGAGAGAGAGAGAGAGAGAGAGTTTTGGTAGAGTGATTTTCATACAAGTTGAGACTATTCTAGAGAGAGAGAGAGTTGGTAAAATGATTTTCATACAATTTGAGACTCTTCTAGTCCATAAAGAGAGAGAGAGAGAGAGAGAGAGAGAGTTGATAGAATGATTTTGGTACAATTTGAGACTATTCTAGTCCACAATTTCGATTGAAACTTCTTTGAAAAGTATTTCATAGGCAACGACACAAACTACGAGAAGAAAGGGACAAAGGGACTATTCTAGTCCACGATTTTGATTAGCAAATGACTTTTAAGTGACTTCTTAAGTCATCACCGAGAGATCTCACAAAAGACTCAAACAAATTCATCAGTCCACAATGTACTTATTAGGCAAATCTTTCACACACAAATGTTGGCACTATTCATACAATGATTGATTTTAACCACCTAATTGCTCAAAAATCAAGCCTATCCTAAAATTATTTTTCATATAGTTCTAGAATGAGGCCTATCTAAGAGATGTGATTGATATTCTCAAACATCAAATGTGAACACATATTTTGAAGTAAATGAAATATTAGATCATGCACTGCTAGAGTAAATAAAACTTTATACAAACAGTCTAACCTTGATTTGTGAGGATTTTAAATTGCAAATATCTTACTAGCCGTTAGATTAGGAGTGGATAAGGCTGCTTGTGATAGATAGATAGATAGATAGATATACATATATATCATACTATGCTAGATGTCTACAATAAGCTGACCTTTTATTCAACATGTGTATACTAGAAATGCCAAAGATTCAAACCATTATTGTAATAGCCTCAATTTCGACCCTTATTTTAGTCCAAACTAGGAGGCCAAGCTAGATAAGCCTTGGATTAGTCAAACATTCCTAGAAAATAAGTGTGAACAAATGTGAAAAGCATTAAATGAGGATGATGAGCGTGGAGGCTTATATGTCCAAAGTAATTAATGAAGGGAGGGTGACTCATGACCTAAGGAAATGATAGCAAGTGATCTTGTAAGCCAAGTAGAGCGCCACCTCTCCTCCATGGACTTGCCACCTTGAGTTTCATAGGTTTTGATTTCCCAATTTTTCGAAACTGTTGGACCTTTTTGGCTTTTCAATTTTATAGAGCTCTTTGTACTTCGAATTTGGAGAAACTTACTTCATGAAAGTTGTTCAAAACATCTTAATATATAACATATGTAAATTTTGTATTTTTATTAGGTGAAATGATTGGGACGAAGGCCCAATCAATTACCATATAGAACCTGCTAAGTATAGTGAAAATGGTAATCATGTTGTTTTCTTGAATTTTTATAAAATCTTCCCTTTCAAATTTGGATATGCTTCATTTAAAAAAGTTTAAAATGACATCCATATCTACAACACTTTCAAAGAGTTTGTGAAGATTTGGATTTTGAAATGAGTCTCTCTCTCTCTGACCATTGAATTTGCTTGACGGACGAATTTTTGGGTTATGTTCATTGAATTACTGCTCTTTACACATCACGAATTTGGCTAAGTTTCCTTCACAAAAAATGTCTTTTGATTTGCCTTGGTAAATAAGTTAGTGATTTATGGCGTAAATGAACCATACCATGTAATGTTCTAGAATGCTCGGCTTAATAAGCAAGAAAAGCCATGAAAAAAAAATGTGCCAAAAATCCAAGAGTAATGATGGTCATATCTTAGGTATTAAATGAAGGGATGAATCATTAGCTTAGGTGGCCAATTGAGGATTTGAGCACCATTGTATAAGATTTTCCTTGGAGATTAAGTTAGGCCAAGTAATGATGAAATGGTGACTTATAAGCTTAGATGGACCAATTAAGAGTGGCTTGGAGAATAAGTAACACGCGTTCCTTGGAGACTAGTCCTTAAATGAAGGTATGACTCACTAACTTAGGTGGCAAGGAGAAAATTCGATAATCATGATGATAGGATCTTCCTTGAAAAATAAGTCAAAGCCATTAATGAAGCTTGACCTATAAATAGGAGAACCATCCCCATCCATTCTCTCCGACCTTTGGCTCACTTCTTCTCCTCCTCCTTTCTTGCTTGTCCTCTCCCTCTCTCGGCCTTGCTCGCCCACCACCTCACAAGACGACCATCTTTTGATAAAATCACCTATAGTTTATTGAGATTTATCGAAGGTAAGTAGAATCTCTAACTCTTGGCTAGAGCGATAGCCTATATCATCGAGTTTAGTGGTGTGCTCACCCATGTAAACCGTGTGTATGTTGTAATGTTCTTTTGTATGTTTGCTTATGTTTGCATGCTTGAGCTAGGGCTGTGACAATTATAGTCTCCTAAATCAAGGCATGTTACTTAAGATGTCTTCAATCAAATGACCCAAAGTCAAGTAAGAAGAGCCAACCTCAAACAATGCCTTCCTACTCTTCTCACTCACCTCCTACACTTTCTATCGCCTCTTGCTACCAACTTCCCCATTAACTTTCATTTCCCATGTCCTATTTCATCTGCTGTCATGATGACATCACTCTCCATTTGGAAATTCACCCTATAATCCATCTTGAGCTCTACCATGAGGCCCAACTCCACCAACTTGAACGTGTTGAATTGTTGTTTCACATGTATGAGCCATGTGGCCACCGCTACATCGGACCATATGCTTTCTAGGATAGAGTTCCATCCGCAATGAGACACAAAACCCCCCAATCACTAGTTGTGCCAAGACCACAACCTACAAGGCCCACTCAATCACTTTCTTGACACGGGCCGTTTGATCCAAGAACCCCTCAAGCAAGACCTCTAAACGTTCTGTGTAGTCATGTGGTAACTTGATCTTGCCCTTCGATGGTGGCCGCCTTAGGGATCATAGAAATGGGTGCCCGCTATGTTAGACATAAAAATTATATGTGGAAAAACAAGATCAAATGTAATTTGAATTTGTGTTCGTCAAAAATTTATGGAGATTCAATGAAATTACGAGCACACTCTACTAACCCAATTCTCTTGCATAATGATAGTGTATTTCTAAAATGAGAAGGTTTACATTATACCTTGTGATTATTCTTACAAAATGAATGTTTATCCTTTTACAAACCATCTCCTATCATGTTAATAACCACTATCTGAAAATAGTAAAAACGTGGGTCCCAAAATATGGGATCACATTATATATATAACATTCTCCCACTTAATCCCAACATTTTCATCATATGGATTATCCAACCAAATCCACTAAAACTTCATGCTTAGAGAAAAGAAACAAAACACATGAATCATGACGACATATCTTCTAAGAGCAAGTAATATCTTTAATGTACCATAATGCATCTTATTTCTTTAATATCAACCTATATGAGACAATACATCTTAATGAATAAACCTTATGTTTATTTCAAAACCAATGATAAATGTTATTCTCATAAACAATAGTATGTATATACCAAAAATTGAGAATCAACATTATAATAGAATAAGAGTTTCATACAACAAAAATCGTCCATATGACAACAAATCACATGATGAGACCTATCCTCATACTAGTTACATGATTTTTATAGTCCATTGTGGCATGCCTTTAGTTAAAGGATTAGTTGTCATCAATTTAGTGCTTACATGTTCTATGACCTCTTTATTCTCCTTAATATGTTCTTATGGCTATATAGTTGATGTTAATATGTTTACTTCAATTGTCACTTTTGGCATTTTTAGCCATAAAAACTATAACTTAATTGTCACAATATATTTTTAATGACCTAGAAATAGAATCGATAATTCTAAGCTCAAAGATGAAACTCTTCAATCATACACCATGTGAGATAGCCTCAAAACAAGAAACGGACTCAGCTTCCATAGTGAAAGTAGCAGTCAAAGTCTATTTCGCACTTCTCTATGACACGACTCTACCAACTAACATAAAAATATATCCAAATTTGATTTTCGAGAATCAACGCAACCTGTAAAGTTCGCATCCGAATAACTAACTACTTCTAGGTTGTTAGTTTGTCTATACATAAGCATGTAACCTTTGGTACCTTGAAGGTATCTTATCACTTTTTTTGTAGCTTTCCAGTGGTTCATATCTAGATTACTCTAATATTTTCCTAATGTTCCCACAACAAAAGCAATGTCAAGTCAACTACAAACTTGAGCATACATTAAGCTTCTGATAGCAAAAGCATATGGAATATTATTCATTTGTTCCCTTTCTAGATTGTTCTTCAAGCATTGGTTCAAATTGAACCTGTCACCCTTCACAATAGGTGCTATACTTAGCAAACAATCTTTCATTCAAAATCTCTCTAAATCCGTATTGATATAAGTTTGTTGAGATAGTCCTAAAATTTCTTGAGTCCACTCCTATGGATTTTAATGCCAATGACATAAGACACTTCATCAATATTTTTCATGTTAAAATTATTGTACCTCAAGTGACAACCCTTTATCATTAGTTGCAAGTAGAATGTTATTCACATATAACACAAGAAAATAAATTTTGCTCTACTAACCTTCTGATATATACATTGATCCATAACATCCTTTACAAAATCGTATGAAAATATTACATCATGGAACCTTAAATATCACTGGCGACATGCTTGTTTTAAGCCATATATAAATTTATTTAGCTTGCATATCAAATGTTTACCTTTACTGGAAAAGAATCTTTCAAGTTGTTTTATATAAACCTCCTTCTCTAGTTCCCTATTGAGGAATGCCGTTCTCACATCTATTTTATATAATTTCATATCAAAATGGACAACCAATGCCAAAATAATACGAAGAGAATCTTTCTTAAATACAAGAGAAAATGTCTCTGTGTAATCGATCCATTCCTTTTGAATGAACCATTTGACAACAAGTCTAGCTTTATATCTCTCAATATTGTCAAATGAATCCATCTTAATTTTGAAGCCCATTTACAACCAATGGCCTTCGCACTATCAAGCAACTCAACCAAATTTCAAACTTCGTTAAATGCCATAGAACTCATCTTTTCATTCATGGCATTGTACCACAAATTGGATTTATCATTATTCATGACTTATGAAAACATTTCAAAATCATTCTCAGCTCCAATATTATGGTTAGAATCTTGAAAATACACAATATAATCATTAGGAATTGCTGATTTCCTCATTTTAGTAGATTTTCTTAATGTTGCATCAACATTCTCTTAAGAAGCGTGTTGATCAATTAGTTGTTCAACAAATTATGATAATTGCTTAACTAGTAGATCTACTAGATCAATATCAACAGGTTATGGAATATCAGCAAGTTGTTCACTAGTCGGTTGAACTAAATGGGCGTTATGAACAACAACCGACCTTATATTTGAGGTGAAAGCTTAAGTGTCAAAATAATCTTTCTTAAGAAAAGAAAGTCATTCGATTGATTGTTTCCACTAATTAAGTCATTTTCAAGAAATTTAATGTTTCTTGATTCAATAATCCTAGTGGTGTGAGATGTACAGTAAAACCTATATCACTTGACCTCTCGCAATATCCAATGAAATACTCATTTATGGTCATTGGGTTTAATTTCTTTTCTTGTGGATTGTAGAATCTCACTTCAAACGAGCATCCCCTAATGTGTACATGTCGCAAACTCAATTTCCAACATTTAAACAACTCAAAATGTATCTTTGGGACAGCCTTGATCGAAACACGATTTAATATATACACTATTGTCTTAAATGCTTTGGTTCACAATGACTTAGGAAGATTGGAGGCGCTAAGCATACTTCGCATCATATCCAATAAATTCTAGTTTCTTCTTTTTGTTACACCATTTTGATTTGGAAACCAAGCATAGTATATTGAGCAACGATCCCATGCTCTTAAATAAATTTCGCAAATGGACCAAGTTCTTGTCTATCTTTAGTATATCTACCATAAATCATCCACCATTATATGAACTCATGATCTTAATTTTCTTACCACATTATCTACTTCCACCTTAAATATCTTCAAAGTATCTAACATTTCATGTAGATACATGTAACGTGAGTAATCATCTATGAAAGAGATGAAATAGTTCTAACCATACGAGTCCATATCTAGACTATAAATATCTGTATGTATGATTTCTAATATTTTTATACTCCTCTTGGCACATTTCTTTGTCTTGTTAGTATGCTTTTCATTTATGTAGTCCACACAAATATCACAATTAGTAAAATCTAAAATACCTAGTACTCTATCATTTATCAAAGGCTTAATTCTATCTAGAGATATGTCTCAATATTTGGTGCCACAATATAAATGAATCTTCATTCACAACACATCGTTTTATACCAACATTATCAGAAACATGCATCGTATTATAATAAGCATTGTCTTGTAAATTGATTCGAAAAAAAAAAAAAAAAAAAAACCATCAGACAAAATACCACTCCCAACAATTTCATATTTAAATAATAAATAGAAGTTTGAATATGAAAAAGTTAAAAGAGTAACCCAAAGGTACAAGTCTTGAAAGTGAAATTAAGTTTATAGAGAAATTATGAATATAAAAAGTCCTTTATAAATTCAAAACAAATTCACTATTGAGAACTAGTTTACATTTTCCAATAACTTCTACATGCGAACGCATTTTGTCTCCTGAATAGATACTTTACTCACTTCCCCATAGCTTCTTATGATTTTGAAAGCCTTACGAGGAATTCAAAATGTGAATTGTAGATCCATAGTCAATCCATCAAGTGTTATGATTCATATCGGCCATATTAGATTCATAACAAATATAAGAGATTTGATTACTTTTCTTCTTGAGCCAGGCGTTAAATTAGACACAATCATTTCTTATATGCTCCTTCTTTTTACAAAGAAACATTTGATTTCTTTCCTACTATCAGCTTGGGGAGGTATTTTACCTTTTCCTTTCTACTTGTCATGACCGTTATTCTTTTCTTGTGTTGCTAAATGAGCACTTTCTCCCGAGTCTATAATCAATCTTTTTTCCTCTTAAACAAACATGGTCATGAGTTCATTAATTGACCATTTATTATTATGTGTGTTATAACAAATCTTAAAAGGTGTATACTGTTATGGGAGAGTTTTCAGAATATATACACACACAAAAAAAAGATTTGGATAACTTAATCTCAAGGTTCTTAAGCTGAGCTGCAATGTCCATCATTTTAATGATGTGCTCACGCACATCTCTAACACTAGTGAGCTTCAATGATGAAAGCTTTATAATTAGGGTCATAGCATGTGCCTTTTATGAAGTCTCAAACTACGCATCAATAACCTCCAATAAAGCCTTAGCATTGCTATGTTGCACAATCAAATTACGGATATGAGGAGATATTTTAGTTCTTATGAACATCGCACTGAAGCGGTTGGACTGCTCTCATTGTTCACAAAGGGTTATCTCAACTGCAATGCTCAAATCAGTAGAAGGAAGTGGTTCGTCTTTCCTTATAGCATAGTCAGTGTTCATGTACCCCAATTAATGAAGAATTAACTCCTTCTAAACTTTATAGTTTTCACCATTCCGTATAGGAACATCACTCTTAAATTCAGAAAAATTCACAAATTGCAAAACTGCATATCAAACAATCATGCTTGTGTCATAAAATTTGAGGCAAAATATACATAAATCATGTTTTACTAATGTAAACATGTTAAAAATATTAATCACATAACATAAAAACTGTATGTGGGCTAAGTTTTCAATTTAAATATATTCATAATTACATCATGAAAAAACTCCTATATTATATTCCTTTCCTTAATCCCTATTGTTAAATTAAGAAAAATAATATGATATTTCATCATAATTAATCTTATTAATATGATGAAAATTCATATGGGATAAAATTCATCATATTAATATGATTAATTATAATCAATGTACATTTCTAAATATGATCTAGAGACTCTTAATATATAATTTAATTAATTAAATATGTTGTAGTTACTCTCTAATTTATTAAAATATATGGATCATTGGATATTTAATTTCATGCATAAAATATTCATAAAAATGCATGGATGGTTAAAATAGTAAATAAATTCAGCCTAGGGCATAAGAGCATATTCAAATGGCCAAGGGGCAAAACAGTGAAAAGATTTGTCGATGGTTGAATCGTGAAATCATCGAAAAGGATGGGCAAAACCGTAAATGTGAAGCTAGTCCATGGGTCCACGAGCATGTGCATGGCACATACCTTGCCTTTTGCAAGGGCCATGGCATGCACACACACCTATCCACCATGCAAGCACGTGTGGTGCACGCTCTCGTCAACTGTCGCATAGCCAAGTATGGCAAACGCACTTGCAATTGCCCATAGCAGTTCTACTCATGTGGCCCCACTAGCTTCTTCCTCTGTGCGAACAGAAGGCTTTTTCTTGCCTCTTTCGCCATTCCATCACGATTCCACCATCTGTTACTTCTCTGGCAACCCATCTCAAACCAAAATAAATGATGGGCTTTGAAGACCATATCAACACAACCACATAGGTCCAAGTTTCAACGAAAAGGACCAAGAAATTGGTCCCAAATCAAACAAAAAGATTGTCAAATGCAAACCCTTAACCATCGCGACTTCCACCACCGAATTAGCCTTCGGCAAACATTGATATGCCGAATTATCTTATGACTATTCTTCCCCATGGTGGTGCAACCGTACCAGTCCAAAGTCGAGTGGTGGGTTGATGAACTTCGGCCAAAATCATCAATTTTCCTCTTAACTCCAAAATGGCCGATTCATCTAAAAACCTCAAAAATACACAAAAAATTTGTCATAAACAAGGCAAAGGCACTAAACATACTTTGATACCAAATGTTAGACATAAAAATGATATGTGGAAAAACATGATCAAATGTAAAATAGATCTCCAACTATTGTTCTCTAAAATTCACGAAGATTCGATAAAATTACAAGCATACTCTACTAATCCAATATTCTCACATACTGATGGTGTATTTTCAAATGAGAGGGTTTGAGCTAAACCTTGTGATTACCCTTACAAAATGAACATTCATCCTTTTATAAACTATCTCCCATCAAGGCAGTTATCAACAAGAGATACAAAACATGAAAAAACCGTATGTAGAATAATCGCTACTTAGAAAGAGAAAAAACGTGAATCCCAAAATATGGGATGTATATATACATATGTCTAACACGCTACACTTGACCGCACAAGCGATTTCCTTCATTGGGTCATTGTGGAAGTTGCCTACACTCCCAAAGCATAGAAAAACCATCGATGAAGGTGGTTGCTCATCAAGCCACTCCATTTGGTCATCACCTTGGCAGCAAACATCAACCTTCTTTTTAGTAATGTTAGAAGCAAAAATCAAATGTGGAAAACAAGATCAATTATAAACAAACCTCCAATCATTGTCCATATTAACAATCATTGGAAAATCCCAGAGATTTAGCGAAATATCGAACACACTCTCCTAACCTAATCTCTTCGCATACTGATGGTGTATTCCAAAATGAGAAGGTTTGCATTAAACCTTGTGATTATCCCTTAAGAAATAAACGATCATTCCTTTTATATACTGTCTCACATCAAGATGGTTACCAAATGAGTAGTTATCACAAAGAGGTATGAGGCATGGAAAAACTACATGTGGAATAACTGCCACTTTAAAGAGAAAATGTCGGTCCGAAAAGGTGGGATCACATTATATAAATAACATTCTCCCACTTGATCCCAACATTTTCATCATATGGATTATCCAACCAAATCCACGAAAAACTTTATGCTTAAAGAAAAGAAACAAAACACATGGATCATGCCGACATGTCCTCTAAGAACGAAAATATCTTCCACGTATCATAATGCATTTTATTTCTTTAATGTCAGCCTATATGTTTTTTTTTTTTTTTTGTCGATGTCAACCTATATGTTACAACACATCTTAATGAGTAAACCTTATGTTTATTCCAGAACTAAGGATAAATGTTATTCTTATAAACAACAAAATGTGTACATTAAAATTGAGAATCAACATTATAACAGAATAAGAGTTTCATACAACAAAAATCGTCCATATGACGACAAATTACATGATGGGACCTATTCGCATACTAGTTACATGATCCTTATATTTCATTGGTGGCATGCATTTAGTTAAATGATCATCTATCATCAATTCAGTGCTAATGTGTACCATGGCCACTTTATTCTCCTTAACACGTTCTCTTATGGTTAAATACTAGATGTCGATATGCTTACTTCGACTACCACTTTTGGCATTTTTAGCAATAAAAATTGCAGCTAAATTGTCACAATATATTCTTAATGGCCTAGAGATAGAATCAATAATTTTAAGCCCAAAAATGAAACTCTTCAACTATACACCATGCAAAGTAGCCTCAAAATAAGATATGAACTCAGCTTCCATAGTAGAAGTAGCAATCAAAGTCTGCTTCGCACTTTTTCATGATATGGCTCCACCAGCAAACATAAAAATATATCCAAATGTTGATTTTCGAAAATTAACGCAACCAACAAAGTCCGCATCCAAATAATCTATTACTTCCGGGTTGTCAATCAATCTATATATAAGCATGTAGCCTTTGGTAACTTGAAAGTATCTCATCACTTTTTTTTGCAGTTCTCTAGTAGTCCATACATGGATTACTCTGATATCTTCCCAACGTTCCTATAACAAAAGCGATGTCAAGTCAAGTGTAAACATGAACATACATCAAGCTTCCGACAACAGAAGCATATGAAATATTATTCATTTATTCCATTTCTAGATCTTTATTCGAGCATTGGTTCAAATTGAACCTATCATCTTTCACTATGAGTGTTATACTTGGTAAACAATCTTTCATCCAAAATCTCTCTAGAACCTTATTGATATAGGTTTCTTGAGATAGTCATAAAATTTCTTAAGGTCTATCTCTACGGATCTTAATGCCAATGACATAGGATGCCTCACACATATCCTTCATTTCAAACTTTTAGAGAAAATTGTTTCACCTCATGTAGCAACCCCTTTATCATTAGTTGCAAGTAGAATATTATCCACATATAGTATAAGGAAACAAATTTTGCTCCCACTGACTTTCTAGTATATACATTGATCCATGACATTCTCTACAAAATTGAATGAAGAGATGACATCATGGAACTTTAAGTACCATTGGCGGGATGCTTGTTTCAAGTCATATATAGATTTGTTAAGCTTGCACACCAAATGCTCACCTTTACTAGAGGAGAATCCTTCAGGTTGTTTCATGTAAACCTCTTCCTCTAGTTTTCCATTGAGAAACATCGTTTTCACGTCCATCTAATGTAATTCCATATCAAAATGGGCAACCAATGCTAAAATAATACGAAAAGAATCTTTCTTAGATATAGGAGAAAAAGTTTCCATGTAATCAATTCACTCCTTTTAAGTCAATCATTTGGTAACAAGTCTAGTTTTATATCTTTTAGTGTTACCCAATGAATCATTCTTTGTTTTGAAGACCCATTTACAACCAATGGTTTTCAAACCATCAGACAACTCAACCAAATCTCAGACTTTGTTAGATGCCATAAAACTCATTTCTTCCTTCATGGCATTGTACCACAAATTAGATTTATCACTGTCCATGGCTTGTGAAAACGTTTCAGGATCATTCTCGGCTCCAATATTATAGTTAGAATCTTGTAAATACACAATATAATCACTAAGAATTTCTAGTAATTGCTAAACAACTAGATGAGTGTATTGTTCAACCGATTGTATTAGTCAGAATCTTGTTAAATGCCATAAAACTCATCTCTTTCTTAATGTTGCATTAACATTCTCTCGATGAGTGTATTGTTCAACCGGTTGTTCAACAATTTCTAGTAATTGCTAAACAACTAGATCTATTATATCAATATCAGCAGGTTGTGAAACTTCAGCAATTGGTTGTACAACGGCTGATTGAACTAAGGAGGCATTATGACAACAACCAACCTTATACTTGAGGTGGAAGATTGAGTTTATGAATGATCTTTCTTAAGAATAAAGTCCTTCAATCAATCGCTCCCACTAATCAAGTCATTTTTAAGAAATTTAGCATTTCTTGACTCCACAATTCTAGTGAAGTGAGATGGACAATAAAACATGTATCCCTTGGACCTTTGAGCATATCCAATGAAATACCCACTTATGGTCCTTGGGTCCAACTTCTTTTCTTGTGGATTGTAAACTCTTACTTCAGACGAGCATCCCCAAACACGTACATGTTGCAAACTTGGTTTCCAACCTTTAAATAACTCAAAAGGTGTCTTTGAGATGGCATTGATCAGAACTTGGTTTAATATGTACATTGTCATCTTAAGTGCTTCAAATCCACAAGGACTTAGAAAGTTTGGAGCCGCTAAGCATACTTCGCACCATATCCAATAAAGTTTAGTTTCTTCTTTCCGCTACACCATTTTGATCCGAAAAACCAAGTATAGTAAATTGGATAACTATTCTATGCTATTGAAAAAATTTGCAAATGGACTAGGTGTTTATTCATCTTTAGTATATCTACCATAGAATTCTCCACCTGTATATGATCTCACAATCTTAATTTTCTTACCACATTGTTTCTCTACTTCGGTCTTAAATACCTTAAAGGTATCTAACACTTCATGTTTATTATGAAGCAAATAGAGATACATGTAACATGAATGAACATCTATGAAATGGATGAAGTATTTCTGACCACACGAGTCCATATCCGGATTACAAATATCTATATGTATGATTTTTAATATTTTTGTACTCCTCTTGGTACATTTCTTCGTCTTGTTGGTCCGATTTCCCTTTATGCAATCCACACAACTATCACAATCAATAAAATCTAAAATACTGAGTAGTCTATCATTTACCAATCGCTTAATTCTATCTAAGGATATATATCACAATCTTTGGTGCCACAACATACAGGAAATATTCTTTCACAACACATCATTTTATACCAACGTTATCATGATGCATTGCATTATAATAGACATTTTCTTATAAATTAATTCGAAAAATACCAACAAATAAAGTACCACCCCCAACAATTTCAAATTTAAATGTTAAATAGAAGTTTGAATATGAAAAGTTAAAAGAGTAACCCAAAGATATAAATCATGAAACTGAAATTAAGTTTATAGAGAAACTAGAAACATAAAAGGTTATTTCCAAATTCAAAACAAAGCCACCATTGAGAACTAGTCTACATGTCCCAATAGCTTCCACATATGAACGCATCTTGTTTCCTAAATATATGCTTTGTTCACTTTCCACTGGCTTCTTGTGGTTTTGAAAACCCTACATGGAATTCAAAATGTGGATTGTAGATCCAAAATCAAACCACCAAGTGTTATGACTCACATCAGCCATATTAGATTCATTACAAACACAAGAGATTAAATTATCTTTCTTCTCAGGCCAGGCCTTAGATCTAACACCATCCTTCCTTACATGCTCATTGTTTTTACAAAAGAAAATTTTGGATTCTTTCTTAATGTCAGTTTGGGGAGGTATCTTACATTTTCCCTTATTCTTTCCTTGTGTTGCCATAGCCTTTATTCTTTCATTATGTTGCCAAATGAGCACTTTCTTCCAATTCCATAATCAATATTTCTCCCTCTTGAACACGCATGATCATGAGTTCATTAATTGATGATTTATTCTTATGTGTGTTGTAAGAGATCTTGAAAGGTGCATATTGTTGCGGAAGAGTGTTCATAATATAATACACAAGAAATGATTCGGATATCTCAATGTCAAGGTTCTTAAGCTGAGTCGCAATGTCTCTCATTTGTATGATGTGCTCACGCACACCTCTAAAACTAGTGAGCTTCAATGATGAAAACTCCATAATCAATGTCATGGCATGCGCATTCTTTAAAATCTCAAATTGCGCATCAATGGCCTCTAATAAAGCCTTAGTATTGTTGTGCTGAGCAAACCGAACCACGGATACTACGAGATATTTTAGCCCTTATAAACATCACACTAATGTGGTTGGACTACTCCCATTGATTATAAAGGGCTATCTCAATTGTAGTGCTCAAATCAATAAGAGCAAGTGATTCCTCTTTCCTTATAGTATAGTCAATGTCCATTCACCCCAATTGAAAAAGAACTAACTCCTTTCAAACTTTATAATTTTTATCATTCAATATGGGAACATCACACTTAAATTCAGAGAAATTCATAGGTTGCAAGACTACATATCAAATAATCATGCTTATGTCACAAAATTTGAGGTAAAAACATATGACAAATATGAATCACATAACATAAAAACCATCTATGAGCTATGTTTTTAATTTAAATAGATTCATAATTACATTATAAGGAAACTACCATATTATATACATTTTCTTAATCCCTGTGAATAAATCAATAAAAATAGTATGATATTTCATCCTAATTAATCATATTAATATAATAAAAATTCATGTGGATCAAATTCATCATATTAATATTTAAAAAATAAATCAATGTCCATTTCTAAATATGATTCTAGAAGCTCTTTATATATAATTTAACTAATTAAAGATGTTGTGGCCACTCTCTAATTAATTAAATATATGGATCATTAGACATTTAATTTCATGCATAAAATGTTCATAAAAATGCAAGAAATGGCAAAATAGTAAATAAAAAATGCACTAAGGGGCAGAACAGCAAATAGATCGGCCAAGGGTAGGATTGTAAAATTGTAGGAAGGGCAAAACAGGAATTTTAAAAATGGCATAGGGGCAAAAGAGTAAATTTAGCCATCAAGGATAGAACCGTGAAATTGCCACAAAAGTTACCAAAGCGTGTCAAGTGTGTGCCATGCACGCATCAGGCATATGCCATCCACCCGCTCGCAGGTGAGGGGGCGCAAGCACGTGGCCCACACGCACCTAGCAGTTGTCGCGCACGTGGCCCCAAATGCTTCTTCCTCCACGCAAACAAAAGCCCGCTTGTTTTTTTTTTGTTTTCCATTGCGTTTTCTTCTCCAACAGCCCATTTAAGACCGAAAGAAATAATGGATTTTGGAGACCATGCCAACATGACCACATAGGTCCAAGTTTCAGCGAAAATGACCAAGAAATTCGCCCCAAATCAAATGAAATTTTCCCAAAACGCAAACCCTTAACCATCGCAACTTCCACCTCTCAATTAGCCTCTGGCAAACACCAATATGCCGAAATAACTTATGGCTATTCTGTCACGCCCCGATCCTCGGGCAGGCATCCATCCTCATCTTGGCCGATTAAATAGCAACATCCTAGGACACATCATAGACCCTTTCATTTTAATACGCATGCGGAAGCATATAATAATAATTCCCAGACAATAAAGCAATGTGATAGAAAAGTATGATTAAATTCCGAACTTTCAAAAATAACCACACTTATATACATTGCAAACCAGTGACATATATATAAAGCGGACTACTAAGTCAGATTCAACTTAAACAAGTTCAAAATCGAGGTCCGTAAGCAAGGGTGGGGGTTCCACAAACTACGGGTCCTTGTCCTCTCTTCATCATCCTCCACACTCCAATTGAAACCTTCAACGGACTGCATCGGACTTCTAAGATCTTCAAAATCCAAGTTTGTTGTATCTAGGGACCTCAAATGTTGTCCCACAATCGGGATGTGACTATGTCTCATCAAGTTCTACCCCTTAAGACCGATTAGGAAGAAAATATGCCTTAGGGCTGCCTAAGCACAATCACGAGTCAGAGGGGTTACTTTAACCTTAGTTTCCTTCCTACAAGTCAGTTCAAATAACAGATACTAACAATCATATCATCCAATCATTCCGATCAAGTCATTGATCAAAGTCGATTACATATCAACAAGACCACTCCCGGTCATTTCAATTATTCATTCTTGATTTTGAATCACGGCCTTATAAGCATAATTTTTAATTAGTGGAATCACGGCTCCACTCAGCAAGTTTAGACTTTAATGGCATCACAACCCCACTTGGCAATTTTAAACTTAGTGGCATCACGGCCCCATCTAGCAATTTTCTCACTTGGTGGCATCATGGCTCCCACCTAGCAATTTTCTTGACTTGGTGACATCACGGCCCCACCTAGCAATTATCTATCCAACTCACAACCTCACATGATTATTTTCCCTTCAAATAATGACATTTTCCACCAATCACACTCAATTTTCACAAATCGGTACTCAATTAAATAAATAGAGAGCACCACAGTAATCAGCACAAAATTCTGGCCGTCAGCTATCTTAACCTAATTTCCTGAAAATAATTAAATAAATAATTACAAACATAATAAATAAATGCAATAAATCCAACTTAGACCCGTTATAGTCTAATTGGAAGCCAAGACGAGCCCAAAAAATTACCGAGACTCGTTCAATAAATAATAGAGTATGTCTACTTGCTAATTATGCTAACCATTTGCCTAACATCATTAACCGACTAACAAGGGATTAGTGAGTAAAACTCACTTGATTAAAAGTGGAGATCGGATCACCATGATGGTGGCGCAATGGCAGCCGAACTTGGGCTTGCGACAACACCGACGGGCTTGGACCGAGCCCAATGGCCTTGCAAGCCCACATAAATTTCTGGGCTTGGCTTTAATTGGGCCTGACCCAAAACTAAAGATGGGCTTGAAACTTGGGCTGAACAAGAAGGCCCAAAGGAGCTACTGATTCGGTGGGTCACGTGGGCTGAAGGTGGGCCCAACCGTGGGCTGAATTCGCTGGAATTCCCGGCTGCTCTTGCTTGGCTTCAACTTGCTGGACAATTGGACTCGTGGGTTGAAACGTTGGCTTCGAGGGATGTGAAGAAAGAAGCAGCAAAGCAGAAGCTGCTCCGATCGATGGCCTCGTGTAGTTGAAGATGAAGACACATGGATCGTGGGCTTGCATAGAGAGAGAGAGAGAGAGCTTCGGTGATAGGTGGACGCTACGGTTGGCGTTGGAGACGCGAGACTGAGGAGTTGCTTTGGTCAACAATCTGGCTTGGAGAAGACCACGTAGGGAGAAGACGTGGACGTGGCAACTTGGACGGTGCTTCGATGGGCTGAGGGCAGTTGTTTCGATGGCAGAGGGAATTCGATGAAGATGTTGGGCTGTTCGGTCGGGGATGGTGCAGATGGAGGATGAAGCGGATGATGGGGAGAAAAGAAAATTAAAGATGAAAGCAGAAGCAAGAACCGGTGAAAGAGAGTTGAGACATGCGAAGGAAGAGGTCGGCAGCCGATGGTGTGCTTAGCAAGTTTGGAGGCTTGAAGTCAAAGATATTATCTCTTGCATTGATTAGTTGGTCTCCTAATACTTTCCCCAACATTTAAATACCTCAAACACTTCAAATTGACACCAAAATTCCAGCTCTAGGCCTAGATCCGAATTTCACCACTTTTGATCTTCAATTTCTTCAACAAAATCCCAAAATTGAAGTCCAATTTTGATGTAGAAAAATCCCATACAATTTCTGTAAGTCCCTGACACTCAAAGGCTCGGCTTGGAAGTCCAAATTTCCATCGAATTAGCCAATCTGACTTTCCGCTAATTTTCCAACGACGTCCGAATCAATTTTCCGTAAAAACCTTGAAATCTCTGAAAAAATTTTGGAGGATGAGTCGACATTTCTAAAATAGATCGTGACACTACAAAACTTTCAATTTTTGAAAGTAGGACTCGAATTCACGGTTAATTTCCATTCGACACGTTTTTAGTGTGACCTAGGCTACCAAGTAACTTTCATAAATTTTTAGTACAAATGACCCGTGGTTGATTTCTTCGAGCCATAATAAATCCACTCGACACATTGGCAACTCTCGGTTGTCATGAAAATTTCGAGAATTCAAATATGAACACATGGTACCAAAGCAATGAGAAAATCAATCCAATGTCGGCCGACGAGAATTTTCCAATTTAGTGGTGTCACCCACGATTAGCCACACATCTTAGTCGAACTAACCTATCTCTGATCTCTAATCGATTTATATATGTGCCGTAATGATCTCGACATATGAGCACAGTCAAACAGCCGATTCCTGGTCGAATTCTCAAGTCTATTGATTTAAAATTCCTTAATGGCTTCCCCCAAACAATCTAGTTATCTCAAGAGTGATTAGCTCTAAGAACAGCCTTATAAACACGTCAATAAAATGCCCGATTTATTCAGTAGAAAACGGGACTGAAAATTTGGGTGTCACATATTCTTCCTCATGGCGATGCAACCGTACCGGTTCGAAGTTGGGCAATGAGTCCTCGGAATTTGGCTAGAATCAGCGATTTTCCTCTTGGCCCCAAAATGGTTGAATTACTGTTCACATCCAAAAGGCTTGAAAAGTACACAAAAAATTCGACAAAAACAAGGCAGAGGCACTAAATATGCTCTAGTATCAAATGGTAGAAGTAAAAATCAAATGCGGAAAACATGATCAATTATAAACAAACCTCCAACCATTGTTCGTATTCACGTTCATTAGAAAATCCTGGAGATTTAGCGAAATATCGGGCACACTCTATTAACCCAAACCCCTCGCGTACTAATGTTGTATTCCAAAATTAAGGGGTTTGTGTTAGACCTTGTGATTACCCATTAAGAAATGAGCAATCGTTCCTTTTATATATCGTCACCCATCAAGACGGTTACCAAATGGGTAGTTGTCACGAAGAGGTACGAGGCGTGGAAAAACTAAATGTGGAATAATTGCCACTTTAAAGAGAAAATGTCGATATGAAAATGTGGGATCACATTATATAAATAACAAGTAACACCCTTGAGATTCAATATGGGCCCCATAGGATATATCGCGGGTGGCCCAAGGCCTACGAAGGATGCCACTGCATGTGGTTCAAGCTCATCGAACGTATTTATGACATTTCCCCTAGTCCCTCTCATCATCTTGGCGTGCTCCAAGAACACTTGGACCGACTCCTTCATCAAAACTATGGAGCATAAGACCTTGGCTTGCAATGGTTTCTCAAAACTTGGAAAGTCCAACTCAGTGGCCGAATCCTTGAATTTGGTTATATCCAACGTTGCTCGTCTTGGAGCAACTGGAGGTGCATAATCAGGCCAAGGAACACTACGCTTGATGTGAAGAATACATAAGGACTCCGACCTCATCAGCCAGTTCAATCATGGTGGTGCAAAACATGTCGAGAAGGAACCCCACCAACCACCCGTTTGAGTTGGCCGAGTTAGCGGGTTTCACAATAGCTCGCTTGGCGTGAGGCTTGTTGCTTTCCATAAAGAAAGTGGGCAAGTTGCCCGCGAAGATCTGTGTCTATGTTCACACACGAGAGGTGGACAAAGCGGATGCGGGTAGCGTCCACAAAGGTGGCGAGCGATTTCATGTACGAGTTGAAGTCGGAGTCGAGGAGAAACCTTATGATGAGGATTGTTACGGAGATTTGGGGGTCATGGTGGACGAGTAGCTTGGCCATCTCAACCATTGATACGAGATGGCCCATGCCGGGGGTCAGGATGAACACGAGCTCGCCATAGGCCATCGTGATGTTGCTGATTATTTCCCAGGCTCGAGCGAGTGCTTTGAAGGTTTTGTGGTTGGAAAATGTAATGATGAAGCTCAAGGCTTCTTATGTTAATTATGACTTCTTAAAATGCTTCCATCTAGCGGCTTTTTTGTAGTTCTTATATTCGCGTTGTTCGATTTTTATTAATTCTATTTCATGAGACATGTGTCGTCCTTTAAACGGTTGGACAACAAGATGGGAAATGACTTCGTCACGGCTTTACTAGTTGGGGTCAACTTGAGGCGTTATTCGACTCCAAACGGTACTTAGCAAAAGATGGGCCAAGCGACCAAACGATCATCATGTTATTGGCAAGACACGATCTATTATAGACCGGATTGATCTCGATCGATTATGACTCCAATATTTATGTATAATTTCTCATCAATCTAACATGACGATTTGAAAGTACCTTAGTCGTTGTTGATGTGCGCCATGACTGTCCAAGTGGCGTGACATCTAGACATCCAATTTGGAGTATGTAGCTAGGTGGTGTCACTGAGTTGCATGCAAGAGACGAGTGTTCAGGTCAACAAATCTTGTGGTAAGAGTTACAAAGTACTCGAAGATCGAGAGATATTCCGCGAGGAAGTGTGCGAGGCTAAACATTGTATAAATCATTTAGTATAATATGTAGTTGAAAAATACTAATAGCGTTTGAGTGAATCGGCTACGGTTGTTATCTCCTTTGTTTACTTGAAAGGTGTGACATCTTGAATTTCAGGTTCTGATTTCGATTGAATAAGTTGGGTTTTTCATCAACGCAACCATAGTGTTTTTTCTCTAAGATAGCCACTCACGAGATAACGGCCTATTAAGTGAAGCCGTTAAGGAATATAAACGCAATCAACTTAAGAATTCGACTAGGAATCGACTATCAACCATACTAGTCTACAAGGGTCATTACGGCACGGTCGAAAACCTATCAAAGATCGAAATAGATCGATTCGATTGAGATGTGTGGCTAAACATGAATGATTCCACTACTTTGCAAAATTCTCGTTGATTGACACTAAACAGATTTTTTTGTCGTTTTGGCGCCATGTGTCCGTAATTGAAACCTTGAAATTTTCATGACAACCAAGAGTTGCCAATGTGTCGAAGAGGTACATGTGACTCGAAAAAAATCGACCAAGGGTCAATTATACTAAAAAATTCCTAAAAACTACCCAATAAGTTAGGTCACGCTAAAATCGTGTCTAGTTGAAATTAACCGAGAATCTGAACTCGATTTCAAAAATTGAATGTTCTGTCATATCACAACTTATTTTAGAAACGTCGACTCATCTTTCGAAATTTTTTTGGCAAGTTTAGGATTTTTATGGAAAATCAATTCGGATGATTCGGAAAACAAACGGAAATTCGAATTAGCCAAATTGAAGGGATTTTTGGCCTCCGGTGTGAGCTACTTGATTAAAGGAAATTGTGTGGATTTTTTCTTCAACAAAATTGGACATCAAGCGGAGAGATTTGTTAAGAAATCGGATTCCGAGAAAAAGGAAATAGAATTCGGAATTGAGGGAAATTCATAGGTTTGAGGGACTGTCTTATTTTGATCTTCAATTGGACTTCAAATTGTGCAATTGGTGAAGAAATGGACCCTAGGATGACCAATTGTTAGTATTGTTTGAAGTTGAGCAAAAAAATATTTTGATTATAATTATCTTTTTCCTCCCCTCACCAAACTCTCTCACCCCCGCCTCTCTCTCCTCTCCATCTCACACTCGATTCTCTCTCCCTCGCGTGTCTTTCACCATCCGACAAACCCCCTATAATTTGCTTCTCTTGTTCCCTTTTCTTTTGACTTTTTGAGTCAATTCTTATCTTCTTCTTCTCTCTTTCTCTCGTACATCCCTCCCCCTTGGCCGACCATTCTCTCTCTCTCCCTCATCCCTCCCCTCTTTCTGCCTTTTCTTTTGTTCCCCTATTGGTCGAAGACCCCAACACCCCCACCCATGATCTCTTCTCCTCTGCCATGCCCGAACACACGTATGCCCACTCCCCTCTACCAGCAAATTCCCAATGCCAACGCCACCCTTACTGACTTTCTATTTTGTTGATCGAAGATTTACATGACAGCTACCCCTCAGTTGCCACGTCTGTCTCCCTTGTTCGCTGCTCCACCTGCGCCGTCGAAGCCCCCGTCCACAGCTGTGTCTCAACTAAAGCAGCTCTCTCCTTCGTGCAACCCATCAACCACCGAAGCTGCCCCAAGACCATCTTCTTCCTCCGTCGTTGCCGCGCCGCCAAGGTCAGCTCGCCGCAAGCCACAACCCCGTCAAGCCAAAGACCAGCAGCTCAGCCCCCTTCAAGTCTAGACTAAGTAGCCTTGTCGTGGGCTTTGTGGCCATTTTCGAGCCCGTCCCGCCCCGCTTGGCACCGTCATTTTGGAATTTAGCGGCCATCATCGCGTCATCGTCATCATGGTCCAGTTGGATCATTAATCAAGTGAGTTTAACTCATTAATCCTTGTTTAGTAAGTTAATGACGTTTAAGGTTGTTTAGTTTAGACTAAGTACGTATTAGGTGGATAGTTAGAGTAGATTCGTAATTTAATTAATTGTTATTACATGTTAGGTGGTCAGAGTAGTGTAATTAGAGCTTAGACAAGCTCTAGTATTTATCTAGAGTTGTTCAGAAATTTTCCAGGCCCGTCTCGGCTTTTAATTAGGCTTTTTTCGGCCTAACTTACTATTTTTAGTATTTATTAATTAATTTCCATAATTATTTATTTATTTATTTATTTTTCAGAAATTAGATCAAGATGGCCGATGACATGAATTTTATGCTGATTATAGTGGTGTGATCTGTTTATTTAATTGATTGTTATTTTGTGCAAATAGTGTGATTTGTGATTTTGGGTATTTATCCCAAAATTTGTTATTTTCTATAATTAATTAGAAAATCACCGGGCGTCGGTTTACAACGCCAAAAATTGAATTGTTGACTATTGAAATTAGTGGGATTTTAAAAGGTGAAAATATTATATTTTGGTTAAGGCCACCACATACCCACACACGATTATTTTTATCAGGTATGATAAAAATGGTGAATTTGTTAGATGATTAGGATGATATACTATATCAACCTACCGGCTCTAATATTTCAGCTGAGCGAGAGCAATATACGGATATGTTATATCAACATACAAGCTCTAATATGTCAACTTAGCACAAGTAGTATACCTTATCAGCTTAGAACAAGCTATATTATTTATCAGCTTAGAGCGAGCTATATTATTTATCAGCTTAGAGTGAGCATTGGCAATATACTATATCAACCTACGGGCTCTGATATGTCAGCTTAGAGCGAATAGTATACTTTATCAGCTTAGAGTGAATTATAATATCTATTTGTCAGCTTAGAGTGAGCTGTCATGATATTATCGGACTTTATAAATAGTATTGAATGGACTAACCAAGAGAAGGTCGTGATGACATGGAATCGACTGAGTCGATTGATTGATGACTCAATATGATTTAATGATCTGATTTGATTAGTTGAGTTTATAAATTAAACTGACTTTCAGGAAGGAGTGGAGGCAAAGGTAAGTCATTTGTCTCGTGTTGGTGCTTAGGCAGCCCTTACAACATATTTTCTTCCTAGTTGGGGCTTGGGGGTGAACTTGTTAAGATGTTGTCTCACCCCATTGTGGGATAACATTTTTAGGTCCTTAAATGGCAATTGAGGAGGATTCAAAGCTCCGGAGTTTGATGAGGAAGAGATCAAAGAATCGGTGAATGTGTCTGACTAGTGGGTTATAGGACAGTTCCTATTTTGTTGAGCCGATCTTTTGTAAATAGCCTAGTATTGTGTATAAACCTTGAGCGTTTATAAAAGGCTTATTTTGGTTGTGATTTGTTATCCTGTTTTTCTATCCCATCTTCTTGTTGTTTGGGGAATCATTAATCGCTTCCGCGTGCATATTAAAATGAATGAGTTGGCAACGCGTCTTAGGATGTCACTCTTTAATCGACCGCTAAGGGATGGGCACGTGTTCAGAGGATCGGGGCGTGACAAAAGGAATCCTATGTTGTTATCTCTATGAAGTAGGTCTCACAAACTGAACCACATTAATCTGACATCCAATTTATTTACTTGTTTTACATATTTTATTATTTGGTCTTTTTTTTTTCAAACACTTTCTATGGAGATTGTTGATTGAAGCGAAAATTGTCCAAGAAATCCTAAACATATTGCACTTTTGTCATTTCAATCTTAAAATTTAGATCTAAGCTTGGACACATTGACACGCTTGACACGCGTTGACCGCGTGTCAGATTTTTTGACACGTGGTCAACTTTTATCGACACGTTCAACACACATGTCCAAAAGAGAATAGAGGGTGAGGGCGAGGGTGAGGGAGCAAAGACGAGGCCGCAAGCGAAGGCAAGCCCGCAATGGCGAGAGATGGCCAAAGAAAGAGAAGAGACTAAGGCAAGGGCCGTGAGGAGGAACTTCACGAGGGAGGCGTGCGTGGGGGAGGGCGGCGTCGTCGAGTGGGGTGGCAACGGCGGCAGCAAGGGGGAGGAGGAGTTCACGGCGGTGTGTAGCCTCTCGGTGCACAGGGACCACGCGTTCCATCCCTGGCAAGTAGAGATCGAGAGGAAGAGGAAGAGGAAGAGGAGAAGGCGTCCTACGGCGAGGAGGAGAAGAAGGCGTTGCTAGGATTAGGGTTTCGAGAAGAAAAATAAAAAAATAAAAAAGGGAAGGGGAAGTGATAGGAGGGAGGGGCAAGTGACGGGCTACAGCCCGTCACGTGGAGGGAAAAGAAAGTGAAAAAAAGTGGGAGAGGTAAAAGAAAGTCAAAAAAAAAAAATGGGGGTGGAGAAAGAGACGAGGGAAGGGGGGACTTTTTATTCGATTTATTAAATGAAATTAAAAAGGGAGGGGGAAGTGAACATGGGGGAGGGGAAAAGAAAGTGAAAAAAAAAAAAATGAAATTAAAAAGTAATTTCAAAAAAAATAAAAGTAAATGTTGAATTAGTTTGGTTGGGGGGGACTTTTTTTCGATTTTTGATTTATTAAATTAAAAAGTAAAAAGTATTGTATGTATGTTGAGTGATTAGTGTAAATCCATTGTAGTTTCTTTTTTAATTAATTATATTATTTAAAAATTTGAATCAAATTAATTAAAAATAAAAATATGTATTTAATATATAATGTGTCTTTATCACAAGATCATGTCGGTAATTTTTTATTTTTGAAAAATGACGTGTCGGTGGGGACGTGTTTTGTGTCTGTTGGACTCTCCCTTGTCGCATGTCCATGTCACGTGTCAATACAACTAGCCGTGACCATGGTCAATCTAGAAGCTTGTATTTTCAATGCATAAACAAAGTGACCAATGCTGTTGCTCAGCCATCATCATCGCCACCATTAGCACAGTCACATTGATGTTGTTGGAAATTGTTTTAAAATTAGAAACAGATAAATCTACAAAATAAAAGATTAAATCAATTTTAACTCACTTGAATAAAAAGTGTCCTTATCTCGAACGGACGATGAAGATGAGAGGAACAGGATTTTAAGATGAAATCAAAAGACGTGGCATATCATTGGCTACCGATACAAACAAAGGGGCTTCGCGATCAGTTGGATCGACAGAAATCAAAAGCGAGTAGGCTTACAGTAATCATGAGGTTGGCTGGTGATTCGGATTTTGGCCCATATTTTGAAGTGTCCAAATCTGCTTTAGTCTTAGAATGCCAAATAAGTTAAAAATTGAATTGTTTAAGCAATTCATCATGACCCAATTTACCAAGACTCTATTTGTTTCCCCGACAAGGAATGATTAAAGATGATTATTTTTGTTACTTAAAAAAATGAATGAATAAAAAATATATTTATCAATCACGATAATGCTTAATCATAAATTATTATCAATAATAAAATATTTTCTATTAATTAATTCTTTCAAGCTATATATAAGCGAAATGGTCCATTTGAACTCTTCTAAAGCGTGTTTCAAATATTTTTAACTGTGCGTGTTTAAATGGGTTTGGAGTCAATTCAAAGCTAGCTCAACTTACTTGAAAGGTGAACTCACCTCCAACTCAAAAATGGCTGGCAACAAGTGAAAACAGTTGCCAAACACATTAATCTGAATCTGGCTTCAGCAGTAAGCAACAAAAACAATTTCAAGTTTAAAAGGTCAGGAAAAATTATGTTCAATTAATTGCATTTACTCAAAATAATAAGGGGTAAACTATATAATTTACTTCTTTTGATGAAAAAAATAAAAACAAAAAGCTCTCTTTATCCTTTTTCCTTTTGCAACACAAACAGAGTGAACATAGTCCTCCACCGCTGGGATGGATAAATTGATATATATGGAGCATCTAAAGGTAATCCTAAACATACGGGAGCCGGAGGATTATTCTGAAATGAAAATAGACTAGCTTGGCGGTTTTATTTCATTTCTTAGAATATGTTTGTCTCTACAAGTAGGATTATGGGTGTTATGGATGGGATTTACCATCGCAAAGTAACAAGGTTTCCACGAACTCATCATTGATATGGGCTCCAAAATTATTACAAACTTATTAACCAAGAGAGAATAGTAGATAACACTAAACCAGCACTACTTAAGGATATCATAAGGCTATTAAGCTCTCAGTTTGAGCTCAAAATTCATCACATTTTTCAAGAAGACAATCAACATACTGATATGCTTGATCGTAGAGAATTATCTCATGTTTTGCTTAGTGATAAAATTGAGATTGTAGATTTTAGATGTTAATAGTTTTTAGTTTTTGACCTTATCTTTACCCAATAAGAAAAAAAATGAACATAGTCTAAGTTCCGAAGTAGTTGAACTCCAGTCAAATAGCAGGAAAAAAAAGGAAAAAAAAAATGGGGTTCGGATTGATTTTGAAGCCTAACGTGACGTTACAATTTCATTAAAATGTGACAAAGAAATGGCCAGGCTCAGCAATGCGATTAACTATCAAGCAAAATGATACAATGTGCAATATGATCCATGTACCTTTCAATATCATTTCGGAAATTTCAATTTATTTAATACGGTCCTTATGCTTTTGATACATATTCAATAATTTTCATATAATCACTGAATTAAATTAAATATGTATTAAAAGTTTAAGGATTATATTGAACAAATTAAAAATTCAAGAACCACATTGCAGATTGAATCAAAGTTTCGGAGTCATATTAAACAAATTAAAAATTCATAGAATAGAGATTATTTGTGTCATTATCCTTATAAATTATTGGTCTTAGCATTTGTTGCTAAACATCTTTTGAGAGTGATTTCTAAGATTTCCTTAAGACTGTTTTGGCATCCCAAAACTGATCAAAAGAGGGTAACTTTGCAGCCGACTGGGCTGCAAAAGCCCATACGAACGGCACCCTTCCTGCTAATTGGGCCGTGAAGCCCCCTTCTTTTTTGCTTGATCTTCTCTGTTCGGACGCACTGGCTGCGGGTTGTATTTTAGCTAGTTCTTGAATGAAATTTCATTTACGACCAAAAAAAAAAAAACCTATTAAAGGGAGGATAAGTGATGGATAACGGAAGCATACAACGAAGATGATGATTGAGAACCGTATCAAGAAAAGGACACTTCAGAACTTCTTTAAAAAGTATCAGTTCTGCTGCAGAACAAGTCTTTCACCAACCTTTACCAAAAAAAAGAAAAAAGTCTTTCACCAACAATGTGACAAGACAAGGACAAAAGAAAATAGTGAGAAAATTACCAAAAAACTTATAAATCTATCGTAATTATGCCAATTTAGTTCAATTTTTTTTTTTTTTTGTCAATTGAATTGTAAACATTTTTACAATTTGGTCAATTCAATCCATCCAGGTTAAATTTAGCTGACCAATGTTGATGTGGATGTCGGCCGGTGCCAACGATAATTTTTTTCTTTTAATTTTATTTTTTCAATTGTTTTTTATTTTTTAATCTTTGATTTTTTTCCTTTGTTTTTCCTCTCTCTATTTTCTTTTTCACTCCTCCATCCTTCTACCCATGATCAGCTAAGCCAAACTGAAGGGAGGGCCGGTCACCGAACTAAGGGCAAGCTCGCCCCGCCATTGCTAGGCAAGGCTACCTAGCCACCGGCAAGGCAAGCCTTCGCTGGATCTAGCAAGGGTTGGCCTCGCCGATGGCTAGGCAGCCCTCGCTCGGCGAGCTTGCCCTCAGTTCGGCGACTAGCCCTCCCCTCTGGCCAATCATTGGAATAAGGAGGGAGGAGAGAGAGAGAGAGAGAGTAAAAAAGAGAGTAAAAAATTAGTAAAAATTTTGATAAAATAAAATAATCAAATTTGGCTTAATGGGATAAATTGGCACAATTGCAATAGGTTTAGGATTCAATTGACCAAAAAAATAAATCTATGACTAAATTGATATAATTGCAATAGGTTTATAACTTTTTTGATAATTTTTTCGAAAATAGTTGCATTACACACCAATGCAACCAAACAATGGCCTATTTTGATATGTAATTTCGATTCATGTGAAACATTATTACGTGACTCAATTCATTGCTCGATAGATTTTACAAAAGACTTGTCAAATTGAACGTTCTAAATGAATCAGTCCATGACGTGTTTATCTAGATAAATATTTCAGATTTTCACTTCATTCATGTACTATGATTAATTATATTCATAGGGTCGTTCATAAAGCAAATATATGCTAAATTCTTTTATATCTCAGACATTTGTTCTAGAAGGAGGCCCCGTTTGTTCAAGAGACAAAATTGACATTCTTAAACATTCGAAGTGTGCAAGTTTTTAGAACTAAACATCAGAGGATATACCGCTAGCGTTAGCAAAACTTTATACAAATCGGTGCGTTCCACAATAGATATGAGGATTTTGTGGCAGATCTCTCACTAACCATCAAATTAAAAGCGGGTCACACCGCTGGTGGAAAAGTATTTTTATGTTGACGTTGTACGTTAGATTCACACTTTCAAAATTCTACCAAACCCATATTTTGGGAAAATTTCTTTTATGTTGTGGAACATCCATCCAAAATTTACACATTAAACTGACTTGGTGAGTACAAACTGATCAGGTACAATGCAAGCGACCATTTTTTATTCAACATGCTTACGGCAGAAAGACTAAATATTCCAACCATTGGAATCACCTAAATCGAAGGCATATTATTCAAGATGTCATCAATCAAACGACCCAAAGATAAATAAGAAGAGCCACCCTCAGTCAACGCCTTTCGGCTCTTTTCGCTCAACTCCTTCACCTTCTTCCACCTCTCGCTACCTGCCTCCTCCATTAACTTCCTTATTCCGCCCTCTATTTCATCGGCTGTAAGGATGCCGCTTTCCATCCTAAAATCCCTCCTATAATCCATCTTGATCTCTGTCGCAAGGCCAAGCTCCACCACCAGCTCAAATGCATTGAATTGTTGTTCCCCCCTTAGGGGCCACGTGGCCACTACAACACCGAACCATAGGCTCTCCAGGGTAGAGTTCCATCCACAGTGCGACACAAACCCTCCAATTGCCCGGTGGGCCAAGACCGAAGCTTGCGGAGCCCACCCAATCACTTTCCCGACGCTAGCTGTCCGGTGCAGGAACCCCTCGGGCAAGACCTCTGCAGGGTCGGCATAGTCACTTGGGATCTCAACTTGGCCTTTCGACAGTGGCGGCCGTCGTAGGGACCACAAGAAGCGGTGCCCACTCCTCTCTAGCGCGCAAGCCATCTGCTTCACCTGGTCCTCGCCGAAGCATCCCATGCTCCCAAAGCACAGGAAAACTACTGATGAAGGCGGTTGCTTGTCGAGCCACTCCATGATATCATCGCCTCTGTGGCCATCAATAGCCTTCTTTTCAGTCTCGCCATTCAGACTAAGTATAGGCCCCACGGGGTACACCGCAGGCGCCCCAAGGCCCGCCAAGGATCTCACTGCATGCGGTTCGAGCTCGTCGAACGTATTTACAATGATTCCCTTGGTCGCTCTCATCCTCTTGGCGTGCTCCAGGAACGGTCGGACGCTCTCCTTCGTCAGAACCACAGAGGGTAAGACCTTGGCTGGCAACAGGTTCGTGAAACTCGGGAAGTCCAGCTCGCTAGCTGAGTCCTTGAATTCGGTTATGTTCACGTGGTGCTCGTCTTGGAGCAACTGGAGGTGCAGCATCATGCCAAGGAACGCGGCGCTCGACGTGAAGAAGACGTAAGACGGGACTCCTAACTCGTCAGCCAGGTCGATCATGGTGGTGCAGACCATGTCGAGGACAAAACCCGCAAGCTGCTGAGTCGAGCTGGCCGAGTCGACGAGCTCGGCGACAGCCCGCTTCACGTGGGGCTTGTTGCTTTCAATGAAGTCGGTGAGGAAGCTACCCAAGATCTCGGTGCCGATGTTCTCACACGGGAGGTGGACGAAGCGGATGCGGGCAGCAGCCACAGAAGTGGCGAGGGAGTTTGTGTACGAGTCGACGTCGGCATCGAACGGAAGCTTCATGATGAGGACAGTGACAGAGAGGCGGGGATCGCGGTCAACGAGGAGCTTGGCCATCTCGACCATCGATATGAGATGGCCTATGGCAGGGATTGGGACGAACACGAGCTCGGCATGGGTCATCTCGATGTAGCCGATCCTTTTCCGGCCTCAAGTTTTTGGGTTGGAAAAGACGGTGATGAGTTTCGAGGCTTTGTAGGTTGATTATTACTGATGCTTGTGTTGTGAGGTGGGGAAGACGTGCACGGAACTTCAGAGAAGAGAGAGCAGGGAGATGCTTGGACAGGAAGAAGGGAAATGACGTCATTGCTTTGCTGGTGTAGTTTGACTCCAGACAGTGCATAATACAAGAAGAGAACAGTCGACTTTTCAACGTTCATCACCCTATCCATGTATAAATTTCTGATCAATCTAACGGGATCACATTTGGTTTAGGAATTTAACTTATAAATACTAGTGATTAAGGATGAGAATTCTTGAACGTTAGATTGAATTACGTTCCATTTATGCTTATATCATCTTAGAACTTGTCACGTTACCAAATCGACTTTATAAAAATTAATCTATATACACCTAATACCTAATGCTATTTGTGACTTTTTGTCAAGACAAGGAGAATATAAAATTGGTTACGTCTGAGATTTTTCCTTCATTTCTTTGTAATGCTTTTCTCATCCCTTGAAAAATGACTGTTGTACATCATGAGCAAGATATTAAGAACATGAAAAATCTATTTGAAGTAATTTATTAAGCGACGCAAATGGTCAGAGTTAACAAATAGATTGATTCGAAGTGTGTACTTTATTGTAAATAACAAATGGCCCACAATAAAAATAAATCACTCTATGGAAAAAAGACACATGTTTCAAAGAACCGTGATAGTAAATATGATATCTTTTCGAACAAATGGACTCAAAACATTAGTAATAGTGACGACGACAGGAACAAGTGCACAAAGACAAAGGTTGTATGGCATGTCATGTCAATCTCTTTCTATTGTCCATCATTTGGATGACACATTGAGACGAATGATTGCTAATTGACAAATCCCAATCATTATATGACAAAACAAATGATGCATTTTTCTATCTTAGGACTTTTCCGTGTTGCAAAAGAGGCAACAGTAATCAATTGATTTGAACTTCCATGTAACAGTCACAAAATTGGTCGTCAATCAATAGGTTCGTGAGCCTTAAAACTAAAGGGTGCTCTAAGTTTGTCCATTCGGACTCTTTGATGCTTGAGCAAGTAAACAAGGTAACGGAGTGAGATATAGGTCGATTCTCTATATTCCAAAGTGCCTAACGTTGAAATAAAATTTTACCATTGTAGACTATCCATTTATATGATCGGTGTTTTTAAAATCCATCCTAAATATATGCACAACTCTTTTAGGTTATACCAAAATCCAACTTCCAAAAATTCCCCATCGGTGCATCTCTCATCTCATTAGTCAGTAGGTGTAGAATCTGGGAATTTTTTTCTTTTTGAAATGAATGGTATTAGCTTACCATGGCTCAGTATGTAGTAGAAATATCTTTTAAGTAGTATCAATCTCTTTTAAGCAAATTAAGAATGCACTATACACATGTATAAACGATATCAAAATCACATTTATCCAAATCTAGTATGTAATATGTACAAGATGAAATATGAAGGTCAACCAATTGTCAGAGAGACAGAGATAAAGAGAGAGAGAATTCTTCAATTGCACTGCCTTAAGTTAATAGCTAGAGTTTATCCATTCAACGTAATTTGTTGACCAATCGATATCCTAGAAGCAAGTTGTCGGATAAGAGTAGATAGTGGGGTTGGCAAGATGAATCTTGTCTAATCTGAATTTGAAATGGATGATTGCGAGTGATACCTAATTGATTTAAATCGATCAATTCCTTTTTCATTGATGGCAACAAGTGCTCCTGGTAAACTTCAAGGTCTAAATAATCATAATATCAACATCGTTCCAGCCTCTTTTCTTTTTAAAGCTTTTTCTCGATTTCTTTGACGGATCTATAATAAAACCTCAGGGCTTTTCAAATAACCATACCATCAAAATTCTAATATGCTAAACTTACTAAATGAGTAATTTAAATGAATTTACTTAATGATGCGGCATAACTCTTTTTGCTAGTGCTTAAATGACCCCCCTTACTTTTTTTTTGGTCGATAATACGATAGCTTTCCATTTACTTAGTAGAGTTCGGAGAAAATACATCAAGAACATCGGCGCATAACAAGTCAAATAAAGCTGTCAGGGGGTTAGTCACCCAATCTCTCGGAAGATAATTTTGTCGATGAGCCTTCGCTAACCAGTCCGCGGGCCTATTTGCTTCTCTGCTGCAATGGGCCAAGGTGAGGCCCATAAACCTGTGAAACTTTGCCTTGATCCGGTCCACGAGCGGCGCCACTTCCCAACTGAAGTCTTCGCCAAACTGAAGTGCCCGCATGAGCAGAAGACTGTCTGTGTGTACTTCCAGAAGTTCCTCAATTCTATCAGATAAAAATTCTAGGGTTTCCAGGAGAGCGCTGGCCTCTGCTTGTTTTGCTGAAGTTGCTGCAACAGTCTTGGAGAAACCCCCAACAAGTCTACCCCGGGGGTCCCTGCATACGCAGGCAACAGCGGCTTTGTTCTCTGCTCCTCCCCTGTCCACTACGCCCCTGCTCTGTTCGCGGTTTCTCCTCTCGTCCCGGGTTTCGCTGCAACCACAATCATCATCAGCTGAGGTATCATCTTCGTCCCTATCAATTTCAGATCCGGTTTCGTTTTCGCCCCTCTCCTCTCTCTCATGCCTAACAAAGGGGGTCTCGGCGTTCCGATTCCAAACTTCGTTTTTACGGGTGAATCCCCTGCAGGCGCAAGAGGTGACTTCTCTGTTCGGGTTCTCTCCCCCATGCTCTGCTTCATCCGTGAATGCTCTGTGGACGCAAGCTGCAGTAAAAGAAATTTCTGCGCCGACCCTGTCAATAGATCTGGTCCCGTATGTGCCCCTCTCCCCTCGCTCGCTCCTAGCAGAGGGGATCTCAGTGTTTCGGTTCAGATCTGCGTTGCTGTGGGTGAATCCCGTGCAGTCGCAAGAGTCAGCTTCTCTGTTCGGATTATCGCCCCCATGCTCTTCTTCATCCGTGGATGCTCTGCGGGCGCAAGTTGCAGCAAAAGATGTTTGTACTCCGACCCTGTCAACAGCATCTCTTGTCCCGTATGTACCCCTCTCCTCTCGCTCACACCGAACAAAAGAAGCATCTATGTTCAGTTTAAGCACGCCCGGTTTCGGGGGTTGCCACCTATTTGTGTGGGACTCACTTGCTGTCTTCTTTGTTGCAATTTTATTCCGCGTTTCAAAGTTTCTCTGTAATGCCTCTGATCTGAACAGGGTCTGCTCCGGGATGAGGGGCTTTTGGTCGAAAATAAACCTGTTGCGGTCTTGCCATATACTCCACAAGGTCAATGCAATCTGATTAAACTTTGAGGAGCTTTTTGGATCTTTTTTCCTCATGTACAGCCAATCATCAATTCTTGTTAACCCTAATCTGGTTATTTTGATTTTCAGAGGAGATGCTGTCCAAATCTGAGCTGTCCAAGGGCATAACAACAACGTGTGTTCGATCATCTCAGCTTCGTGCTTGCAGATGGGGCAAAGTGGGTCAGGTACTATTTTCCTTCGGTGAAGGTTGTCCATAGTAGGCAATGCATTTTGGCTGACATTCCAGAGAAATTGTTTCACTTTGGGTAGTGTGTCTGAGTGCCAAATATGTTTCCATAGATCTGGATTTGTTTGATGAGAGGATGTTGCTGATGTAAGTGGTGGTTTGACTGCTCTGTCTCTTGTTGTAAAATACCCACTCTTTACTGTATAAGACCCTGAATTGTTTCGCATCCATACTAATCTATCTTCTGTTGTTGAGAGCCCGATAGGGATAGCAAGGATTTCCTGTACCCTTTGTTCATCAAACATCATTCGAAGTATAGTTTCGTTCCACATGCCACTCCCCTGTTGTATGAGTGCACTAACTTTCCCTGGTTCATCTGTTGTAGTCTGACCCCCCTTACTTTAAGGACCATTTTTTTAACCACATTATTTAGCAAACTCATCAATATGAATTTTAGTATCTCTAGCATTATGCAAAGGCTAATAGGCAACTAACAAGTAATCATTTTTGTCCCTGGTATCTTAGCCATTCAAATCTTGAAATCTTGAAATGACTTCTTAGCACGAAATCAAGACATTTCCACTGGTAGCTACAATATTAGTTGTCTTGGGATATCAATCTTTGCTCAAGGCCCAAACTTGGAGAAAAGTACCAAAAAAGTTTTAAACCTTTTGTATTAGCATCAATTTAGTTCTTAGATCTTTTAATTGAACTAATTTAATCTTAAATCTTTTTACATTGATACCAATTCAATCCTCTCAGCTAATTTAGGCTAGAAATTGCTAATGTAGATACCGGTCGTATTACGTGACATAACCAATTGTGACGTGAACATTTTTTTAATATATATATATATTATAATTTTTTGTTCTTTTCTTTTTCAAATTTGGGTGAGAGCCGCCTCATTGGCGAGGGCTTGTTTACCCTCGCTTGCCAAAATGACAAAATTACTCTCCATCCAGATTTGCCCCTGTAGTCCATCCTAATCTCCATGGCAAGGCCCAGCTCTACCAAAGCTCCTTCCTTGTGTCACGGTCCGTGAATCCTCCCGTACTCGTGACACTTGTGAGTGGCGCTTGGGATTATCTGGTGAAGAGTGTGAGGCAAAAGGGTAGAACACAACTGGTCCGTGGGAGTGGCGTCAAGACGATTGGTGCTAGGAGTTCTAGGATAGAATGATTATATCGTTTAGGAGCTCTGAAGACGGGGTAGGCCTCCCGTGCACAAACTGGTCGGGAGTTGATGCCACTCTCCTGACGAGGCCATGGCAGGCCGAAACCAGTTGTTGTGCCTAAAGAGAACTGCTGCCTTACTCGATGGACTAGACGCCCGAGCGAAGTTGGGCGTGGTAGGATCTCGTACGAAGAATCATTCACCGTATTGTTCATGGAACAACTAAAGAAGAAAGGGCTGGCCTCCCTTATGCAAAATAAATCAAAGGCTACTAACAATTCCACTCACTAGGCGACTGAACCAGGGCGAGGCCAAAAGAAACCCCATGACAAGTGCCCCAATCATATAACGTGTTCGTGGAACAAGAATCTAAAGAAGAAAGTCCAAGTGGATGGGTGCTTCAGAATGTCAGGACAAGTCAGCTTCGGCGGAATTCCACTCGCTAGGCGCCTCACGGAGTTTCGAATTTAAAAAGGAGGCCAAGGAAACTCTCGGCCCATGACAAGTGGTATCGAGCAAGAATCCCTCCTCAGATCTAATCATATTTTAGTGAAAATCGATGATATTCAAAGCGAGTGAGCAAGTCGGAGAATCGGACTCCTCGCTCAAGTGTGGGTCAAGCAGATAAGTCCAAGTGGATGGGTGCTAGGACAAGTCAGCTTCTCGTCGAGCGGAATGCAAGTTAGAGAAGAACCGAACCCTTGCTGAATGGAGATAATGTTCCTGGATCGATCGGTGAATACGAAGAAGAGGTCTACTGTCACGTTTTCAACAAGAAAAGAACCTCCATTGGTTTACTTGGGTCAAGATGCTGGTTAGGCTGAAATAGTGCTACCAAAAGATGCAGTTGGCGAAAAAATGCCACACTTGCCAAAAAAGCGCAAGTGACTAAAGGGCCGAGTGGTTGAGATCAAAAGAGGCCACCAATGGAGCAAAACATGTTTTGTTGGGCGAGCGTGACCATTCGATATGAATTCCCAAAAGTGGCACATCAATGGTTAATTTACGCAAGGAAGCGATAGAGCAGAGATCGCAACGAGGGCGTTGCGAATTGAGTGGGGGAGAATGTCACGGTCCGTGAATCCTCCCGTACTCGTGACACTTGTGAGTGGCGCTTGGGATTATCTGGTGAAGAGTGTGAGGCAGAAGGGTAGAACACAACTGGTCCGTGGGAGTGGCGTCAGGACGGTTGGTGCTAGGAGTTCTAGGATAGAAAGATTATATCGTTTAGGAGCTCTGAAGACGGGGTAGGCCTCCAGTGCACAAACTGGTCGGGAGCTGATGCCGCTCTCCTGACGAGGCCATGGCAGGCCGAAACTAATTGTTGTGCCTAAAGAGAACTGCTACCTTACTCGATGGACTAGACGCCCGAGCGAAGCTAGGCGTGGTAGGATCTCGTACGAAGAATCATTCACCGAATTATTCGTGGAACAGCTAAAGAAGAAAGGGCTGGCCTGGCGAATTCCGATCGCTGGGCGCCCGCAGGTCGTTCCGAGGCCAAGGAAACTCTTGGCCCGTGACACTTGTCTGATAATCATCCCACCAATGATTATTCTTTTATTAACAAAATGTCGATACACTATTTTAAACTTCTCTTCCTAATGTTGGAATTACAGTCTTCCATTGCAGGCTTATCCGCATTTACAAGATCAGTGTTTTAAATCCATCTCAAATATATATAGATGGATAGATAGATAGATAGATACAGCTATCTCAACTTATACCAAATTCAAATTCCAAACATACCCCATCGATACATCTCCTATCTCATTTGTTGGTACCTATAGAACCTAGAAAGGGATTGAGATGAATGGTATTAGCAAAACACCACCCAGTAAGAAATACAAATTTCTTATGAGCAAATTGAGCATTCACTATGGACATTTGTAAATGGTACCAAAAAGCTTATTTTTTGCCAATTCAATATACAAACATATTTACAAGATCAAACATGGAGGTCAACCGATTGTCAGATAGGGGGGTTGTTTGCAAGATGTGAATTTTATCCAATCGCCATAATTCGTTGACTAATCGATTTACTAGTAGAAAGTTGTTGGAGTAGAATAGATACGGGGTTTGCAAGATAAAATTTAATCTAATTCAACTTTGAAATGGATGATAGGGAGTGACACCATAGAGAGTGTAGAGAAGCAAGATGTTACACAAACAAGAATTTAGATATAGAGGTTGCTCGCCACCTGCAATTAATTTACCTGAAGGACGAGCAAAACAAGAAAATAAGAAGCTTTCTTGTTCTCAAGTCAAAGGCTCAAAATAAGACATGAATCAAATAAGATTTTCCTTTTCATTTATCATAGCATGTTTATATGAATTAGCAGGGAACAGCCTCCAAGTATAAGTAATTACCAATACTCATAGGAAAGACAAACTAGTTTTACCAGCAAACAACTCCAATTAAAAAGGACTCTAGAAACTTAACAACTACTAAATCTTGAAAATTTGAGAAATAAATATAGTTGGTTATAGGTTTACAAATTTTACTAGTTCCAACGTAATTGAATTAATGGCTTTCAAGGAATGTCTTGGCATCAAGTGATACTTGGGTCAATTCTTTTTTCATTGATGGCAATAAGTGCTCCACGTATACTTCATGGCATAAATATGAACAAAGGTCTAGCCGTTTTGGAAGCCTTTTCTCAATTTCTTTGAGGGATCTATAAAAGAAGCTCTGGATTTTTTAAATAATTATACCATGAAATTTATAAGATTTAAAACATACTAATATGAGCATACTAAATGGATTTACTTAATGATGCAGAGTTCTGTTTGCCAGTGTTTAGATGATCCCACTAACTTAAATAACCACTTGCCATGAGTCACATTATCTAGCAAACCCATTCATATGTGAGTTTTAGTATCTTTAGCATTACGCGAATGCTAACAAGTGTTCATTTAATCCTTTTTATGTAATGTGTACGCAAGCACAAAATCAAGACATCTCCACTAGAGGTTTCGATTCCATTTGGCTTGGGATACCAAGCTTCGCCAGAGGCTCAAATTATGTTGACGCCCCAGTCATGTAGTTCACTGGGAACACTTGATAAAATAGTAAGGAAAAATTGTCCAAAAAATTTAAAATCTATTGTATGGCAGCAAATTCAGTCATTAATCTTTAAATTTGGCCAATTTAGTCCAAAATATTTTGTTGGTCTGTCAATTTAGTCATTTCGTTGGTGTAGTAGCCGATGTTGATGCGGATAATTTTTTTGTTTCCATTTTCTTCTTTCTTTCTTTTCTTATTTCCCTCCCCCAACTGTCAAGCTTCAACAATGGCCAACATCAATAGGCAATGGCCAAGATGCCACCGCCGGATCTAGGTGAGGGCTATGATGTGAGCCCTCGCGAGGGTCGTCACTTGATCTAATAAGGGCCACAATTCCATCACCAAATCTGGGCTAGTGACGTAAAGAAAAACACTAGACCGTCAAGTTAGCGAATTCTAGCAAAAATTATATGGGAGAACTAAATTGGCAAATCGTTAAAAAGTTTAGGACTAAATTGACTAAATTAAAACAATTGGGACAACGCTTTTTGGACTTTCATCCTTAATAGTTTAGATAAACATTGGGCTCGTTTTCAATCCTTCTCAGATCCGTGGTCATAGTTCGTAATGTATTGCTGCGTAAGTTTGAAGGAAAATCAACCCTAGCATGCTTCACACGTGGATGGTGAGAGCGAGGACAATGCTTATAATTAAGGCAACTTTCAGAATGCTACATTTGTACCAAATCGCAAGTTGTCTTCGTTCGCAAACATAAATCATCGAATTGGCACAAAGCCTAGCTAACCATCAATCCGGTTCACATAGAGAAAGAGAGAGGACAGTTTTCAGTTACCGGTAACACAGATGTTGAAACTTTTTAATTTTTTTTAGATTGAGTGATTTTTCAAACACTTTAAGAAGGAAACTTATTTAAGAGTAGTAGTTGAGAGTGTAGATGACAAACAGCATGAGAAGACAGAGAACAAAACAAATAGTGGCACCCACACACACTAATACATTAAAATAAAAATCAAATACTTTAAGAAGGAAACTTATAAGAGTAGTAGTTGAGGGTGTAGATGACAAACAGCACGAGAAGACAGAGAACAAACAAATAGTGGCACCCACACACACTAATACATTAAAATAAGTACTATGATTAATTACATTCAATGCATTGCTGGTAAATTAAGTCTAAATCAAATTTTTTTATATCTGAGATGTATTGTACTGAAAAATACACAATTGACATTCTAAACCATTCACCATCGGATTTAGGTGAGGGCTACGACGTGAGCCCTCGCGAGTGTCATCACTTGATCTAATAAGGGCCACAATTCCATCACCAAATTAGGGCCAGTGATGTAAAGAAAAACACTAGACCGCCAAGTTAGCGAATTCCGACAGAAATTAGTTGGGAGAACTAAAATGACAAATTGTTAAAAAGTTTAGAATTAAATTGACTAAATTACAACAATTGGGACAACTCTTTTTGGACTATCATCCTTAATAGTTTAGATAAACATTGGGCTCGTTTTCAGTCCTTCTCATATCCATGGTCATTCGCATTAGTTCGTAATGTATTACCAGGTAAGTTTGAAGGAGAATTAACCCTAACATGCTTCACACGTGGATGGTGAGAGCGAGGACAATGCCTATGATTAAGGCAACTTTCAGAATGCTACATTTGTACCAAATCGCAAGTTGTCTTCGTTCGCAAACATAAATCATTGAATTGGCACAAAGCCTGGCTAACCATCAATCTGGTTTACTGAAATTGTTCGGATTCCCATAGGATAGCCAAGCATGCTGAAATTTTATAAAAATAATTCAAATTCCTTTGGAATGTGAACAATGAGAGAGAGAGAGAGAGAGAGAGAGAGAGAGAGGACGATTTTCAGTTGAGGGTAACACAGGTATCAAAATTTTTTAATTTTTTTAGATCTAAAGAAAATTATGTTGATTGAGTGATTTTCAGACACTTTTAGAATGAAACTTATTTAAGAGTAGTAGTTGAGGGTGTAGATGACAAAAGCTCAAGAAGACAAAGAACAAAACAAATAGTGGCACCCACACACCCCAATACATCAAAATAAGTACTGTGATTGATTAAATTCAATGCATTGCTAGTAAATTAAGTTTAAATTAAATTTTTATATCCCAGACGTATTGTGCTAGAAAATATGCAATTGACATTCTAATTCATTTAAAAATGGACACGTATTTTAAAATAAATCATTGGAGCATATTACGCTAGAGTAAATAAATTTTATACGGGCGGGGCTTATTCCCTTTTGATTTAGTGGCAGATAAAAAAAATTATATTATATTGCATGCTAGAAGATTCCCTTCATGTAGCGGTAGATTTATCAGAAATTTCCCTGGTAAGCCGACTTTAACGAGGACCAATTGATCTAGTACAACGAAAGCAACTTCTTTTATTCAACAGGCATAGACCAGAACTGCTAAACCATTGTGGTCACCTAAATTAAGGCATATTATTCAAGATGTCCTCAATCAAACAACCCAAAGACAAGTAAGAAGAGCCACCTCAATCACCACCATCCTACTCTTCTCACTCGCCTCATTCACCTTCTTCCTCCTGTCACTGTCGACCTCCATTAACTTCTTTATTCCACCCTCTATTACGTCTGCTGTCACCACGAAATCACTCTCCAAGCGGGGATCCCTTCGGGGATGCCTCTGATAGTCCATCTTGATCTCCACTGCAAGGCCCAGCTCCACCACCAATTCGAACGCATTAAATTGTTGCTCCCCGTAGAGGGGCAATGTGGCCATCGGCACACCAAACCATATGCTTTCTAGTATGGAGTTCCATCCGCAGTGCGACACGAACCCCCCAATTGCTGGGTGGGCCAAGACGGCAACTTGTGGTGCCCATCCAATCACTTTCCCGATAGTGGCCGTCCGGTCCAAGAACCCCTCGGGCAAGGCCTCAGTAGGGTCCACTAAGTCACTTGGGAACCAAACCTTGTCCTTCGGCGGTGCCTGTCGTAGGGACCACAGAAAGCGATGCCCGCTTCGCTCCAACGCGCAGGCCATCTCCTTCACCTGGTCCTCGCCTAAGCTCCCCATGCTCCCAAAGCACAGGAAAACCACCGATGAAGGCGGTTGCTTGTCAAGCCACTCCATGATGTCATTGCCTTGGTGGTCCCCGTAGGCCTTTGTTTTAGTCTCACCCTTCAGATTCAGGATGGGCCCCAAGGGGTACACAGCGGGCGGCCCAAGGCCTGCCAAGGACCTCAGCGCATGCGGTTCGAGCTCGTCGAACGTATTTACAATAATTCCCTTGGCCGCTCTCATCCTCTTGGCGTGCCCCAGGAACGGTCGGACGGTCTCCTTCAACAGAACCAAGCCAGGTAAGAGCTTGGCTGGCAAGGGGTTCGTAAGACTCGGCAAGTCCAGCTCGGCGACCGGGTCCTTGTATTCGGTTATGTCCACATGGTGCTCGTCTTGCAGCGACTGGAGGTGCAGCATCATGCCGAGGAACGCAGCGCTCGATGTAAACAGGACATAGGACGGGACTCCAAACTCGTCCGCCAGGTCAATCATGGTGGTGCAGAACATGTCGAGGACGAACCCTGCTAGGCGCCCAGTTGAGCCGGCCGAGTCAGCGAGCTCGGCAGCGGCTCTCTTAACACGGGGCTTGTTGCTTTCCACGAAGTCAGTGAGGAAATGGGCCGAGGAGGATTGAGAGTCGTCATTATCACGCGGGAGGTGGACAAAGCAGAGGCGAGGGGAAGCCCCGGAGGTGGCGAGGGAATTTGTGTATGAGTCGACGTCGGAGTCGAAGGGATACTTCATGAGGAGGACGGTGACGGAGAGGCGGGGGTCGCGGTCAACGATGAGCTTGGCCATCTCGACCATTGCTACGGGATGGCCCAGGCCAGGGGTCGGGATGAACAGGAGCTTGGCATCGGCCATCGCGATTATCTCCCGTGCTCAAGTGAGGATTTTGAGAGTTCTGCGGGCGTTTTGAAGTTCAGTCGATGAGGCTGGGGGGCTTCTTCTGTTGATTATTATGTACGGCGTGTTTTGTAGAGCGGACGATTCGTGGTTGCATAAGGATGGGGCCCTCTTCTGTTGATTATTATGTGCGTCGTGTTGTGAGAAGCGGAACGATTCTTGGTTGCACACGTCTTCCGTCGGCATCTTTTGGCATTCTTACCACAGCATTCTGTCCGGTCGTTCTTTCATTTGCAGGGAACTAGAATAGAAGAGAAAGCAGAGAGATGATTGAAGAGCGGGACGGGAAACGACGTCGTGGATTCGCTGGTCGCACGACACGATCCATCTTAGACGCAATCAATGCCCATCGTCCACGTTGCATGCCGTGCGCGAATCCCGCAGTCAATGTCCATCGTCCACGTCGCATGCCGTGCTCGAATCCCACTCCGTCCAGTATCTCAATGAGATTTTATACCTTGTTTTTTATGGGAATTGTCGACTGAGGACAAAAATTTATCTTAAGGTGCTTGAATATTAATTCCATTTAAGACTCGATCCTGCTTAGGATTTGTCGCATCGATTTTATAAAATAAATCCTCGTACACCTAGTGCTACTTGTCACTTCTTGTAAAGACAAGAAGAATAGAAAAAAATGGGTTATGTCCAGCGATTCGTTTCTCCTTTTGTATATCAATAAGCAATAGTTTAAGAATATCAAAAATCAGTTTATTAAACGACACAATGAGTTTCTGACCAAAAGAAAAGAAAACGACACAATGAGTTATTGTTAATTAATAGAACGGTTCCAAGTGATTTTACCATAATTTAATTCACAACTTCTATAGGAAAGGTTTATGTCAACGTCACCTATTTCATCATTTTTCTCAATCCCTTACTTTTTGTCTTTATATGTACTAGTCATTTCCATGTGCAATGCATCCGTCTTTATTTTGGACAGACAGTAAGTTTTCATTTCACATGAATGAGAGGTACATAACTTCGAGATAAAAATGCAAATCCCACAAAATAAGTATAACTTGGTACAACATGTAGAGACTCCCTCATTCCACAAAAATTGATTTATCATAGCATCAAATCATAACTGGTGACTAATCACTGAATCTCACATCATCATCAGTAATGAGCACACGTTGAGATTTCCCTCTTCGGTAGCTACAACATTGTCAAAATATGGTGTGCACCTAGGTTCGGCATTCCTAGTAGTGTCTCCGTATAGAAACAACAACACCACCAAAAGGTTGAAAGAGTATAGAAAACGCCCCAATCCTAAATCTATATCTTGATCTAGAAAAAGCACCTAAATCTAGATTTAAGTCGAGATAAGAAGAGAAGAGCTGAAAATGAGATGCCAGTTGATCACAAATTGACTTTCAAATAAGCCGACTCGGCAGCAGTAGAGTAGCCTCAGAGACTTGCAAAGTGCTCAACCATCTTAAGCAAGCACCAAAGTCGGCGCGAACGAGTAGATCCAGAAGAGTAGATTCTCCCAAGACACTTGCGCTTCGAACTTTTGAGTTCACGGGACAAAACTCTCCACTTCTGCGAAGGAAATCGATTGCGTCGTCCACAAAATTAACGAAGAAGTTTTGAAAATGAGGAGATGAAGAGATTGGCAAATAGAGAAGGAGAGTGAGAGGGGGCCCTCCCTCGGGGATGTCGCTATAGAAAGAGGCTAGGCGACAGCTCCAGAAGAAGAGAGGAAACCTTAAATTTACGCACTTGGCTCTTGGAACTATAGTCATCCGTCCTATATCATTCGCGTACTTTAACTTAATAGACATCAACTGCATGACTTTTATATGACTATACTTCGTATGTAGAAATTGTTCCTATCACCATTTGAGAGAGCTTCTTATTTTTTTGATCCCTCGTTCTTCCACCATGTCAAGGTGTCGAAGTCGTCCACGTAGTCTACGCATTGCTACTCAAGATACAGATCTAACTTGGTTTTTTCAGGCATTTTAAGCTCCACTTTCATATATATTGCTACCTAACTTCAGTGCCCAGTAAGAATCGATGAGCGAATAGGTGTAAAAGTAAGGTTTAGAGGTGGTCAACCACGAGAGTGTCCTCACGGTACATAATTCTAAGGATGCTATCACCTCATCCTTTGGGATCGGCACCATGAGGACTCTCGGTCATGGTTATCAGTTCTCCCAAACTCACATCTCGCATGACAACAGAGTTTGTTGTGACTTGACCTCAGCACCACTTTTTTTTTATTATAAAAAAGGCATGAAGGTAAAGTTTACAAATATTTAACTATGAAAATTTGCTCAAGGTACATCCCCTCAACAAGATGTCATCACTTCATCTTTTTGCTGGGTCACAACCACTTGAGATTACAATCATAACCATGAGCTTTTCCAAAGCTCATACCTCACGTGACAAGTAAGTTTATTTTAAAGTTGTATTAAATGACCTAAATGGTATCTAAGAGTCACACTAGCCTCATTTTTGGGGGCTGGCCAGAATGCCCAATCGAAGGTTGGGAGTAATTCCTCAATACTTACGCAATTAGAGATTTAGAGTTTGGGAACTTGGGCTACACTAATGTTGCTATGAGCATTATTTCGATATCTAACAGTCAATGTATTATCTAACGTGATCATACGTATCTTTGTATTTTTTCATGCAAGTTTATGAGGTAAAGGTGATCATGCATGGATGGTTCATTCATGTCATTATGCTCTATTACTAAAAAAGTGAAAAGGCAAATCAATCAAGAAATTGAAATTTTGGTGCAAGTAAACACCCAAGGATGATAATAGAGAGTATGATGAAAAGAGTTTACACAATTCTTAAAAAGAAACAAAAAGGAAACCGGCAACTCGTCGGGTATTTATACAACACCAAACAACCCAAGAGATTTGTCAGGGAGCAAATAGTACAATTGAGAGGTCGGATTGGACATCGACCATTCGTCATCTTCGAGTCTTTGGGATCGCCATCTCCATTGACCTATCCTAATTCTAGTCTATAACTAGGACCGACATACTAATGATGCAAATAAAGAGAATGCAAATGTACCAAACAAACAAGAATGCTACAATCACAATCAAGAAACTAATCGAGGCATTAGCTAATCAAACATGGCCTTGGGATTGGCCTTTGAGGTCCATGCAACAACCCACCTAAGACAACTACCGAATTCATTTTAGTGTGACTTATAACTATTAGCCATCATTTGTGTTCTCACGTGGTGGCTAACGCTAGAAGTCCTTAATGCGAGTTCTAGTGTCATCCCAAATTGACCCCACATCAACATGCATCACACCTAAGTCATTCATCTAAAAATTCACATACAAAGCATGTAGGTAAGCATGCACGCAAGCCATTTGATCTTATTTCTTAATTAATCAACCAATTAAGTGAGCCAACAATGGATCACTTATTCAGTCCTCATGAGTCAAACACAACCACATACATTTCACGGTAAGAAAGACAGTCAATATATGACTCATGTGATGCCCAAAAACCTTTTTGTGGACAATTGGCAAGAAAAGATGTTGTTTCAAAAGAATTTGATAAAAAGGGGACATAATTTCATCAATGTTGTGGAGCAAATTTGGCCATCAAAGCTAGCTTGAGTGCATCATGGGCACAACTAATCAAGCATCACAAATGTTCTAAATATAATCTAGATTTTGACAAATTTTATGTCAAATCAAAATTTTTAAAGAAAGTATCAAGTAAGGACATGATCCTATCCAATCAAGAATTATTTCTAGTCGTTAAAATGAGTCTGGATGCATCGAGGGCACACTAAGTAAATATGTTCTTCAACAGCGTAGAACCTTGTCCTTTCACTAATATTGATGGCAAGATCTTCTTTTTTTCTACTTTCGCGGTATTTACAATAGATGTATACCCTCAAATTGGAAACCACTTGATTACAACCTATTCTTTTTTGGTCAATAATTAAACACTTAATAATGGGTGATGTACCGAATTACCACACTAAAAATAGCCGAAATCGTACATCTTAAAACCTCATTCCATTACATTGCATTCATGATCAGACCAAGGAACAACAAAGTGATTTCATCAGTACTCTAAAAAATGATTGAATGGTAAGAATTCAAGTAGCGTAGCGTGCCCTTCTGAGCAGACATTGCATTCACAATCAGACCAAGGAACAACACCAGGGGAAAGACAACGTCCGGGGTTCCTGAATTTCCCACTCCCAAAGTTCTTATACGGCTACTTTGTCGAACAAACCAATCTGGCTTTGTAGATTCCAAACATCGCCAGACACATCGCAAAACCAAAGTCAAAAACTGCATTTAGATAAAGGATGAATTCTCAGAGGATTAATGGCGGGCAAAAGATGTTTATTCAAAGTACTCTTGATCGGTTGTGTCTTGGTTTTCAAGCTCAGTTACCTCCCCAGCGTCTCGGGTATCAAAACTTGGCTACCATACTAAAACCATTGGAAAGAGACATGGCAAATGGCAATAGAAATTCCTTCAATCAGCATTGCCACTCCGTCGGTTCAGGTAAACTGAGCAATCACTATAACCAACGTCAATCAATCCGGGGACTAAAGCTCCATAGACAATATGAGTAAGAGACATATTAAAGGATGAAGTTCTAAGGGATAAATGAAAAACAAAAAGAGCTTCAAGCGGCAACAATAGAATTTAAAAAAGACTCTGTTCTTGAATGGTCACCAGCGAAAAAGACTTCCATAACAGGATAAAAGTTATACAGGAAACAGAAGAGAAATCCGTCGGGCACCATCACAGCTTCTTTAGGACTGTGCCCACTAAACTAAAATAAACGTTTCATAAAAGAAACCGGCACTGTACAAAAGCTGAAAATCTGTCAGCATACTTCTAAGAACATCTATCCTATAAATTCTTGAACTTTTCAGTCGCCTTGGAACCTCAATACTGCCTGCCTCAAAATGTCACGGGCACATCATCCTCTTTGTATCTTTTCATTGTCAACTTTTATAGTTGAAAAATAGTCATTAGAATATATTTTCAGCTGCACAAGTATAGGAAAATCTAATGCAATGCAGTCCACTAGAAAGTCACTAAACCTAGACATCCCAAATTATTAAAACTATGGAAGAGTAAGCAATGAAAATGCCGCACAAATGGCCAAGGTCTTCAAAAATGAAGCACAAAAGAAGGACGTCCTTGAACTCATATCTCTTTCTCTCGCAGCACTTCAAGCTTTAAATCTGCAAAAATAAAAGACAACAAATGAGATCCTGATCAGTTCAGCTTCACTAATTCATAAGCACGTTACTAGAAAGTTACTCTGGCCTTTAAAAATTCATTCTGCGAGGATTTCATGTTCAGTGATGAAAGTTACCTCTATAAAAACCAAAAAGCATAGAAGTAAAAGACAATGAATACGTTAAAATTCATAACAAGGAGACAAGAGTAACGAAGAAGAACTATGAAACAACGAACGGCATTAACTAAACATAAAAGGGGGTAGAAACCTGATTCATATCTCTGAGCATTCTCCAGGCTCTCTTCAACGTAATTATGGGTGGGACTTGATCTCGACCAATCTGTGCAAAAACAAGAGAGTCGAGGACCTTTGGAGTCAAAGAAAAATGAAACTGATCAAACACACATCTCGGCTCACCAAAAGCTGCACCGAAAGCAACCATAGATGCTGGAATAGCCAAAATATCTCTTGCCATGGAGGAAAGAACCTTAAATGATTCCCATCATTATTCCACCGAGACAAGATGTCAAAACCATCTTCATCAGATGAGAGTTGCTCATTAAGAGATACCGATCCAACTCGGTTTTGGTACATTTTTTTTCCTTTCTCTTTTCTATATTTTCTCCAACTCTTATGGAACATCGTGTAATGATCATCAAGAGCAGTCTTTGAGAGTTAGAAATTTTAGAAGATTGAGGGGTGCATGACAATCACCTATTGCTGTTTCAGAAACAAATTTTTTTATTTCAGACTTGTTTCTGGAATAGAAATCTGTTTGTTAAACCTATTCTATTTTTCTATTTCTGAAATAGATTATTATTCCAGAAATATGTTAGAATAGAAATCAGAAGTAGAAATTTCTCTATTTCTGGAACAGAAGTGAGAAATAAAAATTCTTCTCATTGTTTGTCAACTGGTCCTTCATTTGTCGCCGTCGACCACTGTCCGTCAGTCGCCCGTCGCCGCCACCGTCGGTCGCCAGCCGCTAGCTGCTGCCCGCCACCAGTCGCCGGTCGCCATTCGCCGGCCGCCGGTCGCCAATCCACCACCATCCGAAAAGAAAAAAATTGTGTTGTTATCAAACGGTTATTTTTGCATAGAAACTCTTCTAGAAATAGAAATAATTTATTTCTCTTCCAGAACCTATTTGTGGAACAAAATGGTTATCATTCACTTCTTGAGTTTCCTCTAATGACAATTGATACATATCATAATTATACTCAAAAAGTCACCCTAATTCAACCTTCATATTTGCCAACCTTTTCAGTTTCACTACGATAAATTCGTCCATAGCACCACTCGAACAATTTCAACTTGAATCGAGGATCTAGCACCACTGCAGTCAACATCAACGAGTTCGTTTTATCAACGTCCCCATACTACTTGTCAAGCATTTCTATCATTTTCTTTGACATAGATCTGTGGCATAAATCTGCATAATCTGTCCACTGGTATAAAGTCCCAAGTATCTCAGCGACCGCAGGGAAATACAAGTTAGAAATGACATTAGAGACACTTGACAACTCTTTTACAGCCCTGTAAACCATTTGCAAGAATTTAGCAGACACGAGGGAATTTTGCCAATCATCACTTGTAGGTGTTTCATGATGAAGCTCTTAACTAAATGAGGGATCGTCATTTTCCAATCTTTCAAAAGCTTTCCTGAACATGACCGCCCTCCTTAACATTAGGTAGGTAGAGTCCCACCTACTTGAAATATCAAGACAAATGGAAATCTTAGAGGATATCTTTTCTTTCTCAACACAAGATTGAAATAGCTGAGCTCTAGCTGGAGAACTCTTCACATACGTAACTGCACACCTAACCCAAATAATAGAATCACGAATCTCAGTCAACCCATCATTCATAATCAGATTCAAAATATCAGTCGCATCCCTTAGATGAAAAGAACCCCCCGGCGCATCTGAGCCAAAAAAACTTATCGCGCCCGTGTTTATCTTTGAAATAGTTCAGTTTCATTCAAACTAGCACCATCCACTGTTACCGTGGATATTTTTTCTTTCAAAACCCATTCCTGAATACATTTCTCTATTAAGTCGCTGATGCGTCCATCATCATGACTAGGCAACAAAACGAAATCCAACATTCTTCTGTGCAGCTTAAAATGATTGTCTATGAAGTGCACATTGACGAGTAAATACCTCGCATTTTGCACGGAACTACATATAACAATACTGAGGGCAACTCTAGATGGCGAGGTTCCTAACAAGGTTTTCAAATTAAACTTCTCGATCAGATAAAGTTTCATGCAATAATCCCTGGCGATAGTGGAGCGGGGAACATGCTCCAATCGAGGTTGCGTTGCGCGAACAAAATCTCTAAAGCCTTGACTGTCTACCAGAGAGAATGGTAGCCCATCTCTCACGACCATCCTGATGAGCATCTCTCTACAATGCGCCTGATCAAATCTCATCGCTATCACAACCTTCCTTCCCCTGGTACGCGGGGCATTCATCCAAATGTCTACATTTGGATGAATGCCCTGATGCGCGAGACCTCGTCGATGCGGCTCCGCCCGTGGACTCGCTAGCCGGGTTACACTCCCCCGCATCGTGGGTCTTACCCATGTCCGACCCATATCTGCACCCCATTTCCCGCAACATTCAAACCGGCATCACCACAATCAACATGAAGTCCTACACGAAATTCAACAAAATGAAGAGAAGAAATCGAAACCCTCGAAAACCATCTACTCAAACGCCCTCGTGAAGTGAAGATGCTGAGCAAAGATCGCAGCTTTCGGCCAATGTTACGGGCTTCTGTCACTCTTCACCGAGCAGAAGCAAGACACAAAGAGAGAGAGAGAGAGAGAGAGAGAGAGAGGCACCGGAGAGGGCGCCAAGCGGGAGTTGTCTCTCCCGCTTTGTTTTCCATTTGCGTTTTGGCCCTCCTACTTTTCTGGGTTTTCAATTTTGGCCCACCATAATTTCGTCTTGACGATTATATGATTTATTTAGATAATTTATTAAGTACTTTGACTTACATTATTGGTCGACGTCTGAAGGAAATTATTGAGTCATTGCTGCTAAAAAACTAATACTTGACTGGTGCTTAAGCTCACAGTAAATCAAAAACCAGTCCCCTTATTTTTAATGGCATCTTATTTTAGTCCTTGGACTTTTGCTTTATGACAAGTTAGTCCACATTTGACAATTGAAGTTCTCGATGCTAAGCCAACATCCACGTTGCTACATATTATATATGGACGAAATAGCAACTAAAATTTCGTTTATTTCACAGAAATGAATTATTATAAAAAAATAATAGTTTTTATCACTTTAAATCATTAGTCAACAAAAAAAAAAAAAATCATTATCGACAATAATATGTGTAAATATTTTTATGAACAATTAAAATATTTTTTTATTCACTTATTTTTTGTAAGCAATAGAAATTATCAATTTTTAGAAAATACTTTTCAAATCCTTTATTTTCCACGAAATAAATGCACCTTAAATTCCTCACCTTTTAAAATCATGTCAACTACATTCCCAAGAATAATCTCCCTCCAAAAATTGTCCTTTAATTACCTTTGTAGAATTGTGGTCGATACTATTTTTTCGAATGTACCTAATCTTTCATTCATTCTTCTTACAAAAAGAAATTATAAAATACTTGTATCAAATGAAAAATGGCTAATATAAAAGCAAGATAAATATTTTTCCCTGGAAAAGTTGAGATACATTTTAAACGAGTTTGAAATGGTGGATATTTTTTATGGGATAAATAGATCGTGAAAAAAGTGAAAATCCTTAAAAAGGTCGTGATTTGTTTTGTCATCCGGCCTTATTTATGCGTACCTTGCAAATACCTTTGTCGCTTGTAAGATTCTTCCACTTACCGAAATGAATTAAGATCTGTCACATCAACGTGGTCACAGATTAAGTGATTTTATGTTCCAAAGTTCAAGATTGTTGAGTATGTTTGTTCCCAAGTGTTCTTTTGTTTTACAAATCTATGCAGCCCTCCTTATTTCCTACGAACATCAGAAAACCAGATTATTGTTTTCTATGAACTCTCAAACGATGGACGATGTTGACACTGCATTTCATTCCGGCGGACCTTTTAAGCAAGATCCCCGTCCACATATGAAGGAGAGCAGCAAAGGATTTTGACCAATGATGCAAACAAATAACGGGGTAGGTAGAGGACGATGAATTTTCATTGATTCTAATAGCGCGGTCGTCTGGCAAGTACTGCGCCGAAGCTGTGCTGATGCTAGTTTTTTTTTTTTTTTTCAATGTGATGCAGAGTCTATGCAGATGAGAGAATATGAGAGAACCTTCATTAGAATGCCTTCTCCTGCAGCAGCAGTTCAAGCTTCCAATCTGCAAGAGTATACAAAAAATGAGATCCTAATCAATTCCGACTTCATCCATCTTTCAAAAGCTTTCCACGAGTATGCTTCTAGAAAAGTTGCTGCTTCTTTTAAACAACCCCCTTAACGGGATTTCTTCTTCAGTGAGGCGAACAATTTCTGCAAGAATTGACAAGCAAAGAAGACCGATATGCTGATTCATGTTTCTCAGCATTCTCAAGGCTCTCTTCAACACAAGCTGGGGCCGTTACTGGGTCTCCACCAATCTCGTGCGCAAATTGAGAAAGCCTACAACCTCTGAAATGAGAAACTAAGAAACCGATCACGGAAAAATCCTGGCGAGCTGAAAGCTGCACCAGAAGCAAGTGCAGATGCTGGAATTGCCAAGATTATGTCTCACCGTGCGGGAGAGTACCTTATATCTGGATTTATTATTCTTCCTTCATGTCAAGATGTCAAACTCATCTTTGTAATCCTTACATTGCTACTCAAGAGAAAGATCTAACTCGGTTTTAATCTCCTTTTTATGCCTCTCTCTCGTCAACAAATGAAATGGGTGAATATCATCAGAAGCATCGGGCTAAGACGTATGCGTTTGCAACACATCATCATGATAAAACTCAAAAAGCCAACTCAACCCAAGATGCGTTCACAGCAGAACTTCGAAAACTTCAACTTGAGCAGAGGATCTAGTACTACTGCTGTCGACATCATCGAGTTTGTTTCATCGATGCTTCTACAGTACTTTTCAAACATATTCTTCATTTTCCATAGCCATCGAACTCCACACATAAAATAACTCGAATTTCCCACAGAACTCCACACATCAGTGCGAGGGCAACTCTAAAATTCAATGGTTCCCATCAAAGATTCCGACTTTACCTTCTCAATCAAATCAAGTTTCATGCAATCCTTAGTTGTAAAGCTTGAAACTCAGCCCGAATGCACGAATGCACGCCCCAACACGCTGACAAAGTCCTTGGGGTCGTATTTTCGAGCTTTGGGGTTAGGGCAATGCAATGACGGACTGAACAAATCTGAAGTGCAAGTAAATTTAACAATGTGACGACGACATAATTGAACAAAATGTACGCGCATGTGCAATGTTTAGGTCTCTTCAAGTCCTCTATGTTCATCATCAATCTTTCCTTCCAATTAGCAACGAGTAATTATAAGGACAACAAAGAAATTTCACGTGTTCGCGAAAGGTTAGCCCTGACAAAAGAACAGAGATCTACATATAATCGGAGAACTATGTAACTCTACAAGAACTGTCTCCCTGGAAATTTCGCTAATGTCGCAAATTTTATTTCAAACGTAAGTTTCAGAATCATCGAATTCCGTGGTCATTCGAAGCCGAAAAGAACCGTTCTTGACGAATCAACAGCAGCAAAATCCTCCAAGAAAAATGAAGAACTTCTCAGTCTTTCAAGTAATTGGAGAGCTTCACATGAGCCGTGGGATCTCTCTTCTTCTTGAAATGCTTGGTTGCCGCCTTCAGCACCTTATCCCAACCCTAAAAATCCCAATAAAATTCGATAAATCACGCGAAGAAATCGCACGATTCAAGCTTGGATTTTCATTAAACAGAACGAATTTCCGAAAAGAAATCGACAAGAACAGGGAGAGAATCGAGTAGCGGTAGTACCTTTCTGGCGAAGGGCGCGCAGGCGACGTTGGTCGGAGTCATCGACGAATCAGAGACCTTCGCCGGCCTCTTCTTCTTCTTGCCGCTCACCGAGAGGTCGATGATCTTCTTCTTCTTCTTCTGCTTCTGCTTCTTCCTCCTCGCCGTCGCCGTCCTCTCGGGAGCGAACCCGAAGCAGAGCTTCCTCGGGGTGGCGAAGCAGCCAGAGTCGACGGGGAAGTGGGAGCGGGGGAGAAGCGGGGACCAGATGGAGCTCTGCGAGTAATCGAAGCCCAGGGAGGAGCCGTCCGGGAACTTGTGGAGAAGGTCCCGCGACATCGCCGGCACCAGGTACTCCACCACCTTGCAGGCGTCGGGCAAGAGGCCGAGGGTCTCGTCTTCGTCGGCGTCGCTGCCGCCTCCGTTGCTCATGGGGTCGTTCTTCCTCGGCGGCGAATTTGCGGATCGCTTGTTTTTCCGGCCGTTGAGCGATCGGGTGGACTTTGCTCTGGTTTTGTAGAGAGAGAAAGAGGGGGGAAAAGTTACCGTTGGATATGTGTGAAGGAGGCACGAGAGTCGCAGCACGCACGTGAACGTCAAATCCCCATATTTTCTTTGTCTCTCTCTTTTTTTTTTTTTTTTTTTGGAAATAATGTTATGAAACCGTTGGCCTCAAGTACAGCCAAATCGAAACAGTTGAGAAAGTCCAATTAAATTCTAAAGGGTTCATCCTAAATAAAAACTCAAACTAATTTATATATAATAAATTTATCCCAAATTAATTTTTGAATTGAAAGAAAAATTTCTAAATTGGTACACTTATAACCAATTTACCCAAACTAATTTGTATATCACTAAAGACCTCAAATCAATACACTTTAATTAATTTTTCCCAAATTGATATGAATTTCTAGCTCAATAATATTACGGATGTTAACGAAGAGTAAATATCGGTTTGGATTTTTGGTAATCTAAAAATTAGTTTAAATTAAATTTATTATAAGTGCATCAATTTAAGGTCTTTGGCAGTATTAATACTAAATGTTCTAAATCTAGTGCAATTTTAATTTCGCATTAAGTTTTTGCAATTGCACCAGTAATAAGTTATTGAAGACTTGGTCACACTTTTCAAACTTATTAAGATTTAATTGTACTTTGGGCCAATGATTTAGGAATTTTGGTCTACGACCCCCTTTTTTCGTGGGTTTTTATGGGTAGTGCTCGTTACAAGTTAGCAATCGACTCGTTATGCAAGAGCCTTCTTTAGTCCCTTGGTTTTCAATGTGATCGTGGATTTTAAGCTGGCCTAACGAAGCACGTGGATGTTGATGGTGAAGAGTCGTCGTGAATCGTGATCACTGTGCAGTCAACTCTTTGGTCATTTCATGGGGGTCTCGTCCCATACCTAACGCAAAAATTTGATCCCAATTATAATCAGTCTATCATCACAATTTCATCATTGTGCTAAGAATTGAGAATTTCTTCATATGAGGTAGCAAATGCTTAACATATAAGGTAACCGAGATTCGCTAATGATATGACTCGAACTTGTGATTTTGTGAAAGATAAGTGACTCATGTACTAGTAAGATCTTGTAATTGGTCGTAAATTGTTGTTTTTTCTATTGTATCACTCCGGATATAAAATCGACGATTGACTATGATCCTATGGTTCAACAATATCAATAAAAAGATCTAGAAAAGCAAATGTGCTTAAATACAAAATGGTATAAATCTAATGTAATTAAATTCCCAATATTTTAGTGAATCATTTATAAAAAAAAAAAAAAAAGAATCAAACGATTCATATGCAGCAAAGTTGTCAAAAAAAAATTTCCAACACACATGCCTGGTTTTCTCTTCTAGTGATCAAAAGTACTTGACTACACCTTGGAAAAAAGTTTAGGACGTATTGCCCCTATGGTCGTGATGTTGTGGAACATACTTGTTTAGTATCTTACGTCGTACTTGATTGTTCGACTTCATCGTGGTAAATGACCAAATATACGTAAACCCTATGGAGAATTTGCTGTGCATGCCATGGGACTAAACTTTGGGTTGGTAGATATTTTGCCCTTGAACTCTCAACTGTTACACAAAGTCCCTAAAATTTTTCATCTTCTTTTGGCTGTTACTATCCATTATCTTTCTAGTTAAAATATGTTAAACACGTGACTTTTTAGGAGTAATTTTTATCCCATTTTGAAGGAAATCTTTTTTATCTTTAATTGTTGTAACAAAAAAAATACAAAACTGGAGAAAAATAAAGTAACTAGAATTTTAATAATAAAAAAAAAGTTCAGTAATAGTATTAAACAATAATTAGAGCCACTTTAATAGAACTAATTGAGATTTTTTAGATAAATAATAAACACAAATTAAGTAAAAAAGCAAAGGCTTCGATAACAAAAAATTGTCAAATCACAAAAATTGGTTACTCATTATGTATATTAAACGAGTTTATTAATGTAAAAATGATAGATTAAAAAAAAAAAATTAAAATAAAAAAAAAAAATTTAAAAAATATATTAGAGGGAAAATTATGTCCTCACCTCATAAAGAGAAACGATTAACTGAAATTCAAGGTGATACTTTTAGATGTTAGTACTTTCATCAATTGACCATTTAGATATATTTGATGAGTAACCAATTTTTATAATTTGACCTTCGTGTTATTGAAGCCTTTGTTTATTTTACTTAATCGTGTTTCTTTTCCTAAAATATCTTATTAGCTCTATTGATATTTTGATCAAAATTTATTCTATTTTTTAATATTATCATTCATACTTAATTTTCAAAAATTAAATTTTTAGTTAATTTATTTTTCTATATTTTCTTTGTTTTTTTTTTTTTTTTTTTTAGATATTAAGGGTGAAAGATCAAATTCCTAAAAAAATGAGAATGAAGTTAATTTCTACTCCATAAAAGTCATGTGCATTTCACATGTTGACGGAAAATATAACGTAATGTTATCAATTGTAAAGAATGAAAGTTCATGGGGTAATGTGTAACATTGGAAAGTTTATCACAAGTGCATACCATCCCATAATTCGAGGTGTTTTGTGTAATTTCCTCCTTTTTTATATAGTGAGAAGGGTGGGAAGGTCAATGCTAGTGATCCCTTTTTTGAATATTAATATAAGGGTCTTGTACCCGTTACGAAATAATGGATTTGAGCCACAACTACCTAGCACTAGTTTTGATTCGAAGGTTCAAGGTCAGAGAATCCGTCACTATAGCTCCACCAAGATATTAGTAGTCAAAAAACCTCTCTACACGAGATATGTTGTAGTTAGGCAATGTTGCATGATCTATTCAAAAGATTGAATTTGAACTTATGACCTTGTGGAAGAACAATGAGCCCTTTACCACTAAGCTAATAACTTTTTTCATATACCGATTATGTGGCATCCGAGCCAATTTTAAAGAAGCTCAACTATTTCCCTTCTCGGGCAATCTCAAAGTGCACTTCCCCATATCAATCTGATGTATTCAGGATACTCTTAACACCTGAACTCAAGATCATAAGGAGAAGAGCAGAATTCTTGCTATCCAAACCGATGCTTTTCTTTCTTTTAAGTTCAGGAGGAGAGAATGTTACCCCACGTCAAGGTCAGGGCGTACTAGAGACCTAGAAGGTCTTAAAGTGGAATTACATATCACCTACCAAAAAGAATTGCTGGGCACGGTGTGCAGAGATTCGAATTTTACTAGCTAAGCCAACCAACTCAGTTAGTACTTCCTTTGTTAGGAACCACCTTGTTTTGCACTAGAAGCTAAGCCTGGAGTTCAGTTTTATCCTACGCAAATTACAAACAGAGAGAGAGAGAGAGAGAGAGAGAGAGAGAGAAAACCAAGCAAAATAAGAAAGTACATAGAAAACCGGTGTCCTGATTTCCTCGACCATCAAGCAAAGCACATATTCCATGTAGGAACAAAGAGGAAAAGGCAACAAAAACAACCCACGCTAGAACAATCCTAGAATCACTCCTATTTCGCACTAAAAGCTTATGTCTCCCCACCTGTAATGTGTCCCGGAATTCACGTGAAAAAGCAAGCGACAAAAAGAACGATACTGCTCCTTCCTCCCGTTTAAAGTCCTGTATTTATACACTTGCTTCATCGCATCTATTCACACGAGAAACCGACTAGAATCACAAGTAGCAACTCAGTCCTGGCTTTGAGTACCGGCTGCATTTTCGCATAATGGCGTTCGGAGGCCTCCGTCGAGCATCTTGGTCGCCTGCATCGTCGTGATGGCCGGTACCAGCTTCACTTTATGCGGTAATTATGTCCGTGCCCTCCCCTCCCGCTAGTAGCGCTCATATGACGATTTTTTTCGCGTGTTCTTGCAGAAGCAAGATTGTTCGGTACGTCGACACTCCAAGGTGGCGAGATCCCTGAGGATTCGGGAATTCAACCAATGGAGGAGCTGGAAATATCATGTGAAACGGACGTCGGTGCTCCATCGAACTCTCCCAATTCCCATCCGTACATCACGGTGCCTCATTTTGCTCTACCGCCTCTGGATTCAATGGCACCAATTCCCACGCCACCTTACCGTATCACTACTCCTCCGTATGGTTCAATTACTCCACCGCCTAGTGTGCCTGCCAAGACGCCTAGCCCACCAAAGCATAAGCCTAGCCCAAGCCCAACAGAGTTCGGTTACAGCCCGCCGGGAAGTCTCGGGCCCTGCCCACCCAAGCTCGCCCCCAACCCACCCAAGCTTGCCCCCAACCCGCCCAAGCTTGCCCTCAGCCCGCCCCTCTACTCGCCCCCTGTCGGGCACCCGCCGGCGCCACCTAAGGCCCACGTCTACGCCGTCTGGTGTGTGGCGAAGCCGACCGTGCCGAACTCAATAATCCAGGTGGCCATGGACTACGCGTGTGGGGCAGGGGCCAACTGCAAGCCCATCCAACCCAATGGCGTCTGTTACCAGCCGGATACGCTGCTGGCGCACGCCTCCTATGCCTTCAACAGCTACTGGCAAAAAAGGAAGGAGGCTGGAGGGACGTGCGACTTCGGGGGGACGGCAATGCTGGTCACTGTGGATCCGAGTAAGTGCATTATCATTACCATCTGCTATATTACTAACACAAACCTAAACATGAATATGAGATAATGTCCAAGATCTGGGTCTTCTCTTTGTCTCATGCTTCATACACATTGTTTTTGTGGCAGGTTACAATGGATGTCACTTTGATTATACCTGAAATCATTTCCTGCTGAAGGCTTGGGATATATAAAGCTCAGTCCTACTCTCCAATGTGCAATGTGCTCTTAAGTCTTGCCACAGAGTTTTGTAATTAGCTACATATGGCTTTGTTTGGAAATTACACATAGGCATGGTTTACATGTAATTAGGAAACGGGGTTTATACGTAAGTTGGGACACAATATATCAGAAACTCTTTTAATAATGTAAGAAACTCTCATCTTTTGAAAATATACTCTATGGTGATCTCATTTTCATTTGTCACCAGTATAATATAAAGCCATCCTCATGCATTGCACAATGAATTGCAACCTAATTCCTTCCTCATGCGCGCATCATTTCTCTTATTGTGAGTATAGGAGCTCTGAACCGAGTGATTCAAGAATCCATGAGTTTGAAGAGTTCTAAATGAATGAAGAAAAGTATTTTGTGTATTAAATATATCATGTGATGGTCATACTAAAAAAATAAACTATTGATAATTAGGAAAATTATCGAAATTCAAACATAAAATTGGTCGAATGCTCATCACTCGAGTAAAATAATTGATCGGCAATATCACATCGATGTACAAAATTTTATCTTTTGGGAGAAAGAAAAAACCTAAAAATAGTTCAAGCAAGAATTTGGTCGAAACTTCAATAAGCGGGAGATGGATGGGCAGACGTGAATTTTTACCAGTACAACTCCCGCCTTTACCAATTCCTGCTTTTCGGGCTCCTACTTTCTTCTTCCTTAAGTCCATTTCCGACGTCTCCAATGCCGTCACGAACCGCCGCCGCCGCAGCTTCACCGCAGTCCCTCCATCTTCTCCTTCGTCGCCGCCTTCTCCTCCTCCGGCTGCGCAGCTCGAACTGAGACGAACCCACGATCGGAAAAAAAATGGAGATGCAGCAGCTCCTGAGCATGGGCTTCTCCAGCGAGCTGGCCGCCGAAGCCCTCGCCGCCACCGGCGGCCAGTCCACCCTCCACGCCACCGAGTGGATCCTCGCGCGGCGGCCGCCGTCTTCGTCCTCGCCGGCCACCGCCAGCCCTAACCCTAGCGCTAGCGCCGCCGGCGGCCCCGATCCCAGCCCCAGCCCCAGCCCCCCCGTTTCAGCCCAAGCTCGACCGGTTCTTCCACTTCAACTCCAAGCCCTCCTCCAACAATCCTTCGCCCCCTTCTCCTCCGCCTCCTCCGCCGCCGCCTCGGGCCGAGGCGCGGCCGCGGGACGACGGCTCGCCGACCCCGACTCCCCCCGACTCCAAGCGTCCCAGGCTCCTTTTGCCACAGCATCCGCAACCCGCTGTTCCCAGAGGGGCGCCGGAGAGGAAGGGCTCGCCGCCGCACCAGCCCTTGGCGGAGCGGATGCGGCCCCGGACCGTGGACGACGTCGTCGGGCAGGAGCATTTGCTAGGCGAAAGCTCGCTCCTGCGCTCGGCGATCGCGGCCGATCGCCTGCCCTCGATCGTGCTCTGGGGTCCTCCAGGTACGGGCAAGACCTCCATAGCTAAGGCCATTACGAATTCCTCTCCGAGGGGGTCGGTGTATAGATTCACTTCTCTGTCTGCTGTGACTTGTGGGGTTAAGGAAGTGAGGGACGCGGTGGAGGAGGCGAGGAAGGCGAGGGTCAAGGGTAATAGGAGGACTGTGCTGTTTGTGGATGAGGTGCATAGGTTCAACAAGTCGCAGCAGGACTCGTTCTTGCCCGTGATCGAAGACGGGAGCATCGTGTTCATGGGGGCCACCACGGAGAACCCGTCTTTCCATTTGATCACGCCCTTGTTGTCGCGCTGCAGGGTCCTCACACTCAACCCTCTGAAGCCCCATCACATAGTGTCGCTCCTTGAGCGGGCGATAGGCGATTCAGAGAAGGGGTTAGTGAGGAGTGTCGATATGCATGTCGAGGCGAAGGAGGATGCGGTTGAGTTTCTGTCCACTAATTGTGATGGTGATGCCAGGGTGGCACTGAATGCCTTGGAGATTTCGGCCATAACTGCTGCTGCACGGGTGTCCAAGCAGCAGCTGAAATTGAAGGGTGGGAGCGAAAGCTCTGATGGCAATTTGTTGGCAGATGTGGAAAATGGGATTGGTCCAACTGCGGCAATCGTTACGCTGGATGATGTGAAGGAGGCACTCCAGTGTAAGCACCTAGCTTACGATAAAGCTGGAGATGAGCATTACAATCTAATTAGTGCACTCCACAAGTCTATGAGGGGAAGTGATGCGAATGCTGCCATCTACTGGTTGGCGAGAATGCTGGAAGGGGGCGAACAGCCTCTTTACATTGCCCGCCGACTGATCAGGTTTGCAAGCGAGGATGTTGGTTTGGCTGACCCATTGGCTCTTAATCAGGCCGTTTCTTGTTACCAAGCTTGCCATTTCATAGGGATGCCAGAATGTAACGTGGTTCTTGCACAGTGCGTTGCCTACTTGGCTTTGGCTCCGAAATCAATTGCTGTTTATCAGCAATGGGAGCTGCACAGAAGGCAGTGAGAGAATCTGTGGGGCAAAATGAGGGAGTCCCGCTGCATCTGAGAAATGCGCCTACCAAGCTGATGAAGGAAATCGGATATGGGAAAGGCTATATATATACTCCTGATGATCCTCAGGCAGTGCAAAGCTACTTGCCACCCTCACTTCAAGGGTACAAATTCCTGGACTGGCCAAGTACTAATACCCATGAGAAATGAGGAGCTCTTAAGCTCCCGCTGAGCAGTCTTTGGAACTGTAAATTTTGCTCGTTAGTCACTTTTATCCATACCTAAAGTGTGTGGTCGAACAAGTTCATAGCCTCTTTCGCTGTCGCGTTTATAATTGCGTTGTTTATTTTGGAGTAGTTGATAAAAGCACTGTAAAGTATCTTAAGACTGTAATTAGAAATTTACGAAGTAGGATGCTGAATGTGCGGACTCTTTCCCAAGTACAGTTTCTGCTCATATACTAGTACTACCCTACTCCTTTTAAGACAGTTTGACAACTGAGACATTTATCTTCTCATGCTCTGGCACCAAGAGATTGTCTTGCACCAAGAGATTGTTTTGCACCTGATGTTTATTGTTTGCCGAAACAAGACAGATGCATCCTCAGTGTTTGAGGTGACTATTGGCTTCAGATAATGTTGATGCTGAAACAAGAAGCAATTGAAGCATAGCATTGGAATTCTTGAGTTTTGAATCATGAGGGTCTCTGCACGCTTGATAGAACCGTCATCCATTCAAGCGGCGGATTTTTCTGCTGTTTGATTTCATCCTTAACCTCATAGTCTTCAGATCATTAGGTAACAATCAGCACAAGTCATGAAGAATTGCTGCATCTTGTCTTTCAGGTTATTTTCGTGATGGATTTGATCTTTTCTTTTAATAGTTGTCCTCATACGTTAGTAATTGTATTTGGCACAGTTAACCATATATATAGTCCAAGGTTCTCAGTCAGAAGGACAATTGCTCCGAGCTACCCTGCCATTAAATTAATAATATCGACAGTTCCATAAGGGAAGGGCATCGCTTGAAGTCACTTACTTCCATTAGAAGTCATGTACTACTCTCACTACCTACCTTTTTCAATTATAACATCCTTCAAATAGAAGTCTCCCCCAAAGACCCCTTTAAGAAACTTCTAGTTTTCCCACTTTGCACTCCCCCTAATAAGATTGATTAATTTGTTTGTCCTGCGCTATCATTTCTTGTTAAGCATAATCAAAGCATGTTTGACTTACAAGCTGATTCGATTGTGATAACATGTTTGACAATAATTGTCCTTTGTTCCTAGTAATTTGACAGACCACAAAACCACAATCCATGTCTTGAGGATGCAGCACCATAGAAAGACCAGCAAAATGATTTGTTTGTTGATGACATCAATTGTGGTTTGATCACCCTTTCCGAGGAATCAAGAATCATCCCAGAATCATTCCTTTGTCATCCATTCCATCCAGATCTTGTGCAAGCCAACTCAAAAACATTGATGCATGTTCTGAAACTTGAATACGAACTGAACCAACATCTTAAAGGTCTTAAAGAAGAATGGCCGACCAGCCAAGAGCAAAGACAATTGTGCCATTTCATGGAATTCCGGAGTTTGAGATACCAAACTCTTTGGTCAATAACAACAGAACTACTGAAAATTGTTATATCAAGAGTGCTGATTGAGCATCCTGTGGTGCCTTCGGTATAAGCTCCCGAACAAGTCAAGACAGTCAAAAGGGAAAATCGCAACTTGCAAGACAGGCGGTACAACTTGACAAAAGTATCTACTTGTATCATCCAGAGCCTATCCTGATTAAAACAATGCACAAACTAAAAATCCAACTATCATCCTAATCTTCATTACCTTGGAATATAACTAATTTTATGACGAATGCATCACAACCACCTAAATTTCCTACCAGCATCGAACAAAGAGACCCTAGAATGAAGCTGTTGCCCCGTGCAATCTGTGAGACAAGGAGGTTTAAATTTCTGCTTCTACGTAGTAGGGAAGACACCAAAGGCCAGTCAAATTCTCCATGCCTTCAAGCATAATGAGATCAAATGGCAACATGCAGGATGTAAACAATTGAACATTTCCAAGCTTGACATCAGACCAACCAAAAGTAGATAGACAAGCATGGACGCACACATAAATGTAGATAATTCTGCAGCTGCACACACAGAAAACATCATGATCATTTCAAATCAGTACCAGAGCCAACAGTAATGAGAATGACCAAATCAGACCCAGAGGATAGGAAAGTTAAAAAATAGGTGAAAACCTGCAGAACTGGTAACAATCATCCATTAAGAGAAAGAGATAGAGAGATTTCATTGAACTTGCAACTACATTTGGCAGTTAAAGAGGACACAGATACAACAGCAACCACAACCCCTAAACAACACACGGTGGAAACAGAAATATACACATCCCAGAAAAATGGACAAAACATGCAATTGGCAACTACTCAACAACCTTCACACCCGAGAGGTAGACTTTACTCTGGATTACATCGCCACCAATCAAAAAACCTGGCATGACCATCAAACCAACCTTAGGTTTTTCGTCACCCTCAATCGTCACCCAATTCTTCACCACACTTTCCATATAAACCTCAGAGTACTCACTCCCACTCTTGACCTGGAAAACTTTGATGCTAGGATCAAAAGAATAAGCCAGCCTATGCAAAAGCCATATCGACTTCGCCAGTTTTAGAAATACTTGATAGAATGGAGTCCGAGGATGCCCACCACCAGTTACAAAATTCCGCTGATCCAAGTTCCCAAAGAATGAAGCCTCCATCTTGGGGTGAACAACCAAAAGATACTTGCTCCGACAAAATTTCCCAAAGATTGAGTCTGGGTTCTGGCCTAACATGTCCAATGGATCCATCTCCTTCAAGGCCAAGAACTGATGGAAAAAGCTTTCTTTATTTACAGCAAGAGTATCTGACTCTATTCCAAAGCTTTCCTCTTGAAAAGCACCGAACATTCTTTGACATATATGGGACTCAAATGCATACTTCTTGTGTGCACGCTTTGCATAAACAACGTCAGGTTCAATGGAAATAGCAGCAGCATCAAGGTCCCAACCAGCCGCTTTCATCATATTGATCAAGGGCTTTGAGAAGTCATGAATGGCTCGGTAAGTGGCTTCAACAGTTGAGATGAACAGATCAGGGGTAAGATCAACAGGGAAGAATCCATTCTCATGCCCTGAATCATCCGATTCTTTGCTTGACAAGCCCCTAAGCTTAAGATTCTTTTCGAGTTTTGCCTTCTTCACATCTGCTTCTTCAATTTGCTGCTGCAATAGATTAAGCTCTGAATCCTTATTATGAATTTCCGAGTGGAACTTCTTGACCATGACCTCATACGTCTTCAGAAGGCTCTGCTGTTCTTGGATCTCAGCAGCTAAGCGAGAGTCCTGAGGCGAGATGCACACTGGTTTAGGGTTGTTCTCCCGGTAGGAATGCTTGAGTTCAGACAGGTTCTTCAGCTCCGAAACCACAAGTTTATCAGCGGCTTGGATCTTATCTGGATCATACGGAGTATGAGCAGCTTGGAGCTGTATGTAAGCAGACTTCAAGGAGGAGACATTGGTGAATATTTTAGAAATGATGGCTTCTATGGCTTCTGGGTTCGGACTCCTGGACTCGTCCATGGGTTGAGGATGAACCTTCTGGCTGTTGCTCTCACGGAGTTGATTATCTCGAGCTCCAGTGGGTAGCATAGCTACTTCCAGTGGAGTACTTCAGACAGCTTAAATTCAAAAAGAAGAAAAAAAGAAAAGACACCAATTTAACTAACGTATCAATATGTTCTTGCATCATCATCATCATCATCACCACAAGTAAGAAAAACACAATGACTGTGAATGAGTTGGCCTGTATCATGTTGTTTGCATAAAGTTTCCAAATCGGTCCTCATTAAGCACAGTTCTCTCAAAAAGTCTACGCAGCTCTATTATGTAAACAAGCTTCTAGATTTGCAATCCATGTCAAGGTTGACAACTAGGTCAAAATCACAACTTGAAAATATCATCGACCCACAAAAAATTCAGCATCATGCGGCAAACAGAGCACAGCAACCGAGCTTACAAAAAACCCAGAAAAGGGCGAGTCCCAAAACATCATTAGACCAGAAATGTCAGACACACACTTGTCTTTTTTCCCTTAACTCTCCCTGATCTGAAAACTAAGCTACCACAACGAAATCAAGCCCAAACCAAGCGGAAAACGGCACAATCAGGCAGCACACGTCCACAACGAGCTCGTGCAGAGGCTCGAGGAACGTGGGGAAACAAGAACAAGCCGATCTGCGACATTGGAGGAGGGGCGGAGGAGGAGGGGAAGAGAGAGAAAGGGGGCGTACCTTGCTTGCCGAGAGGAAGACGCAGTGCAGAGAGACCATGAACGTCTATTACCCGGGGATAGTCCAAAAGGGCGTGCCCTTCTTTTCAGCCGCTTTTCAAAAAAAAGAGAGGCGATGAGGCTTGACTTTGAGCCCAATAAGCAGGTTGGGCTTTCATACTAACCCAAGAATTCTCCAAATCTTCTTGATTGTTAGAGAGAGAAAGAGATGGATTTTTTAGGGAAACAAGAAGACAAAGTAGGTGACATAGAGAAAACAAATTTCGTGGCACTATAATAAGAGATTATAGAGTTCATCGTAACCAAAAATTCAAACTCTAGTAAAATTCGAAGCGTGAAATCTGATTTTTGAGTCATAAAAGTTTGAGATTCCATGGAAATGGTAAATTCTAGTGTTGTAGCGTTGTGGGTTTGATGGGAGTTGATTTGAAGCGATGGTTTTGTTGAAGAGAGATTTTGGGGTTTTGTGTTCATGTGTGATTTTCAGGTCGTATTTAGGTTTGATTAATTGCTTTGAGTGAGCGATTTGTTAGTACGTAAAAGTCATTTTGTTATCAAAATAAGTATGGATAGGCCCTAATCAACCTTTTGAGGCATGCAAGTTTTGAGATATATTTGTGATTACTTTGTCAAATTCATTTCTATTAAGCTTGAACTTGCTTGGGCCATATTTTCCCCTAGCTATCCTTTTGACAGGTGGGTTACAATTATAAACCGTCACACCTCAAATCCTAGAAGAAAAGAGGGATGACATGGGCCATCCTTTCATTTGAAGGACTCAGCCTCAAAATAAAACCCAAAAGTCCAACTTCAAAAAGTCTCCATGGATAACACTCTCGCTCCATCAACCATTAACCGAAAACTTGAAAAGATTAGGAATATGAGGGGTAAGCAACTACAGCTTAGTGAGTGATACGTATCTCTTCAAAATAGATTGAGCAACCATATATATAGCAATACCATAAACTCATAATCCAACACTTAGGGGTGAGCATTGGTCTAGGGTCAACCTAGGACCGACCCTGGACTGACTCAACCCTGCCGGTCTTGGTTTGGTTCTCAGGGAAATTGAGTCGATCCTTGGTCCTAGAATTTTTAGACCAATACTGTATGAGTTAGTTCTCAGTTTTGAGAGTTCCGGATCAATCCAACCCGAATCAACCCTATATATATATAATATTACTTATAATTTTTTTATATAGATAAAATCTTAAAATAAACGGCATCAACGATATTAAATAGCTTTTTATAGGAGTTCAAGTAATTTTACATTATTCTTTAATAATTTAGATTTTTAATGTCTCTTACGGCATCAATAGTCATAATTTACGAAGGAGAAAATGTTTTCGTGAGGAGTTCTCACGGCGTCCAAAAAGGCATAAACAGCTCCTTATGGCATTATCCTCTAATATTCGTTCTCTTTTGTCTTATTTGTCCTATTAGTCTTCAATTTGCCAAAAAATCGAAATAAACAACTTCTCTGCTCACCACTAGACACTCACCTCATTCACTTTGAGTCACTTGTGCTGCTCGTTGCTTGATGCTCGCTTGGCTTATTGCTTATGTTCGACATTCGATGCTCATTTTGTTTGATGCTCACCTCACTTGTCCATCATCGCTTGCATTTCTTAGTTGACCTCACTCATCATCGAACCCATTGGGTCAATATGGTCCTTGATTGCCCTTTTAAGGAGTACAAAAAATGAAATAAAAAATTATTAGTTGGTCTTGAATTAACCCTGAAACCAAACTAAACCCATTGGGTCAATTCGGTCTTCAACCGCTTTTTAAAAGAGTACAAAAAATGAAATAAAAAATTATTGGTTAGTCTTGGGTTAACCCTGAAACTAAATTGAACTCATTGGATCAGTTTGGTTGTCAATTGCTTTTTTAAGAAGTACAAAAAATGAAATAAAAGATTATTGATTGGTCTTCGGTTGACCTTGGAACTGGATTGAATCCATTGGATCGGTTCAGTCCTTGGTCCCAAGCTCAATGTGGTCAGTTCTTGGTTCCAAAAATTAAGAACCAATACTATGCGGGTTGATCCTAGGGTTAGGAGGCGGACTAGCCCAACCCGGACCATGCTCACCCCTACCAACACTTTAATATACATATCAAGTCATGTACAAGTCGTTCCATTTCAATAAACTTTATATAATTTAGAAAATACTCATTTCAATCATTATAAATATCAATAGTCAAGTTCAATAATCAATCTCATTAAAGTCACATGTCAATGGTCCATCCATCAACTAATCTTTTGCTCAATAGTCACGACATAAAGTTTGGTGATAAGGCCACTAAAATTCCCCACATGGCAAGATCTCCACTTATAAAGTCGAGGGCTCGACCTAGAAAGATATCATAAACTTAGCATATATACCCATAAGTCCCTTAATAGACTCACATCGATATTAAGCACTAAATCCACATCTTCCAATACCAACAATCAAATTCATAATCAATATCAATAATTGATTTCAAAAAACATTACACACAATCTTTCTAAACTCCATTCATCAAACAAAATACATTGCCAGATATTTCTAAAAATCATTTTAGAATTCTTTTCATAAACCACATTCACAACGAAATATCTTTCATAAAACTTTCTCAAATCATTCTAGAGTTCATTCCATAAACCAATTCGCGAAGTGATACATATATATTATTTTCACAATACCTTATGTAAAACCATTCTCAAATATTAAAATATAGTAATTACCCGATCCATACTTTTATGCAAAATATGTTTTAATAACTCGTGCAATACTCAAATTTTTATCACTTTCAAGACATAAGTTTATAAATTCATAGAAAAGATAGTACCACTCACCTTGGAATGTCTACCACTAAACAATAAATATTACTTGAATCATCGAACTCGCGTTTCTATTGAATAAGCGAGAAACAACATTAAAATTGTGTAACCTGCTACCTCAACTATAAGATGGCTATACTTTGAATGTTAACAAAACAATGAATGTTAACAAAACAATTCTAACATGAACAAATTACATACACAAAATGATTATTCAAGCCAATCGTAATGTGAAACTCGAGTGGGAAACTTGGTCACACCATGGCTCTCTACACTAAATCCCGTTGTTTTAAATGTAATTACAGTAGATAGAAAGTCATTTCAACGTACTACGAGAATTGCAAATCAATCGACCCAAAATGAAGTTGCAAACTGACGAAATATAGCCCGAAGTTGCTGGATGAGCACCATTCGTCACATGTGGAAAATTTCAAAAATTGTTTCAAGCAAACTATAAACTTAAATCAAGTTTGGTAAAATTTTAAACCCACAACATCCTAAACTATTATTTTCATATATATACGTAGCTTGACGACTCATTAATCGAACCTCAAAACTCAAAATCAATTAAACCTTGAATTTGTATCCTAACTTTGAAAACTAATCCGATTAGAAAAATAAGGGGCGCAAACACTTACCAGGAATTGTGATATGTAATAATTCCAGCTTGGTGAGGCGCATGTGTCGAGTACCCTTTTCTTCCTTCCTTCCTTCTTCTTCATTCTTTCCTCCCTCTCTCTTCCTTTTCTCCCTTTTCTTTCTCCTCTGTTCTGCGCGAGCCCTCACTTTTAAAAATGAACTGAGCATCCCTTGGTTGACTGGGTTAAATCTTCATTTTATTTTATATTTTCTTTTTGCCTGGTCCAAAAAAGTTCAAATATTACACAGATATTATCCACTCCCACTATTGCAGTTAGTTGATTTTGTGGGTGAGTGTTGTCATAACCTATGTAGCACGGACACGCGACATGACACGAGTGTCCGACACGACACGACACGTCAACACGTCATTTTTAAAAAATAGAGAATTCGGACACATTGCGACATGTTAAATATTAAATGAATATTTATATTTTTAATTAATTTGATTTAAATTCATAAATAAATAAATAATTAAAAAAAGCTTGTAATAAATTTACACCAATAATATTAATAAATCAATTCATTTGAAATTCGAAAGATATATTCATAATTAAGGCGAAACATGTTTTTAATTTTAACAAAAGTTATTGATAAAACTAATAATAAATTCATGATTTTTTAGAATGATCAAAATTTATGATTATTCAAAATTCAATACTTTTACTTTTCGAAATTATTTTTTAATTTCATTTATTTAGTTTTTCTATAAAAAAATTCCAAAATCCACTCTCCATTTCTCTCCACCCCAAACTTATTTTACTTTTTTCCCTCCCAAAAACTTCCCCTCCCCCAAAACTCAAAACACACGCCATCATCGTCCCCCTCTTTTTATTGTTTTTTATTTCCTTATCACAAACCCTAGCGACCCTCTTTTTCCTCCTCCTTCTACTGCTCGCACAAAAACCACTGGACCAAGACAAACACGCGGACAGCAGACCTCGCTCACCTCATATCGTTTCTCAGCTTCTGACGATGGAGCGGACGCAACGCTGAGGAGGAGGAGATGCCGTCGCCGCCGCCGCCGCTGCCGCTCGCCGCCCCCTCGGGCCCCGATCCCTTCCTCTTCTCTTCCTCTCTCTGGCCGTCTCTCGCCGTCGTTCACGGCCTCTGCTCCCTCCCCCTCCCTTGCCTCCACCCGGAGTCTTCCGAACACGCATGTCGAGAAAAGTTGACCGGGCGTCGGAAAATCCGACACGCGTTGACCGCGTGTCCGACCGTGTCGACATGTCCAACACGCTCTGACACGTGTCGGACACGACACGAAAGCACGGGCAACGTGTCCGTGCTTCATAGGTCATAACCCACAAATAACCCACAAATCATAAGGGTGTTCGGTGGGAAGAATAATCATTTTTCCTCAATTTTGTCTTTAAGAGGTTGCCCCAGTAAAGAAAACGAAAATTGTATATGAAATCCTACATTCCTATCGTTCATTTCACTCTTGTACAATACCTCCAACCACTTAGTCCAACAATCAATGACTCTTGTCGTTAGAGTTGACATAGAGCATCCCATCGAGTTGCGGTCAAATTTCCGTTTGTCCTTATATAAAACCGAGTTTCTCCCCAGAAATTGACTGAGTCCGTTTTCATTAAATATAAACAACTTCTCAATTTTCCCTCTTCTGAAAATGAATCTGTTGATTTCATTAATCATCGCATAAATAAAGAGAAACGAGAACGAGAGCGCTTCACTTTCATCACTTGCAAGGTAAATTCCGTGTCATTTGATCTTCATTTACTCTATGTTTTCTTGCTTTGTCCGAATAGAAATCAAGCAATTTGGTTTTCATGGTGGAATTCTGATGCTTTATAATCTTTCATTGATAATAGAATTAAAGGATCTGCTTCTCTATAGCCTCATGCCGATTAAGGATGTTTTTCGTGCTGTGATGCCATGAAAGATCCCAAAAAAATTTCACTGATGATTTGAGTATCGTCTCGAGTTTCATGTAGGATATTTCAAAGCAATAATCATTTGAACTTGAGCTTAGATGCCTGATTTAGCTGTCTACGCACAACCATTCAACCGATTCTCTTGCAGATATCAAGATGACAAGCTCTGCGATCAGGAGTTGGGTTTTCGTTGGTCTCTCTTCAATTTGGTATTCTTTGGGCGGAAGCTACATGCACACGTACATCTATAATGACCACATATATGCCAAAGTTAATTCCTTGACCTCCATCGTGACTTTGCTTCCCTTCAGCTACTATAGTCTCCCATACTGCAAGCCCGCATGGGGGATCCAAGAAAGTGCCGGCAACGTTGGCACCGCTCTCATGGGAGAACAAATCGTCTTCTCACCATACCGGTTCCGAGGGTATGTCAACGAGTCCGTCTACCTCTGCACCACTGACCCTCTGAGCAAGCACGAGGCAAGGCTCTTGAAGCAACGGATTCGTGATTTGTACGAAGTGAACATGATGCTCGATGATTTGCCAGTAGTAAGGTATGCCAGCTATGATGGGATTAACATTCAATGGACCGGCTTCCCAATCGGGTATCAAGCACCAAACAGCAATGATGTTCGCATCAGTAATCATCTCAAGTTCACGGTCTTGGTGAACGAGCACCGAGACCGCAGTTACCAGGGCTACGACATAATGGATTTTGATGCGCCATCTGATGGCCCGTTCGAGATTGTGGGCTTTAGGGTGGATCCTTGCAGTGTTAAGCACGACCCGGAAAACATGAGAAGGCTTAAATTGTACGACAACATAGATTCAATGGAATGTCCCCTCGATCTCGAGACATCGCAGGTTGTGAGGGAGAATGAGAGTATATCCTTCACTTATGAGGTTCAGTTTGTGAAGAGCGATATCACGTGGCAATCCCGTTGGGACACTTATACGAAGGAGGGAGGTTCCCAATTCCATTGGTTCTCGGTACTCATTTCTCTGATAACGATCCTTATCTTAACTGGTATTGTGTTCGTGATATTCCTGAAGACAATATCTAGGGAACTCGCAAAACGCCAGGGACTCGATAAGCAGGCCGAAGCACAGACTGATGAGGAGCCTTTGAGTTGGAAGCTTCTCGCTGGCGATGCATTCAGAGAGCCGAATCACTCTAAGCTTCTCAGTGTGATGGTTGGCACTGGGGTCCAAATCACACTGACCATATTCGTGACTGCAACCATTGCTGCCTTCGGCTTAGTACCTCCCAGTCCTCGAGGAATGATACTGATGTTGATAATAAGGGTCTACACTTTTTCCGGAACGGTTGGCGGGTATGTTGGCACGCATCTGTGGAGAACACTGAAAGGAAGTGCCTATGGTTGGAAGTCAGTGTCATGGTTGATAGCGCTTCTCTTTCCAGGAATCATTGTAACCATACACGCAGTGCTCAACCTTGTAATGTGGGTCAACCGAAGCACTGCTGCTATCTCCATCTCCATGTACATCACCGTTTTATTCCTCTGGTTCTGCATTTCAGCACCAGTCACCCTCTTGGGAGGATTCCTAGCGACCTGGGCTGAGGCTATCCAATATCCTGTAAAAACCAGTCACGTTCCTAGGGAAATCCCTGCTAGGACACTCCCCTCATGGCTCTTAGTTTTCGGTGCTGGGACAATCCCGTTTGGTACACTATTTATCGAACTCCTCTCCTTTCTATGTAGCTTATGGTTTGGTAGGTTCTACAGCGTGTCAAGGCCCCTCTGCCTCTGTCTTGTGTCCCATGTTGTCGTTTGTGCTGAAACTTCCTTGATCATTACTTATCGCAATCTACAAGCTGAGGACTGGAAATGGTGGTGGAAGTCTTTCTGTGCTTCAGGTTTGTTTTCCATCTACGTGTTCATGTACTGCATCAATTACTTGGTTATTAACCTGGCCGGGTTGAGTGGGACCCTATCAGTCATAATTTATGTTGGTTGCTCGCTCATCATGGCAATAGCAGCCCTGCTATCAACTGGTAGCATTGGTTTCCTTGCTTCGTTCTACTTTGTGAAAGCTCTCCTCATCAACGGAGATCTGAGGAGTCATCTTATTTAGATTTTTCATCTTCTGAATGAGCTCCTTGCAGTTGGAAACTGAAGTTGCCTCTATCAAGTACAGGAGTTTTCTATATTTTATCTATTGCCTTGCCCTTGTCATGTTTCGCTGATGAATAAAGCATGAGAACAGTTATCAATACCTATTAATCTTTCCGAGTAATGTATTGCCATCTACTGCGCACATTTCCACCATCATTTCTGTATCATGTGACAATCAAGTACGGAGCTTTATTGTTAACAGTCTTCTTCAAAGGTGACATTGAGTAGCTTTGCAGGAATGTCATACATCATATAACCTCTAGAAGTCATAGTTATAGATTTAAACAAGCTACGAGATAAGTTGCAGGGTAACACTAGGAGGTAGGAGAGGCGGGTGATGATGGGCGCCGTCAGCTATTTAGCAGATAGATAGCACGCACAAGCAACTCAGGATGGCCTGTACCTTCCTGATAATAAACCTATTAATGCCCAACCAAGTATCTGGCTAACCTTACAAGTCAGTAAATCGGCAACTGAGCATTGTTAGATCCATGAAGCACCATTCATAAAAGGATCAGCACCATTTTTAACAAGAGGGCCATTCTCTAGGCATTATAGGAACAGCCATGGATTGCCCTTCTCAACCGTAGGACTCCTTGCATGGCCTTGAAAGACTTCTCTTCACCGATCTTCTTAATCTTTAGCTCGACAAGGACTGAGACACCGAAACTTCATTCGGTTGTAGAATTGATGCTCTGTAGCTCCCTGGGGATCCAGCATTCTTCATAGTTTGAGTCACACCGTGATTGATCCCAAGAGCTTACAGGTCGTGATCAAAAGATGGTTCAGGTCAAGAAGACTGACAGGTCGTAAAATCCCTGGGGGCTGTTAGAAAACCATGACATATCCCCGCCCTTGCCATGTATGCCACTCAGCTAATCTCTTGTCCCTAGCCCAAGTCCCTTATGCCAAGCAGATTGAGAATCTGCACCTAATGTCCCCCATTTCGGTTCATATTCAGTCTTTCAACTCTGCCAGTCAGTAGATAAAAGAGCAATGAAAGATTCCGATGAACTACATAAATTTTGCTTCTTGTGCATCAATCGGCGTCGATACCAACTGTGCCAAAACTGGAGTCATATAACGTTGGCTTGGCATGTTTTTTTCTAATTGCTGGCAACTCCTATTTGTCCAGACATGAAACCAAGTCTTCCTAGAAAGCAATCCAATGATTTTGATTCAGATCTTTTGTCGTTTCATCTCCTTCATGCCAAGCAACAAAGAGAGATAAAATGGCAGTGTTACATTAATGATCACGAAGATAAATAGGAGGAAAAGAGGTTGCAATTCTATTTGCTCCGCATCGCGAGAGTATCGCCATTGTAAATTAGGTAGTTACCATTACTGTGCATACCTCTTCAATATTGTGGTTTGCCAATTTATTCATGGTGTCGTCTACCTCCGTTATGCATCTTCTTGCGCCTTATAATGTTCCATTAATAGAAGTCCTAATCGAGACAATCTTATTTTTCGCTTTGACGACTTGCAGTCATGAAATTTCTGCAGCAAGTCAATTTCAGCTTGCAAAAAACATAAGCTCTATAAAATCATCCTCTATTATAAACACCAATTATTTTCTGCCAAAGAACAATCAAACTGGTCCGTATCTCTTCAATTTTCCCATTTTCGCTTTCCACTTGTCGTAGCATAATAGTTGAGCAGGACAAAGAGTTAGGCCGCCGACATGCGACCCTGACAATAAGAGGAACGAAATAGCTATGCCCAAGGTCATTTTCGTGATCAAAATTCATTGAAGCCAAAGGGTGTCATACTGTTGAATGATGATAATGAAGGACTAGAAAAAGAGGTCATTCTTGTCCAGCCGTATGAGTAGCTTCATCCTCATGGTGCTTCTCATGCTCTATTACCGTGAAAAGGCTGAATTATTATTGACGATTTGCACAAATCTTCAGAATTTATACTAGAAAATCATGTTATCTGTAGGAACATCCAGAATACAGCATGCATGGCCACTGAAGATACAAAATGACTGTCAGTCAAGTTCAATTGAGTCCTCTAGCTGATGCGATTTGTTGGAAGAAATCTCTTTCAAAAGATGAAAAATATTTCTTTCAAATTTAAAAGTTTACTTAACAAAATGACAGAGAGAGATTGTTTTAGCATTGTATAAATGAAGGAATCCAACTTTAAAAATTTAAAGCACTTTTATCAGCAAAAGAAATACTTTTGTTTTTTGGTTGAAGTAGTATATTTATTATCAAATATTCCTTCGAAAAAATGCATATTAATTCACGTCATTTTTCATTGAAAGTTCATCTTTATCACTATTAATTCTAGAATAATGCTAAAGAGTGCCCTGACGACTTCATCGGTTGCCCCTTGGAAACGTACTTCCCTCGATCTGAGGTAGGTGACTTTCATGTATGTTCTTGCTCGGCTTTCCAAAAGGTCGTGTTTTCCTCCATGGGCATCATCCACATTCGTATTTAATTAATTTTAGATGTTCGTGACATCCACGGCTTGCGACTTAACAATCAAAAGGGTGGTCGGAGGAAGATATGACCGCTTTCTCGGGGTATTTATTAACTGAATTTCCTGGAGATTGTCCATGAGAAAAAAAAACAAACGTACACAGCCTAATGTCGATGTCGGTCCTAATGTCGATATTTACTATGGGAGAAAATGGAGTCGTTAACGTTGACTTGGACTGTCCTTACTTGTTGACGGCAACTCTCTCTTGTCCTTGTAATAAAACCAAGTTTCTTCCCAGAAAGTGATCGAATTGATTTTAATTAATATTAAAGAAGTTTTCAATTTTTCCTCTTCATGGGAAGCAACGAAGCAGAAGATGAAAATGACTCGTTAATCACCTTAACCATAAACACAGAGAGCGCTTCCCTCCCAGAAGCAATTTCAGCTGCTTCCCATCATCAAGGCCAGCATTATTCATCACCTGTGAGGTAAGTATATCATATGATCTTTATTCACCAATGTTTCCATGATGGATTAGATTCTGATGCTTTATAGAGTTTCCATAGTGATGGATCAAAGGATCTCCATGCTGCGATATTAAAAACCATGAAAGATCTGAAATTTTTCATCGATGATTTGCAAACTGTGTACACGACAATTAGAGATTATATCTGGAGATTAATTATCACCTGAACTTCGAGTTGGTTGCCTAATTTGGTTCTCTACTTGCAGCCATTCAATTGATTCTCTTGCAGATATCAAGATGACAAGCTCTGCAATCAAGAATTTGGTTTTCTTTGCACTCTCTTCAATTTGGTTTTCTTTGGCAAGAAGCTACATGCACACATACGCCGGTAATGACCTCATATTTGCCCAAGTTAATTCCTTGACCTCCATCGAAACTCTGCTTCCCTTGAGCTACTATAGTCTCCCATACTGCATCCCCATGGGTGGGATACGAGAATGTGTTGGCAATGTCGGCGCCACTCTTGTGGGAGACCAAATCATCAACTCGCTGTACCGGTTCCAAGGGTATGTCAATGAGTCTGTCTACCTCTGCACCACCGGTCCCCTGAGTGAGCATGAGGTAAGGATTTTGAAGCAGCAGATTCGCAACATGTACCAAGTGAACATGATGCTCGACGGCTTGCCAGTGATAAATTATGCCTATGGTCGGTTTGACATTCAAGGGACTGGCTTCCCGATCGGGTATGCAGCGTGGAATAGCGATGATGTTTACATTATTAATCATCTCAAGTTCACAGTCTTGGTGAACGAGCACAGAAACCGCATTTTTGACATGATGGATTTTGATGTGCCATCAAATGGTACGGTTGCAAAGGGTTATGAACCACCGCCGCTGTTTGAGATTGTGGGCTTCAGGGTGGTTCCTTGCAGTGTTAAACATGACCAGGAAAACATGAAAAAGCTCAAAATGTTCGACAACATAGATTCCATGAAATGTCCCCTTGAGCTCGAGAAACTGCAGGTTGTGAGGGAGAATGAAAGGATATCCTTTACTTATGAGGTTCAGTTCTTGAAGAGCGATATCCAGTGGCAATCTCGTTGGGACACTTATTCGGACCAGGGAGATTCCCGAGTCCGTTGGTTCTCGGTTCTGAATTCTCTGATAACCATCCTTCTTTTAACCAGCATCGTCATCGCAATACTCCTGAAGACGATATCTAGGGAACTCACAAAATGCCAGGGAACCGGTAAGCAGGCCGAAGCAGAGACTGATGAGGAGCCTTTGGGTTGGAAGCTTCTCACCGGCGATGCATTCAGAGAACCGAATCACTCTAAGCTTCTCAGTGTGTTGGTTGGAACTGGGGTCCAAATCACACTGACTGGTTTTGTGACTGCAACCATCGCAGCCTTCGGCTTCAAGCTGCCTGGAGCTCGAGGAATGATACTGACGTTGATGATGACTAGCTACTGTTTTTCAGGAATCGTTGGCGGGTACATTGGCGTGCGTCTGTGGAGAACTCTGAAAGGAAGTACTGATGGTTGGAAATCGGTTTCAGGGTCGATCACATTTCTCTTTCCAGGAATTGTCCTAAGCATACACACAGTGCTCAACCTCGTAATGTGGGTCAGCCATAGCACCGCTGCTATTCCCATCTCCATTTACATCACCGTTTTGTCACTTTGGTTCTGCACTTCAGCGCCAGTCACCGTCCTGGGAGGATTCCTAGCGACCCAGGCTGAGGCTATCCAATATCCTGTGAAAACCAACCACATTCCTAGGGAAATCCCTGCTCGGACACTCCCTTCGTGGCTCTTAGTTCTCAGTGTTGGGATGATCCCATTCTGCACACTCTTTATCGAACTCTTCTTCTTTCTGAGTAGCATATGCCTTGGTAGGTTCTACAGCATGTCAGGGACCCTCTGCCTCTGTCTTCTGTCCGTTGTTATTGTCTGTGCCGAAACTTCCTTGATCGTTTCTTATCGCAATCTACAAGCTGAGGACTGGAAATGGTGGTGGAAGTCCTTCTGTGCTTCCGGTTCGGCTTCCATCTATGTGTTCATGTACTGCATCAACTACTTGGTTTTTGACCTGAACGGTTTGAGCGGGCCTCCATCTGTCACAGTTTATGTTGGTTACTCGCTCATTGTGGCTATAGGCACCCTGCTATCAACCGGCAGCATCGGCTTCCTCGCTTCATTCTACTTTGTGAATTTTCTCTTCTCATCAACAGAGATCTGAGTGAAGTCACTTTTTCTCTGAAATTCATCTTCTGCTTGAACTCCTTATATTTGGAAAACTGAAGTCGCCTGGATCGAGCACAGGAATGTTTTACTTTAGTATCTATCGCCTTGCCTTTATCATGTTTTGTTGTCGAAAGAAGCACGAGAATATTTAAGTAGCTATTACTCAAAGTAATGTATTCCCATCTATTGCACACATTCCCACTGTCATTGCTGGATCATCTGATGATCAGGTACAAAGCTTTATAGTTAACAGTCTTCTTCAGAAAGAAGGTGCGGATTAGTAGTTTTGCAGGAACGGCGTGCATCTATATATCCAAACAAGCTATGAGATGAATTGGATGGTAATGCTAGAAGGAGAGGTGGATGATGATGGGAACCGTTGGATATTAGCAGATAGATAGCACGTGCAAGCAACTCAGGACGGCGGATACCTTACTATTAATGGCCAATTAATGTTTAGATGAATAAGCAAATATTGCTACGAAGTCTCTCCACAACTGTGTATTCGTCCATGAAGCACCACCATTCATAAATAGGGTTAGCATCACTTTTAGCAAGAAGGCCATTCTCTAAAAACTACAGGAACAGCCCTGGAATGCCCTTCTCAACAGTAGGACTACTTTTGCATGGCCTTGAAAGACTTCACCGATCTTCTTAACCTTCAGGTGGACGAGAACTAAGATAGCAAAACTCTGTTCAATTGTAGAATCGATGCTCTGTCGCTCCATGGAGAGCCAGCATTCTTCATAATTCGAGTCGTTTCACGTTGCGGGCAACTCCTGTTTGTCCAGACATGAGACCAAGTCTCCCCAGAAAGATATTGAATGAGTTCAATGCAGAACTTCGGTAATTTCGTCTCCTTCATGCAGCAATAACAAGGGAAGATAAATATGACGGTGTTAGATTAATCGTCCCTAAGATTAATAGGAGAGGAAGAGGGAGATCACCAAAAAAGTCTTAAGTTTATTGTATCGGTACCAATTTAGTCTTAACCTTTATTTATGTTGTCAATTGAATCCTAAATATTTTATATTTATGTCAATTTAGCACATCTAATCAATTTTAGTTTGAAATGGAGGTTGGCCGTCTTACGTGGCACGATAAGCATTGAGATGGATGATTTTTTAATTTTTTTTCTTCCTTCTTTTGTTTCCCCAGTAGCAAGTGAGGGTAGAAATATAAGGATAACCAAATGCAAATGTGTATATTGATATTAAAAAAAATAGAGGGATGTTTCTAGAAATTTGCTCCTCCACTGATGACCACCAGAAAGAAGGAAAAAAAAAATAAAAAAAAAAAAAATAAAAAATAAAAAAAAAAATAAAAAATATGAAAAATTGTGTTCATTTCAACATTCACTAAGTCACGTAGGATAGCCAATGTTTACGTTAACGATTTTTAGTCAAAATTGGATGGATAGACTGAATTGTCATAAATGCGAAAATTTTTAAATTTAATTGGCAAAAAAAAATAATATATTATGACTAAATCGATACAGTTGTAATAGGTTGATGACTTTTTTGATAATTTTCCGGAGGGAAATAGGCTTTACTTTGAGCCCAAGTTGGGCTTTCATACTTCTTCAAGATTCTCCATGTCTTCTTGATTGAGAGGGGAGGATCTTTTAGGGAAACAAGAAACAAATTCAATAGTATCATCTAGGGGTGAGAGTGGTCTGCGTTGGGTTGGTTCACCTTCTAATCCTAGGACCAATCTGCATAGTGTTGGTCCTCAATTTTTGGGATTGAGGACCAACCCTATTGAACTTGGGACTAAGGACCGGCCCGACCCAATGGGTTCGGTTCGATTTTAAAGTCAACCTGAGACCAACCAATAATTTTTTATTTCATTTTTTGTACTCCTTAAAAAAAGCGATTGAGGACCGAATTGACCCAATGGGTTCAATCCGGTTTCAAGGTCAACCTATGACTAACCAATAATTTTTTATTTCATCTTTTGTACTCCTTAAAAGGGCAACTGAGGATTGTACCAACTCAATCGGTTCGATGATGGACGAGGCCAGCTAAGAAAGGCAAGTGGTGAAGGTCAAGTGGGGTGGGCGTCGAACAAAATGAGCATCAAATGTTGAGCAAGGAGCAACAAGCCAAGCGAGCATCGAGCGGTGAGCGGCACGAGTGACCTTAAGCGAGCGAGCTGAGTGTCGAGTAGCGAGCGGAGAAGTTGTTTCTTTCAATTTTGGCAAATTGAAGACTAATAGAACAAATAAGACAAAAGAAAACAAATACTAGAGGAGGATGACAAAACAAAATGAGCATAAAATGTTGAGCAAGGAGCAACAAGCCAAGCGAGCATCGAGCGGTGAGCTGCAAGAGTGACCTTAAGCGAGTGAGGTGAGTGTCGAGTAGCGAGCGGAGAAGTTGTTTCTTTCAATTTTGGCAAATTGAAGACTAATAGAACAAATAAGACAAAAGAAAATGAATACTAGAGGAGGATGCCATAAGGAGTTGTTTATATTTTTTTGGACGCAATGAGGACTTCTTACAAAAACATTTTCCTCCTTTGTAAATTATGACTATTGATGCCATAAAAAACATTAAAAATCTAAGTTATTAAAAAATAATGTAAAATTACTTCAACTCATCACTAAAGAACTATTTAATGTTATTGATGTTGTTTATTTTAATGTTTTTTCTATATAAAAAATGTATAAAACCCACATTGCGGTGGGCGCGTTGGTTCGCACTCTCAACCCTCATCCGGGAGGGGAGGGGTTCGAAACTTCACATCCCCATTGCGCGACTTAAGTGGGGTGCTGTAGGAGATGGGTTCTCACGCTAGTGCCCCGGTTTGCGTCGCCAGTTGCCAATTGAATGGCGGTCCACAAATTCTAGGACCAAGGACCGATTCAATTTCCCTAGGAACTGGACTAGGATCGGTAGGGTTGGGCCGGTCCAGGATCGGTCCAGGGTTAACCCTAGACTAATGCTCACCTCTAGTATCATCCCTAAATGATGCCTCATCAGCATTTCAAATTGTAATAAGGGATTATAGAGAGTTCATGGTAACTAAAAACCCCATGCAATTGATAGATGAAAATAAATTTTAGAAACTTGATTGCAAAAAATATTAGAAAATCAATACACCCTAATCGAGTTTGGAAAAGAAAATCAAACGAGGCGTGGAAAATGTGATGTTTCTGCCCAATGTAATGCATCTTTTTATGTTAAAGATACATGCATATGTCACAGGTCGATCAATTCGCTCTCGATCACATGTAGGCTGACCCGTGCAGCTTTAAGGTTTTACCCTAAGCAGCCTTTCAACACTTGACTCATAAGACTCATATATAGAGAGAGAAGCACTGTATTTTTTGTATTGCTTATGAATGAATTATAATGAGAGAGGAGACCCCTTTATATAACTATATCCGTAGATCTCCTTTAAATCTAACGGTAGAGATTGCACCTCCCCATCTACCAACTACCAGCATTTATGGCTAACTACCATCTACTCGCATTTATAACGTATGCGTACAAATACAGTATCGCTTGCCCCTAGGAGAATACTCCACATCTCAATGATATAAATCGAGGGTTATTAATGTGTCATGTCCGTGTCATGAAAACCTCTTGGACATGCTTTTTTTCGGGCCGTGACATTCTCCCCCACCTAATCAAGCGATGCCCTCATTGCGTCTTCGGCATGAAAGGCTTCGATCTCTTTCTTGAACTGCCAAAGACTCTCCTCGGGCTCTCAACTGGCTTCACTCTCCAGAAGACCCTTCCATTGGATCAAATATTCATGCTTGGCCGCGCAATACCTCTTCTGTATGACTCGATCCGCCAAGATGCTTTCGACTTCTCGATCATACGAGGTCTTTGCCCCGAGCGGTGCCCATTGTGACTCCCCTTGATCTGGGTCTTCCTCATCAACTTGGAATGGTTTAAGCATACTTACATGAAAAACCGGATGTACATTTAGCTTTGGTGGTAGCTCCAGCTTGTATGCAACATTTCCAACTCGTTGTAGCACATGAAATGACCCCTCGTAACGACGGATCAACCCCTTGTGCACGTCCTTGTACCGAAGAACCACGTGCAGCTTGGCCAACACTTGGTCTTCATCTTGGAACTCCACGTGCTATCACTTCTTATCCACCCATTTCTTCATGCGCTTGGAGGCTTTGTTTAGACACGCTCGTGCCAAGTCCGCTTCTTCTTGCATGTTCTTGGCGAACTTGTACGCGGGCGGGCTACTCCCTTGGTAACCCGAAGCAATTATACTCGGGGTGTTTGGTTGCTGCCTAGTCACAGCCTCGAACGGACTCTGGCCAGTTGACTCGCTCCGTTGCAAGTTGTACGAGAACTGGGCTACATCGATCAGTTTTGTCCAATTCACTTGCGTTGTGCTCACATAATGTCGGAGGTAGATCTCCAAGAGAGCATTGACCCGCTCGTCTGACCGTCGGTTTGGGGATGCAAACTCGTTGATATATTCAGCTCCGACCCCAGCAACTTGAACAATTCGGACCAGAAACATCCCGTGAAGCGGGGATCCCGATCACTAACGATCATTTGTGGCACTCCTCAATACTTCACCACATGCTTGATGAACAGTTTGACTACCTCCTCGGCCAGGCAATCCTTTGTCGTAGGCACAAAAGTTGCATACTTTGAGAATCTGTCAACCACCACCATCAGAATCCGACACCCTTTGGACTTCGGTAGGTTGACGATGAAGTTCATGGAAATGCTTTCCCATGGACGAGTTGGGACGGGAAGTGGTCCAACAAACCCGGCGACGACCGTTGCTCCAGGTTGTCTTGTTGACACACCAAACAAGTCTTCACATACGCTTCAACGCCGTCCCGCATTTGTGGCTAGTAGAACCGATCTTCGATGAGGGCCAATGTGCGGTGGATCCCTAGATGACCTGCCCATTTTGAGTCGTGGCACTCGCGCAAGATCTCCTTCCTCAGCTTCCCATGGAAAGGCACATACATCCGCCTTCCCTTGGTGTAGAGGAGCTCGTCCTCACATCAGAATTGTCGGGTCTTGCCCTTCTTGGCATACCCGATGATGGCTTAAGCTCTTGGATCATGCGTCAACCCCTCCTTAATGCAATTGACCCAAGGATAGCTCGGTCGACTCACAGTGTGGCTCATTAGCTCCGTCTTCCGACTCAATGCGTCTGCCATAGAGTTGGCCTTCCCTAGCTTGTACTCCAACGTGTAGTCGAACTTCGCTAGAAAATTCCGCCATCGAGCTTGCTTCGGACTCAACTTCTTTTGGGTCTAGAATTAACTCATGGCCACATTGTTCGTCCTCACGACAAACTTTGATCATAGGATGTAATGTCTCCACGTTCGAAGGCAGTGCACCACTGCGGTCATCTCCTTCTCTTGGACGGTGTATCAACGCTTGTTGTCGTTCAACTTCCAAGACTCGAACGCCACCGGATGTCCATCCTGCATAAGAACGCCATCGATTGCATAATCCAATGCGTCTGTCTCTACCTCATAGGATTTGGTGTGGTCGAGCAACGCTAGCACCGGCTCCTCGGTCATAGCTCGCTTCAATTGATCGAAGGCTCTTTGGCATTGATCCGTCCACTCCCACGCCTTCTCTTTCTTCAACAGGTCCGTGAGTTGTACGGTGATACTCGAGTAGCTCCGAATGAATCAACGGTAGTAGTTGGTGAGGCCCAAGAATAACCTCAACACAGGTACCTTCGTTGGTGGTTCCCATTCAACGATTGATTGAATCTTTGCCTTGTCCATCCACACATGTGCACCCTTGACAATGTGCCCCAAGAACGGAACTTCTTTTTGGGCGAAGGCACACTTCCCGCGTTTAACATACAGCTCGTTCTCACGCAAGGTTTGGAAGACCTACCTTATATGTTCGACATGCTCTTCCAGCGTTCGAATATATATCACAATATCGTCTAGGTAAACCACTACAAACCTATCTAGGAAAGGGTGGAGTACCTTGTTCATCATTGTGCAAAAGGTAGCCGGAGCGTTGGTCAAGCCGAACGGCATTACCAGGAACTTGTAGGATCCATACCACGTCATGCAGGCTATCTTCGGCTCGTCCCCTTCAACGATCTGAACTTGATAGTAGCCTGATTGGAGATCCAGCTTGGTAAACCACTGAGCTCCACCAAGTTGATTGAATAGATTCGCAATGAGCAAGATCGGGTACTTGTTCTTTACAGTCAGCTTGTTTAACGCTCGGTAGTCAATGCACATCCAGAGTGACCTATTGTGCTTATTCTAAAATAGGACCGGCGCACTGAACGAGGCTTTTGACCGTTGTATGTAACCTGCGTCAAGCAGCTCCTTGAGTTGCCTCCTCAACTCTTCCAATTCGGGTGGCGCCATACGGTAAGGCACCATGGCAGACAGTCGAGCATTAGGCACTAGCTCGATCCAATGATCCACCTCTCTCTTAGGTGGCAACTTCTTCAGCAACTCCGAAAGCATAACATTCTTGAACGAGTCGAGGACTTAGGTTGCTTCCGTCGAGACTTCCTTCCCTTCACCCTTGTCGTCCTCAATCTTCAAGGTCGCCAGGAAGGTCACTTCACCCTTTCTTGCTCATTTGGTGAGTCATATGGCTGAGATCATCTTCCGATCACAATCCAACTCATGATGGATTGGAATCACGCATTGACTATTGTTGTCCAACACGCATATGCATTCGGCAAAGGGAATTACAACCGCATGGATTCCATCTAGGAATTTGATTCCAATGACAATATCGTAGTCGTCAAATGAAATACCTCTAGAGTCTCATTACCTTTCCATGATCCGAGTTGCAGCTCCATGTCCCTCACAACACCAATCGCAGGGACTTCCTTTGAATTTACCGTCTTGAGCCAACCGGCTCCCTTCTCAACCCGTAGGTTAAGTTTATTCGCGGCATCCTCCGAATTGAAGATATCGGATGCTCCTGTGTCCACGAGTGCACTCATCATGGTCACTTCGATCTTCACAGTCTGCAAACATCAAGCCTTTAGGCTCCTTCGCCTTCTTCGACTTGATTGTGCTAAGGAGTTGCAGTGATCCCAACTGCATTTCCTCCCTAGGCTCATCCTCTTTGCAAAGAGCGGCCAACTTGGCCTTGTTTGGGCAATCCCACGCCATGTGCAGACCATTGCAAAAGACATAGCTATGCGAGCATACCTTCCTTTGCCCTCCTCCATTTGGCCCCGCATGAGCCCAGTGAGGATGAGAACCAGTTGGTGGTGGTCTACCTCCGGTCGGGCGGTTATATTTCCCCGATCTCCCCCACCAGTGGATTTGTCCTTTGGACGAGTGTCCGGTCGGGATGTGGAAGGCGACGCATTGCACTCCACAAGCGACTTGGCTACGATCATGGCCGTAGTGAAATCTCCCACGTTATATCGCTTCAACTCTTGCTTTGTCCATGGCTTGAGATCACCCATGAACTAGTGAAACGTCTCAACTTCATTCATCGAGGGGATTTGGAGCAACAACTCCGAAAACCACTTGATGTAGTCGTGCACACCATCTTTCTACTCGAGATGCTTCAGCTCGTCACAAGCTTCTTCCTCCGCATAAGCAGGAAAGTAGTTCCATCGGAACTCCTCGATGAAACCACCCCAGGTCGCGATAGGATTCCCACACCTATCATTCGACCAATGACGCCACCGCAACAATGCAATATCAACTAAATACATTGATGCAGTGTTTACCCGTGTTTGGTCGTAGTTGATTCCCATGGCCTGAAAGTACTGCTCTATGTACCACATTGTCCACATCCTTGGCCACCCACAAGCCCCGGAACTCCTTTGGCTTCGGCGTGTCCACTCGTGGACCTTGCACCGTGATAACTTTGTTCACGCGTGCAGCTTGTGCTTCAGCGAGCTTACCCATAAGCTCCGCTATCTCCGCGCGCATGGTTGCCATCATAGCCTCCAAGGGTTCACACCATTGTGTGAATTCCTTCTGTAGGGTCCTTAGCAACTTGTGGCGGAGTTCTCCCATGCCGGTCTTGAGCTCTTGCACTTCTGCAACCAACTCCTCCCTTTCGGTGTCAACTCTGTCCACGATCTGGGTCAGGTCATCGACCGATCTTTGGACATCGGAGACGAACAACTCTAGCTTCACCATCTGTTGTGCAAGATCCCCCGTTGGATCCCTCGAACCACCACAGGTCTTCTTCCCCTTGGCACTAGCCTTCTCGGCGTTCCACCCACGATCAGCATCATCACCACCCATGGCGAGCGCCTCATCAGATCATGGATCAGCTATTGCACTTGTGCTTGGATCACAAATCAACTTTGATACCACTTGTCACAGGCCGATCGATTCGCTCTCGATCACACGTAGGCTGACCCGTGAAGCCTTAAGATTTTACCTCTAAACAACTTTTAAACACTCGACTTATAAGACTCGTATATAGAGAGAGAAACTCTTGGAGAGAGAAACTTTGTTTTTTTTTGTATTGCTTATGAATGAATTACAATGAGGGATGAAACCCATTTATATACAAGTATAAGGCAAACCGTATCCGTAGATCTCCCTTAGATCTAACGGTGGAGATTGCACCTCCCCATCTATCAATTACCAGCATTTATGGCTAACTACCAGCTACTCGCATTTATAACGTATGCATACAAATACAATACTGCCTGCCCCCAGAAGAATACTCTACGTCTCGGGGATATAAGCCAAGGGTCATTAATGTGTCACACCCGTGCCATGAAAACCTCTTAGACATACTTTCTTTCGGGCCGTGACACATACATATGAGTTTGGCTCAACGTCAGCGCTACATCAATTCTCCTTCAGTCATCTTTTAGTCGTAATCTCAACAAACTCGTGCCAGGGAAGACCTGTCCGTCCACCTTTCTATTTCTTGGGTCAACCGATTTGCCATTAACATTACGTGAATTATCCAATTTTCAAGGTCATTTTTTCATGTGATACGTATAAATTAAGGGATTTTATGATGGAAACAAGTGCCCTATACTCAACCTTTTCTTGTTAAGCATGCTTCCCCAAATGCCCCCGCCGCTGAATTCAGAAAAGCCGTCGTCAAGAGGAAAACAGCGATAAAAGGCAGAGCCAATTCCTTCCACTTATAAAAATGCGAAGTCTGAGTTGAGCAATGTAAATCAAAACCAGGTAAAACTATCGACCAGATTCTTAACTGGTGCCGCAAGTTACAAGAAAATTGTGTAGTGATTCCACGAAAATGTCACGTAGATTAGTGCAAGTAACCAGTGGCTTGCAAATAAATACTGTGCCATTAGCACAAGGACAAAAAAAATCTCCAATGTCCGTACGTGAACTAGATTTTCGTCCAAACAACTGCTACAGGAATCAACCCAGTTGTCATGTCCTTTAGTGACCAAGCGCCACATTACCGACTGACCCTGTATCCCTACATTGACAGTGGACAAAATCATACACCAATTTTGAAACTAGGTGCATGTTGATCGCAGATAAAGTATAAGGAGCTTCAAAAACTAAAACCAAATTGTTGCGGTAATTTGAATGGACAGTGGAAAGATGCATACCTTAACTCTCTTCAGCAGATCCTTCGCATTAGCGTCTTTGTTGAAATGATCACGTACAGGCTGCATAAGAAAAAAGAACTTATGAATATTGCCAAGAAGCTTACCTAGAGAAGTTCACAACGATTAAGATTGCTGTAACTGCAAAATAAATGCATAGTCCTAAATTTGTGTGTGGAAATGCTCATGCTGTCTTCCATACCTGTCTCCTCATATGTATGGAGACCAAATGGTCATTCAGGATTCTCAACCAATTGGTGCCCGCATAAAAGGTGCTCATTAGGATTGAAGGAGAGCTTACCTGAAGTATCTTATTCAAAGACTTTGAAAGGGCTGGTTTCAGATCACCAGGATGCAAATCTCCACTTTCGTAGTCGACAACAAGTTCATCAAAGCTTTTAAAGGTCCTACACCGCAAGATAGCAAGAAAGAGAAACAAAGTAATCAAAACATGCTAGTATTCCATTGGCACGACAAAAAATTGCATGTGAAAAAGCAACAACATTGCAACATCATAGCAACTCACTTGTCACCACCGTTATCTGCAGATCGCTCCACTTTGAATTCATTAAACCATGGCAATATGATGTATTTTATGTACTCCAAACATGGGTTGCCTTCAACAATCTTAGGTGGACAGTACGCTTTTTTTACCTTCACATTCACCTCAGCCTACGGATGCCATAAAAAATTTATTCAGCAGAATGTAAAATAAAAAAGGCAGCTCCTCAATGCTGCGCAAATATATGCAGCTCCAGCACAAAATTTTACCTCGGTATCTTCCATAAAGATGGATGATGACGGATCGCTTTTTGACATTTTTTCTTGGCCTTGCTGCAGACCAGGAAGCATATCTACATATCAAAACAATCAAGACCAAAATAACCATTCCAACCTTAGAGAAATGACTGACTTTATAAGAAGAAAGAGGGATGAACCATACGATGAGACAAAATGATAGGCTTATTCTTTCTCTTTATGTCATCACAGTACTCCCTAGCAAGTACATTCACCTTCCGTTGATCCATTCCCAGTTGACAAATGTCGGCCTGTTCAAATAAAAGCATTTTGCATGGAGATTTTCATAGTGACAAAAGATAGAGCACAACCTTTAAGGTACAAAGAAAGCAAAGCTACCGGAATACCATCAGCTGTCTCAATTATGATTCTTTCGCTGCACTATCAAGTACAACTAGGCATGCACAATTTGCAAACAGTCATCTACGGTACTAGAGATCACAAATAACATTTACAATTTGTATGCATCTGTGGGGAATGGTGGTACCAAAGGTTTGGAAGCCCCATATTATCCAACAAAAAGACATGAACTCATTCGTGCAAGTCATAATTTCCTGCATGGTACTCATAGTGCTTGCAGTTTTTTAAAGAATTCATACAATCATAAGAATAAACTGCTCAACAAATTATCATGAGGGAAGATAAAAACCAAGCAAAGATTGTTTCTCTAGGAAGTCATAGACCAACGAACATAAGAATTGACCGAAAACAAGTATTTGAATAAAGTCTAATGACAAATACTATAAGAACCTTCAAGAAAAATATGTCAGCACATTGCATGCATGGGTAGAGAATTTGGGCTGCGCTGAGCTCATCCTGTTCGCTACGACCCATTATCTGTGAGCACCTGGAAACAAGAAAATCAATGAGCCGCGATCTATTATATCAGTCATGATCAACATAATAACTGCAGGCCTCAGTTATATACCTGATTATTCTAGGGAGCTTATTTCGGCGGGCAATGTCCATAACCAGTGGCCAGTATTCATGTGCTTGGGAGTTAATTTCATCTGACGACCACAGAAATTCCACTTTATTATCGGCAAGATCCATGCCGACAGCTTTCCATATCTCAATCAAATAGCGTCCAACCGTTTGGATTTTCTTCAAGTCTCCATCCATTTTGTTGTTCAACTGTGCAAACCAATCAGCAATCCATATCTTCACTTTGCATCCAGCAGAAGTCATTTTGTTCACACTTATTGTCTTCATGACTCCCTGCCCCAAAGGAAGATGTAAATATAAACTTCGAAACTGATAAAAGCCAGTCTCAACAAAATTTCAGCAGTAATCTTGAGCTTAAAATTGAAAAGGCAAGCTTTCGTAAATGTAAGCAAAGCAGCAGAAAACAGCGCACTATATAGCAAAATGTGTCTACAACTTAAATGAGTCCTCTCAATGAGCCAGCAGATAAGTCCTGCACATCAAGAAATATTTTCTCTCTGAAAAACTAGGCAAAGAATAGTTAAGCAAAGCTACAATAAAACAGACTGAGATTGGATGAAGCACACAACAAGCAACACTAGGCAAAGAAATCGACTTATGCACCATGGAATGGCAATATGCAAGCTTATTCTGAACTGAAGCACACATGACTTGACGTCACTGACTAAAAAGACAGCAAAGTACAATTCATCAGCCTCGACTTGCATCAAGTTTATTTTCATCTCTACTATTCACTAAATTACAAAACCAAGCATCTTTATATTTATGGTGCAGAAAAAGCATTGGAATCTTTCATCACAGTGTTTGGACATTTCCGACTGATACTCCATGGACGATAAACCAAAATTGCAATGTTGTGTTACAGGACCGTTCTGTCTGTGGCTAAACAACTAGAAGGCAAAATCTAGGCCACTTCGCCCTGGATGCAAGCTACAAAATATCTCAAGTGCCAATAGTTTCTGAATAAAAGGCAGGTACAGAGTGAGAGACGAGAGTTCTTGATGCTACATCTATGAATCTATGAATCTAAATAAGCAAAGCAGTTGCCAAAGATAGATGTAGAGATTGCCAATGCCATGAGCAATACCGTCGAACTACACTATTAAACTATCATGGGCCAAACGCAACATATCAACATAATCAGATTAACTAAATCAAGGGAAATCAGGGGAAATCAAGACCTGAGCAATGTGCATCCTGCCAGATGGTTCGAACCCATCGTAGCAAATGGGTTGGGGCTTCTTGGTTAGAAGATTCAGCAGCTCGTCTTCCTGAATGCACTCTTCCCCGACGCTCCTCACGATTCGAAACCGCTCCTCCGGGCTCATCCTGACCAAAACAAAACCCATAAACCAAACTCACTCAGCAAATTCCATGCGTTTTCCCAGACCGTAACACTCCTCCGGACTCATCATCCTGACCAAAACAAGCCCATCAACCAAACTCAGCAAATTCCATGCAAATTTTCCCAGATGGCGGCGACACGGAGTGGTGGGATTCGAAGAGCTTACTGGGTTTCCACCAGGCAACTCGAGGAGGAGTTCCCTTCCACCGCCTGAGATTTGACTGAGAGAGACTCCATTTTGGAAGGTGGGTTCTGATCAGCTTCCTTTTCCATTGAGATGAAGCACAGGTCCGCCGCTTTCGATTCAAGCGACTCGCCGGCGACGGCGTAGAAAACCCAAAACCCTAAGCGACGGAGAGAGAACTAAGCGTCGAGAAAATGGAGACGACGGGAAGAAAGAATACAGGGGAGGAGGTGGAACCGGACCTGCAATCACGATTCTTAATGTACAACCATTTCTTATTTATTATCCAGTTGATGTAAACTCATGTTAACGTCATTTTTTGGATTCTATAATAATAATAATAATAATAATAATAATAATAATTTTCATGTGCTTTTAAAGAAAAAAGACCGTATATTTTTTTGGGAAAATTTTAAATAAGAATTTAAAATATTATAATTTTCTCAAATAAAAATCTAAAGTAAATTTTGTTTCAAATAAATTTCATTTAATATGAAAACATGATGAGAAAGCATATCACATGAGTAGTCATCTCGTTTAAAAAAAAAAATCCAAAATCAGGTGCTATAGGTAGATGGAAACTAGATTGCTAAAAACATCACAAATTTGATAGACCCTGTTTGAGTTTATGGCAAATGAGATGTGAAAAATGAGACATGATGTTTCAGCTTATGGCAATACATCTTTACTTTATTAAAGAGACGTGAATAATATATTAAACGTCTCCCAGTCAACGTACTACTATTCCTTATCCGTTTTGGCTAGATCTTGGATCTACATGAATTTATTCAATTTTCAAAGTCATAAGCTTTTTTCATGTAATCCGTATAATCAAGGGTTTATGATGGAAAAACAAGTGCCCTTAAAACTCATAAACTTTTCTTGTTAAGCATGCCTCCCCGCAATCCTCCGCCGCTAAATTCAGAAAAAATGTGGCAAAAGAAAAACAGCAAAAATACAGAGCCTATTTCTTCTATTGATAAAATGGATACTTTAAACTAAACAATGTAAATCAAAACCAGGTAAAGCTATTGACCAGATCTTAACCAGTTCTGCAATTACAAGGAAACTTCTATGGTGATTCAGTGTGGATGTCACATAAATTAGTGCCAGTAATCAGTAGCTTGCAGATATGTACTTGGCGTGCTCAAAGCACAAGGACAAAAATATTCTCTCATGTCCAAACCTAAAATTAGATTTTTGTCAAAATGACTGTGACAGTAATCAACCAATTATCACGTCCTTTAGTGTAGGGGTGTGCATGGTCCGGGCGGGCGGTTCCCGACCTAGAACCGGGAACCGCCCGCTAAGGACCGGTTCCGAAAAATTGGAACCGGGATCCACCCATTTGTTGCGTGGATCCACCCGGGAACCGGACCGTCGGTCCGGTCCGGTTCCCGAGTGGATCCATAGAACCGATTTTGACACGAAATTTTTTTGGTTTTCAACAAAAAAAAAAAACAATTACGTGACATCAAAGCAAGCCAAAGAAAGAAAAATCAAATTTAAGTACTTGGAACAAATATTTATTTGTTGTAATTATAAATGTATCTTGTAGATTAAAAAAAAGGCAAACATATGGAATGCAACATTTGTGGCACCCCTTGACGGCCCCCGATCCGCTAGAGTCACCACAATTTGCTTTTCCTTTTTCTTTCCCAAATAACAAGTCACTCTGATACCATTTTTAGTTGCAGCGGGTCCTTACAACCATGGGGGTTTACATCTTTTATTAACGGTCCCTTGCGCAATTTACATAACGGAAGCATATCCAACAATTCCCTTCCCTACATTCAGAAATCGATGCACACCTACTAAACATCTTATATAAGTTAAAGCCGGACACATTTATTTACATAAAGCATATGGACATCTTTAGTTAGTACATCGAAATGCCAATGTTTCTATACTCGGCTATACTTTAAAAGATGACCGACATCTCCTCCCACAATCGTATGCTTAAGGTCCATCAACCAGTGTCGGCGTCCAAAGGTTCCCTCCTTTGCTATCATTCTCCCCGCGGTCATATCCAACCGCTCAAACCATCTACTAATCTGAAATGTTGGTCCCCAAAAGGGGTGAGTATAACCACTCAGCAGATAGGGAAATCCAATAACATTCCAATGCATCATGCATATCATCACACGTTGCAAGCATCACTTACCTTGTAACCATGCATATCATGCATCATCACATCATATATATCATCATCATCATGGCATATCATATATCATCATCACCATCATGCATTTCATCATGCATATCATATATCATGGATGATCATCATATCACATCACGCATCATTATCATCATCATCGTCATCATGCATATCATCATGCATATCATGTATCATCATCATCACATCATCATGCATATCATCATGCATATCATATATCATGGGTGATCATCATATCATATCATATATTATCATCATCATGCATCATCATGCATATATTATCATAGGTGATCATCATATCACATCACATGCCATCATCATCATGCATCATCATGTCATAAGTTAATTATCATCTTTATCTTTCAATTTTGATCACCACATCACCCATTTATCAAATTATCAATCTCATCATCAACCCTTCGGGCAGAAACCTCCGACAGGGTTCCCGGCCAACTCAGCCATCCCATGGCCACCGGGCTTCCGGCCCCCCACATTCCGGGCATCTCGCATCCCAACTAGCATCACGAGGCATTCCCTTCGGGTAGAAACCTCCGACAGGGCTTCCGGCCTTTACCCTTCTAGCCAGGCATCTCGCACCCCAATCCTGGCATCGCGAGGTATTCCTTTCGGGCAAAGACCTCCGACAAGGCTTCCGGAATTATGTACCGACATACCACCAGGCCTCCCCTGGAATTACGTACCGTATACCACCGGGCATCCCGACACTCCCGGGGAACCTCTGGAATTATGCCACTAGGCCACCAGACATCATCATCCACCACAACCTCTTTCTCATCCACATTTATCCTTTTATCTCAATTTAACATGGCAATTGGCATGGCATCAAACGAATCACACTTGCATTTCAATTCACATGTCATACACATGCCAAAGCTTTATCACATATGCATTTCAACTTAATGCATGTACAAAGACCTCATCACACAAGTGCCACACAATTGAAGTTGAATCCATGGCCAAATAAAAATCTATTTTATTATTATATTTATTTATTTCCATAAATAAATATTAAATTTAATATCTATGATTTTCCCAAAATCATGATACTCAAAAATCATTAAACAAACAAATAGAATCACAATTTCATACAAAATTCGTGGCCAAATTGAATTTCTCATAATTTCACAATTTCCACAAAATAGCATCTTATATTCGGATAATGGCCAGACTTGCACAGTTTCCAAATAAATTCGATTAAAATACTCATATGGCCTTCAAAAATTACGAAATTTTACAGGATGATATCCAACGCGTTTTCGTACCTTTTTCATTAAGAACTCTAAGCCAAATTCGTTTTATATTAATTTATACAACCCTACGAAGCTTCTGGAACCACTACCGCGACGTCCAGAACACACTCCTCCGAAATTCTTAGTTTTCACCCATCAATCCTCTTTCTTTTTCTCTGAAATTTGAGTATGTTATGTACCAAGGTGTCCTTTACAAGTTTCATGAAGAGATCTAGGCCAAATAACCAGATTATGGTCACCTTTTTAGTCCATGAAGTCTCGGGTGTCTCGAGATACTTCACCAGAATCAATCATCTCCAAGATCTAGCCGATTTACTAGGCTACACTCATTCATTCCTCTTCAAATTTGAGTATGTTGTAGCTTAATGTGTTTCCTACAACTTTCAAGAAGACAACAAAGTGAGATCTCCAACAGAAATCAACATGCAAACAAGAAATCAACAAGAGGTCAGTGAAAATTTCGCAGATCTAAAGTCTCCGTCCAATAGAACTTTTGACCCCTCAAATCTCCATCGTTTTCTATGAATATTTTTTATGTCATAGTACAAGATGTTAGCTTCAACTTTCATGAAGACACCGAAGCCAAAATCGAACCCCAAACACACATGAAAACTCGAACAAGCTACTGACTTCAACAAACCGAACAAGAACAGTCACACGGTTTACAAATAACCAACTCTTACCTCGGTTTTTCGCACAAATCACACCTAAAATCTAACATGCAAACACCACAACAAACATGCAAGAGAAGTTACGGACTCCACTTGCCTTAAAGGTGAACAAACAACGAAGAACGGCGACGATCGGACGGCGAACGAACGGCACACCCCTCCGGCTCCGCCTCCTTCCCTCTCGGTTTCTCCCTTTCTCTCGCATCTCACTCTCTCGGCTCACTCTCTTGGCTGAATGGCCACTCCCTCTCTCTCCCTTTCTCTCTCTCTTTCTTTTTAGTGGCTTTTATATTGCATGTGGCCGCCCAAGATGGCCAATGGGGGCAGCCACACCTTGCACAACCCCCATGCCACTTGGTAGCTCGCATGCAAGGCTTGTGGGCTTGGATTGGGCCGGCAAATGGGCTGGTCGACCACTCCTTTTGGGCCTCTATTGGGCCGGCCAACTTGGCCCATTAAAAGCTTAGGCCAAATGGGCTTAAGGCCCAAACCTAATTTAAATCCTAATTTCACCTTTCGATTATTCATCTTTAATTCTTTCTTTTAAGAATTTAATTACTAAATTCCACATGGCCAAAATCTTGAAATCATAATTCCATAAATCCCAATTTATAAAACACATGGCCAATGATAGGATTTTCTTTCTTATCATATAACTATCCCTTAAAAGCTTGGCCATAAATCTTATTACAAATTATGGATTAAATGGCCATAAAATAACTTGATGGTACTTCCATCACCTATTCATAGACTTTAATGTAACTAGAGGTTGCCATGAATTTTGGGATGCCACAACATTCTTCCATTTCCTACTTGCAAATAACCATAGATGGTTAAATTTTCTTTGACCAAAGGTAAAAGGTTCCCTAGAGAGTGAGATGAGATGTAGGGTTTCTCTTAGTAATTTTTTTTTTTTAATATTAAAAAGGTTCCGGTCCGATCCGGGTTGGCGGATCCGCCCACGGAACCGGGAACCGGACCGGTACCCATCGGTTCCAATTTATTGGAACCGGGAACTGGACCGGTTCCCTCAAAACCCGCCGGTTCCGGGCGGTTCCGGTCCGGTTCGGGCAGTCCGGGCGGATCCCGGGTATTTTGCACACCCCTACTTTAGTGTCCATGTGCCACATTACCGAGTGACCCTGTATCCCTATATTGACAAGGCACAAAAACACATCTCAATCTTTGGAAAGGTAGGGCGTGCATGAAAACGTTTCTTAGAAACATTTCTGGAACACTTCTGTACGGATTTTGTTGCCGGGAACAAAGAAAGAACAGAAACGCGTTTGGTTGCGATTCTGTTCTTTTTTTGTTTTTTTGTTCCCGGAACAAAATAAGAACAAAAAAAAGAAACAACAAATTGTTGTTTCTTGTTCCAGAAACAAAAATGAAGAAACCTTTCTCTTCTCTCACTTCTTCTTCTCTTCTTCTTTTCTTCTTCTTTTTTTTCTTCTTTTTTCTTTCGTTGGTCGCCGGCCTCGGCCATGGCTGGCAACCGGCCGTTGAGGGCCGGCGACGCCATCGAGGGTCAGCGACCTCGCCGGAGCCTCGCCCAGCCAAGGCGAGGCTGCCGGCCCCGTTGGTCGGTCGCCAGAGGCCGGTGACCGGCCGAAAAAAGAAAAAAATAAAAAAGAAAGGAAAAAATTTAAAAAAAAATTAAAAGTTTAAAAAATTAAAAAAAAACAAAAAAAAGAATAAAATTTACCAAACGTGTTTCTATTCATTTTTTATTCTCGGAACAAACGTTATCAATGCGTTCTTTTGTTCAAAAATTATTCCCCGAATAGAAACACTTTTTTTTTTGTTTATGTTCCTAGAACAAAAAAAAAGAACAAACGTTACCATTCGCACTCGTAGCGATTACTTAAACAGAGTTTTACAGCTTATTTGATGAAATTTCTATTTCTTCTAATTTCTATTATTTTATTTTACAGAACAAGAAAAAAATAAAAATTCATTTAATAACGTTAATTAATTCTTTTATTTTTCGGAATAGAGGAATATAAAAATGACCGAGGAATAAATTTAAAATAGAAATAAGAAGTTGTTTCCGAAAACAATTTCTAGAAATAATTTTTTTCTTTTTTTCTTTTCTTCCTCCTTTGCCCCCATTGCTACCTATTAGTGTCCGGCCACTGTTGGCCGCTATTAACCATTGGCCTCCTCCACTAACCACCACCGCTAGTTAAAAGAAATTATATGATTATATCAAACGAATTCATGTTCTTTTTCCATTCTAAGAATAGAAATTTTGTATAATTATCAAACGCGTTCTATTACTTAGAAATTATTCTAAAGAATAGAAATAGGAAAATGTTATTTCTAAAAAGAAATTATTTCTTAGAACATAAACGTTACTAAACGGACACTTTAGGACATGCATGACAATTTTTTTATTTCTCGATTTCTCTGTTTTTATGTTCTCTATAACAGATTTGGAACATAAATTTGTTTGGTAACGCAGTTTAATTTTTCTATTTCTAAAATAGATTTCTATTCCGGAAATAAATTTGGAGTAGAAATCAGAAGTTAAAATTTTTAACTTTTTTATTTTTAGAACAGAAATGAGAAATCAAAATTTTTCTCATTGTTCACTCTTGTCACCACCCATCGCCCATCAGCCGCCTGTGGGATGGTGGATGCCCACCATCACCCGCCCATTGACCACCAGACTCCAGTCGCTTGTCGTCTACCGTCGGCCATTGGATGTTGGATACTAGATGCCCATCGGTCATTGGCTGCTTATCGCCAACCACTAGATGCCGAAAGCCCATCGTTGACCACTAGACATTCGCCATCGATCACCTGTCGCTTGCCATCAGCCGTTGGATGTCCACCACCTATTGCTGCCCACCGAACTTCAATCGTTAACCACCAGCCGCCGGTTGTCAGACTCTGGACATTAGACGCTAGACTCCGATGTCGGATGTCATTGCCGGCTAGTTGGACGCTGGGCACCGAACTCCGGATGTCGGATGCTGAATGTCAGCCTCCGACCATTGAACGATGGATGCTAGACTTTGAACGTCAGACATCGAACATCGGACTCCGGACTCCGGTCACTCGCCACCGGTCGCCGGCCATCAGACTCCGACCATTGGACGCCGGACGTCAAACTTTGGCCATCGGATGACGATTGTCACCGCTCCTAAAAATAGAAATTTTATTTTTTTACCAAACGAATTTTTATTCAAGAAATAGAATTTTTGAATCGTTATCAAACGCGTTTATTTGCCTAGAAACTCGTCCATGAAATATAAATTGATTTCTATTCCAGAAATTTTGTCATGCGCACCTTTAGAAACCGAAACCTAATTTTATGTAATTTTGATGGACACAAGAAATGCATACCTTAACTCTCTTCAGTATCAAATTAGCGTTTTTGTTGAAATGATCACGTACAGGCTGCATAAGTAAAAAACGAATTATAAATTTGGCCAAGAAGCTATAGATAGACATGTATCCCCCCCTAAAGTTTGCAAGGGCTTCTGTTACTGAAATTGCAAACTAAGAGTGTACTCCTAACATTCATGCATGGAAATTCTCATCGTGTCTTTCAAACTTGGAGAAAATCAGTAGCTTGGCTCCTCATTCGCGACGACCATATGGTCATTCTGGATTCTCAACCGTGTGTGCCTGCGTAAAAGATGCTCATGAGGATGGAAGGAACTTACCTGAAGTATCTTATTCAAAGACTTTGAAAGGGCAAGCTTCAGATCACCAGGATGCAAATCTCCACTTTCGTAGTCGAACACAAGTTCATCAAAGCTTTTGAAGTGCCTACACCGCAATATAGCAAGAAGGAGAAACAAAGTAATCAAAATACACTAATATTCAATTAGCACTAGGTGAAAAAGAAACAATGTTTCAACATCATGGACAGCTCACTTGTCACCGCCGTTATCTGCAGATCACTCCACTCTGAACTCATAAAAACAAGGCAATATGATGTATTTTATGTACTCCAAACGTGGGTTGCCTTCAACAATCTTAGGTGGACAGTGTGCCTTTTTTGACATTCACCTCAGCCTATAGATGCCATAAAAAGTTTATTCCTCAGAAGGTAAAATAAAAGGCGGTTTCTCATTACTGCACACTTTATGCAGCTGTCACCCAATTTTACCTCGTCATCAGCCATAAAGATGGATGAGGGTGGATCACTTTTGGATATTTTTTCTTGGCCTTGCTGCAGACCACGATTCATGTTCAACCCAAAAAACTTAAGTTTATAGGTGAAGGGAGATCATATGAATATAACAAGTATTTAAGACCCATTGTCACTCGATGTAGGATTATATTTTAACACCCCAACACCCCTCTCACATACAAGTCGGATTACTAATTGCATGTGAATTTCATGGAATTTTTTACCAGGCACCTTCTTATAGGCTCTAATACCGTGTTAGAAAATTCAATTCAAAAACTTAACCTTATAGATGAAGGGAGACCATATGAATATAAAGAGCATTTATAACCCATTGTCAATCAATGTGGGATAATATTTTAACATATACCAAAATAATCAACACAAATAACCATTTTAACCTTAGAAAAACAACTAAATTTATGAGAAAAAGAGTTAAACCATACCATGAGACAAAATGATAGGCTTATTCTTTCTCTATGTCATTACAGTACTCTCTAGCAAGTACATTCACCTTCCGCTGATCCATTCCCATTTGACAAATGTCAGCCCGTTCAAATAAAAGCATTTTCCAACAACATTTTTAGTAGCAACAAACAAATACAAGTTCGAAGTACATTGAAAGCAAGGAAACCAAAATACTATGCAGCTGTCTGAATCATGATTCATTCACTGCACTCTCAAGTATAACTCAGCACGCACGTTTTGCAGACATTCATTTACGGTACCAGAGATCACAAACAGCACTTATAATTAGTGTATATTTGTGGGGAACAGTTTAATTAAAGGTTTGGACACCCCATATTATCCCACAGAAAGACGTATGAACTCATGCATATAGCTCACAATTTCCTGCACGGTATTCATCGTGCTTGCAGTTTTTAGAAGTCTTCAAGAATAGAATGAACTGCTTAGCAGTTGTCATGGGGAAGCAAAAAAACCATGCAAGAGTTCTTTCTGTAGTTGTCCAATGACAGAATACTATAAGCACCTTCAAGAAAAATATGTCAGCAGATTGCATGCATGGGTACATAATTTGGGTCCTGTGAGCTTATCCTGCTCGGTACTAGCCATTATCTGTGAGCACCTGCAAAAAAGAAAATATGAGATGTGATCTCTAATATCAGTCATGATTCAACATAATAAAAGCAGGCCTTAGTTATATACCTGATTATCCTAGGGAGTTCGTTTTGGCCAAGAATGTCCAAGACCAGTGGCCAGTATTCACCTCCCCGGGAGCTAATTTCTTCTGACGACCACGGAAATTACACTTTATTATCTGTGAGATCCATGCCGACAACTTTCCATATTTCAATCATGCAGCGTCCAACAGTTTTGGATTTTCTCCAAGTCTTCACCCATTTTTTTGTTCATCTGAGCAAACCAATCAGCCATCAATATCTTCACTTTGCAACCGGCAGAAGTCATTTTGTTCACGCTCATCGTCTTCATGACTCCCCGCTGCAAAGGAAAATGAAAATAGAAAAGACTGATAAAGAAAATAAGTCTCAACAAAATTTAAGGAGCAATCTCCAGATTCAAATTGAAAAGCAAGCTTTATTAAAAAAGGTAAGCAAAACAGCAGAAAACAGTGCACAAAGTAGCAAAATGTCTCCAAAATTAAATTAGTCCTCCGAATGACAATAGGCAAGGCAAACCAATCAAACTATGCACCGTGGTGATGATAACATGCAAACTTATTCTGAGCTGAAGCACCCACCACTTGATGTCATCAACTTAAACAGACGCCAAAATACATTTCATCGACTCAACTTGCATCATGTGCATTTTTATCTCTACTATTCACCAAATTATGAAACCAAGCATCTTTAAAGTTTCACAGTGCGAGCATATCAGTCAGTCATTTAAGATTTTTCAGAATTTTAAGACTAACTTTGTCAAATGATCCAAGGTGTTTGGATATATTCTAATGATACTCCATGGACAACAAACCAAAACCGCGATGTTGTATTACAGGACCATTTTGTCTGTAATCTTTATTCTCGACTGGCTAAACAACAAGGAGGCAAAAACTAGGCCACTTTGCCCGGACGAAAGCTAGAAAATATTTCAAGTGCACATAGTTCCCAAATAAAAGGCAGGTACAGAGTAAAAGACGAGGGTTCTTGATGCCACATCAATGAATTGAGATAGGCAAAGCATCAATTTGCCAATGACAGATGTAGACATTGCCCATGACATGAGTAATAACGTCAAACTTTATAAAGTACACTATTAAACTATCATTGGCCAAATGCAACATGTCAACATAATCAGACTAACTCAAGGAAAATCAAGGGAAAACAAGACCTGAGCAATGTGCATTCTGCCAGATGGTTCGAACCCATCATACCAAATGGGTTGGGGTTTCTTGGTTAGAAGATTCAGCAGCTCATCTTCCTGAATGCACTCTTCCCCGACGCTCCTCACAATCCGAAACCTCTCCTCTGAACTCATCTTGACCAAAACAAGCCCATTAACCAAACTCAACAAATTTCACGCTTGACAGACATATAAATGCAATCTTCCATATCATGATGAAGGGGAATTCAAATAGCTCACTGGATGGTCGTTGGGCAACTCAAGGAGAAGCCCCCTTCTGCCTGAGAATTGATGGAGAGGGACTCCATTTTATTGGGAGGGGAGTTCTGACCAGGTTCGATTTCCATTTAAATCAAGTTTTCGCGAAACCCCAGTTCTGCTTCTTTCGATTCAAGTAAAATACTCTAACCCGAAACCTCTCGGAACCAAAAATGCAGCTCCTTCACCAACTTAAAACCAGTTCCAAGGAACTGCACAAGCCCAGTGGAAATATGATAACCTCAAGAACCTCCAATTAATTGAACAGTTCATACTAATTGAAACATACGAAAAGAATCATCTAAATCCTAGGCTTCAATTGTGCAGTTTAGAAGGGATTTAAAGCGCCAATTCATGAACACCAATCTAGTCAGCGATGGGTGATGGCCGGAATATTGTGCAATTTTTTTATGAAATATTGTTTTATGTAAACAAAGCATGCAGGGGTAATCGGCTCCTGGGTGGAACCGAGAACCGGACCGGACAGGATCGGTTGGTTCCCCCGGTTCGACCGAGACCGGCCCTTGTTTTTCCTTAGTTTCTTCTAAGAAGTAAGGACTCTTCCTTTTTAACGGAACAGAGAGACGTGGCGAGACTCGATCACGACAACCTCACCGACACGAACTCGAAATCCAACGGAGTCAAACACCGTCCATTCCAGCAGATTCGCCAACCACCAGGAACAGAAATCAAAGCAATAACAAAGCAAGCGAAGCGCCATTACATTGAGGCGAGCGTCACAGAGAGTTAGGCGACGCTGCGAGGGAGGGCCGGGGGACTATGTGGCGACTGTGATGCCGCGGCGGACGGCCGGAGAGTATCCTGCTGTGAGGAGGCTAGGGTTTCTTTCCGTCGTTTCCACCAATTACTTTATTATTTTCAAATAAAAGAAAATTATAACAATTAAAAAAAATGTAAAGAAATATAATTAGGATACTAGTCCGGTCCGGGTGATCCAGTTCCAGACAAGGAACTGGAAACCAGACTGGTTATTTCCTGTTTTGAATAACTTTTTTTTTATTAGGTACAATTTTATTCCTTCTTGTAATTTTTTTGTCCCATTATGATGTAATTGTTTCAATTTAAACAGTAAATTTTTTAATTCTTGTATTAAAACGTTCATGCAATATATATATATAGTTCTTCCAATTTAATGTACAAACATTTCTTATTTGTTATATAATTGATGGAAAATTGTTAATGTCATTTTCGATTCTATGATAATGATAGCGAATTATTTCATGTGCTTTCAAAGAAAACGACACCATATATTCTTTTTATCTTGTATCGTACAATATTCGACTCGTGTACTATTGACGAGGAATTGAAATACACTGTACAATAACTGATAACTAAGGGCAACTCTAGGATGTCAAATTCAATAACTGTAAATGGTTTAAATCAGTGCCTTATATGTAAAAGCTTAACAATATTAGGTGTATAAGAAAGTTTTTAATCACGTTTGATGTTGTTTTAGATGCGACAAATACTTTCTTATTAGATTTTTGCTAATCACATGAATAAATTATTAATTACTTTAAACTTTTCACCTATATTAAAAGTTGAAAACCATCTTGAAAATCTATTAGTTACTAACTTTTTTGTAGGAAAAAATTTACATGAATATCAAGAATGTTGAGATAGGGCGAGTGATCGAACAATAATATAGATAAAAGAAGAAAATAAATCGGACACCAAATTTACGTGGTTCAGTCGTAAAGACCTACGTTCATGGGGAGAGCAGCAGCGAATTTCACTATAGATCAAGCAATATAATGAGATTATACACTCAAGTTACTCAAACACTCTCTCGGTGTTTCCCAAGCCCCAACTTAATCCCAAACCCAAGTGTTTATAAATAAATAACTCACTTGGTATACACTCATGGAACAAAATTACCGCGCGTTCAAGCTCAAAATACAACGCTCTACGTACACCTAGTTCGCGTACATACAAAATTGCATATCTCTTCAAGCTTCTCGCGGAGGACTCTCGGCTTCGTTGATTGTCGAACGTGCAGCTTCATAGGGTTTCACTGACTTCATGCAAGCCACCGAAAAAGGGAAATTAGATTATGCTTTTATACATGTGTGTACCCAAGGTCAAACTTTTGACCTTGGGCTCACTACTTTCCATTCATGTGAGGCTTCACACGGCTTCTTTCTTTCCGTTAAACTTGCAGCGGCGTCTTTCACAAAGAAAAGAAGACTTCGGCAACTTCACTCCAAAAGGGAAAATTCCTCTTTCAATTATTTCCTCCTTTGTGCAGTTTTAAGGAGTCCGGGGAATTGTGTTTTTGCAAATGCTCAAACTCGAGTCATAAATTTAACAATCTCCACCTTGGCTCGATGTTTGAGCCAAGTTGTAATCGCTTCACAAAAATTCAAATTCTGCTACTACTCTTCCATAGCCCCCAATGGGCTCAACCGCCACAAATATTATCCAAGTCCAATCATCGCTTGAACTTTGCCATAACCGAGGATCTCATCAGAATACCAACTCCACATGCACCTTTAACTACTCCGCAAGGATTTTCCGATGCAACCTCCTTAACCGCAGATAAAGCAAAACTATTGTTGGATCCATATCTATCTACGTACCTTGTTAATTTCAACAGTTACAGCAACCATTGGCTCTATAGGCTCCACCTCGCTATGAGCACCATTTGTGTCGATTATTTTGCTAGTACTCATACTCGCTACCTTAGGAGTTTCTGGTCGCAACTCCACTTCAAGGTGAACACCGTCTAAATCTGTATTAACATTGCCATAAACACTCGTAGCCAGAAGTATCGGAGACTTGTCAAGGGTAACTTCTCTACCGTCAATGGGTGAATTTATATCTGGGCACCATAACCGATCACTCCACTCACCTTGTGCATAGCCATGGAATATGCACCTTGCCCTCCCATCGAGCTTATCATCACTCACTTGAAAATAACACGGGCAACCAAACATTCTAATAATAGAATAACCAACAACATTAGCTAACCACACTTCTTTAAGAGTCCGCCATTCAATAGCAGTTGATAGGGATCTATTCACCGGGCAGTTCATCGTATTAAGCACATTAGCTAGGATTCTCCTAGCAATACAAACACTAGAGATTATTTTATAGGCCATCTCTAGTAATGTTCTTCTCGTCATTTTTGCAAATTGTTGTAATTTATTGGCACTAGTGTGGTGTTTCACCATGTCCTCTTTCATGCAAAATTTATTTGCCAGCTTCGAGCATAACTCTATGCTATTGTCAATCCGCACATGCTTGATCGACTTACCAGTCTCCGTCTCGATCAAAGCTCTTGACTACGAGATCCTGACACCAGCATCACCCAGGTCTTCCTCGAGCAGTCAACAGACTCTCGAACAGATGTATCTAATGTCTTCGCAGTGAAACTTGTCACCGTCTCACCTTAAAGTTTATACAGACCTCTATGCTTGATTCATTTCATAATCACCAAGGCACCTCGAACAACCTTCAGAACTCCACTTTTTGAAGAACACCTGCAACCAGCTGAATCTAGGATACCCGAGGAAATTAAGTTCTTTTTCAATTTTGGAACATGCCTTACTCCAGTTAAAGTCCTCACAATACCATCATGCATTCTAATTTTAACATCACCAAAACCCACAACATCACACTTAGCGTTGTTTCCTAACTAGACTTTACCATTACCCGTGCACTGATAATTGATAAATCAGTTTCCATTTGGTGTGACATGAAAAGAACAACCAAAATCCATAATACATCCATCAAGCGATGAATCATTAGTGACAGACAAGACATAATCGGCATTATCTGCTACAGCTGCAACATTATATGCAGAATCAACTATAATTCCATTACTCTTCTCATTCTTCAACTTAAGGCAATTCTTTCTAAGATGCCCCCTCTTGCCACAGCTCCAACAAACAACATTAGCAGTCCTAAAATGACTACGTCTATTCATATTAGCACTATTGTTACCCACACATGTTATAGATTTTCTTCTATTTTCACCTACTAAAGCAGTAGATACAGATTTGCCAGATTCTCTTCTACGAATGTCCTCGCTCAAAATCAAATCTCGAACCCCATCAAACGTCAAACTTGTTCACCCAGATGAATTACTAACAGCAGTAACGGTACTATTCCAACTATCAGGCAATGATGATAGAATCAAAACACATACCTCATCTTCAAAATCAATTTCAACCGAACTCAATTGACTAATAATTACATCGAATTCATTGATATGATCTGCAACTAACGCACCTTCTCTCATCTTCAAATTAAATAGACATTGCATCAAACAGACCTTGTTGATCGTAGAGGGCTTCTCGTACATATCCGACATGGCTTGCATCAAATTAGTAGTGGTCTTCTCTTTCAGGATGTTAAACGCGACGTTACGAGCCAACGTCAGTCGACTAACACCCATAGCTCGTCTATCCAGCCAATCCCAATCAGCTTGCTTCATCGTCTCTGGTTTCTCCCAAGATAAAGGCAAGTGCAGATTCATCTTGTAAAGATAATCTTCAATCTGCATCTTCCAAAAACTAAAATCCTTCCCATCAAATCTGTCGATTCTCACTTTTACTTTTTCTGTCGCCATCGATTCGCTTCAACTTAGCCAAGCCTGGCTCTGATACCACTTGTTGAGATAGGGCAAGCAATCGAACAATAATATAGATAAAGAAGAAAATAAATCGGACACCAGATTTACGTGATTCAGTCGTAAAGACCTACGTCCACGGGGAGCGCAGCAACGAATTTCACTATAGATCAAGCAATATAAGGAGATTACACACTCAAGTTACTCAAACACTCTCTCGGTGTTTCCCAAGCCCCAACTTAACCCCAAACCCAAGTGTTTATAAATAAATAACTCACTTGGTATAAACTCATGGCACAAAATTACCGAACGTTCAAGCTCAAAATACAACGCTCTACGTACACCTAGTTCACGTACGTACGAAATTGCGTATCTCTTCAAGCTTCTCGCGGCGGACTCGCGGCTTCGTTGATCGTCAAACGTGTAGCTTCGTAGGGTTTCACCGACTTCATGCAAGCCACCGAAAAAGGGAAATTAGATTATGCTTTTATACGTGTGTGTACCCAAGGTCAAACGTTTGACCTTGGGCCCACTACTTTCCATTCACGTGAGGCTTCACGCGGCTCCTTTCTTTCCGTTAAACTTGCAATGGCGTCTTTAACAAAGAAAAGAAGACTTCGGCAACTTCACTCCAAAAGGGAAAATTCCTCTTTCAATTATTTCCTCCTTTGTGCAGTTTTAAGGAGTCCAGGGTATTGCGTTTTTGCAAACGCTCAAACTCAAGTCATAAATTTAACAAAGAACTCCTTATTGTTATTACATAAAAGATGTAACTAACTACTTATAAGTACACACTTGTCACGGCCCAAACCCTAAGCACGCACATATCCCTTGGCGGTCGACTAAATTGCAACGTTCCCAGGACGCGTTGCCAACCTTTTTTATTTTATGCACATGCGGAAGCGAAATTTAAACATATACCCTTTTACCAAAAAAAAAAAAATTAAACATATACCCTAACAATAACAAACATGGGATAGAAAAACAAAACATTCAATTTTTACACTTTATATACAAGCCAAGACTGTCACGCCCCGATCCTCAGTCATGTGCTCATCCTTCACTATTTGTTCGATTTTAAAATGCGATATCTCAGGACTACGTATCGCCGACCCTTTCATTTTCAATAGCACATGTGGAAGCAGTTATATATCCCAAGACAATAAAACAATGGGATAGAAAAGCATAATCATAATTTTCATACTGAAATTCACAACCACTCTTTTATACAAGTACCTCATAGTATATAATGATATACTATTCATAGGGGTCTGATCTAACACTTATCCACATATAATCAAGGTCTGACAAAATAGGTTGGGATCTCAGTCCTTATTTGGGTCATACTCAGGATCCTCCTCATGGTCATCTTCTTCTCCAAAATCTTCCTCCTCATCTGGTTCCACATTAGGGTTCTCCTCTTCAGATTCCTCCTCCTTAAGCTCCTCATCAGGGTCCTAAAATGGTTATTCAATAACCATTGAGATCACGTCTCGACAAGTTCTATCCCCTAATACTCAATTAGTAAACCAATATGCTAACCGGGCTACCTATGCACGCACAGGTCAGAGGACTTACCTTGGCCTCAGATTCCACCTGCATATTAGCACAGTTCAATAGGCACCCAAGCAATCACATCACTGATCGAAGCATTGATCAAATCGATCTAGTCATCACACGCCAACAAGACTACTCACGATCATTTCCATTCGATCAATCAATTCACAACATCATATCAAAGCAATGATCAATCGACCTAGTCGATTACATATTAACGATGACCATTCCCTGGCCATTTCAATCGATACTATCTATGAGTCCGATCATACCCAGGACTGCTTATTTTAAGTTGATAATAAGTTGTATAGCTCACCAGAAGCTGTCAGCAATACTTTTATAGTATGCCAAAAATAGTATATATGCTCACCAAAGCTGCCAGCCATACTTTTATAGTATGCCGAAAATAATATATATGCTCACCAGAAGCTGCCAGCCATACTTATATAGTATGCCGAAAATAATATATGCTCACCAAAGCTGCTACCATACTTTTATAGTATGCCGAAAATAATATATGCTCACTAAAAGCTATCAGCCATACTTTTATAGTATGCCGGAAATTGATCATTTAATCAAATCACAATTTTATCATTCCCGATAAAAATATCGTGTGTGGGTACACGGTCGGCTTTAACCAAAATACAATAATTTCCTTTCCATAAATCCCACTATTTTATATAGTCCATCAAAATATTTTTGGCACTATCAACCGACGCCTAATTATTTTTCAATTAATAACCAAAGATTATTCAATTAAAGAATAATTCTTAATTTCACAAATAATTCAATTCAGCACAAAATAAAGCTTAATTAAATAAACGGATTGTGCCACGACAATCAATAAAATTCCGATCGTCGGCCATCCTTGCCTAATTTTTGGAAAATAAATAAATAATTAAATTAATTTCGAAAATTTATAAATAAATACTAAAAATCCAATTTAGGCCCATAATGCCTGATTGAAGCTCGATAAGGGTCGGGAAAAATCCCGAGATACATTCAATAAATATTAGCACATGTCAATTCGCTAATTGCACAATTCAATTGCCTAACATGCGTCACCATTATCTAACAATCACTAATCTATTCTAATCTAACCACTTAATTGCACTTAATAAAATCTAATCAACCCTTAAGCATAATTAGCAAACTAAGAAAGCATTAGTGAGTAAAACTCACTTGGTAAAGCAAAGACCAGAACACCGCGGTGGCGACGTGATGGCGGCCGAATTCCAACTTTTCGGTGACGTCAACGATCACTTGGGCCGAGCCTAAAGGCCTTGCAAGCCCACAGCGAATTGCTGGGCTTGGGTTGAACTTGGGCCAACTAGCTTCGCGGGCTAAGTTACTGAAACTTCTTGGGCTTCAAATGGGCCTGACACGTGAAGATGGGCTGCTACATTTCACGAGCTCACCAAGAAAACCCGAAAGAGCTATTGGGCCTGTTTGAAACTCATATGGGCTGAGCTGATCCTAACCAACTGTGGGCTGGAAATCATGGGCCCAAGATTGAAGACGCTAGGCTTAAGAAATGTTTCACTGGGCCAAGACACGCGGAGGAGAAACAGATGGGCTGAACTGTTGCCGACTTCGCTGGCTTCATCTGGCGTGGCATGATCAAAGCAGAAACAAAGCTGGGTTTCGACTTCGCTGGCAGCTAGATCCGTGAGCTTCAATGGTGGCTGATTTGTGGGTGGTGTTGCAGCAAGGAGTCAACAAAGACTTCGGTTGAAGAAGACCAACGACGTTGGGGGCAGCTGGGTGGAGAGATCGTGAAGATGGACAACACAAGAGCTGTTTTGGTTGATTGAGCTACAAGGAGACGTGGGCTTGCTGAGCTGCTGATGGGCTGGGCTCCATGCGACTGAAGCGAGAGGCAACACGGGTAGCTTGCTGGCGTCCAAGGAGCTAAAGATCGGTGGATTGGACGCGTGGAGAAGAGAGCAGCTTCGGCGAAGTAATCGTGGGCTGGCCACTAGGATTTGTGGGGTCAACGATGGAGCAAGGGTGATGGTGGATGAGGCGGTTGTAAAGATGGAGCGACAAGGGTTAGTGGATTGCAGCGGCAGATAGAGAGAGAAGGGAAGATGAAGTTTTCGTTTTACTCCCAAGGAAAAAGAAGGAATTAAAGGAAAGTAGAAATGGAAGGGATAAGAATGAGAGAGAGAGAGAGAGAGAGAGAGAGAGAGAGAGAGAGTTGCCATGGAGATGAAGTCAGCGAGACTTGCTGGAGAAGCTGAATGAGAGGGGGTCAAGTCAAAACAAAATATTTCATTCGTGATTAAAAAACCATAAAAATTTTCAGCCCAACCAATGGAGAATTTGCTCCAATTTCACCGAAATTATATCATTTTGTTGTAAATAACTATGCCCATTTTCAGCCAACCTTTCCAATGGGTCACTCAAAGGGCCAATTTATCCACAACCCACACCAAATGAAGTCAATTTGAGGACCAAACTGCAGTAGTCCATCACTCCTACGAATTTGCACCATCTCCCCACCATTTACTTAAATTTGATGACCCAAAATTCCTCTAATAATGCCCATCGGAATTTCCGTTAATTTTCGCAACGTCCAAAATGATTTTTCGTAAAATGCCGAACTTGCTGGAATTTCTCTGAAAGACAAGACGACATCCTATAAATGAATTGTGATATGCTCAAACGTCCAAATTTTGAAATCGAATTCTATTTTATGGTTAAAATCGATTGAACGTGATTTTAGTCCGATCCGACCTACCGAGTAGTTTTTAGGGATTTTATCGCGGTTATATCCCTTAACGGCTTTACCCAATAGATTGGTTAACTCATGAGTGATCAGCTCAGAGAAAAAGACCATAGGCGTGCCGGCGAAAGGCCCATTTCATATATTCGGGACGGGGTCGAAATTCGAGATGTCACAAAGGCGGTCCTACAAGTCTGTGCACTAAAGGTCTATCCCAAAAGAACTACTGGACAACCTATACTCTAGATCCCTTTGACTCTAGCTCGGGATCCTCCACGACAACCTCCGATATCTCTAGACTAAGGACCTAAAAAAATGTAAACCATGATGGGGTGAAAATAAATCTCAGTGAGTCAACACATTAAACCCCGATTAGGATGAGAATTCACTCAGTGGCATCCTAAACATGTACCACTCAAAACTTACCTCACCTCAACACCTTCCTGCATATTAGTACACCTCATAAACACTTATGCATACAGTAAATGTAGTCAAGAACTGGAACACATAATATCGCTCACCAAACAATTCACAAGAGTTTCAATTATAAGGCTAAATCTTTATGACATGTCTCATTCTGTGTCACACAATTTCTTCTCATAATCAGGCGCGAATAACTCATATTGGTATTATCGCCCGCGGTGGCCACACTGGTTTTGACCTCAGTACCCATTTGCTAGGGGAGGAGTTCGAAACTCAGCGTGGGCCGGTTGCTTCAATGTAAAGCTGCGCGATTCACCTATGCCTGGGTCTGTGGTGGTGGCCCAGTTCACCCCAGGGTTTACTCCGCCGCGAAGCGGCGCACGGAGGTTCCCTAGGTCACAAAAAAAAAACTCATATTGGTGGTTCAATCCACATCCAATATTTACTCTCAATGTCCCAACTCTATAATCAAACTCAAGGTTCTAGAGGTGACCCCCACGGAGTTCCGTTATTGTGTGGCACTTAGTCCATAACCACAATCAACAATAGTACAAGGTTCTAGGGGTGGCTCCCACAAAACTCTATTATCGTGTAGAACTTAGCCCTCAACTATGCAAGACAGTAGTGCAAAACTCTAGAGGTGGCTCCCATGTGACTTAGTTCACCATGTAGCACTTAGCTCTTGACTACAATAAGCAATAGTACAAGATTCTAGAGGTGGCTCACATGTGACTCAAGTCACCATATAGCACTTAGCCCTTTGCCTGCTCACAACTCATTCAATTTCCTCAACACAACACATGTGATTGCCTCCACACATCACCTCATCTTTCAATAGTCATCTATTGCCATGACCACAAACAATCACCATAACATGACCATTCACATCTCATCACGCCCAAGTTCCAAACATATCACAAGTCAACCACATCACTAAATATGCAATTTCTAGCTAGCAAAGTATCAAGAACAATCACAAACTATTACTAGTCTTAGTTGGCAGAATGGTCCACTTGCACATCTCCAAGTTTAAATCAAGAAATCTAATCAAACGAGTTTAGAAAATTTTCAAATTTTAATATGTTGTAAAAAACAGATAAAAAAACATTTTTTTTTTTTTTTACGAAAACACCTTAACCCAGATCCTTCTAGATTAAGCCTAATAAATCACTCAATTCAGTACAAAAACTGGGTTCGTTTCCATAAAATATGTTTTCAAAAATTAGTTTGGTTTGAAGTCCAAAACATGTCCGTTTGATTTGAAATTTAACTATGTTAAACTACAAATTCGAATCCTAAGAGTTGATAAAAATCCATATAATCCCAAAAGGTCGTTAGTTCCAGCAAAAACAGAGGTTCTGTTTTCAAATAACGGAGTTGAAATCTCATTCTTTTTAAATTCCTAAAATCTTGAAAAAAAAAATATGTCATAGCTAAGGATGTTTATAATATTTTTCAAGAATGAATCAACCTCAAAATCTTAACAAGTTTCAATCCACAAAAATGGCAAACGGCGAAAGTCCAGAAACCAAATCTGAGGAAAATTCACTAAATTGGACTAATCCATCCTCATTAGTGCTAATCTCACCAATTAGATTAACACTAATCTATATTAATGCTAATCTAACCAAATTAGATTAGCACTAATCCATCTTAGGACTAATCTCACTTAGTACTAATTTAACTAATCTAATTAACACTAATCTAACCTCCTAAGTGCAATTAACAATCTAATCAATGATTAGGGAGTTAACTCACCGGATTAGAAAATAAACGAGTCCACAGCAACGGCAGTGCGATATCGGTGAGACCCCGTGTCTATGGTGGCTCCAAGGGAGGCCTGGAAGAGGTTGGAAACGATCCCGCAAGCCACACGGTTGCTGCTAGAATTCTGCTCTGCTCAATAGGTGGCTGAGCTACTAGGTTTGGTTGCTAGGCTTGAGCTGAGCAACGGACAAAGGTGCAGTTGGGCCGGCGAGTTGGTGGTGTTGCTAGACCTGTGGGCTGGTGGCTATGCTGGAAGCGAGACGGGTGGCGAGCGATTACTGCTAGTTGAAGGATGTGTGGCTGGTGAAGTGGTGGTGAGTTGGGCTAGTTGGATTGTTGGCGTGAAGGGCTATTGGTGTGGAAGTGGGTGGACGTGCGACAGCTAAGGAGAAGATGGGATGATGCGGAGGATGGGCATGTGGTAGCAAAAGAAGAAAAGTTGGAGGAGGAGGATGAATCGCTAGTGTTGGTGGAGGGGTAGGTGCGAGTGGAGTTGGCAGTTAAACAATGTGCTGGTGATGAGGCAGTGAGTGGTCGTGTAATGGTGGTGGTATGTGACAAGCACAGAGAGGCAACCACTTGAGGGGAAATGAATGTAAAAAGGGAGGAGGAGAAATAGAGAAGGAGATGGGCGGTGGTTCTACAAAGGGTGGGGTGCACGCAAGAGGGGGAGGAGAGAGGAAAAGAGAGAGGAGATAGAAGAGGCCAAATAGTCAAGGAAAAATATCAATTTCATGATTAGCAAGCCACAAAAGTCTTCGTGCTTAATGTCAATTTTCACTTTTTAGTCCCAAATCCACAAATTAAACCATTTTTGGGCTGCAAATTCTCACTTTTCCACTTGATCCGAATTTTACTTTTGTTTTCCGATTTGTCCAAAATTCGATTTTTCCGCAAAATCCCGAACTCGATGGAATTTCCTCGAAAGATGAGATGATATCCTAAAAATGAATCGTGACACGCTCGAACCTTCGATTCTCGAAACCAAATTCAATTTTGTAGTTAAAATCGATCGGATGCAATTTTAGTCCAACCCAACTTGCTAGGTAGCTTTCAAGGATTTTACCATGGTTATATCCCTTAACAGCTTCACCTAATAGATTAGTTAACTCGTGAGTAATCAGCTCAGAGAAAAAGGACCATATACACGTCTGTGAGAAGCCCATTTCACTTAATCGAAATGGGGTCGAAATTTCGGGATGTCACAATACTATTAGCAATATAACAAATACATAAAAGAAGTAACTTTATGTAATTACATACTTACTTTTGCATATTATAAAAGTTATTTACTATGTAGATAAGTCTTTTTTTTTTTGTTCGAAACTGTGTAGATAAGTTATTAGCTACAAGGATGACCACTTTTATACAATAAAAAAAATGATTTTTCCTCTTGGAAAAATCATAAAAGAATATATGATCATAATCTTTTAGATACGTATAAAGTTACTTTTTCAATGTACCAAGGCGCAAATTATAGAGTGAAAAGTAATTGTTCATGAAATTCTAAATGAATTAATGTGTTAAATAAGTAATATAATGATGAGAAAGGATATCATCCTACAAAGATTGATAATTAATAAAAAAATTAAATATTAAAAATGGACTAATTATAAAATTTTTCTAACATATCAAAATAGAATTGACAATGAGTTAAAATTAACAAATGTAGAAATAAAGTTTCAATATTAAATGTAGTAAATCAATTTAAAAAATGTATTAGAGCATTCAATTTCACCATAACCACTAAATATGATTTTTAAATTATTATGCATATGAGAAAAATATCACACATGTGATAGCAAATCTACACAATTTATCAATCCACCATATCTTTAGGTGAATTTCAATAAATATAAGTACATTAAAATATATGAATATTTTTTGTTTACAATAAATCTATTGGACTACCTTATCATCAAAAGCTACACAAATAACATGTACATCTCTATCCACATTTAATTCATGGTTATATATGATAAGAAGTAATTACATAATATCACTTTTCAGTCTCAAACATGTACATCGGTGGCCAATCAGCTTACATGAATGAAATTACTTGCAAAACATAAACATTATGAAATTCATATCATCATGGTCGAACTATATCGTAGTCCTAACAAAAGAAAATTAGAACATAATAGAAGAAGAAATGAACAGATAAATTAAACCCAATATCTTGAATCAAAGAAAAATAATATTATTACCACTTTCGTCTTCAAAATGCTTGAAAAACTCTTTGAATAACGAAAATCGATATAAAAATAAAAACCTAGTCTCCCTAAGCTCTCAATTTTCTCCTATTTATAGGATACATTTAAGAATCATATCTCAAGGCAATCACTTACTTTTCAAATAAAATTGGGGAATAAATCAGATAATCCCTTATTTGATATCCACCTTCCAATTCTTTTCGATAAAATTAGGAAAGAAATCGCAAAATCCCTAATTTAATATTCATTTTCCAACACTTTCTGATTTGAAATCTTGAATCACTAAATTCTTCCTTTCCTTCTTTTTATAATTTTTTTCCTTATTTTCTTCATATCTCATTATGTTGTATTAACAAGGAAAATCTGAATAAATAGAAGGAAATCCAAATATTTTATCATATATATTACATTATTTGTTAACTAAAATATGTAAAATAACTTTGTTTTTGTAATCGGTAGACTTATTTCAATGAACTTTTTCAATATAAATAGTTACAAAATCTAAAAATAATATTATGTGTTTAGTGTTTGATGGCTAATGTGTGTTTTGAATTTAGTTTTGTAATCGTTTTTATTTTTTTTATTTTTCACATGTCAATCATTTTTTACATAAAAATAAAAATTTTAAAAATTTTAAAAAATATTATAATATTATTAAAAAATATTCACGTCAATGCTGGTTATACCATTGATTGGTGTCCATGTCCACAATTTTACCAAAATTAGCTTAATAAACTCAATTAGCATGATGTAAAATTGTTTATGACTCAATTAGTAAAATTGAAAGTTTTACAATTGAATTGATAAAAGTACAATAAATTTATAATTTTCTGGACAATTTTATCCATTATGTGCAATTTGTCCAACCACTAAGTCCAAAAATTAATGCCAATTCCTTGTGAACTACGTTTGACCCTTATGTCGATATTCACTATGAGAGAAAATGGTGTCGTCAACGTTGAGTTGGAGTGTCGTTTCTGGGTTGGCGGCAATTTCCGTTTGTCCATACATAAAACCAAGGTTCTCTCCAGAAAGTGACTGAATTGCCATTAACTAATATTGAAAAAAAAAAATCGATTTTTCGTCTTCATGCGAAGCAACAAGTCAAAAAGATTGAAAATGACTCTCTGTTAATTACATTAATCATCACCATTTACAAACGAGAGCGCTTCACTCTCAGAAGCAATTTCAGTTGCTTCCCATCTCCAAGGCGAGTATTCTGATGCTTTATAATCTTTCATTAGTGATAGATCAGAGGATTGCTTCTCTCTAGCCTTATGCCAATGAAGAACGTTTTTCATACTGCGATGCTATGAAAGATCTGAAATTTTTCATCGATGATCTGAGTACTGTCTCGAGTGTGTTTATATATAAATATATAGTGGTAGTTCATGACTTCCATGTAGCATGTTTGAGATTAATCATCATTTAAACTTGAGCTTAGTTGCTTGATTTAGCTCTCTACTCACAACCATTTAACCGATTTTCTAGCAAATATCAAGATGACAAGCTCTGCAATCGGGAATTGGGTTTTCTTTGCACTCTCTTCAATTTGGTTTTCTTTAGCAAGAAGCTAAATGCACACATACGCCAGTGATGACCTCATATTTGCCGAAGTTAATTCCTTGAACTCCATCGATAATTGGCTTCCCTTCAGCTACTATAGTGTCCCATACTGCAAGCCCATGGGTGGGATCCGAGAACGTGTTGGCAATGTCGGCGCCGCTCTCATGGGAGACCAAATCGTCAACTCTCCATCCCGGTTCCGAGGAACTATCAACGAGTCCATCTACCTCTGCACCACTGATCCCCTGAGCGAGCATAAGGCTCGGCTCTTGAAGCAGCGCATTCGTGATTTGTACCAAGTGAACATGATGCTCGATGTTTACATCACTAATCATCTTAAGTTCAGTCTTAGTGAATGAACACAGAAGCTGCAGCTCCGACATAATGGATTTTGACATGCCATCGGTCCCTAAGGTTTATGAACCGGCACCGCCGTTTGAGATTGTGGGCTTCACCGTGGTTCCATGCAGTGTTAAACATTACCAGGAATACCTGAAAAGGCTCAAAATGTACGACAGCATAGATTCAATGGAATGTCCCTCCGATCTCGAGACTTGCAGGTTGTGAGAGAGAACGAGAGGATGTCCTTCACTTATGAGGCTTAGTTTGTGAAGAGCGATATCCACAGGCAATCTCGTTGGGACATTTATTGAAAGCAGAGATATTCTCGAATCCGTTGGTTCTCGATACTCCATTCTCTGATGACCATCCTTCTCTTTACCAGTATCGTCTTCGTGATATTCCCGAAGACAATATCTAGGGAACTTGCAAAATGTCGGGGACTTGATAAGCAGGCCAAAGCACAGATCGATGAGGACCCTTCGGGTTGGAAGCTTCTTGCCAGCGATGCATTTAGGGAGCCGAATCACTCGAGGCTTCTCAGTGTGATGGTTGGAACTGGGGTCCAAATCACACTGACTGGATTTGTGACTTAACTATCGCAGCCTTCTGCTACTTGACACCTGATGCTCGAGGATTGATACTGACATTGATACTAACTGTCTAATCTTTTTCGGGAATCGTCAGCAGGTACATTAGCGTGCGGATGTGGAGAACGCTGAAAGGAAGTATTGATGGTTGGAAGTCAGTTTCGTGGTCGATCACATTTTACTTTCTAGGAATCGTCCTTATCGTACACACGGCGCTCAACCTCATAATGTGGGTCAACCATAGCACCGCCGCTATTTCCATCTCCATGTATGTCGCCATTCTATTGTACTGGTTCTGCATTTCAGCGCCAGTCACTCTCTTTGGAGGACTCCTGGCGACCTGGGCCGAGGCTATCCAATATCCTGTGAAAACCAATCACATTCCCAGGGAAATCTTGGCTTGGACACTCCCCTCGTGGCTCTTAGTTCTTGGTGCTAGGATGATCCCGTTCGGCACACTCTTTACTGAACTCGCCTTCTTTTTTAGTAGCATATGGGTTGGTAGGTTCTACAGCATGTCGGGGACCCTCTGCATTTGTCTTCTGTCCTTTGTTATTGTTGGAAAATATAGCTTCGAATTGGGTAAAACAATGAAATCGGATTTTTAGAGTAATCAAGTCGAACTTTGAGACGTAATGTCACTTTCTTTAAGGATTTATTTGCCCCACAATGTTGCTAATGGTCATCGGCAAATTTCCTCTAGGATACAACAAAGTCTCAAAAAATGATAATACTAAATAACTAGTATTTCTTCAAGATCTATTTAGGAGATAATTGAAAAGATGGTTGTAGTTTTTTAGAAAGAAGGCTTGAAAAGATAGAATGATCACACTCATTCTTCCGAACATGTCATATATATTGTTGACACCTAATTTAGATTCAATTTTTAGAAAATAAAAGATTAGAGGGAAATTTTGAAAAGAAATTTTTGAATTCAAAATAATTCAACAGACGGATTTTGGAGCCATTTATTTGTTGGAGAAGTTGAGCGAAAATCTCTATCGGCGAGAGGTTGAGCAAAAATCTCCACCGGCGAAACAAACTCGAATTTTCACTTTATAAATAGAGGAGTTCTTCTTCACCTTTCAGAGGGGGAAAAATTCGAAAAAAAAAAAAAAAACTCAGAGCAAAATTCTATCGTTTAGGGGGTTTTTTTTCTCTTCGTCGAAAAAAAGAAGACAAAGAAGTAAAAAGTGAAGGAAGAGAGAGAAGCCATTCGTGGAGTTTGAAAGTAAAAAGAGAGAAAGAGTACGAAGGAAAAAGGAGAGTGACGTGAGAGAGAGGGAGAGAGAGGAGAAAAGTAAAGGGGTAATTTGACCCTACTATTCACAATCTTCCCCAAATCACTGCCCCTCCTCTGCAACCTCCATCCGCGAAGCTTCCGCCACCGTCCTTCCCCGACGCCGCGCCGCGCCTCAACGCCTTGCCTCGCGACGACCCAAGCTCGAGTCGAGCCACTCTCCAACGCACCACCGCCCCACCGTCAGTCGCACGCCGTTTCGCCCGCGACCGCTTGCCGCCGCACCGCCGCACCGCTGGACTCCCTTGGTTTCCATCTCCGCAAGCTCGCACCGCCGCCCAGCCGCGCTGCTCGCGCCAAACCGACGCTCCGCTGTTGCTATATCTTCGCCGGCCACCTCTGTCCGTGAGCACCCGCGACCCCCCTCGCGAGCCCAGTGCCCGAGCTTCGCCCCTGATCTGACCACGATCAGCTCCGCCCGAGCGACAACGCCGTTGCAGCTCGAGCCGATCTCGCCCACGAGTTGCTGGTTCGAGACGCCGGAGTGTCTCCCGAGTCCTCCGCCCGAGCGCCCTTGCTCCACGGGTTTTTGCTGTTGCTGCTCCCGTGCCGTCCTCGTCTTGCCTGACACGCGACCAACCGTGCTTTCCCTTCGCCGGAGCTGCCCTGCCCGTCCGCGACGCCCAGTAGCCGCGCTCCGCGTCCCTGCATCACCTGCTGCTGCCCCTCACCAGCTGCACGAACACAAGCTGTGCTTGGGAAGGAAAAGAAAAAAAAAAAGGAGAAAACAAAAAGAAAAAAAAAGGAAAAGGAAATTAGGTAGTATATATTTTTTTATCTTTTACTTATTTCATATTATGTTAGCTTATTTTTTTAAGTTTAATTATTTTGATTGTAGTATTACATGTAGACCTTGTAGACATTAGGAGTTTTATCCAAAATTAAGGTAATTATTAATTTGGCCCGTAAGACGTTGGGTCATTTTTTTATTACTTTAATTTTTAGGAATTTTGATAATATTTCAATTGTTAAATTAGTATAGAGTTAAAATAATTGTCAATTTAATCCGTGAGACAACGGATTATTTTTTTGGTTATTTTAATTCTTATAAAATAATTACTTGTTTGGAAAAAAAATATAAAAACAAAACAAAAAGCGCATTCATTTAGGTTGTTAGGTTTATCATTATTCGAATTGCATGTGAAATTTTAATTTCGAAATTAATATAAAAAATAAAAAAAATATCATGCATATGTCATGTAGAATTAGGGCATGCTCCGCGCGTCATTGCATATTAGATCAATTATATGTTAGATTAAGATAATATCTTAGTTTAAATTAGGATTTAATGTGACTTAATCCTTAGTTTAAATTAGATAGAATTTTAATCTAGCTAGATCATTTTTGCATTTTTAATAGAAATATCAAATGCACGTCATTTAGTTTTTATTAGATTCATTTAATTAGAACTTCCTCGTCATTAGACTAAGTCATTTAATAAATGTCATATTAGTTTAAATAATTTTGTATGTCATTGCATTGCATTGCATGTCATTAGAATTAGGTCATTTAGATTGCATTTAATTGTTGCATTTATTCATGTTATATATTTTAGGTCATATTGCCACGTCATATCATTTCCTTGGTTAGTTAATAAATTAGTTTATAATTGATCATATTTCATGTCATCATTGTTAGTGTAGATTGCATATGTGTAATAAAAAAAAATCATTAAAAAATCATAAAAAGAACATGCATATAGAATTACGACGTCATATAGCATATGCATTTTAGGGTTATGTAAATTAGATTGCATACATATTGTAATGATTTAAATTATGTTACATGAATTGCATCCCATATGTCATTAAAGTAAAACTCATGCATATCAAATTTAAATTAAGATTGCACATAATTAATATTTTTAAAAGAAAAAGAAAAAGTAGGTGTCTTGTCATTTAGAAATCATGTTTAGGACATGCATTTTATTAGCATTTACTTATTTATTTATTTGAATGTTATTTTATTGATTGTGCACCTGCATGACCACCATTTGCATGTTAGTAGCTTAGATTAAAATTAATCAACATTGTCTGCTAAATATTTTTGAAATTAAAATAAAAGGTACTGAAAGGGCGTTAGACTAATCTAGCGTAATCATGTCCCCGGATTTATTGAATCTCTGGTTCGTAAAAATAAAGTATTCTCTCATACTTTATTTGGGTTTCTAATCAAACCCTAATTGATTAGTAGCGACTCCAAATTAAATTGAAATTACATGTTTAAATGAGTTAATTTCTATCAAGTTGCGATTGGTAGGACTTGGGAGGGTCCGTGCCAAGTTTTCGGACTTAGTAATCCATTAACCTAAACTTTAGGATTGTCCCTGAAAATTTAGGTCGCGACATATATATAGCAGTCTTAAAACATACACAACTATTCGTAAAAAATTGCAAAAAATGAACAAACGTGTCCTTTCAAAAAACTGCCCAGATAAACAAAGGCTTTGGGAAAAGTTATAAACTGAACGAGTATCTTTTTCAAAGGTTATCTTGAAAAGACAAACAAAAATTCGGAATAATCAAATAAATAATTTTAAAAAAGAATTCGATTTTTTTAAAAATAATTTCCGAAAATTCTCATAAACAAAAAAAACCTTTGAATTGATTAAAATTAATAAGATAACCGTAAGAATAAAAATAAAATAACAAATGGGTTAGTTCGTAAAAAAATGCAAAAAATGAACAAATGTGTCCTTTCGAAAAATTGTTCAAATGAACAAAGGCGTCCATTTGAAAGAAGTTGAAAACAAACAAATGTAACCCTTCAGAAAAGTTGCAAATTGAACGAGTATATTTTCTAAAGGTTTTCTTGAAAAGACACAAACAAAAATTTGGTATAAGTAAATAAATAATTTTTTGTAATTTAGAATTTTTTTAAAAGTGATTTCTGAAAATTCTCAAAAACAAAAACAACATTTGAATTGATTAAAATTAATAAGATAAACATAAGAATAAAAATAAAATAACAAATGGGTTAGTGCTTATTATTCGCGCGGGTATGGTAGGGTCAAAATCGCGCACCTGCACACAAGTATGGCACACGGGTATGGTGGGGTTTAGCCTACATCCAATCATTTCTTTAGGTATACAAAAGAAACCCTACACTTATTAATTGACCCATTTCCTCCCATTTTTTCTATGTTGGACAAGAAAACATGCACTTAGTTTGTTTTTACAAACAACCTTTCAACAGTTACTCTCTGTGTTGAAACTTCCTTGATTGTTTCTTATCAAGCTGAGGACTGGAAATGGTGGTGGAAGTCCTTCTGTGCTTCCGGTTCGGCTTCCGTCTTTGTGTTCATGTACTGCATCAGTTACTTGGTTTTTGACCCGTACGGTTTGAGTGAGCCTCCATCAATCACAGTTTATGTCGGTTACTCACTCATCATGGAAATAGCAGCCCTGCTATCAACTGGTAGCATTGGTTTCCTCGCTCTGTTCTACTTTGTGAATGCTCTCTTCCCATCAACAGAGATCTGAGTAGAGTCGACTTTTTCCGAATTTCGTCCATTGCATGAGCTCCTTGCTATGGGAAATGCTGGCATCACCTCGATCAATATAGGAACGTCCTACTTTATCATGTATTGCCTTGCCTTTGTCATGTTTCAGTGTCGAAATAAGCATGTAAGTAGCTATTAATGTTTCAAAGTAATGAATTCCCATCTATTGCACACATTTCCACTTCCATTGCTGTATCATCTGACGATCAAGTATGGAGCTTTACTATTAACAGTCTTCTTTGATCTGAAGACGCCAATTGGTAGCTCCGCAGGGATGGCATCATCAAATAACCTTTAGAACTAAGTTATAAATCTGAACAAGCTATGAGATTCGTTGGATGGTAACACTAGAAAGAGAGGTGGATGAGGATGCACACCGTTGGCCATTTAGCAGATAGATAGCATGCGTGAGCAACTCTGAACCGCACGTACCTTCATAATAATAACCTTTGATGTTTAGACAAATGAGTAAATAATGCTGAACCAAGTCTCTCAACAAACCTTATACTACAGTGATTCTCCAATTGAGTATTTGTTACATATAAAAAGCACCATTCATAAATACGCTCAGCATCAATTTTAACCAGAAGGCCAATCTCTAGAAACTACAGGAACATCCCTGGAATGCCCTTAGCAACAATAGGACTCCTTGCATGACCTTGAAAGACTTCTCTTCGCGGATCTTCTTAACCTTCAGCTGGACAAGAACTGAAAAAGTGAAACTTCATTCGTTTGCAGAATCGATGCTCAGTAGCTCCGTGGAGAGCCAACATTCTTCGTAGTTTGAGCAACACCATGATTGATCTCTTCATATTGCAGCCTTCAAGCAGAGGATTGGAAACGGCGGTGAAAGTCTTTCTATGCTTCCAGCACAGGCTTTGATCTATGTAGTCATGTACTGCATAGCCTCCCTCCATCACAGTTTATGTCGGCTACTCACTCAGTGGCAATAGCAGTCCTGGTGTGACCAGTAGCATTGGTTCCCTCGTTTCCTTCTACCTCATTAATGTTCCCTTCTATATCACTCACCGTATAAGACAATGCCTTTGTCATGTTGCACTTGCCGAAAGCGAGACAAGAAGGATACGCCAACTCTTAATTTATTAAAATGATGTATTCTCATCTATTTCACATATTTCGGCCGTCATATCTACATCAGGTGAAAATTAAAGGGGGAGCTTTGTTAAGAGACATTGATTTATCTCAGTCCACTGAGTCTTCTTTGAACTGACTGGCTGATTTGTCGTCCAAGCAAAGGAATAATCTTCTGAAACTTCATTTTTCCAAACAATGGATAAAGAGGAGCTGTAGCAGGATGCTTGCACAATAAATGAAGAAGAGAACCGAGTTCTTGTGCAGATGCAAAGTATGCTCGCGTGCCTAAAATGCACAATGCTCTCATTATAAAGACCGATTATTGTTTAGATGAATTAAAAATTTATCTTCATCCTAGTTTCTGAATTAATAAATTTTGGCACCTTATAATTTGCAAACCATTATTTTAAATTCATGAAGCACCGTTCATAAATAGGATTGACATCAATTTGTTGACATCAATTTAATAAGGCCATTTTCGGCACTATAATAACAGTCAGGAGATGGCCTTCACAACTATAGGACTCCTCACATGATGTTCAGTGTCCGACCATATCAGCTCACCAAATGAGTAGTCCCCAGTTACATTGGCTCCTTTCGTCTTCAGCACAACCTTGAAGGACTTCTCTTCATTAATCTTCTTAAACTTCAGGTGGGCTGGCTTGACAAGAACTGAAACTCCATTCGGTTCCAGTACTGATGCCCTGTAGGTCCCTGGCAAGCCAACGTTCTTCACAGTTCGAATCACCATGATTGATCCCGAGAGCTTAGGAACCGTGATCGAAGGATAGTTGAAGTCTAGAAGACTAATGCGTTTCGAACAATTGTAGGCACCATCAGAGAACATCAAGATCTGCGTTGCATTGTAGCCTAGAGAACACAAGAAGTTGAGATAATCTTTGATGCCCAGATCATAGACCAGGCCAGGGTCCATAGCACGGTTGGGTTGGATGTGTCCAGCTCCGTAACTGAATGGAGTCGCCTTGTAGTAGGAGGCATTGATGATCGATTCCATTGCATTATCTCGTATCGTTGCTGCAAGCAAACAGACAGGGGGCAAAGATCTATCAATACGTTACGCATCTTGGAAACACCTATCAAACACCAAGCTAGTTAGTCATGACAATTGTTGGTATTTGCGGAAGCGTGTGATTAATGTGTGTGCAAGTGTGTGAACTTTCAAGAGGGCTAAGGAAAGAACAATATGGGTAAGAAAATAATTTGCAGCAAGGGAACACAAGGGAACAAAATAAAACATACAAAGTACAAAGGAAGGGGAGGAGCTTACCTTTTTGCTCTGCCTTTTTCTACGCTCCCCCCCTCCTTCCCTATTTATAGGGACACTCCACCGACTTAGCCCATCTTTTAGGAGTTTCTTTTACAATTTTTTTTTCTAGAAAAATAGGCTTTTTAAAGGCAAATATCTCTGCCATTTTCAGAGATAAAATGATGATCCATTTTCTAGAATTTCCTAGAGTTGCTAAACTTCTAGAATTCCTAGATGAAGTTTTTGGAAGAAAGAGAAAAATGTAGAAGCACATGTATAGATCTCTCTAGAAGAAGAAGAGAAGATAAACTACAATCTAGAACTCTTTAGATTAAGCCTAAGTTGACAACATTCTACACAAATCTAGAATGTTGGTAGAGCACCTTATAAATAGGAAAGAGGGGACAACAAATGTAAGAGGGTGAGAGGAGCATGAGATAATACTCCATATCTTGAAGCTCCTCCATCAACACTCCTTCAACTATTGTAAAATTATTTTATCCAACTAATGAAACTATTTCCCATATCCCATGTTCTTTGTCCTTTAATTATCCTATCTCACCTTGTCCATCCACTACAAATTATATCATATTCTTGCACACAACATCACTAACCAAAAACTATCACCAACACCAAAACCATACTTCCGCAGCGTACACATCCAATATTTTTATCATGGTATCAAAGCCAGATGTGCCCAAGTTCGTAACTGAGCCGAGTGTAAGAGACTATGAAGCCAGAGCTAGGCATACTTGGATGGTTATGGGAGTTTTTCCTCACCATCCTCAACTAAAAAGGCCAGAGCCCGAGTAAGAGCCAACAGAGCCGGAGCCGGAGCTTGAGCCTACGAGAGCCAGAGCCCGAGCTAACAACTACAACTAAGAGCATTTTGATGCCCTAAGACATATGGGACATCGTTGAAGAAAAGTCATGCATGTTCAAAGGCAAGTACAAGTGATTCGACAAGAGAATGCAAGGATCGTGGAATGAAGATGGAATAAAAGACATGGGACAAACTACAATATCCGAAGTATCTCGAAAATGGATCAAGGGGGAGTGTTGGAAATGGTGATCTATTTTCTAGAATTTCCTAGAGTTGCTAAATTTCTAGAATTCCTAGATGAAGTTTTTGGAAGAAAGAGAAAAATGTAGAAGCACATGTGTAGATCTTTTTAGAAGAAGAGAGGATAAACTACAATCTAGATATCTCTAGATTAAGCCTAAGTGGACAACATTCTACATAAATCTAGAATGTTGGTAGAGCACCCTATAAATAGGAAAGAGGGGACAACAAATGTAAGAGGGTGAGAGGAGCATGAGATAATACTCCATATCTTGAAGCTCCTCCACCAACACTTCCTTCAATTATTGTAAAATTATTTTATCCAACTAATGAAACTATTTCCCATATCCCATGTTCTTTGTCCTTTAATTATCCTATCTCACATTGTCAATCCACTACAAATTATATCATATACTTGCACACAACATCACTAACCAAAAACTATCACCAACACCAAAACCATACTTCCGCAACGCACACATCCAATATTTTTATCATGGTATCAAAGCCAGATGCGCTCAGGTTCGTAACTAAGCCAGGTGTAAGGGACCGTGAAGGCAGAGCTAGGCATACTTGGATGGTTATGAGCATTTTTCCTCACCATCCTCAACTAAAAAGGCCAGAGTCCGAGCGAGAGCTAACAGAGCCAGAGCCGGAGCTAGAGCCAGAGCCTACGAGAGCTAGAGTCTATGAGAGCCAGAGCCCGAGCTAACAACTACAACTAAGAGCATTTTGATGCCCCAAGACATATGGGACATCATTAAAGAAAAGTCATGCATGTTCAAAGGCAAGTGCAAGTGGTTCGACAAGAGAATGCAAGGGATCGTGGAATGAAGATGGAATAAAAGACATGGGACAAACTACAATATCCGAAGTATCCTGAAAATGGATCAAGGAGGAGTGTTGAAAATGGTGATCCATTTTCTAGAATTTCCTAGAGTTGCTAAATTTCTACAATTCCTAGATGAAGTTTTTAGAAGAAAGAGAAAAATGTAGAAGAACATGTGTAGATCTCTCTAAGAAGAGAGGATAAACTACAATCTAGAACTCTCTAGATTAAGCCTAAGTGGACAACATTATACACAAATCTAGAATGTTGGTAGAGCACCCTATAAATAGGAAAGAGGGGACAACAAATGTAAGAGGGTGAGAGGAGCATGAGATAATACTTCATATCTTGAAGCTATTCCACCAACACTTCCTTCAACTATTGTAAAATTATTTTATCCAGCTAATGAAACTATTTCCCATATCCCATATTCTTTGTCCTTTAATTATCCTATCTCATCCCTTATCCATCCACTACAAATTATATCATACACTTACACACAACATCACTAACCAAAAATTATCACCAACACCAAAATCATACTTCCGTAGCGCACACATCCAATATTTTTATCAACAATAATATGTACAGGTTCGGTTCGCATTGTTTTTAGTGGAGATTGCAAGAGCGGCAGGTTTGTCATTTTCACTCCCCTAAGATTTGGTATGCCCATCAGACATAACAGTCGAGCTCATAATGTAGTCGAAGTATATCATTCACTCAGACTCACCACTCGTCATGATTGCCGATCGAATCACAGCAGGACTCCATTCTGGATGTAGAGTTTTCAGAAGACCAGCAACACCGGAAACATGAGGACACGACATCGAGGTGCCTGACACAGCATTAAAAGGGACCCGGCGTTGATCGAAATCCTCATTTGTCGGCCCCACTGCTTCAGTGTACGCAGCTATGACGCTGAGTCCAGGTGCAGTAATATCCGGCTGGCCATAATCATTTCAGCAACTCAACTAGCTATTGTTACAAAAGCAGCGTGACTAAATCGGCAATGAACCTTCAAAGTACCTTAAGAATTTCGGGTGTAATGGTGTTCGGCCCCTTCGAGGAAAAAGCCGCCATGAATGGAGATGGCTTCACGCCCAAATTCGTCACTACGCGTGTGATCTGAGCAGTGGGAAACCTGTCGCAATGAAAGGTTGCACAAACATGTAAAATCACACGGACACAATTTACGCCAGCCTCATGAGCCAGACAAAGAGCAACATTGCGCCGTGACAGAATCTGTCATTAGGGAGCAAAAGAGGAGCCTGTGTGCACTTACTTAGTTGAGTTGATGTAACTGAAGATGGCGGCGCCATCGGTGTAGTTGACGTGAGATGCGGGAAGGAAATGTGGGTCTGCGACGATTTCGTTTCCCGAGAGGATATTGTTGGCAAGGACCATCCCAACCGCGCCGGCAAGGAAGGTCTGCTCTCCCTTGTCGACCCTCGCGTTTTCTCCTCGAAGGCAAACCAGGATCTTCCCCTTCACCTTCCTCGGATCAAGCGTTCCATTCTGGCAGAGTAGCCTGTCTTATGCAACCATAAACACATCACAGTTAGCAATGGAGTATTCATCGAGCTGAGCAAAAGAGGTAAATCAATTTTTCAGCTGCAAACGATAATGGCAAGATATTAATAGTGCGGAAATGGTTGTGATTATTACGCTTCATCGGCCGACACATGAGACAATCTAGCATCCGCTGCGCTGATCAGCTTGTAGAACTTGCCTCCAGGCAAGGATTTCGGTGATAAGCTCGCACCCTTCGGGGAAAAAGGAGAAAGCAAAAGGACACATATTTACAGAATTAGCAGTTTCCCGGAATCGGAAACGCACTCAACACCGATTCACACAATCAAAATGCCCGAGGTGATGTGACAAACAGTAAAACAGGCTTTGTCTATTGTCCAGATTAGCTTAAGAACCGACGCAACAATTAAGGGTCGTGCTCGATGAAATATCACTAACCATCTTGCGGACATTCATCATTTGAATATGCGATTTCCAGTGCATTCGTATAGTTTTTCAAATTGGTAATGTGTCAGACCCTAGGAACAGCTTCGCCGATTAAGCGAGAGAGTCTGACCTTGAATCGCCTCCCGTCGCCAATCACCACGTAGTTGGAGAAATCCCGGTCCATGGTGCTTGCCGCCACCGTGATCAGCCAAGGCGAGATGTTTGAGACTGTGCCATCGCTGGGCCCAGAATTCCCGGCCGAGCAAACCACGACGATGCCGTTCCTCACGGCGTGGAAGGACCCGATTGCAATGCTGTCGTTGAACAGTGGGGAGGGGTCACCGCCGAGGGAGACCGAGAGGACGTCCACGCCGTCCTGTATGGCGGCATCGAAGCCGGCCAGTATGTCCGCGTCGAAGCACTCGTTGCCAGTGACTGGTGGCCAGCAGACCTTGTAGGCGGCAACCCGAGCCCTCGGGGAGCCGCCCTTGGCGGTGCCTTGGCCGTAGCCAAAGACACTGGCGCCGGCGACAAAGTTGCCCCCGGCAGTGGAGAGGGTGTGGGACCCGTGGCCGTCTTTGTCGCGGGGGGTGTCAAAGGAGGCGTTGAGGGGCCCCACTGCGGCGGCGTAGCCTTTGTTGAAGTATCTGGCGCCGATGAGTTTCCTGCAGATCGACGTTTCCGTTGGCGGGAGTTACTTTGGCATTTTCTTTTTTCAAAATCTATGACTAATGTTTTTTCTGAATATTTAATAGAGGAAAAGGAAATGTGTACAAATAAAAAGAAAAGAAAAGAAAAGAAATATATATATATATATAAGGGTTGCCAACTGAATGTGTGAGAAGGAGATTTGGAAATAAGAAAATTGTTTATTTACAAATTCCAATTTCACTTATTGAAGAAAAACAGTGAAAAGTTAAAACGTTGAGAACGATTCCTTCTCTCCATGTACAAATTTCGGTCTCAAGTGTTGGAGTATGAATGGTATCATGCTAATTACATCTTCATGTACTGAACTAAATGTATAAACATTGTTCGGTCAAAATTAGGTCACTCGTCTCATGTAATAAGAAATTATTTCATTAAATCTCCATTTATTTCGTGAAAAATAAATTACTTTAAAAAATTCCTTAAATAATTTTTTACAAAAAAAATGAATGAACGAAAAATATTTTAATTATGCATAAAAATATTTAGATATAAATTATTATCAATAATAAAAATATTTTTTATTAACTATCATTTTAAGCTATGTAAGTAATATTTGTTAGAAAATATTTTTATATTTTTTCATGAAATAAATGAAGTCTAAAAATAAGTTAAAAATGAAAAACAGTTGGAGCTGAAGACTAGAATTCTCCTTATTTCGCGGAACAATATTGTCCACTAGTTAGAGTAGATGAAGCAAGAAATGGCGCGCGAAAAGACAGTCAACGAAAACGAAAGTCAACAATTATAGCAAGAACCTGTTCAAAAAAAAAAAAAAACAATAATAGCAAGAAATGGTGCGCGAAAAGACAGTCAACGAAAACGAAAGTCAACAATTATGGGTTTTTGATATCTTTTACCTAACTTGATTTTTCAGACGAAAACAAAAGTTCGAAAAGAAGAAAGAAAAGATGGTTCGGACCCAAGAACAGGCCAAGGCGAATTAGCGGAGCAAAATGAGATTTGTCCGTTTTGAAGAAAGACAAAAATATTAGGTGATGACAACGAAGGCAGAGATGAAGATAGCTACGTCTCGTGAACGTCAGCCAATTCTTGAGAAAAATAATAAAGGGAGGAAAAGAATGGCTTCATATGTCAAATTGATTTTTTTTTTTTTAAAAGAAGGGGACATGTTTACTTGAATAACATCTTCTTCTTCTTCTTTTTTTCTTTTTTTTTTTTAAAATTATAAATGTTACCTTGTTATATAGCTCTATGCATATCTACACATTTACAAGTAACTTGAAGATCACAAATAAATTCATCGTTTGAGAAATTTACATAATAGACTTAAACCCAAAGAAAGCCTTGATTTTCCAGAGAAAGGTAAGCGGTTGCACCACCACCGATAGTGTTACTCAAGCCCAACAAGGCCGAGTTCAAGCTTGGTAACACCAGATATGGCATCGTGAACCCAAATCAAATGTATGGGTGAAGCAAGCTCGAGACAAGGATTGAGGTTGGGTGCTCGTGGAGTGATCAATGACATTAGGGGAGGGGGGTGTCTCAAGCGGCATTGCGCGGTGAAAGTCATAGCCAATAATTGGCAGGTGAATACAACTTTAAATGAAGTTTTACTTTTTCTATTATAGATACCGAGAAAAAGGTAAAAGGATAATAAAAGATCAATTCAACTTTATTATGAAATAGATTAGATTCAATATTTAAGAATAGTTTAAGGACCCCCATTAAACATATCAAAAGTTCAAGAATAATATTGCACGTTGAATTAAATTTAAAAAACTATCATCATCATTATACCTTTTTTAATCATGTCCATGGGTTGTATCATACAAGTTATTAAAAGAGCGTCTTATTTCTATAGGTCAGTTTATTAAAAGAGTGTCTTATTTCTATAGGTCAGTTTATTTGGAAAAAAAAAATCAGATAAATTGTTTTCTGCCCTTCTAATATTTTGATGATAGAAAATTAATTAATATATGGAAAACAACAAGCTTAATGGGAGAAAACAACTTCCCCTTATGGCAAGAAGAAAATCATTTTTCCAAAAGCACCCAACAAATGAGAACTAATTATTTTCATTTATCAAGAAGTTTTTAATAAAACACAAGCAACCTAAGACCTAGTTTATAACCATGGACAAGTTCGAGTTAAAATAGTTCATAACATGGCGAACTCTATTATAAAGAAATTGACCTTAATAAGAAATGCTCAAAAGACTTCGGACACTACCACTGTCCACAGTACCAAAAGATAATAATGGGAAAGTATCTTTTACCTTCTCGAAAGAAGGTGAGTGGAGAAAGTCAGCGTTTCGAAAATGGCATACTTTTTTTTTTTTTTTGGTGTTTTTCCTTCTGGGGTTGAAAGAGGAAGGATAAGAAAGTGGGAGAGTGGGAGCAAGCAAAGAACCTGTTGCAGCGAAAGCGAGGATCCTTGTCGTTTTGGCAGATTCCTTTCCACTCTGGAGGAATCGGTCCCAACCCTTGGTCGCTAAAGCTCTTGGATTCCGGCCACGCCCCTGCATGCGCCAAAATCCCAATCGATTACATCTTTTTTCCCCATATTTTGCACCGAGCCTTGTCAATTCCAGGTCCAACATAGCAATAGCAGCAAATAAATCAAACCCCCAGTGGGGAGTTTGTGTTTTTTTTTTTTTCTTTTTTTCTTGACGTTTTTAATCATGAGGCTGCGCTTCACCTACTCCGGAAAAGAGGGTTTGTCTGGGGGCAGCTTTTGTGGGGATTATCCTCTGGGTATTTTGTGGTTTTGGCCCACGGACACGTGCTCTTGCCTCTTGCAAGTACCATATTCGACTCCTGATGATCATTGACCCTTCCTTTGACCCACAGGATCAACTTTGATAAGGGTGTAATTTTAAGAGAGAGAGAGAGAGAGAGAGAGAGAGAGAGAGAGAAACAGAGCTTCCGAGAGTTTCTGTTGCAATTATGAGTTATTAACCAAACACTTTCCAAACTATATTGTTGTGGAAAACTAGAGTAAACAATCTTGTAGCATAAGGATGTGAGTCCTCCACAATTAGGAGATAACCAATTACCTCAAAAGACCGAAATGACTTTATAACTAAAGAATTTTAATCCCAAGAAAGCTATACCTAAACCCAATATATAGAGATATATGCACCCCACCTCGCCCTCATACATCAAGCCAATGCTACTAGCTTTGGCAACTATAGTGACCAGCCTCCTTTCACCATTTATCACTCGGTCTCTCTCGATCCCTCTGTGATCGGAAGTAGAGAGAGCACGCGTGATAGCCGAGACCACTAAGATGTCAATTTAGGCTTTATCTCCATTCCTAGCATAGCATAATATCATGAGTTTTAGGCGTATGGTTCACTAGACGCACAAAGATGTGTTCGAACTGACTTTTACTCTCCATCACTCTATGATTAAAAGTAGAGCGAGCACGCGTGATGGTCGAGACCACTAAGATGTCAATTTAGGCTCTATCGCCATACCTAGCACAACATCATATGAGGGTTTTAGGCATATGGTTCACCAGATGCACAAAGATGTGTTCGAATTAACTTTTATTTTCCATCCCTTTATGATCGGAAGTAGAGGGAGCATGTGTGATGGCTGAGACCACCAAGATGTCAATTTAGGCATATCTCCATCCCTAGTGTAGCACCACATCGAGATTTTTAGGCATATGTCTCACCAGATGCACAAAGATGTGTTTGAATTGACTGTGGCTCTTTACTATTAAAAAATAAATTATCTCCATTTATGGCTTTTGTAATTTGACTTTCATGAAATGTCGAATATCAAAAGTTCTTTTGAAAGAAAATTCAAATTGAGACATGCCGAGTTAATATTTATAATTTCTTTCCATGTTTTTCTCAAACATTGAAATACTTTTTTCTGCTCAAAATTTTTGACCTGAAGCAAAAGATACTCATTTTTCCAAATTAAACAAACGGTCTAACAATGTGCTGACCGATATATATATTCCAACTTAGAGTAGTCTTAAGACATGATGTTTTTCCATTCTAGTACCTTTGACTAATATTCAAGATTTGACCCTCTCAAATGTGCATCTCTAATGTCTAAACACATACATCGCAAATACATGCATAACCATGTGCCCCGCATTCGCAATTAGATCCACAAGAAGGGGATAGAGAATATGTAGATAACAAGCACCTCTAGAGCACCTCCACCAAATTTCACTATTATTTTCCCATTTGCATGGATTTTTTTAACAGAATTTCGATAATGCAGCTACACAGGGTGTGCTCCTTCTCTAGTTAGCAAGAAAAAGACAACACCCAACAATTTTCGATAAAATCAAATTTTACACATGGGCCGACGAAAATCTTTGATCTCTTTACTTGCGCACATGTCTATCATTAATGGCAGAATCTTATTATATCTACTAGTTTACTGAGGATTAGGTTCACTGGAGCGTGCTTGACTCGCTACCCGTTTCTTTACTATCTACCCTCTTATATTATGCCCCAATCTGTATTATCAGATAGGATGTTGAGTTGACGACACAAAGTCGATAGCTTTTGAAAATCATTAGATGGTTATCGGTAGTTACACAGATTAAGACCCAAAAAAAGAACGATCCGTGTTAGAGCGAAGAGAACATGCGTGGCCGAAGCAAGAACCGAACATGGAGAGTGGACTAAAGTCGAAGATCTTGAAACATTCGCATTTCTTTATGATAGATAAACGACGTGACAGCCTTGCTCTGGTTGTAATGTAAGTCAACGTTTGTGGTTTTTGGGGGACTCTTATGTTATTTTTCGTCAAGAAAATATGATGTTATTCTAGATAAATGAATAAATAAATAGTAGGTCGAAGTCGCTTGCCTGTGTCCAGATTCCCAATGATGGTATCTTCACCAAATCGAGCTTTCTTCCAAATTGAATCGGAAGAAACCACGCCGTTCTGCTCGAGGCCTAGAAACTCCCACGATCTCGTTGTGTGTAGTTTCTTGCCCTGGTTTAGAAAAACCGACACCACTCTTGGGTGCCCTGCCAAAGGTTGGAAAACCAACAACAATCATTAAATATGAATAAAAACAAGCGCTTCCTTAGCAGAAAAACGAAATTTGAACGATTAGAGTTGATTTATTTAGTGAGGTGATGGGTTAAGTTTGGATTTATTATTGATACACGTGACAAACGCGTCATTGCATACGAGTCATTGCATCGTCTAGTGCGATAGTCTTTCTCAAAGTTTGGTAGATTTGTAGGGACATATTGCTCTTTTGTTTATTATTTGGAGTTTTGCGCTAAAACAGGGGCATGGGATGGAGCTATGAGCATTGCGGTAATCAAGGGTTGCGCGACTTGTCATCAAGAAGTGCAAGTTGCACTCCAAGTTTATGACAGATGCAAAACAAAAGGACTGTTGTTCCCGGAGTTCAAACTTCAAACCGAAGGAGAAAAGGGGTCGGAGCTTACGGGCGATCTGGGCAGCTACTTCATCTTCGAGAGTTGCGGCAAAGCCGTTGATGTGCCTCGTGTACGAATAGAAGATGGCCTCCTCAGCGTCGTCTTGGCTATACAAAACATCGTCATCAACGCATACTACAAACTGAAAAGAAGAAGAAGAAGAAGGTGGTGGTGGTGGTGGTGGTGAACTTTATCTGCATTGAAATGCAATACCTTCCCAAGAAAGAGCCAAGAAATTCATGGTGAGATTCCGTCACTCGACTCAGATCAGCCAACGAAGCATCCGGGCCGTGCGAGTGAGATCCCAAGTAAACCACGTACGACTTTGATCCACCACACACACATACACATTATGATGATGATGATATCAGCTAAGGTAGGACCCACTTCAAACCAAGACAAGAATGTAGAGATTCCATTGTTAACAGAACGGTGCGACGGCTTAGGCTTCGAATGCTCACCTTTTTCGCAGCAAAAGCGGGTGTCTGGTGCTGAGTTAACGAAAGAAGAAAGAGCACGAGGAGGTGAACGGAGAGGCTCATGGCAACTTCTATTTGGAGGGCACTTGCATCACCCCCTTGTAGGAACAGTGGAAAAGAAGCGACTATGGGCGTCCTCTTTATAATGTTTGGGAGGGAGAGAGAGAGAGGGAGAAGATGAAATTCATAAAACGCAGGATTTAATTAGCTATATGATATCATCGCAGTCCCATAATGTATTCGTCGCATAAATTACCTTTTTCAACTTTAGGACCTGTTTCGAGACGTCCCATCTTCATATTTCCTATAAAATACTATATGAAGAAGGAGCTTCGGCGGTGAGGATATGGAGTTAGAGTTATGGTCCGCTGGACACTTCTTACGAGGTCAGCTGTACTAGTATTTTATTCATGCGACAGCAGAGGAAACTGTCCAACTGTGTGGATATTTTTTCTTAATGTGTTAATAAAAAAATTCAATTCAATTCAATTTTTGATCAAGCTGGCAATGCAAGAAGGAGCTGGGGGAAGTGGGAACCGGGGAATCTGCTCATTTGACCTTTCTAGTTCATCGAAGTTGGAGATGATCCACACCGGCACCACAATCGACATATTCTAAAGGGAAAAAAAGAGAGGCCCGGGGTACATTTTATGGCTATCAATGTCCTTTTGCCCTCTCTCAGTGTAAGTTTTTCAAAAAAAAAAAAAAAGTTAATACCCTAAAAAATCTCAAACGGTTAAATCTGTAACAAATTTATCCAAAATTACTATTTTTTCTCACAAAAAAACTCTAAATTGGTATACCTTTGACAAATTTACTCCAAACTAATACACTTGTGACAAATTTACCTTTTGTTAGTTTTTGTTAAATTTTATTGTCAAATTATTAAGTTAAATGATATGTAACAGTTGACTGATATACCAATTTAAGATTTTATGTTTCATTTGTCATAATTTACAACTTTTGTGATTTTTTTTGTTGTATTAATCCAATTTAACGGAGAATATATTTGTCACAAATTACCAGTTTGAAGGTTTTCTACAGTTGAATAAATTAGTTTGTGGTAAATTTGTCATAAATGTATAAGTTTAGGGTTTTTTTTTTTTGTTAATTTGGGTAAATTTGTGACAAATGTATAAGTTTGGAGTTTTTCATGGTAAAAAAAAAAGTTTATGGTAAATTTGTTATAGATATACCAGGTTTTGGATTTTTTAGGATATTAACAAAAAAAAAAAAAAAAAAAACAGTTTTCGACGCAAAAAAAAAAAAAAGAGAGTAAGTTTTTCCAAAGTAGTATGTAATTATGTGCAACAAAAGTTGTAGTAAGAGGCTAGCCAACCGAGGTGGCATGGAAAAATATAAGATTTCAGTGAGTTTTATATTCGCTAGTTGCAAGGTGTATTATATGAATATATTGATGCACCTTCTTTTATCTAATAATTAATGTGTTATAAGATTTTTTTATTTTAATTATATCTATATTGATGCACCCTCTTTTATCTAATAATTAATGTGTTCTTTTTTTATTTTAATATCTCTCTCTCTCTCTCTCTCTCTCTCTCTCTCTCTCTCTTTTGCATTTTCCTTTTTTGTCATCTTCTTTGCTTATGAGTATATCGAAAATGTGCCAACTCAAAGAGATGTTAAAATAATTACTGGGGTTTGCCCCAATGACCATTCTTTCAACTTGAAAGGGGGATGTGGGGGGTGGGGACATTTTAGTTTCAGGAGTGGGCGTTGTAAAACGAGAGAGAGAGAGAGAGGGGACATTCTTTCAACTTCAGGGGGATGTGGGGGGGGACATTTTAGTTTCAGGAGTGGGCGTTGTAAAATGAGAGAGAGAGAGAGAGAGAGAGAGAGAGAGAGAGAGAGAGAGAGAGAGAGAGGTTCATTTATATATTAAATTTTTTTAAAATTTGTCTACATCATGCCATTTCCCGTAAATGATTTCTAATCAAAATTGGTAATGAATGAATTACATTAATAAATTGTCCAAAGATTTTGGACTCAATTTGTACAATTGAAAAATTTATAACTAAATTAGTACAAATGCAATGAGTTTATGAATTTTTCAATACATTTCTTGATGACGAAAGCAAAAAGGCACCTTAAGTCAGATTTGGGGTATTAGGGCAAAACAGAAAAGTGGTACAACAAAGGGTTTGTCGATTAGTGATTGATTTTGATAAGTCGGAACCTCTATAAATCTTATGTGGACACTCTAGTGGTGACTTTGAAGTTCTGATGGAAGGAGGGACGATTGCCCAACAAGGTGACTCGAGATGGCAGCAACGCTGTGGACTCAAAAGTGCTCTCTCAAATCCAAGGCCCGATCCAGAAAGGGCCTGATTGCAGAAACGGGCCTCAAGGTGTACTTGCGCTACTTTCGTCCTATTGGAGCCCAAGTTCTTGGAAAGTCGGCTCCGGTTGGGGTCCTGTCTTTGGTCCTTTAGCTTCATGTGCGGAGTGATCATCTAATTGTTTTGCTGAGCAACGGAGTCCTCCATCTTTTCTCTATTTGTGTAATCAATTAAGGTCCCTATCAACTACTTTTTGCCAACATTATTCAGTTGATGACACGACCATGTCATTACGGTCGAAATTTGAAAAGAGGGGCATTGCGTCAGAGCCGCGCCATCGTGAATTTTCAAGCGTACTAAAGAGCGTTGGAGGTGGAGCACAGCACCTTTATATAAGCATGACTTTTTGAATGGCGTAAATAAAATTTGCAGGTATAGAGAACCACTATGCAGTGCGAGTTATGAAGACATCATATAATCAAAGCTTTGGGATACCGGAAAAAGCGTCTTTGGACACTTTCGAATGTCTCTTTCACCAATTGAATGCGTATTATCTGGTTAATGGCCGCTTATTGTTTGACACATCATTTAGTAAACACATTTAATGTACCGGTCATAATATTTCTAGCATTCCTCTCTTTTGTTTTGCTGATAAACTTAGTTTTTTTTTCCTCATTAGGCAGTTAGCTTTTTAGTCATCGTGCTATCATATATTTTAATTGCATGTTAATATTTGACAAGAAAATTATCCAAAAAGTTCAAAACTTATTGTACCACTGCTAATTTAATTCCAAACATTTTAATTTTACTAATTTAGTTCAAATCTTTTGATAATGTGCTAATTCAATCATAAACCTTTTAAAAACTTGCTAATTCAATAATAAATCTTTCAATCGTGTCAATTTAGTCTTAAACATTTTAATGATTTGCTAAACTAGTCATCAACCTTTTAACACATTATGAATTTAGTCTTACTAGCTAATTTTAGCTGAATATCAATGATATGATAATTCAGTCAATGACAGCAATTATAAGTGGCATAGCCAATGTTGACATAAACAACTTTTTTTTTTTTTTTTTTAGATTTTTTATTCTTTTATTTTTTTTTTTTTACCAAAAAAAAAAAGAAAGAAACACAAGGCCAACAGGGCTACCGACAACCTCCACTAGCCATTAAGCGAGGGCTAGCAACCTCCACTACCCCCGCCATTAAGCAAGGGCTAGCAACCTTTGATACCAGCCTTATGATAAAAGAGAAAAAAGAAAAAGAAAATACAAGAAAAAAAATTCAATTTCTTAAAAAAATTAAAAATTATCCACGTCAACATCAACTATACCATATAAAATGGCCATCATTGATTGAATCATCACGACACCAATATTTGATCAAAATTAGCCGAAAACTTAAAATGGTAATTTGTTAAAAGGTTTAGGAATAATTTGGCTAATTGTTAAATTTTTTTATTAAGCTAGCAATTGGAAGATTTATGATTGAATTGATAAAATTAAAAAACTTAAGACTAAACTAGCCACCGGACAATGGGTTAGAACTTTTTAGATATTTTTCCCAAATTTGACCCACATGCATAGAGTAATTTTTACTTTCAATTTGTAAATCAATTATTATAAATTTCATCGAACAATCTAAAACACCATTACCTTTTTGCAGAGGTTAAACCTAAGGCCAAAAAAAAAAAAAAAAAATGATAATCAGGAAACCTTTCCAAAATATCACATGGTGTAGAGAGAGAGAGAGCATTACATGACAGTGCGACAAGCCGGTTGGCCAAAATATCACATGGTGTAGAGAGACGTAGCATTACATGACGGTGCAACAAGCCGGTTCCGTTACAACATACGATGAATACGATGGATCCCACGGATACAGACAACCGGCACCTCATTTATCTTGGGCTTTCTTCTTCTTGTTTCTCCTCCTCTTTGACTTCGTTCACCGTCTCCAAAATCGCATAACCCAAGCTCTTGCGAAGCTTACTGGTGAGCTTGACCGCGTCGACTCCATCCCCTGTTACTTCAATCGTGTCTCGGTCCGTTCCTTTCAAACTCAGCGATTGGAACCCTACACGCATCGGTCGAGTAGAGAAATTGCAGACCAGTTAACCCCTTTTACTAGAAAACCACAGGGAACATGTTTTGATTTACTATCATAGTCTGATTAATTTCTGTCTGATGAATTGGTACAACAACTCTTTAAAAAGTATTAGAACTAAAATTTTATATTTCAAGAATTTTTTTGAATCTTTCTTGCGGACAACCTGAAAAATAAACTGCTTATATTACCAGGAATGGCCGTTGCAATTTGAAGAGCCTTTACACGATTATCTTGCTGATGGTTTTCATTGGTGATGGGCTTAAGGTCCGTCCGCCCATGCTGGGCCCAAAAGGCCCGGCCCACGGGAATAGGGCCCGTGGATGGGGGAAGGTATAAAAGGGAGGAGAGAGAGAGAGAGATGACACTTTTTTGGAAGAATTGACGTATGTCTTCTCCTCTCCCGCGCATTCTCTCTCAAAAAGAAAAAGAAGAAACAGTAAGCATAAGGCATCGTTCTTCTTCCCTTTAAGGCACCATCGGATCGAACATGACCAGATTTTCTTCCTCTAATCAGCGTCGGTGTCTAATCTGTGGCTAACAAGGTACGCTCGAATCCGTGGTGTGCTTTACGATCGGTGATACGTGTTATTCCCGGGCTTTGTCTTCCGCATTGATTTAGGGGTTCGATTCAGTGTCGAATCCGGTTTTCGGGGATCCGTTATTCCCAACATTGGTACCAGAGCCCTAGTTCATGTTTTTCCTGATCAATTTGATGTTTTTGATTGATTTTTTTCGCGAAAGAACTTCGGCCGTACCGATTGGGGCAAAAATCCCAACACCCGAGCACTGTTCGGCCATTTTTTCGAGATTTCGTAAGTCGAAATCAAATTGTGATGGCATAGGAAGAAAGGCGACGTCGAGACGAGTCTGGAGATAAGTCGAGCGCCGCCGGGCGACGCCGCACGAGCCCACATGCACGGCCAGAAGGCGCTGCGCGTGGGCGCGACGCGCCCGGAAGTGCTGGATTGCCCAGCGCATGCGGCACACGCGCCGGTCGGCGAACCGGCGCATGCATGCTGCCGGCGGGCGAACCGGCACGCGCCGGTCTGCGGACTGACGCGTGCTGACGTTACTTAACGGTCAGTAACCGCTAGGGTGACATCATCGATGACGTCAGCATGACGACGTTTCGCCTGGCGGTCACCGGCCGGCGACCTGACCGGCGATCCGACCCGACCCGAACCAAGGAGAACCGACACGCGCACGGCACGTGCCGTCGGTTCATTCGAGCCAGCCCGATCGGTTTGACCGGTCCGACCGGTCTGTCCAGTTCGACCGGTCCGACGTCTGACGACCGTTGACCGACGACCGTTGACTTTGACCGTTGACCGACGGCCGTTGACTTTGACCATTGACCGTTGACAAAAAAAAAAAAGGAATTTGTTTCGTTTTCATGTATGCCTATGTGGTTTATATGTAATCAATTATTTATTCTAGATTTGTTGCATGAATCATGGAAAATTATGTATTTTCCATTTTGTTTATTATGGATTATAAGTGATCAATTTAAGTTCTGCATTCGTTGTAGGAACTATGATGCGTTATGCACGGATACCTGCAATCCCGAGAATGGACGAGGGAAATGCAAGACTTAAAATGCTGATGTTAGATTTAGCTAAATATCGGTGGCATAACGGTGATTTAGTATCACATGTGGTCAATGTCAATCAGATGATACAAGAAATCATCAGTAATGATTATCTTATGCCGAATTTTGAGATGGTACCAACTTTGATGAACACTCTTCCACCTGAATGGCAAGCTGTGTTAGGTCGGCTATGGGAGGTCAACGTAGTCCCGGGTTATAGAAGGCTAGTGGAAGCTTTTGTAAGAGAGTACTATAGGATTGAGTTGGCCAAAACTTCAACCCTTAGATTGAGCGCCACATGGCGTAGAGTAAATGTGCCTTGGTGGCGACATGAATGCTCTCCAAAATTTTTTCCATGGTTGGCAAATGTGCCTTCAGTTTTCTCAGATGTTTTGACTTATAGATTAGAATGGACATTTCCTATTTAGTTCTATGATTAATTATGTAATGTTTACTGCCTGATTGTTGTTGATGTAGCAACCGACATTTTAGTTGTATTATGTGAAAGCACTGTTATTTTATTGGATGTTAGATAATATTTGCTTTCTTTTACTGCTGGTTGCTGTGGGTAATTAGCTGTGGGTAGTTTTAGAAGTTTTTGTAGCTTCATAGAATTGATTTTGCATATGAAAATCATATTAATGATAGTTTTAAGTTAGGATTTTTGGAGGATAATTGGAAACGTAGTGACCTTTTGATTCTGAAGCCTTACTTGAAATTATTCATTAATATGATGGGCCTATGTAAAAATGGATGCATAAATGATATGCATTAATTATTTGTGCATGTATGTCTGATGTGTTCAGATCGATGGTTCAGCAACTAAGAATATAATTGCTTATATGAACGGCAACAATTGTGAAATATTGAATACGAAGATTCAATATGTGCTGGAAAAGCTAGAAGTACTAGAAGCTCTTGACCATATTATGGAAGATCTAGAGGATGCTGTGTGCCACCTTGAGCTAGTAGAGGACTGCTTATCGGCATTTGAGCCAAAAATAGACATTGGCTATGCTGGTCCTAGCTTAGAAAGGGCTTTGAGCTCTAAACGCAAGCGTATTGATTCGTTCAATACGTGGAAATGCAAAGGATCAAGTTCTTGTTGCAAGAAATCAAGAGTTAACCAACACAAGAGAGGAAAACGTCATCAAGAGAAGAAAATGTCAAGGGTGAGGTGTTACAAATTGTGACAAGAAAGGTCACTATACTCGCAACTGTAGTAAGCCGAAAAAGGTCAACACCTCTTATACATTTAAGAACTTTGCTTATGTGTTAAGTTCTGAAATATTGGCTGAATCTAATCCTATGTGGACTGTAGATTCATGAGCGATAGACCATGTAGCGAAGGATAGAGGATCCTCGTGGAATTCCGACGAGTACCAACTGGAACTAAGTGGATCTATGTGGGATATGACTCCAGAGATGAAGTTAAAGGGATTGACACCTGCCAATTAAACATGCGTGGTGGACGCACCTTGTTCCTACATGATGTTCCATATGCTCCAAACATTCGTCGAAATTTAATGTCTGTTTTTGGTGTTGGTTAAACTTGGTTTTAATGTGAACTTTTGTAATAAATGTGTAGATTTGTATTTGGATACAAACTATTATGGTTGTGGTCACTTTCTGGATGGTTTTATTGTACTAAATGTTGACTGTGGTGATGTCAATATGTTATTCCCTTGTTTCACATCTTCTACATTATATGATAATGATGTGAATATGGATGCATGCTAGACTTGGTCATATAGGCTAACAACATATGAATATACTAGCCAAAGAGGGCTTGTTGGGCAATATTGAAAAAGACAATTTGTTCATATGTGAGCATTGTCTAGTAGGGAAAATGACAAGGAAACCATTTGGAAAAGGTAAAAGAGCTGAATTTCCTCTGCATTTAATCCATTTGGATGTCTCTGTGGTTCAATGAATGTGAGAGGAAGGCAATGAGCTGTTTATTTCATCACTTTTTTTTTTATAGATGATTATACTCGAGTCGGATATGTCTATTTGATTTCTCATAAATCTAAAGCATAAGTTGTTTCAGAAGGTTTTTTGAACCTAGCAGAAAATCAATTAGACAAGAAAATAAATGTATTTAGATTCGATCGAGGTTGAGAATATTTATCTGATAAGTTCAAAAAATTATGTGATGAAAAATGAATAGAAAGATAGTTGTCTATTCCATATACTCCTCAACAAAATGGTGTTGCGTAGAGAATAAAACGAGAACCCTACTTGGAATGGTTAGGTCCAAGATGGCGCATGCTAACTAACCTATCACTTTTTGGAGTGATGCGTTGTTAACTGCTGCCAATATACTTAACCTGATACATTCCAAATCAGTTATTTCTACTTCATGTGAGTTATGGACAGTTAGAAAATCGGACTTAAGTTTTCTTAAACCATGTGGTTGTGCTGCCTATATTCATGAGTCCTCTCACAAGTTTGGGAAATTGGGTCCCAAAGAAAATAAGAGTATTTTCATGAGATACTGCGAACACTCAAAATGGTATGTGTTCATAGGTGAGCAGGAAAGTGGGAGTATAACTGAATTTGAATCACGAGATGTCACATCCTTAGTGGATGGATTTCTTAAGAAGGGCGAAATAGGGGAAAATTACTCTCTATTTGAAACCTTGGATCAAGAAAATGATGTTAGTGGAGTTCGTCCAAGTGGGAGTAATATGAGATGTGATGAATTGAATTCAACTCATTCTCAATTGCAACCACCTGATGTGACGACATCATCGTTACCTAATCCAAGTGGGAGCATGATGGGGAATGATGTGCTAAGTATACAATCTCCCATACGGTGAACAAGTCGCCAAACTATTCCCCGTCGATGTTTTGACATTGATAGGGAAACTTTTATGGTTACTCCACAAGATGAGGATGAGCTAAGAAATATTAATGAGGCTCTGAATTGCTTTAATAAGGAAAAATGGATTCATGCAATGAAAGAGAAAATGGAGTCAATGAAATCAAACCAAGTCTGGAAACTGGTTGATCTTCCAAAAGGACACAAAGCTATTGGGAACAAGTGGGTTATCAAAATAGAGCGAAAGGCTGATGGCTCGATAGAAAGGCATAAGGCTCGCCTTGTGGCGAAGGGGTATAATCAACAGGAAGAAATTGATTATGAAGATACATTTTCTCCTGTAGAGGGATTTATCTCGATTTGCATTATTCTGGCAATAGTGGCTAGTATGGATCTTGAGTTATATCAAATGGATGTAAAGACTACTTTCCTCAATGGAGAATTAAAGGAAGGAACATATATGGAACAACTTGCTAGTTTCATAGTGAAAGGCCAATAAGAAAATGTATGTCGACTTTGGGGGTCGATATATGGCCTTAAGCAGTCGTCAAGACAATGGTATATACGTTTTCATAATGCCATAATGGCATATGACTTTATAATGATAGATGAGGATCATTGTGTATATATCAAAAGATCCAAGGATCAATTTGTGATCATATCATTATATGTTGATGATATATTAATTGCCAGAAGCAATATAGAGTTTGTTAATACTGTCAAGAGTTGGTTGTCTTCCAACTTTGAGATGAAGGATATGGGTAAGGCTGCATACACTCTTGGAGTTAAGATTTCAAGAGATCGTTTTGAAGAGATCGTTGTCTCTTTCACAAGAATCATATATAAGTAAGATTCTTAAACGATTTCGTATGCAAGATTGTAAACCAATAGACACTCCTATTGCAAAAAGGTGAAGGATTAAGCCATAGTCTGTGTCCAAGGACTTCACAAGAGAAGGAATAGACGAAATATGTTCCTTATGCTAGTGATGTTGGGAGCTTGATGTATGCTATGATGTGTACAAGACCTGGCGTATATTTTACAGTTGGAATGGTAAGTAGATACCAATCCAATCTAGGTACAGCATAATGGAAAGCCGTTAAAAGAATACTAAGGTATCTAAAGGGAACTGCTGATTATACACTGAGTTATAAAGGAAATGATCTGCAACTCAAAGGCTATTCTGATGCTGATTGGGGGAGGAGATTTAAATGAAAGGAAATCTACCTCTGGATTTGTTTTCTTACTGAATAATGGCACCATATGTTGGAGCAGTAAGAAACAAAAGTGTATAGTCTTGTCCACAATGTAAGTTGAGTTCGTGGCATTATCAACAGCAGTGTAAGAAAGTGTTTGGCTTAAGAGATTTTTGGATCATTTAGGTGTTATTGAAAGTGCTGCAGATTAATTGTTAGTTAACTGTGATAGCCAAGCAGCAAAATCGTACACCAAAGATCCAAAATATCATGGCAAGACCGAACTCATAGATACCAAGTATAATTTTGTAAAGGATATGGTTGCACAAAAGGATGTGAACTTACGCATAGAATGGTAGCAGATCCTATGACAAAGCCAATATCTAGAGATGTGTTTTGTGGCCATATGAAATCTCTAGGATTGCGTAGAGATTGATGTACTGAATATTGTATTTTCCCTAAGTGTTCACATTTGATGAATTTGTGTTTTCATCATTAATGCCTATGAATCTTTGTTTGATCTTTATGCATCTTAATGCTTAGTGCATTACTTTAAGTTGAGAAGTATGTCGGACAGATATAAGATTAGCCCACTCACACGGGTAATCGCTTCTATTTACTGTGTGATAAATAGAGATGAGACTGTTTTTAAGCTTATTATTTAGGTGATAATCGAGAGCTCAAGCTTAAAACATGTATGTCGCCTTAACTAGGTGTTAAGATAATGATATAATACTTACTATGTCCGAAAGTAAAATACCCCACATATTTTACTTTATCTGTCTAAGATGCCAGATGTGAGTTCTGATGAATTTTGTGAATGAGTAGATACGTGAACTCAAGTTAGACATTGGGTATGTCTGAACTATCATCTGTACGGTATTGAAAGGTGTAGACATACGCTCCATGGGAAAGGAGTTAATACCGTAATACGTATTTCATACTACGTATGCATGAGACGACCAATAAGAGTGGCAAAAGTTTGATCTCAACTTTTATGTCGTGTGAGACTCTTGAGGAAGAGAGTTCCTCAATTTCTTAGTCCCATCATGACTCTTATTTATTTTCAAGATTTCTATTTAGTGTTTGCTATCTTAGGATGTTGCCAATGGTCATGAGTGATTCGATCTAATGGGACATTTCTAGAAAAGCAAGCTGAACTGAAATTGAGAGTTTGAAGGAAAGAGGAAGATCGAATTTGGAGAATCACATCATATAGTTTTGTATTCACCGGTTAACCAATTATGACTATCTTTGTGATAATCATAATTGTGAATACAATATATATATATATATATATATATATATATATATATATATATATATATATATATATCATTGTTTAAAAGAGATCAAGAGAGATATAAATGTAATCGATCGATCTAGGGTACAACATACTAAATTTACTCGGAGTGTGACGCCAATTATGAGCTGCTATATATTCCTAATAGATGTATAGCAACGAGCTCTCAAAGTATGTTGGTCGCACGGATTATTCACCAGTATGAATGTTGAAGAGAGGTAAAGAGAATGCTGTTCAGTCCACCATGTGCGAGTGGGAGATGATGATTTTAATTGGTGATGGGCTTAAGGCCCGTCTGCCCATGCTTGGCCCAAAAGGCCCGGCCCACGGGAATAGGGCCCGTGGATGGGGGAAGGTATAAAAGGGATGAGAGAGAGAGAGAGAGATGACACTTTTTTGGAAGAATTGACGTACGTCTTCTCCTCTCCCGCACATTCTCTCTCAAAAAGAAAAAGAAGACACAGTAAGTATAAGGCATCGTTCTTCTTCCCTTCAAGGCACCATCGGATCGAACAGGACCAGATTTTCTTCCTCTAATCGGCGTCGGTATCTAATCTGTGGCTAACAAGGTATGCTCGAATCCGTGGTGTACTTTACGATCGGTGATACGTGTTATTCTCGGGCTTCGTCTTCCACATTGATTTAGGGGTTCGATTCAGTGTCGAATCCGGTTTTCGGGGATCCGTTATTCCCAACACTTGCCTTCTAAAATTTGGGAAGAGTGAGAACTTCTGATTCCTACCATTAATGGACACCTTGACCACCACCTTTTTCTGGAATAATAATATATTTGTGTATATATACATACAAATATACAATAAAATAATATGTTCTTGTAAAAATAATTATAATATTGTTATTCTATGTTACGTACCTTAGCCATAGTCTTGGTTTGCTAATAATGCTCGTCGATGGACCTGCAGATAATTACTCCAAATTTTTAGAATATGAGAGATGGACTGAGTTGAGTTAGGGAAGGATATTTGAATCGTGAAGGCGATTTGGACAGTGTCTTCCATATCTATAGCCATTTCTCTGAAGATAGTTCATTCATATCGAGTCTTGACTGGAGTATCCTATGTGGACAAAGGAAATTTCCCAACAAATCTAAAATAAAAAGTTTAAAAAAAAGGTGGAAAAAAACATGTTGGATTTTTTTTTTCAGGAAATTTATGTCGGGAAATTTTGACACAACCTAAGTTTTTTTTTTATAAAGATAATTTCGAAATGATTTCCCTATCATAGAATACAAAATGCACAAAATAGGGCAAGGCTACAAACCCAAGCTGCTCAATTATCAAAGAAACATCTCGAGATGCAAATAGATGTGGCATGACCGACTTATTGTTTCGCCCACATGGTATGCATTCCATGTTGGGGACAAAATTTTGCACCCATCAAAAGGAAGAGGAAGATGAATTAAAAAAAAAAAAAGGTTGCCTCGAGGCATTGAGAAGATTCGAGCCGTTACCTCCTCTGGGATGCAAGTAACAGCTACTTTCAGGTAGATTCTTCAAACTAATGTCTATATTATTGGAGAACTATCGATTTTCGTGGGGCTAGGGGGGCAAATTAATACTCGACACCCAGCGCACCTGAAGTGTTGAGCTAACAGCCCTAATATCGCTTGTTGGACTCACGTGGATATTCGGACTAAAAATAAATACTCTCTTTTATTATTACTAGAAGACTCAATTACACACCCACACTCACACAATGAACTCTCTACCTTCATCTCCACACTCTACACCAATCTCTGCTCACGCCTCTCACAACACCGCGCACTACCCCACAACACTCTACCGAGTTGGAAAGGGCAAACCACCTATTCGTACTAAGTAAAGTCAAGTTGGGTCCCTCACGTATTTTCCCAGCAAGTTGGCAGCTTTCGCTAATTTTCCACATAGAAGACAAGCAACAGCTTAGAGTAGAAAATGGAGTCTTCAAGTTGTCAAAAATCATGACAATATAGACAACTTACAATCACGATCAACTATTCTAAAATGGCATATAGAAACCTAGAAAAATTAGAATTCAAAACATTCTATTATGATATAATGTAAGATTTGTGAAACCACTGCCTCACAAAGGTAGTAGATAAAGTGAAGGCAAAATTTTTATGTGAGATATGGAAATATATAGGCAACCCTATGTACCATGCATACAACACCAATTCTTGAAAAGGGTCCTTCGTACTTTCTATTTTACTCTATTGAAAAATACCAACAACGCAATGAGCAATATCCATTGAATGTGAATTGAAAGAGCTAGTTACTTTATAGAGAATATTTAAAATCGAACTCTACATGTTCTCATATATATTTAGATGTGTATTGAGACTGTATCCTTTTCAACCTCGAAAGATGATATCTTTTTCGTGATAAATTGAAAAGTGTTGATTGTTCACTGACTTGATAGGATCCCAATCTTATTGTGTGAGAGTGTGCGGTCCACATGTATATACGTGTGTTATCAATGTGATCAATCAAAGGTCATTCTCATTTTTCCTGGCCCCCCGCTCTCTCTCTATCTCTCTCACTCTCAAAGGTGCTTGTAGTCATGTAATACGTGTTCTAAGCAAGACATTAACAAGATGAATAGAACAAACTCCCAAGACCAAGACCTGTGACTTTCAAGTTTCTAACCGAGAGTAGAGAGTAGGGAGAGGCTTGACCACTAGCTAAAGGAGGAAGAAAGAAAGGAAAAATAAATAAAAAATAAAAGAAAAAATAAATTCAAAAAATATGAAAATATTATTAAAAATTGTCCATATCAACTATGGCATGCCACATAGGACGAGCGGTGTCCACGTCAGCAATTTTAGGTCAAAATTGACAAGAATATTTAAAACTGAATTGGCAAAACATTATAAGAATTAGTACTCAATTGGCACGATTAAAATATTTAAAATTGAATTGGCAAAAGTACAATAAATTTAGGAATTTTTGGACAATTTTCCCGTATACTAACCTTGTTGCTCATGAACAAAGAAACATTTAGCGACAAATAGATGTGGCATGAGCGACTTTTCGTTTCGCCTGCATGGCATGCATTTCATGTTTGGGGCAAATTTTAGCATTCATCAAAAGGGAAAGGAAAATAAATTTAAAAAAAATGGTGGCTCGAGGCATCCAGAGGATTCCAACCGTTGCCTCTTCCGAGATGCGAGTGGCTGATATTTTCAGGTAAATTTTTCAAACTAAATGTATATATTATCTGAAAGTTATCGAATTTTGTGGAGCTAGTAGGTTAAATAATGCCCACACGCAGCGCAGCCCTTGTCTTTATATAGCACATTAAGGTAGCAGATAATGTGGAGGGAAAGCTTTATACGAGATATAGAAAGATATAGGTGACTCTAGTCTCTGTGCACCACACACATAACACCAATGCTCGAAAGGTATGTCCTTTCTAATACTCTATTGAAATTTCCCAACACCGCATCCGAAATATCCAATATATGCAAATTGAAGGAGTTAATTACTTTCTCGAAGAATAAACTTTCGATAAATATCTAAATTCAAACTCTATATGATCTCATATATATTAAAATGATATCATTTTCATCTTTAAAAGATGATGAGATTTCTTTCGAGAAAAATTGAAAAATGCCGATCGAATGGATAGGATCCTAATCCTATCATTTGTGAGTGTGTGGTCCGCATGTACATACGCAGGAGTTATCGATGAGATCAATTAATTGTCATCCTCGTTTCCTCAAATCGGTCGCTTCCAAGCTTCAAGCCAAGAGCGAAGCGTAGGGAGAGGGACGTTTCCTTAGGTCTCGACAAAACAAAACGCGAAGAAAGGTCAACTGGAAATTAATAGATTTGATCGAGCATAGAAAGTGAATGCTTCGGAGCGAATGAGACCGTAGCGAAGACGTTCCTCCTCTTTCTCTTCAACCATTGGTCAACTACATGGGAAATCAAGAAGCATGATCGCTTTTAGGTAGAGCGAGATCAAGAGAATTCCATGCTCTAATTGAAAAGAGCTAGCAAATGTTGGGGATACTCATGATTCCTAGAATAGGATTTTTCTTAATATACTTCGGGAGCAATCGCAACCGTTGATTTTGGAAAAACGACAATACCCGGATCCATTTGAATCCACTTATGGATCAAAATAGATGGTTCCGGTCGTGTTTATAAGTACCGAAAAAAAAAAAAGGTTCTGCAATGGAAATTCTTGGAAATATTCTCCATCTAAAAGAAAACGTCCAATATGCTTAGCAACCCTCGCTAGGCTTAGGAAAAAAAAGGAAAAGGAAGAAAAAATAAAAGAAAAGAAAGAATATTAAAATAATATAATTTTTAAAAAAAATTATAAAAATTATTTACATTAACTCGGCTATCTTACGTTGGTTGTGTGACGTAGGACAACTCTCATCCATGCAAGCAATTGCTAGTCAAAATTGGCCAAAATAATTAATTGGCAAATAGCCAAAAGATTTAAGACTAAATTAGCAAAATTTAATTGTTTAGGTTTAAATTGGCACAAGTATAATAAGTTATAACATTTTTTGCAATTTCCCCGCATGTGCGGTCACAACACACTAGCTTTTTTTTTTATGTGCATTTCAATCGTAAGGTTTTTTTTTTTTGTTTTTTTTTTTTATTTACTAACAAATTTTATTATGTTGATTTATATTTTTCATTTGATAAAAAAATCTATCCAAGTAACATATTCTATGAAGAGCTTAAGTCAGTCAAATGTTTTGGTATGTATATGCATGTATTTTAGTGATATAGGTTGGGTCGATATAATTGTATTGTATAAAATTAGGCCGATATGGGTTAAAGTGATCAATTCGAATCGGATCATTTTCAATTCAACCCACCGGTTTGACAAAATGGGCCCACCTGTGCATATGACAACATTTTTTTACAACCGTAACCCTTCAAAACTGGATGAAGACATATTCCAAAGGGTAAAAGTTGACCTACAACTGCTAAGGATGTGTCGAATGACCTCACAAAAGATGAAATACCCGTTTCGTGGTTAGTAACTGAAACGAGAAAGCTAGGCCAAGCATGCTCCGTGTGAAGAGAGCTTGTGACCAAAAGGGTAGCATTAAGTTGGTTTTGGAAACTATCATTGAGTGGATTCCTAGATAGATAAGCCTGGAAATGGTCATGGGCTATGGCCTCTTGACCCTGGAGTAAAATTTTCCAGTCGATTTATGCAGCTATTTTGAGAAATATATATGTATATTAATTTTTCGATTTTATAGTATATAGATTAGCCTTCTCATTGTTTATAAATATGTTAGTATAAGCACCAGACGTTTGCTAAGAAATGCAAAATGTTAAACAAAAAGTTAATCGACAAATTAAGGGAACTTAATCGATTTCTGCATTGCCCAAACATCACCTTACCGTATATCATATTCCTTTGTAAATTAGCCTGTGTATATATATAATATCATCAGAGAGAAAAGCAACATGAACCTCACACTACAATACCATCTTATATTAATCACAATGATATTACAGCCAAAGCCGAAAGCTGGTCATTCGAACCATTCGAGTCATTCAAATAGAAAAGCCCGAAACCATCGTGCACAGAAATTCTGCGTATTGTTAGTGGTATGGGTGAATCAACCGTTGGTCAGAGGTGGAACGAGGATGTATGATTTAAAGTGTTGATATGAATGGACGGATGATTAAGACCGCGCCACCTGATTTCTCTGGTGCAAGAATGGAATAACTTGCCATGAAGCAACGAATGACTCCAACCAGAGAGAAGCAGGAACAAGCCATGAAGTTTCATGCGGCATCAGCACTTGTTGCTCCCCCCACCCCTCCCCTCCCCCAGGCAGCGTCTTCGACTCCCTGGTCGTCCAGTTCGTTTCCGGTTCTCTATCTTGCCACGTCTCTCCCATTGACCTCGGCTGGTCTATTCACTCTGGCCGTCAATGGGTCGTCTTCTCGGCTCAAGCTTCCCTAGCCGTGGAGGTTGAAACTTGTTTCCGTTCGCTCGAAAGGCCCCGCTGCTTCTCTCTGCACCGAGACCCGAGGAATTGTACCGTGTCATCGAAACTCCGTAGCCTTGGAAGCACGGATGAACCAGTCGCCTTTTGAGATTTCATAGCAGGTTAGGAAGAAAGATGTCGGATGTGGAAAGTGTTTGTCTAATGTTCTTTTCACAAAGGGAGAGAAATAAAGGAGCTGGCCACAAAAGCCCGTTTGCAAGCAAGACATGCCTGTATAATAGTTTTTAATCTATTGTGAGAATAGTAATCTATTTTAGATCACAAAAAAAAAAAAAAAAAAAAAAAAAATAACAGTCTTTGCTAATAAAGATCCAACGATTCTCATCGTGCTCCACCCGAAGTTGCGGCATAGCCACTGGCGACAGGGATAACATAACCCTAACCGGTGGCTGGTGAGGATTTACTGGCAAGCATCGCTTGCCCTCACCGAGAGCGAGAAACTCCTCGGCAAGTGCCACCTCTCTCTCTCTCTCTCTCTCTCTCGCTATTTCTTTGTTTTCTTAAAAAGAACTTAATTTGCTATTATGTCTGCTATTGATACACGGAAGATTTTGATTGCAGAAATCAAGAGGCATAAAAGGACGTGGTTGCTCAATAAAAAAGAGTTCTAGAGAGCCAACATGCATCAATACTTGATGTTAAAGAACTAAAATTGTACTTAACCCAATAAAATAGGTTTATATAGTGATTATGAAGTCCGAAGGAAGACTAGTGGGCATATCTAACAAGTCGTGCCCAATACGGCGGATTTGATTTAGAGGGCATTGAGCATTGCGGGTTCTTTAACCTATTAATCTCCACCATCAAATCATATCAAGTTAGAGGAACCGTAATGATATGCTATGTATTAAACAATGTGACTGATTTCTGTTCGGTGCTTTGATGGACCCACTAACTTAAATGGTTCTGCCACGTTACTTGGTAAAGCCATATAGTATATCATTGTTCGTGTTTCTAGCATCACTCTATTTGTTTTGCCGATATATGTAGTTTTTGCGGTTTGTTTGTTGGCCATCCGAGTGAAAATTGGCTATTACTGCCATTAGTTTTTTTGTTTGGTCAAGTATTGGCATTAAGTTAAGTCGCTGATTTTAATCCGTTTATATGGGCACGACATGGTAAAACTGCCCCCAAGGCGTGTTCGATCAGCCGGTCTCACCTTTTCAAAACCCTTTGTGAACCTAGGAAGGTCGGTAAGAAGTTCTTGTTCATGCCCTCCATTTTCTAAGGTCGACATAAAGGAGAAATTTCGATGAAGACGTATGCCCTAGACCTTGGATGAATGGAAACAGAACTTTGATGTCTCTTCCGGATCTGCCATGAAATTTCATATCATTGGATTTATTGCTTAAAAATGCTGTGAAGAATTATTTGATGGATCAAGACCCATTTTATAAAAATGTGTTGCGCAAGTCAAGACCTATATTCCAATTGCGCGTTGAAATATGGCCCGCATGCATGGTGCAATTTTCACTTTCCATTTGTAGCATCGTTAATATAAACACGACCAATTTAAACAAGCTCACCATTATTCAGAGGCTCAAATACAAGCGAAATGAAAGCGAAAGCGATAGTAGGGAAATTGTTGGGAAGTATCGCATGGCGTAGAGAGAGAGAGAGAGAGACGGGGGGGGGGGGGGGGGGAGGGAGCGCGCTTTACATGATAGTACAACAAGCTGGTCCGGGTTCGGATTCCATTACGATGTACGTCGGCGGATGTGCAAAGACAACCTGCGGCTCCTTTACCTTGGGCTCCTTTGCCTGGGGCTTTTGCTCTTCTTTCTTCTCCTTGACTTCCTCCACCGCCTCCAACTTCGCATGACCCACGTTCTTGCGAAGCTTCGTGGTGAGCTCGACTGCATCAAATTCATCCCCCGTTACTTCAATCACATCTCGGTCCGTTCCTTTCAAACTCAACGATGAGAACCCTACATGCATTGATCGAGCAAAGAAGAGAAATTAGCTTCCAAGGAAATGGAAATAGTTTAGGTTTTATGCTTGCTTCTCAGCCTACTCTATTACATATGGCAAAGAAAGGTTCTCTTTTTTGTTGTAAAAACTTTGCTTCTGTCAATCCTGAAAACCAATTCATTCCTTCAAGCAACAAGTTTCCTTTTGGCAAGGACTTCTCCAGCGCCTGCAGGTATCACAACTAATTTTCTGTCTTCAGGAACTTTTTTTTATCTTTCTTGTGGACAACCCTAAGTACACCTCTAATGTTATTTTAGTTTTTGATTATTACCTGGGACAGTGGCTGCAATTTTAAGAGCCTCCGAGCGATTATCTTGAGCTCCAAATTTCGGGCAGAGCCAGAACTTCAGCTTCTTACCGTTCATGTTGGACACCTTGACCACCACCTTTTTCTGCAAGCACAAAGAACCGGGACCATATATATCAACATTTTCTGGTAAACAGATCAAACATTAAGTGTCATACTAGATTTCGCACCTTAGCCATCGTCTTGGTTTGTTGAGGATGCTCTTCGACAGGCCTGCAGATAATTTTCCAATCTTCTTAGAGATGGACTGAATAGAGTTGGGGCATGATTTGTATTGTGTAGACGAAAGAGAGATAGAGAGAGAGTGTGTTTATAGCCATTTTCTTCTATTCATATTGACTCTTGACTGGAGTTTTTCACGTGGAAAAAGGGAAATGCCGCCACAAATTTCAACAAGAAAAGGCGGAAAGAAGCTAGACAGAGCTGTGGTGGGGGGGGGGGGGGGTGGGGCGGGGGGTGCGGTTTGTGGAATACAGAGCTGGGGTAATCTGTGTGGGGAAATTTCAACGTGACCTGCGAGCTGCGACCTGCGACCTACCTCCAAGACAAGTCCGGAGACGTCGCCTTCTGAAAGGAAATGCAGGACAATGGAGGAAATACTATTCTGTGTATTTCATTATCACAAATGTAAGTGTCAGTATTTGTAGTACAAAAGAGAATAAAAATGATTCAGAAAAAATATATACGCAATATTGTTTTTCCTAAAATATTCTATGTCTATGATTTGCTATATCAATTGTAATCTCAATAGATAAGATCAAATTCTTCCTCCAACACTCCCCCTCAAGCTGGCGGCCTATAAATGTCAAAGGCGCCAAGCTTGCCCAACAAATATCTATGTTGTCTTGGGCATAACGGCTTAGTGAAGATGTCTGTTGGCTGTTTTATAGTTCCAATTCCTCGAGTTGTAATAATGCCTTCTTGAATTTTTTTCTCGAGTAAAATGACAATCAACTTCAATATGCTTCGTTCTCTCATGGAAAACTAGGTTTGCCACTAATGTTAGTGCATCATCATTATCACAAAACAATTCACTTGCTCCGTTGACTTGCACACCAAGATCTTTTTGTAATCATCGTATCCAAACTATCTTGCATACAGTTTTTGCTATGGCTCGATATTCTGATTCTGCTGATGAAAATGAAACTGTTGACCGTTTCTTCGTTTTTCATGAAATCAAGGACTTTCCCAGCTTGATGCAAAAACCAATAATGGATCTTCTTGTCATAGGACAAGTAGCATAATCTATGTCACAATATGTTGTCATCTTCATGTTGCAATGATGGGATAGTAGAATTCCAAGTCCTGGACATCCCTTCAAGTACTTTACAACCTTTAGTGCTACATTCATACATGATGGCTTCGGGTTGTGCATAAATTGACTAAGTATTTGTACTGAATAACATATGTCAGGCCTGGTCATGGTGAGATAGATTAATTTGCCAACAAGTCGCTAGTATACCAATGGATCCTTGAGCAGTGGATCTTCATTTGGAGAAGAATAACTTACATCATATTCATATGTTGTCAACTTATATTCTACTCAATAGGTACAGCAGCTAGTTTGCACCCCAAAAATCATGCATTTGATATGATTTCCAGGATGAATTTTCACTGACCGAGACAAATTTCCTCATTGGATCGAGCTATTTCGATACCAAGAAAATATTTTGGAGGATCCAAATCTTTAATATGAAAAGTCAAATGCAAGTATCCTTTGAACTTTTGAATTGCAACATTATCATTTCCCATGATAAGTATATCGTCAATATAAATCAATATATAGATCAATGAAGTACCTTTGGTCCATGTGAACAATGAATAATCATGCTTTGAATGTTGAAAACCCATATTTGTAAGTGCTGCAGTAAATTTTTCATACCACTGTCGAGAGGCTTGTTTAAGCACATATAGGTATTTGTGGAGACGGCACACTCGAGACTCCCCTTGTCTACGTAATCCCTGTGGAAGCTCCATATAAATTTCTTCATCAAGCTCTCCATGAAGGAAGGCATTGTTGACATCCATATGATGTAAGTCCCAATTACGTAATGCAACAATCGCTAGAAAAGAGCGAACATTGACCTCTTTAGCAACTGGAGAAAAAGTCTTATGATAGTCAAAGCCTTCACACTGCGTGAATCCTTTAGTGACAAGTTGAGCCTTGTATTGCTTAATTGAACCATCTGCCTTATATTTTATTTTATAAACCCATTTGCAGCCAATGGGCCTTCTATGAGAAGGCAGAGGGACGATGTCCCAAGTGTTATTCTCTGTGAGAGCAGCAATCTCTTCTTTCATGGCCCTTTGCCAACGAATATCACCCGCTGTTTCCTCATAGGAAGTTGGTTCTTTTTTTTTTGGTAAAAATCATAGGAAGTTGGTTCTTGTTCTACATATATCCGACTAATGCAACACACGTGTTCCCGTGATAATCGACCGAAAGAAACATAGGAGGATACTGGATATTGTGTACCTGAAGTCCTCAAGGTAGAGCATATATAGTCCTTGGTGCATGTCAGAGGACGAACTTGTCATCATGAGCGTCTAGGCCTGTCAATTGCTAGGGATGATGGTCCAATATGATGTTGCCATGACAAAGGAGGCCCATTACTACTTTGCCTTGTTGGAGAATCAGAAGACCCAGTAGTGAGAGTAGGAGATCCGAGGCATGCCATCGCAGAACATGGGTCAGAAAATGATTGATCTTGTGCAATCAAGACATATTGTGGCTGTACAGAAATATCCTCCACAGATAAAAATTGTCGATAACTTGATTCTGTCATGGGTGTTTCATGTGAAGTTGCCATTTCTTGGAAGGAAAATATATCATCATGGAATATAACATCACGACTAACAAAGAAACGACTTATAGATACCTCCATAACCCGATAACCCTTTTGTAGGGTGGCATATCCCATAAAGACACATCGAAGAGCACAAGGATCCAATTTATGTTGATATCGAACATTCGTCATGTAGCAAAGACAACCAAATACTCAGAGATGACTAGTGTTTGGTTTCTTACCAAAGAGCATTTCAAAAGGGGTGCAACCTTTTAATATTTTAGTTGGCATGCGATTAATTAAATAGGCTGCCGTGATCACACAATCTCTCCAAAAAGATCCAGGAATGGAGGCTTGATATTTCAGCGCGCGAGCAACTTCTAGAAAGTTTCAATGTTTATGTTCGACAATTCCATTCTGTTGCAAAGTGTAAACACAAGAACTCTTATGGAGAATTCCTTGTGATGACAAAAAAGATTGATACTCAGTTGAAAAGAATTCACTTCCATTGTCTATAAGAATCCTCTTAACATGTTTATCAAACTGATTTTTAAGCATGGATAAGAATTTTAATAAACATGAAAAAGCCTGACTTTCGGATTGTATGAGAAATACCCAAGTGGCACGAGAATAATCATCCACGATGGTAAGAAAGAATCGGGATGCATCACGATGTGATGTGTGAGAAGAACCCCAAATGTACTAGTGGCTCAAGATACACTAGTTGGGAATGGATGTCTTGTTTGTTTTGCTAGAGGGCATACTTTACAATCAGAACAAGGAAAACAAGGACTATGACCTAGACGCTTATGAGAAAGTAAAATTTTATTTCCAACAATAGCATTACAAGAAATGCCTTTATTCAAAGAGGAAATATCAAAATCTTTGGGGAAATTAATCCAAAAATACAACCCTTGTTCCATTCTACCCAAGCCCATCAGTTTTCTAGTCAAAAGGTCTTGAAAGGAACAATTTTCGCAGTTCAAATTGGCTCAGCAATAATTGTCCTCACAAACTTTGGAAATAGCTATGAGATTGAATTCAAATTCCAAAATATAGAGAACATTTTTAAGGATAATGTTTGGGCTAAGGTGAATAGTACCAATCTTTTTTACATCGGTAATATTTCCATTTGGAAGCCAAACATATATGGAATCAGGCTTTGTAGAGGTACTAGAAAACAAATATTCATGGCAAATTATGTGATCACTGGCGCCCAAATCAATAATCCATGCATCAACTAGAATATTATTAGTCTTGTTTGATGATGTACCTGAGAAATTTGCAGTTTTGTCAACTATCTATAATTGATTTAGCGCCATCATAATGTTTTGATATTGATCCTGGGAAATAGGCTAATGAGATCTATCATTTCCTTGTGCTGACACCTAATAAGCAGAAAATTCTTTTCCTTTCTTTTCTTTGTCAATGGGCTTACCATTTAATTTCCAGCATGTCTCAATGGTATGATGAGGATGCCGACAATATTGACAATATTTACCTTTAAATTTATAATTTTGGCTTCCTCCCTTCTGTGATGACGTGGCATTATAATGACCACTGGATTCGGCCCCATACGAGATTAAATGAGAGCCGTTAGATTCGCCGCCTCTCCTCTAATCCACGACGTTCGATTAGGTGAAATTTGGGCCGTCAGATCCGCGCCCCTATTTATCTCTACCGTAAGTTCTGCTGAATGAATAAGGACCGTTTGATCCAAGCTTCTAATTTGGACTGTTCATTCGGTAAGCCCTAAAATTAGGGTTGTCTTCATCTTCTTTAGTTTTCGCGAAAGACCTAGGGTTTCCTCCCGAGGCTACTGCTTGCTGCGACAAGCGAAGGCCACCATGGGAGCGACCTGAAACCCTTGCCGACGTAGTAAGGGCCATGCTTTCTCCTCCCCTTCCAAGTCCGGTAGCAACTATTCGCTGATTCTCCTTTTGGATGGCAAGTTGGAAGATGCGGCTGAGTTGCGGGACGGTCTCCATGGCGAGGATCTACGAGCGGAAAGGTACGTAGCTTTCATTTAGGGCTAATAGGAACCGAGTCACCTTCTCGCTGTCTTTTATTTCTCTATACTGCTTGAGTGTCGACTACAATCCTTCAAGCTGCTCCTCGACCGCCTCAAGCTCATTCCAGAGCATTGAGAGCCAGTTGAAATAGGCAGTAACCGAGAGGTTCCCTTGTTCCAACTCAATGAGGGCTTGAGTGAGCGAAAAAACTTTGACCTTGTCAAGCTTCTTGTACATTTCCTTGATGTTATTCCACATTAGTTTTGTGTCTTCATTTGGAGGAAGCCTAGCTATAACCTCCAACATCACACAATTTCCGATCCATGTACACACTAATTGGTTGCATTTGCACCAATGGCGTTGCAGGCATTCATCGATTGGGAAAGGGACGGATCCGTCAAGGAATCCGTCCTTATCCTTGGTAACGAGAGTCTGCCGGAAATACCTCACCCATGTTGAATAGTGATCTGGTCCAGCGAGTTGAAGAGTGATTAGTCGCAACTCTAGGTCATCAACTGGTGATGTGTACAGTGCTTTGCTGGGTTTTGGACGGTCGGCGAAAGGCGGAAAGGCTAGCAGCATAAACCCGGGTGGTAAACTTGGGTAGGGATTCATTCCCGATCCACCCGGTTCAATTCGGGTCTATGGCCTGAACTTGGATCTAGGTCTCCATTTGGGCCATAGTTGGCCCACTGTTAATTGGCCCGGTGGCCCATGGTCCTTGAACCGGAACCCATGGTACATATACGGCCATGAAGTTGGAGTAGGGAATTGTCCCGTGATTGGAGCAGAAGTAGGTTGGTCCGACGATTCTTTTGTTGTGTTTAAGATTGAATCTTGAATTTTTATATTGCTGGGGTCCTACATATTGAATGAAAGGCTGAATTCCTCTTTTCAATTTGCTGATTTTATTCTGCAGGTAGTGATTTGCAGCAACAAAAAATAGAAGACAATTGGAGGCAATTCGGAAAATTTGGTGCGGACGGTGGGTCAGAAACGTTGCTTTGATACCATGAAAGGAAATGCAGGACAATGAAGGAAATATTATTCTGTGTATTTCATTATCACAAATGTACAAGAAAGTATCAATATTTGTAGTACAAGAGAGAAGAAAAATGAATCAGAAAGAATCTATATACAATATTGTTTTTCCTAAAACATTCTATGTTTATGATTTGCTATATCAATTGTAATCTCAATAGATAAGATCAAATTCTTCCTCCAACGCTTTCCTAACATTTGCCGTGCAAATTGGGGCAAGGCCAGCGGCGACAATAAAATCGCCATAATCTACAAACCCTAACTAGTCAATCATTAAGGAGAACATATAGAAAAAACCCGGTTTAGAGAATTTAAAAGTACCACAAATCGAGAGCACGGACATGCGATTGAAATCTGTCTTTGCTCACGCTGAACACGATGATACTCTAAACCTACTGTTTACCTCTCAATAAAGTATTTTAGCTGCTCGATCTAAAGAAACATAGAGAAAACTGGGTTTGAAGAATTTAGACGTTCCGTAAATTGAGAGCATGGACTTTGCTTGTCCCCGACACATTGATACTCTAAACTGACTATTTACTTCTTGAGAAAAAAATTTACGGATTGATTACACAGTAGATATGATGTACCAACTAATTGCTTAGCTACATGGTATATCCCTGATTGGGGACATGTTATCTAATTGGTAATTCCCTCCTCATCGCTACTGTAGAGGAATACATTTTCGGAATTTAGAGAACCCCAAAAGTTTTTGGGCGCAAATTCTAAGACCTCATCAATGGCTTTTTCTAAGGAAAATGGTGGAAGATGATGAATCCTTCTGGTGGTGGAAAAACAAAAAAGAGATGCTTAAGCCACTTGAGCCTTGCGACTTTCGCATTCAATCGCAACAATAAAAAAACGGCCAGACTACTAGCTGATGTTTAGAAGCTAGATGTCACGTCCCAATCCTCGGGCACACACCCATCCCTCACTTTAGTCGAATTAATAGCGACGTCCCAGGACACATCGCCGACCCTTTCATTTTAAATGCGCATGCGGAAGCATACAACTAATCCTCAGACAATAAAATAATGGGATAAAAAAGTAGGGCTACAAATTCTTGAAATTTAAACCACACCTTTTATACATATTAGAACACTTTAGATACAATGCTACCCAATATTTACAAAGTCTAACAAAAGGCTTGATTCTCAAAATGAGTAGTTCTATACCCAACTACTCCGACTTGCATACTGAACTCTTTGGGTCCATGGGATCCAGACGATATGATGGATCCTCTACCATACCATCAGGGAGACCTGCCACATCCCCATCTAGAGCATGGGCAGCATCAATCACTTCTGCCGGTATACCAAAGTTTGAGAGAGGGCCTATTCTAAGACCATAAGGGGTGGTATGGAACCAGGCCTTGAATCTATTAGGCCTCTCTTGGTATGGAACTTCCAAAACCCAAACAATAGTCATGACCATCTCATACGTCTAGTCACTCTTGGGGTCGGGGGAAACTGTGACTTGCTCTATTATTCTTGTGGGACGACTGAGATGTCTAGGAGGAGTCACCGTTTGCGAACCTGAAAATGTGGTCTCACAACGGGGTGAGACTATGTCTCAGCAAGTTCTACCCCACTAAGACCAATTCAGAAACCAATACACCACATGGTTGCCTAAGCAAAGCACAAGTTAGAAGACTTACCTTGGCATCAGTCCCGACCTACAATTCAAGGTTATATATAGATGCTTCATATATATTGCATCAAACAATCAATCAATTCATGGCAATCGAATCAAATCATTGATCAATTGAGCTAGTCAATTACATGTCAGTTGGACCATTTCTAGGTCTTTCATTTCACACCATATAACCTCTAATAGTACACTCAGTCACAGAGCCATATTAATGCTCTCGGGCATCGATTTCGCCAAGGCGACGTATACACTAGACAATTGCGTGCATTCTTTAGGGCGCCGTTTTCGCCAGTGATGTTCTTAATCACCCAACCACGCATGCCTATAATGATGTATTTAATAGACAATTACATGCGTTCTTTAAAGCGCCATTTTCGCAAGTGATGTCCTTAATCACCGAACCACGTATGTCTATAATGATGTATGTACTAGACCGTTACGTGCGTTCTTTAAGGCGCCGTTTTTGCTAGTGATATCTTCAATCACTGAACCACGTAAGTCCATAACATCGTATCTGATCGGTTATAGCCAAGAGTATTTCCAGTTTACTCTCACAAGTCTCTCCACTTTACAACTCATCAAAGCATTATAAATGCTAAATAATCAAACTCGGCCATCTACCAATCAATCATTTAATTTCACTCAATTTTAATCAATTTAGGATAAATTGATAAAATATCACAATTAATTCAATTCCATGCAATGTAGAGCTCAAATAAATAAACGGACTACACCACGACAATCAGCACGAAATTTCAGTTATCGGCTATTCCTATCTAATTTCCAATAAATAAATAATTTCGATAATTAATAAATAAATACTAAAAATCCAATTTAGGCCCGTAATGCCTAATTGAAGCCCGATAAGGTTAGGAAAAATCCCGAGATGTATTCAATAAATAGTATAGGCTATTCTCTAGCTAAGTACACTAACCACCTAACTAATATGCAATGCAATTAACTAATAATCACTAATCCATTCTAATCTAACCACCTAATACTACTTAATTAACACTAAGCAACCCTTAAGCATAATTAGTCTACTAAGCAAGGATTAGTGAGATTACTCACTTGATTAAAGATTTGCTTGGATCAAAATGATGAGCACGCGACAAAGCTCGGTTTGTCTTCAAAGTGGTTCCGGCAATTAGGGTCGGGATGGCTAAAAAACGGGCCACTAAGCCCACAAACCCTTGCTGGAAAATTGCTGGACGCCTTCACCACTTCAAGAGGCTTCGTTTATGCTGGATCGAAGAAGGCGTGGGCTGGGTCGGCTAAGGAAAATGTGGAGCCGATGTTGCTGCTGATGGAGGCCGTGGCATCCATGCGTGGAGAGGGGCTCAGCTCGTGGAGGTGCTGACCGAAGAGAGCGGATGAAAGTGGGGTTCGGCGGGTGACTGGCTAGGTGGAGTCCACGGTTGCTTCGCTGGCATGGATGCGTGAGGGAAAACAGAAAGCTTGGTGGGATTTCTGTGGGGGCAGCACACGCGAGAAAAATAAATAAACAAGGGGGAAGGGGCAGAAAACTCGGTGGGACAGGGAGCATGAAAGGAACCAGACAGTGGAGAAGAACGAAAGGAAGCAGCGCTCGTCGTCTTTGTGGGGACCGAATTCACGCGCAGGTCAATGACAGAAGAAAAATAAAGGAAAGAGACAAAAAGGAAGGGTGTGTCGATGTCGTCTCGGCCAGCAGGGAGACCAAGAAAGAGATAAACAAAAGATTAAAGGATAAGGATGTTGACTAAAGAAAAGGAACGTGCAGCGCATGAACAAAAGAAAGAGGCATGCACGTCCAAGGATAAGGAGGAAGTGGGCCCCAATGGTCAACAATTCAAGGTAACTAGAAGACCAAAGCCCACAGATTGAGAGAGAATTCTCACATGGGACCGTCGGCCAAAAAGAAAGAGAAAAGAAGAAATATGTGTGGTCGAAAAGGAAGGGTGTGCGGATGACATGAGTCCAAGAGGAGAAGAAGAATAAAACAAAACCGCAAATACAACTCTTGATACACTTCAAAAACCACCGTGTCAATTGGTCACTCTAGGATCAATCTCTTCACCAACTTGAACATTTGAAATCCAATTGAAGACAGTCCTTTAATCCCGCAAATTTTCTTTGAAACTGACTTCCATTTCATTTTTCTTGGTATCCGATTTTCTAAACAAAAAAATCCGGTTGAGGTCCAATTCGAATTCAGAAAAAGCCCAAACAACTTCCATTCACCGATTCACTCACACTAGACATCAAAAATCCCTTCAAATTGGCCAATCCGAGTTTCTGTTCATTTTCCGAATCGTCCGCAATAATTTTCTGCAAAAATCCCGAGCTTGCCGGAATTTCCTCAAAAGGTGAGTAGACGTTCTTAGAATGACTTATGACACAACATGACTTCCAATTTCTGAAATCGAGTTCAAATTCGCGGTTATTTTCAATTAAATGCATTTTTAGTGTGACTTTACCTACCGGGTAGCTTTTAGGAATTTTTGATGAAATTGACCCGTGGTCGATTTTCTTCGAACCACAATGAACCCATCCGATACATTGATGACTCTTGGTGATCATGAAAATCTCGAGGTTTCAAATATGAACACAGAGTACCAAAAACAACAGAAAATCAATTTAGTATCGATCGACGAGAATTTTCCAATCATGTGGAATCACCCACACTTTGATCACCATTTCAGTCGAATCGACTTATCTCCGGCCTCTAATCAATTTTTTTAATTGTGCTGTAATGACCCTTGCAGATCAGCACGGTCAAGCAGTCGATTCTTGGTTGAACTCTCAAGTCTATTACATTTGCAATCCCTTAATAGCTTCGGCAGATATGCCAGTTATCTCCTGAGTGGCCATCTCAGTGAAAAACACTATAGCCATGTTGATGAAATGCTCGACTTATTTGATTGAAATTAAAATCTGAAAATCAGGATGTCACACTAGATATGTTTATGGAGTAGTACTTGGGGGCAACTAACCCCCGGGATGTGGTCCGGTCTGGACCTGGTAAAATCATATTTTCAAAATTCATATTGTATTGGAAACTTATGAAAACTTTAAAGAGTTTTGGAGAGCTGTCATTTAAGAGAGACAAGAGCATGAGAATACTCCTCTTTTGTGATTATTATTGTGGGTTGGGATGTTCCTAGGATGAGTGAGAATTTCGAGCGATTGTAATCATTTCTTAGCCAATTATGAAGGAACCATCCCATCTATCTCTCCCATATACAGTAGGCATATCATCAACCACATAAATGTGCTATGTTCATGCTTTGTTTTCGCAATATTTCGTACTCCAATTGTCTCGTTTGTTCACGCTTTCGAGATGCTTGGACTTTGGCTTTTCACGCACAAATTCTAAGACCTTTTCAATGGCTTTTTATAACGAAAATGGTGGAGGATTATGAATCCTTCTCATGGTGAAAAGAAATGAGATGCTTAAACCACTTGAGCCTTGCAACTTCGGCATTCAATCTTAAAAATTTAAAACTACGGCCGGGCTGCCAGCCAATGTCTAGAAGCTGGACGTCTTTCCAGCGTAGTACTCGGGCGTCCGACCCCACGATGCAATGCCGATCTAGATTTGGTACGACCCTTTTTTTCAAAACTTATATTCTATTGAAAACTTGTGAAAACTCTAGAGAGCTTTTGACAGCCATCATCTAAGAGAGATGAGAGCATATGAATACCCCTCTTTTGCAACCGATTCTTGTGGGTTTGGATGTACCTAGGATAGGAAAACCCTTGAGTGTGAGCAATCTTCTCTTAGCCAAATTATAAAGGAATCATCCCGTCAATCTCTCCTTGTACGGTTGGCACATCGCCAACCACATAAATAAGTTGTATTCAAGGTGTACGTCTGCAATTTATTTCTTGCTTGAATTATCTTCTTTGTTCATGCTTCCGAGTTACTCTTGAAAATATCATATTTACAATGGATTTTGGCTTTTTCTAAGGACAAAATAGAAGGAAAAGGAAACTTAAAATGACAAATTTCTAAATTTGCGCAGGATATAGAATGATATATAGCTAACTATATATACCACCCATGCGACACCAATGCTTGAATGGATCCTCTTAATTCTTGAACTGGTATGTTCTATTTACTCTATTGAGAAATGTCGTCCAATGGTGTAAATCAAAAGAGTTAGTCAAGAATGACTTTTGTCCCGAATACCTAAGATCAAAGTCTATGTAATCTCGTACAGATTTCGATGCCTACTGAGGTAATATCCTTTTCATCCTCAAAAAATGGTATTATCTCATCATAAAATAGGACGAGCATGATGACCATTCTATTTCCTTATTTTTCTATTCCCTAAAATATGTTTGAAATAAAAATCCATTTAGTAACACAATTTCATTTTTTATTTCAGGAACAAATTTTTAGTCCAAAAATAGGTTTAGAATAGAATGAGAAGTAATTTGTTTTTTACTTTTCTATTTCTAGAACAAAAATGAAAAATAAAAACTTTTCTCATCGCTCACCCTCACTATTAGCCGACCATCCGCTCTCAGCCACGTTTGCCCACCCACCCACCCGCCACCTCCCATCTCCGCCTCCCATGAAAGAGAAATTATGTGTCATATTAAAATAGAAAAATCAATTTCATGAGAAAAAATAATGACTTAGTGAAATAGTGCGATCTCCCATTGGATATTTGCACTCAAAGTTATAATATCTTGTTGATCACATGGTGCAATCCAGCTAGTATGTTGTTAGCGTGTGAGAGTGGATGTAAGCTTGATCTAAGTCGAACCACTATAAATTTTGTGTGCAACTTTCTCTTCCATTAACTCTCATTATTTAAGTTTGTTGCACACTTTCAAGTTATTTCAAAAGTCTTCCATCATATAACAGATTCTGAATATTTACCAGAAGTCTAGTGGCTCGTTTATCAAACTTTGATCCTTATTCAGACTTTGCTCGTAACTTATTTTATTTCGTAATTAATTGTCAAGACTTCTTTTAAACATGTATTCACCTCCCTTTAGGTGTTCGTACTAACATCAGCATATCAAACTTTATTGTTGAATTTGCTAACATGGATGATGTTATGATGATGTGGCAAATCCACAAGAAATCTATAGGATAACAGTAGTAAAAAATTTAATGATATTGTCATGAAAAATCTAATGGTACATTTATGACAAATTTGAGATTTATTGTTATATTTACCTTATGGATTTCACATTACCATACTACATTACCATGTGTCATCTAGGTCTACAAATTTAACATTTAAATTTGACAGAAGTCAATGGAAGGTAAATTTGTCACAAGTATATAAGATAAGGTAAATTTATCATAAACATATTAGTTTAGGATTTTTGATGATCAAAAAATTAATTTGAAAATAAATTTATTACAAGTATATTAATTTGAGATTTTTTTATAGTAGTTAAAAATTAGTTTGGGGTAAATTTATCATATATATATTAGTTTGGGGTTTTATAGAGTATTATTATTTTATTTTATTTTTTGAAAAAGGAAAGATTTCTCTAAAGATTTTGCGAAAGAATGTTCCATGGAACAGGAGTCGACAAACACAACGGAGGAGGGAAAACGAAGAAACCTAAAAAAAATGCTGCCAAAACCTAAAGATTTTTGTGTTAAGCAGAAGTTCACGCTCAAGTTTATCTATGGTGTGGTTGAGGTTTTCAAAATCTCTTGTTCATCAAGGATGTATTAAACATTTCGATATCAAATATCATAATTGTCATCATTCAGTTTCTTACCCTTATTGAGGTCAACCATAATAGTCTAGGATGTTAAGGCCATGATCAATTACTACTACACGTTTACGTAACAAGCGTAGAACCAATACTAACACATTTTCTACATTAATACACATAAATAATTTGCAGCATAGATAGACTGAATAATGATAATCCAACAAAAAATGTGACTAACTAAAATTCAACCCCAAATATATGAAATGATTGTTTCGTCGACACACTTGTGATCATTTTACTCAGAGCTAGCCCCTCACGAGTTAACTTTAATTGCTCGTATATTGATTATTCAGCATGTTTAATTTACCTGTTAATTATGTTTGCAATTACTTAGTGGCATGTGTTAATTTTAATGCAATTAGGATCTTGGTAATTACGATTGTTACTTTAATGGTTGCACACATGCATGATCACATCATATGTTAGTGGATAGGTATAAAATCAGTCCAAAGTGCTTGACAAAAATCCTTTTTTTTTTTAAATGAACAATATTAGGTACCGAAATGATACTAATTGGTTTATTAGTGTAATCAAGTCCCCGACTCTAGATTCTCTAGTTACGTAGGAAGTGAGGTATACTCCCATACCTCACTTGGTTTCTAGCCGACTCCAATAAGCTAGTGGCAATTCCTTTTGTGAAAATTTCTAAAAATATCCCAATATCATGCGGGGTATGGACTTAGGAGAACTCGTGCCTAATCATGGGCCTTAGATTCGTCTTTTAGGTAATGCCCTAAACCTGTTCCCTACTCCCGAGGGATAGGTCGTGATAGCTTGGCAACTCCACTAGGGAATTGGTTCTAGACCTTAGAGGGCTTAGGCCTAAATTTATCTTGTTCAAAAATAAGTTTTGTTTGGTAGCGTGGATATCGGGTACGTCCCTAACATGGGTGTTAAATGTTTTTGTAGTTGGGAGTTATAAGGGGAGGAGTGATTGTTAATCTCATCTTACAGGTGTGGAGTTGTGAATGAATGTTCATGTTTTGAATTTATGAAGTGTTGCTTGCCTATAAATTGTCATGCCTGCATTTCCTATATTACACTACACCATGGCACACACTACCTACTACCGGACCTGGGCTATATAGAATTACTTAGAATGATGTTGAGGTGGATACCACTTTGACTACAACCGTGTAGTACGAGTCGTCCATCTCAATCCTGGAATTTCTTTCTTCACGTCGAAGGTACCCAACCCAGTCTGCAACCGCCCGACATTGGTCGGTTCTTTGACAAAGCCAAAGTCATGGGTAACACGACCTAACCGCAATCTTGTTGGTTCAGTCCGGTAATCCTATGACTCCATTTTGAGCCGTATAGAGTAGAAATCGAACCACATCCCATGTGCATGTCTATGCAATTGAAAAGAAAAAAGAAGAAGAGATAAAGGTCGACACCCATTGTAAGTATCATTTTCCTTTTTATTTGCTTATTTTCTATTGAACCTCCATCTTGAAATTCGTGGACATCAATCGATTGCCCTCGATGTTGTAGGCTTATAATTGAAAAAATTGGCAATTACTTTTCACAAGTGGACATTGAATGCTAGTTTTAAACACTTTAATTTGGCTCTATTGAACACATGGTTTTGTTTAAATTTCTAGTTATGGGCTCAAAATCGGTTTGAATAAAAAAAAAAAACTTTCAGGTTGTGATTTTATATTGCCGTACAAAAATTGAAATTGCATTTTTTTTTTTATCAAATTCTCTCATCCTCTCATTTTGGGACTAAAATGCAAATTATTTTGTGTACAAATTTCTCAAAATAGAAGTTGCTTCATTTTTCTAAGAGTAAAATCACAAATCAATCTTTCAAAAATCAACGACCCTTTTGCATACGAAAAATTTGGAATAAAAGTGAACATTCGATTGATGGCCATGAATTGATTATTTTAATGATGTCTTCTCTTATGATAAAATCTTGGCGAAATACTAAAACCCCGTAATAAGGATTATGGGGCATGTACATCGCCTCGATTTTATTATAAGAAGCGACCTCATTGAGATATCATTTTCTCTCATTCACATACTAACATTGTCATCTTTTTGCAGGTTATGCACGATGCTCCTTGACATTATTGTGGTGACCACATAAAGAAGTGAATCTAAAGCTAGGACAAGAGTTGATTTTTACTTTCATCTATGCAAGAGTTTCTTGTATTTTACATTGTCTTTATTATTGTTAAGAACCATGTTTTCCGTTTTGGATTTCGATTGCGAATCCAATTGATACTTTTGTAAATCCTGCGACTCACTTTTTTTTAAATAACATAATTCTATTTCATGAAAATCATCATTTAAAAAAAAAAAAAACAAACTCAAAAGTATGCGTCGAGGCATTGTTGATGTCAATCTTCCAATAGAGGTGGAATGAAGCTAAATTCCGTTCTAGGAAATTCTTTTATTTAAAGGGAAATGATGCAAATGCCTCAGGTGCCAAAATAGCCCATCGATCTCATTCACTTTGCATGATGAGACAAATGAAGGGAGTTACCAAGCATCCAAAAGGGCGAATTCAAATGGAGAGTAAACTGTATCGATTCCAATTATTTATTTTTGATACCGTTTCTAACATGACTTTCTTTTTATTGTCAAGGAGATGTCAAGAGTACCAAGGTTTGTAACATTTCAACAAAATGCAAGGGAGCATTATTAAGTTATGTTCATCTTAAACAAAGAAAGATTCAAATAAAATAGATGGGCAATATTATCTCTTCCTCCATAAGAGATACCTTGGGTGTTGATCCCTCGACTTTGGAAAAGGATGTATTTCGTTCCTAAACTTGATTCTCTTTAGTATAAAGGAATGACATATCATTTTCTTTGGTACATGACAAACTCGAACAAAACAAAAGTTTGTCAAATAAAGAGTGGGAGAACAACGTTTGATTCAAAGAAAATCCTCTCATTCCCCCACCAATGAAGTGTGCTGGAACAATATTGTCAAATTTATCAAGAAAGGATGTATCGTTCCTCAATTGAACCTAATTAAGTATGGAGATAAACCATTTCATCTCCTCTTCTTACAGGGTGATAAAAAAAGTTGCACATTAACCGAAGAAGCAGTGCCTTCTAGCAAGGAATCAAGAAAACATCAAACACTTAAAGGCGGATGCAAGGGAATGGTATTATCGAGTTACCATAAATTCATGAGGGTGAATCCAAGAATTAAAGCACCCAAAGGATAAAAGCGAGTGAAGGGTAATAATGTATCGTTTCCAACATTTCAATCCCTAAAGATTTTGCACTAACATAATCTTTTGCATTCTTTACAAGGCTATCAGGTCACCATGCCGTAGGTAAGTACACTTCTTCTCAAAAAAAAAGGGGGGGGAGAATTTCCATTAAAAAAAAAAACCTTTTGCGCTTTCCTAGAGAAAAGCACAAAAATGAATAATTGAGAAAAGAAAAAAATTTCTACAAACTTTTTTAGCATCATTTTTATCTCAAAATTGTTTTATCATTTTGTGGGTTATTCATTTTGAATCAAATTTCCCTATGGAGATTGATCTACTCAGATGATCTCAACAGAGTAAAATGGAGACATTAATCATGTCAAATAAGAAGTGCTTAGGATGAAGAAAGGTAAGCCATTTCCAAACATGTCCTTCAAACACTTTTGATAGTTGAGTGAAAAGCGACATTCTCTTAGGACAAAGGATTCATTTGCATTGAGCGCAAAGATTGAAATGATAAAGGTGTTTCCTTCGTCAATCTCAAACATTGCACTAATCTCTTCCTACCCCTTTGGCCAGAATAAAGATGATCCTTCAAAGTACCCTTATCAAGAACGACCCTCAATTGGGGCAACGTAGGAGGTTACGATCGTGTTGTAAAGAGAAAGGTTGAAAAAGATTCTATTACTTTCACTTGCATCAATTTTCTGGTGATAGCTTCAAAGGAATTCTCATTAGATCTTGACTCATCCCAATGTGAAGAAGAGCATTCCCTTCTCTATGCAAACAATGATTTCCATTGCTTTAACCAACTTGGGCCTGATTATTCATTTATGAATCCCGAGTGGTGATCATTTGCCTTCACTAGGGCAAGGCATAAGAATTGACCAAATATAATTGACAGCCATGAGAAAATGTGAAAAGCATCTCGAAAGTCATAAGAGATACAAAAGTTTAAAGAGCAAAAAGTTCGACAAACTAAGGGTCATGAAAAAGCAATGTGCCAAGTAAAAGTAAGGCCAATGCCCGTTAAAAAAAAAAAAAAAAAAAAAAGCCAAAAAGCTGCATCTAATGTGGAAGAAAAAATTATCAAAATCCAAGTGCTTGCGCAAAAAAATTCATCGCAAGAGCAAAGGACATTAGAGAAAGGAGCAAAGCTCCCATGCATAAATGATTAGTCAATGGACTTTCAAGATGTGTTGTGTTTCAAAAGCCAAATGCTTTCGAAAGGTCGAGCGATCTAGTTACAATGCCATGATGATCATTGACTCTTAAATACCCTATTGAAAATTTTAAGCTTTTCGAGCCTCTCCCGAGCCAACATTACATCCCTCCTCTAAAGTCTTTTCTGATTGGGATTGTTTGAGTGAAAATGAAAATGCCATGAAGAAGCTACTACTTGAAGGAGTGGAAGTTATTCTATATTGTCTTATCTTCCAAGTTCTTGACTTGTAAACTTGATGATGATAGCGACAAATGTTTCTTTATTGGCCTCAAAGCAATAATTCCTTTGTGTAAGCCCATGACCAAATCTATATTGCGGTCCTTTCAAAAGACCTTTTTGATCGATCAGATTGTGCTCATCATGAATGTTTCTGAAAACCTTTGATATGGGTTATGTGAGATACCCTCAGCAATCAGTTACTTCCCACGTGAATAGATATGATCAAGCAACCATTTTATCAAGAGTGTGTGATAAACATTTTCTAACTAAGAAGCTATATTTTTGCATGCTTAATGAGCCTTTTTCACTAGTCATAGTCATTCTGATAAGAACTTGACTCCCGAAGAATTTGATGATTAATGATACATTCCTAAACAATATGACAATTTTGTGCCTCATGATGTTGATTGACATCTAATGTTTTTTAAAAAGCAGTCGGACTTAGCTTGATTAGTTTGTTCAATTAATGCTACAATATTGCCAAAACGTCTCTTGATGGCATCCCTAATGACATTTGTTCAAGTTGAGTTTGACAAGATTCCTTAGTGAAATAATGCAGTTTTCGCTAGGTTCGTGGGTCAATTCTTAAACTACATGGTTTGTGAGTTTATCCTTAAACCACATGGTTTGTGGGTCTATCCTTAAACCACACAACTCGTGAGTCTATTATTAAACCACAAGGTTCGTGGGTCAATCCTTAAACCACACGGTTCGTGGGTCTATCCTTAAACCACAAAGTTCGTGGGTCAATCCTTAAACCACACAGTTCGTGGGTCTATCCTTAAATCACAAGGTTTGTGGATCAATCCTTAAACCATAAGGTTCGTGGGTCCATCCTTAAACTACAAGGTTCGTGGGTTAGTCCTTAAACCACACGGTTTGTGGGTCTATCTTTAAACCACAAGGTTCGTGGGGTTTGTGGGTCTATCCTTAAATCACATGGTTCGTGGGTCTATCCTTAAATCACATGGTTCGTGGGTCTATCCTTAAATCACATGGTTCATGGGTCTATCCTTAAACCACAATGTTCGTGGCTCAATCCTTAAATCACACGGTTTGTAAGTCTATCCTTAAATCACAAGGTTCATGGGTCAATCCTTAAACTATAAGGTTCATGAGTCTATCATTAAACTACAAGGTTCATGGGTCAATCCTTAAACCACACGGTTTGTGAGTCTATCTTTAAACCACAAGGTTTATGGGTCTATCTTTAAACCACGCTTTTAAAATTTTCATGAGTCTATCTTTAAACTATGATTTTTCAAAAGGTTCATGGTCAACCTTAAATCACATCATCTATAAAGGTTCATGGGTTTTCCTCAAACCATGTATTTTCAACCCAGTTAAAACCCATTGTTACATGGTGAGACTTCATTACTTTCTTCTTCTTATGATCCGGTGGGCTTCTGTAAACTGGAGTCTTTCTCCCTCCTCTTATGACCTAGTGGGCTTTTGTAGCTCGGAGTCCTTCTCCCTCTTCTTATGAGTCGGTGGGCTTTCCATAGCCCAAGTCCTTCTCCCTCTTCTTATGACTTGGTGGGCTTTCCGTACCCCGAAATCCTTCTCCCTCTTCTTATGACCCAATGGGCTTTCCGTAACCCGAAATCCTTCTCCCTCTTCTTGTGACCCAATGGGATTTTGTAGCTCGGAGTCCTTCTCGCTCTTCTTATGACCTGGTGGGCTTTCTGTAGCCCGGAGTCTTTCTCCCTCTTCTTATGACCCGGTGGGCCTCTGTAACCTAGAGTCCTTCTTCCTAGGACACGGAGAGCTTTGTAACCCAAAGAGCTTTTGTAGCCCAGAGTTCTTCTTTCTATGACACGGAGAGCTTTGTAGCCTTGAGAGCTTTTGTAACCCGGAGTGCTTTGTAGCCCGAAGTCCTTCCTATGACACAAAGAACTTTGTAACCCAGAGAGCTTTGTAGCCTAGAGAGCTTTATAGCCCAAAGTCCTTCTTCCTATGACACGGCGTATTTCTGTAGCCCGGAGTTTTTCTTCCTCTTATTGACAAAATGCGCTTCCATAGTTGTGAGTTCTTTCCATTGACCTGATACGTACTTATGCACTTGAGGTCTCTCGACCGCCGAAATAATTTAGGTGTCTTTTGTCTTTGAATGTAACCTCTTTGAGGCTACATTCAAAGAGAGGCAACTGTTGACACCTAATTTTTGTTTTCAAATACAAAAAAAAAATTATTAGAAAAAAAGAAAAAGAAAAATAACGAAACAATAAAAAAAAAAAAACAAAAACAACAAAAATGCCTATTTTTCCCTTATACAACCCAGGCTCATTTCCCCTATGGCTTGACCCATGCTAGCCTTCTCCCTCCTCCATCTTCACACAAGAAACACTAGAGAATAAGGTGGGAAGACAAAAAATGGGAAAAAAAAAACAGCAATAGAAGTAGCATAAAAAGGGGGAAGCGAATCGAGTAGAAGGGGAGGGCAGGAAGAAAGGGAAATTAGATGAGGCGTTGTCAATGCTGCCGATGTCGTCCGAGCCGCCGCTCTCTGACCCCGACGCCGTCCAAAACGCCATAACTCTTAGGCTTAATGCTATTTGGGCTGTTGCCCTCCAAACGCCAACTTGTAGCACTCACTGCCGCCACTGCTGACACCAGCAACTCGAGCCCCCTCGCCGCGTGACCTGCTGCACCCGCCATTCGAGCCACTGTCGCTCTGCCTGCAACCCAACGTCACCGCAGCAACCTACGAGCCCTCTCATCGAGCCTCCGCTGCGTCTCCGCCACTGACTGTCCCCCTACGCCGACAACAACAGCTCCTATGACTAGCCCCGATTGCAACTCTAGACGCTGCTCCTACTGCGACTCGCCTCAGCTAGCTCTACACCAGAGCGCCGCCCATTTTCCACCACGAGATCTACAACGTCTGTCATTGCTGCTCATGGCCACCGCCATTCCGTGCTCATATGCTGACCCACAATGACCACTAGGCGTTTTTTACCAACCCCGATGAGCTGTTGCTATTGGCTCTACTCGCCACCATTGCTACCGTCGACCTTGCAACCCCACGCCTCTGCCCCCAATGCTGCCTCTGCTCTGGCCCTATCCGTGACCTAGTGCCAACGCCACAGCAACCGTCAGCAACCCAATCCCTCTACCGTTGTTGTAGCACTAGTACTATTGCTGCCTGTCCTCGTAGACACCGCATCGTCACTACTGCTCGCCGCATTGCCGCCGTTGTCAAGCTTGTCGCCATCGTCGCCGCCTGTCCGCCTAGTGCCAGCACCTTCAAGAATCCCAGGAGGAGAAGGTTAGCATTTAGGTAGGGTTCGCCAGGAATCGAGTCATGGCCACCAACCCGGGTTGGATTCAGGTCGTTGGTAGGGTAGGTATCCGTCCGACTAGGCCTGCCAAATAGGTTGATCCATCTTTGGGCCAAGCCCATCTTTAGGAAAATAAGGCTAATTTAGTTTGGGCTGAGCTCATTTAAAAAAAAAAAAAAAGAAAGAGGGGAAAAAGAAAAGATGGGTCCCAGGCCAGGCTTGTACTACAGGTTCCACGTTGTAGGCCCTGAATGGGCCTACCCTGGGCGAGCATAGCCCGACCACTAGTTCGGGTGGGATTCGGGTCTGGTTTGATCGGACCAGACTCGGACCGGCCCGAAAAGAAAAAAAATTATTATTTTTTATTATTTAAAAAATTAAATAAATTTAAATTTAAATTTAAAAAAAAATTCGAAAATCCAAACATGTAGGGTTTGGTTATAAATTGTTATATATTGCATTGATAGTGTATTTAGGCCTTTAATTACTCGTATATTGATTATTTTGCATGTTTTATTTACCTATTAATTATGTTTGCAATTATTTAGTGGCATGTGTTAATTTTAATGCAATTAGGATCTTGATAGCTATGATTGTTACTTTAATGATTGCACACATGCATAATCACATCATATGTTAATGGATAGGTATAAAATTAGTCCAAACTACCTAACAAAAATCATTTTTTTTAAATGAACAAGATTAGGTGCCAAAAGGTCACTAATTGGTTAATTAGTGTAATCAAGTCCCCGACCCTAGATTCTCTAATTGCGTAAGAAGTGAGGTATACTCCCATATCTCACTTAGTTTCTAGCCGACCCCAATAGGCTAGTGGCAACTCCTTTTGCGAAATTCCTAAAAATATCCCAATATCACGCGGGATATGGGCTTGGGAGAACTTGTGCCTAATCATGAGCCTTAGGCTCGTCTTTTAGGCAATACCCCTAAACTTGTTCCCTCCCCCCGAGGGGTAGGTCGCGACAATATGACAATCGAGAGTCATCTACGAGTCAGAGATGCACAAACATGAATTGAAAATTATCGACCGTGGGTCAAACGCGCTAAAATCTCTAAAAGCTATCCGCTAGGTTAGGTCGTACTAAAATCGCGTTCAGTCGATTTTAACTACGAAATTGAATTCGGTTTCGAGAATCGACGTTAGAGAATGTTACGATTCATTTTTAGGACATCATCTCATCTTTTGGCGAATTTTTGTCAAGTCCGAAATTTTGCAGAAAAATCGATTTTCGGACAAGATGGAAAATAAAAGGGAAATTCGGATCAGGAGGGAAAAAGGGGATTTTGCTGCCCAAGATGACTTTGTTTGTGAGAAAATAGAGGAAAAATGGCCATTCGGTGGGCTCTTGACTTCTAAGCATGAAGACTTTGGAGGCCTTGTCATGAGTGTTTAGATATTTGGTCAATGCTTCTTATTGGTTAGTGCCTTGACTTCATGGTTCTTTCATTTTCTTCCTTCTCTCTCTCTCTCTCCCCTCTCTCTCATCCATGCACGTCTCTTTTCCCCCTTCTCTGCCAAAGCAGCCTAATTCTCCCATCTTCTTTTCTTCCTTTCTTCTTTCATTCTCCCCTCACGTTCTTTCTCTCCCCCCCCCCTTAACCAATGAACCCATCCCAAGCCACCAACTCCAGCAACCGAGCCCAATCCTCCTCACACCACCTGCAGCATCCCACCACCAACTCCACAACCCTCACACCACCACCAACACCGTCCACTTCCCCTCAGCCTTCACACATCTAGCAACCCCACACCACAACCATCTTCATGCCCAACTTCACGGAGCAACTCACCTCCACCACTGCAACTCCATTAGCAACCTCAGCTAGCCGCACCACCCCGTGTTCAGCCGCCGTCCCAACTCCAGCATCGTCGGCTTACTCCAATCACCATCTAGTCGAGACCAGCTTAGCCCTCAGCCCTTTGAACAGCCCTTGGCTAAAGGCTTGTACAGCCATCACAACCGTCGATTAAGCTCCATTCGAGACGCGGTAGTCTTGGGTTCTCACCACCATCACATGGTTGTCGCCATAAGCCTACCGTCGTTGAATTCCAATGAGTTAACTTCCTAATCCTTGATTATATTGTTAATTGCGCTTAGGGGGTTAGATTAGTTTTAATTATCTTATTTAGATTAGTATTAATTAGCTTGGTTAGATTAGTGTTAAGATGGATTAGCTTAATTTTCAGATTTGTTTACTAGATACTCTTTGTTTGCTAATTTCGTGGGTTAAAGTGTACTACAATTTTGAGGTTGCTCCCTTCTTGAAAAATATTCTAAATATCTTCATGTATGACATATATTTTACTCAAGATTTTATGGATTGAAAAAAACAAGATTTCATTTTCGTTACATGCAAAGTAGAATCTCAGTTTGTGCTGGAACCCATGACCTTTTGGTGTTTAAAGAATTTTTATCAACTCTTAGGGTTTGATTTTCGAACGAGTTTATTCACAAAATTTTTTCATCACATCTTGAATTTTAGATCAAACAGACGAATTTTGGGCTTTGAACCAAACTAATTTTGGAAAACAAAATTTCTGGACACAGACATAGTTTTGGTAACGGTTTGAGCAATTTACTTCTCTCATTTTAGGAAGTCTGGGTCAAAGTGTCTTCATGAAAAGTGTTTGTTTAAATATCCTTTACAACATATTCAAATTTGAGAATTTTCTGAATTCGTTTGGTTATGTTCCAAGAATTAATCTTGGAGACGTGTGGGTGGACCCAGTTTCTGCCGGTAAGGGCCGATAGTGGTCTTGTGGTTGTTCTTGGTGTCTTGCTTATTGGGAAGTGCATATTATGTGATTTGGTTGATGTTTGGCATGTTGAGAACTTATGCGTGGTATTATGTGAATGGTTGTTCTATGGCGATTGTCTATTATTATTGCAAAAGATGGCCTTATAAGCTTTTAATTAGAAAAATAATGAGGTGTCGGGTTAGACACCAAAAATTATTTGCTCAACAAAATAATGAGGTTCTAAACTAGGTGCATGCAAAGTTTGACAGATTAATTTTTAGTACGAGAGCACCTACAAATTTATTTCCAAAAGTTTTAAAGAAAAAAAAGGGGGATTACCCAAGTTTAGTTTCAAAAAGGGGTGGTTGGAAAAGAAAATAGAAAATAAATGAGGTGTCGGGTTTGGACACCAAATTTTATTTGCTCAATAAAACAATGAGGTTTTATAGTAGAAGTGTGAAAAGTTTGACAGATTGATTTTGAGTACGTGACCGCGTACGAATTTATTTTGGAATATTTTGAACAAAACAAAAAGGGTTCCAAGGTTTATTATTTGAAAAGGGATTTTGGTGTTCTTAGTTAATGAGGAAGATAACAATGGACTTGAGTGATGGTGTTTCGTGTGATCACCCAAATACCCTGATACGTTTACGCGGGGTAGTGAACCCATCCTAATGCATTTGGCGGGACAATGCCTGATTAGGTTCGGATACCCCCAAGTCAACGGGATGTCGTTCGCAGATGGATTTCGGAACAATGCTCCTTACATGAATGTCGTCTTGATGCATTTACGTGGGACATTGCCGTGCTCGATGGGACGAAACAATGCCTAATTACGCCGGATGACCACCGACTTTTAAGTTGGCTGTGGTCGATAGGTCATAATAATCGGAACACGCATGAATGATTGTGCTATTACGCTTGATTATGGGGCAAAATTGTGTAGCATGGTATAGGACGTGTTATAACGATTTTACCTTATAATCAAGACGCGTGTGATTGTTTAAAGGATGAGAATGATGTGTTCCGGTTATTAATTGTGCTTGTGATAGTTATAATAGCATATGTGATACACTACTATGCAAGAACATGCCGAGGCGAGATGAGTTTTATATGGTGCGTGTTTAGGACCGCCTTCGAGGCGAATTTGCGTCATAATCGGGGTTTAGGGTTTTGACTTGTTGAGATTTATCTCACTCCATCATGGTTAACCTTTTTAAGGGCTGTAGCGTGGAGATCCACCGAGTGTGGATTTGGTGGGCACGAGATGCAACACCTTTTGACTAACCTTGTCACTAGTGAAGTTTGGGTTGACTAGGAGTTCTTTTTGAAACAGACCTGTATATAAACTCCTAGGTTTAACTTGGTATGTTTATAAAGTGTGGTTTGTGAAAAATCACTAGCATGTTTTTATTATCTCTGTGTTTGATTGTTGGCCATATGTTTATTTAATTCGTTTCCGCATGTGTTTAATTGAAAGATAAAAAGAATGGGCCGGCAACGCCTCTTGGGACATCGCATTTTCAATTGACCATCGAGGGATGTTCACGAGTTCGGGATTTAGGACATGACAAAAAATATTGAAATGAAAGTTCAATATGTTTTTAATCAACTTTTGTGTACAATTGTCCTACTATTATTAATTTATTTAATTTGCGCAAATTTTAAGTTTTAGGTGAGAATTCCTTTGAATTCTACCAATCTACGAACTCCTATTAGAAAAAAATGATTAAATGACCTCATGTAATTATCACACTTTTTATTAAATATCAAAAGACATAGCATGATGTGAATCAATGTACAAAACATTTATTTATCAAGTATAATCATATGTGGAATTCAAGAAGTGATGAAAAAACAAAGATCTCCAGCTATTGTTTGAGTTTCCTCGGAATCAAGAAATTGCTAGCACATTAAGCCTTATAATGCCACTACCGAACCATGTTTTACACAATATATATATGTGGTTATTTACACGTAGGTTAGCTTCTATATTTCCAAAACCATAGGGAAATACAAGTAAGAAGGAATAAACAATACACTTATATCCAAAAAATACATGTATTTAAGGTTCATACGCATTTTTGTACCTTTAAAGCCTTCAAACACGTAAAATGACTTACCACAATAGAGAACACTTCAATATTAATATGACCACACCAACCACGTGGCGCGTGAAGCGCACGCACCTGGATAAACTAGGCTACTGCGCTAGTCCAACCAGCCCAATAAGTCCAATTGGTTGACTGGTTAATTGGGTTGAATAGTCGGGTTAGGTCGGGTGGATGACGTCAACAGGTCAGTTATCGGCCAAGTTGTTTACATCATCAATGACATCAGCCTTTAGGCACTGCTTCGCATGAGCAACGCACATGTGACCGCTAAAGCAATGGCTTGCAGCTGCACCTGGTGGCGTATGCGGTGTTCCCTGGTAGCATTCTACCCACCGTTTTGCTCGTTTCAACAAAATTTATCACTCAGTATGATTAGTATCCATTTTCACCAAAAAATGAAAAAGTCAAAACATGGCCAAACAGGACAGTCATCGTCAACTTCGAGACAGTTTTTTCGCATCAGTTCATATTGATCATTCATATAGCAATTTCAGCATATTAAACATGTAGAAGTTATGAAGCTAAATTCCTAATGATCTCCACATCAAACAACATACAAAAATTTGACGGAAAAACAAGACAGAGATCATAACATAGACTTTGATACCAATATAGGATAAAAGTCAGCGGAAGAAACGACTAAATTTTTTATGCACAACAAAAGGCAATTACTCAAGTATATACGTTGAATCACCAACGCACAATAGATGAATTTATGACTTCACGATGATCTAAATATAATCACAAAGATAGTATTATCATTCCACAGCGTTAATGTCAATTGTTTTCTCAAAATAATAATGAAAGCCTTTTTTGTGTGTTGTTCTTTGTGAAGAGAGGAGAACGTTATTTTTCAAAAGTTGTTTTCAATTTCTTGATGTATTGGTTATTTATAGAAATTATTGTTCAACTTCCCCAAAGATAATTACTCATATCTGTTCAAGAAGTACCTCTCTAGACACACCCAATCATAGGCAATTGGTGCCTCTTGAACGCACGTCCCATTAGGGCAAACCGTGCCCCTTGGATACACCCATCTTGGGCGAACTGCCGAAATATAACAGTGCTATGAATAACTGTTTGGTAAATCAAGACCCGTTCAATACAAATGTGTTACACAAGTAAAGACCCATTTTCGAATTGCGTTTTAAAATGTGGCCCGCATGCATGGTGCAATTTTCACTTTCCATTTGTAGCATCGCCTAATATAAACTTCATCGACGACCACAAGCTTACCCTTATTCAAAAGCTCAAATACGAGGCAAAAAGAAAACGGTAGTCGGGAAATTGTTGGGAAGTATCGCATGTGTCGAGAAAGCGAGAGGGAGAGCTTTACATGATAGCACAACAAGCCGGTTCGGGTTCGGACTCCATTACGATGTACGGCAGATATGCCGAGAAAGCCGGCGGCTCCGCTGCCTTGGGCTACTGCTCATCTTTCTTGGGCTTTTGTTCTTCTTTCTTCTCCTCTTTGACGTTATCCACCATCTCCAACTTCGCAAGACCCACGTTCTTGCGAAGCTTCTTGGCGAGCCCAACTGCATCGACTTCGTCCCCCGTTGCTTCAATCGCATCTTGATCCGTTCCTTAAAAACTCAACGATAGGAACCCTAAATGCATTGATCGAGCAAAGAAATCATGGACCAATTAAAAACTCGTTCTACTAGAAACTCGCATGGAACACGTTTCAATATACTAGCATGGTCTTATTAATGTCTGTCCAATCAATTTGGTAATCTAATTTACTACCGTGAGGAAAAAAGCTGCTAGAACTCATTGAAAATCACAGTCCCCAGATTTTGCAAGCTACTAGCGGTTGGATATTTTCTGCGGTGTGATTCTGCGGTAGGAAAACAAGAGAAATTCGCTTCCGAGGAAATGGAAATAATTCAGGTTTTATGCTTTGTTGACACCTCAATTTTTATTATGTTTATTATATTAATTAATTTTTTATTTATTTTGTCTTTTTCGAAATAATAAGCAAATAACAAAAAAAAAAACCGAAAAAAAAACAGAAAAAACAAGAAAAAACAGAAAAAAGCCCCTCCTCGGCCCATTTCCGCCTCAGCCCAGCCCATGCGCCCCTTGTCTTCTTCCTCCTTGGCTTCTCCCTTCACGCCTCTGCAACACACGCGCAGAGAGCGGCAGTTAGGGTTTCGGCGCGTGCGTAGGCCAGCCGGTGACGGATGGGACGTGCCTTCAAAGCAAGCAAGTGGGTGGCCGAGGTGACGCCGGTTCGGCCGCACCAAGGCCGGTCGGCACACGGAGAATCGGCGGCCAAACCTCTTTGTCGACCGGACTCCCTCGCCTATAAATAGGCCAGCACCACCTCCATTGAAGAAAAGACAAGAGGCCAGCAAGCTTAGAGAGGTCCCTGAGAGACTTCAGGGAGCTCAAAGAGCAAGCACGGCCGAAGGATCGAAGCTGGCAAACTCTGAAGAACTTCCCCCGAGAGACTTCCGGGGAGGTTCGAGAGCAAGCTGGCCGAGATCTGAGTGAGTGGAGGGCGGAGGAAGAAAGGTCAAGATCTGGGCACAGATCTGGAAATCCGCGTGAGAGTCGCCGTCGCCTGCCGTTGTTGCCTCGCCGAGGCACGCCGTCGACCCGCCATGATGCTTTCCACCCCCGACGCCGTTCCCGACGATTCGCCGAGACCCCTGTGGTGTTCGGCCGCCGTCGTACCTCACACCATCACCGTGCCGTCACCTGCCGCATCGCCACCGTCGCCGTGTCACCGCCTTGTGACGTCCCGGTCATCCTTCATCGGCGCCGCGAAGACAAAAGAAGGGAGAGAGGTGCCTACCGGGTCAGAACCAGGTCCGGCGAAACCCCCATCCGGGTAGGGTTTTTCCCCCATTCAGGTCTTCTGGGCCTAGTTGTGTGGGCTGTTTTTGTGCATAAATGGGCCTGGGTTACTACATGGGCTTGGAAAAAGAAAAAAAGGGAGAAAAATTCGCGGGTCGCGAACCGGGTCGGTCCCAACCCGGGAACCCGACCCGGTTCGTTTTTATATTATTATAATAATAAATATAATATTTTAATTAAAAATCAAAAAATAATTTATTTTCTAAAAAAATCAAAAAATTAAAAGATCTCCATATTTTCCCAAAAAAGCCAAAAAAGTCAGAAAAAGCCAAAAAATGATTTATATTTCCAGAAAAAGATAATAAAAAAATCCAAAAAAATGCTTTTTATGTCCAAAAAATGAGAAAATGCCCAAAAAAATATTTTTCTTTCCCAAAAATGCATGGAAAATCCCTCGAACATCCAAAATGCGTGGAAAATCCCTCGAACATCCAAAAAAGCTCAAGGTTTAAACAAGATTACGTACCGAAAGGGCATTAGTGATTAACTAGTGTAATCAAGTACTTCTCCCGATACTTTGCTTGGGTTTCTAATCAACCCACCCCAAATCGATTAGTAGTGACTCCATTTTAAAAATTGATTTACAGGTTAAAAAACTTGGACCATTAATTCGTGAATTGGTGGACTTGGGAGAGTCCGGGCCTTATCAATTCAGCCGAGCCATTAGCCTCCTTAGGCGCTCGTACTCGATTGCGGGCGCCGAAAAAAAAGAGGTCGCGACAGCTTGGTGACTCCGCTGGGGACTTTGAGGACTTAGGCCATTTTTATCTTGTTTAAGCACTTTACTGACTTGATTTTGTTTTTTTTTTTTATGCAGGTTAGTAGTTTAGAAATTTATTTTAATTTTGTTTAAAATAGATTATCTTGTGATTATAAATTGTTGTGCATGCTTTACTGTTTTAGCACTACACATGACACACACAACTCGGCCGCCGGACCTGGGCCGCCATAGGATTTCTAGGATGGTGTTAAGAAAGATACGACCTCGAATGCGAGACTGCGATGTAGAGGTTGCCTTTCTTTTCCCCGAATTTCTTAGCCGAGGTTAGGAGGGTATGCTGCTAACGCGAGACTGCGACGGGCGGATATCCTTTTAATCTCACCAAACCTTCTCAGTTAGAAATCGAGCCGCACATAGCATGCGCATGTCTATGTGATTGCCATTGATTTTCTCGTGGGAAGTAAGTTTTTATTTCGTGTACTTTGCAATTTACTTACCTTCCTGTATATATTGAGCAGTCCATGATTAGTGTAGGATTCAATATCACGGTCATCTAATTTTCGAAATAATTATCATAAAGTTTTTTTTTTTTTAAATTGCAAAAAAATTTCTTTCAGTTGATGTTTTTATTCTCAAGCATGTTACAAAATTCTTTTCCGCAAGAATTTTCATTTGCCTCAAAAAAGGGGATAGAAATTATTTTCAAAATTTGTTGCAAGTCATGCTTTCTTCGCCTTTCAAATTGAATATCTTTTTAGCTCATGTTAACATGTCACGTGCCCTTTTTCAATCCATGCTTAGGAAATCGTCTACCTTTTCATGAATAAACAAAATGAGTAGGGTTAGGTCGTCATCATGGACTGACTCCCTATTTACGCCTTGTATTCACACATGCTTGTTTATTCATGACTAGGTAATCACGGAACGTCAACGTTCGCCGATCCAGACTCGTTCAAAAGCAAGAGCAAGAATGGCCGAAGAAAATGTACCAAGCCGTATTACGGTCATGGAAAGTGAAATGAAGCAAGTCTTCAACGTACTTCAACAACTTTCAAAGCAAATAGACTCCATCCAGGGCAAACTCACTCCCGCCTCGGCCTCAATCGAGGTATTGTTGCCACAATCATCTACTAGGGGTGATCAAGGTGGAGATACCGACGATAACATGCCCGAATTGGAGGATGATCCGCACCCAACCATGATCGAGAAAGCTAGGCCAGACAGTTTGTCTAAAACTAAGCATGACAAACGCCTCGAAAAGCTTGAGGAGAAGCTGAAACAACTGCAAGGTCTCCAAGATCCTACTTTGACGGACCTCTCCATTTATTCCAATGTCAAAATGCCGGAAAATTTCAAAATGCCTGAGTTTGAGAAGTACGATGGCACGACTTGCCCTAGGGCTCATTTGCAAATGTACTTGGTTCGGATGACCCCATACGTTAATAATGCACCATTAATGATCCAATTGTTCCAATCAAGTCTAATAGGCCTTGCCTTGAGGTGGTACATTACAAAGAGCATGAATCTCCTCGAAACATGGAGTGAGGTGAGTGAGGCATTCCTCAAGCAGTATAAGTTCATAATGGACATTACCCCTTCTCATGAGGACCTTGAGCGAACCGAAAAGAAAAAGCATGAATCGTTCAAAGAATATACTATCCGATGGAGGAATCTGGCCGCCCAAATCAATCCTGAACCAACCGATTTTGAGCTGAGAAAAATGTTTATCAAAACCCTCCCTTACGAGTACCGCAATCAAATGGTAACCGCGATCGCCGAATCATTTAATCAACTCATTCCAGTAGGGGAGCAAATTGAGATAGGGTTGAGGGATGGTTGGTTCACTAAACCTGCATCCACGGGCAGGTTTAGCATGAAGAAAGATAAAGAACCCCTGGTAGATGTCAATGTGACCTACAATCATTCTCCAACAATTCAGACAAGTGCAAGACAGCAGCGACCACTAGCCGTCAGCCATCCCAACGTTACAGTAACAAGAGACAATTTACTCCTCTTCTTGGATCTCCGTCACAGGTACTGGCAATCCTCCAAAAGAAGAACCTCCTTTCGATTGAGCCAAAGCGACCCAACGCTAAAATTTTTTCCAACTATGACCCGTCAAAGATATGCGACTATCACATGGAAGAAGTGGGGCATTCGACTGATGAGTGCTTCGCCCTCAAAAGTCGAATCCAGAACCTGTTAGACACTAAAGCTCTCTCATTCCAGAGCAATTCGCTCCCTGATCACACCGACAAAGTAAATGCGGTATTCAGTTCTAAAGACAGTCAGAGCAAAAATGTCGAAGCACATACTGCTGACATTCATCAAGGGCTGGTGAAGGCCGGGTATTATTCAGGCAATGAAGTGACACCCTTAGCAATAGAGAAAGAAGGGCCAGATGATATGACCACCATGTTTGGAGACCTTTTCATGGACACCATCACTGAAGGACCGTAAGGGGAAATGGGTGCAGGCCCGCTCGAGTAGAACCCTTTTTAATTTCCTTTCGTATTCCCCTACGTGGGAACTTGTACCTCTTTCTTAAGTCTGGCTTGTTTTTCATTTTCAACATCAGTTCCGTTTGAGGAACTAACTTTTGAAAACACTTTTCCAAAATGTAAATCCACCTATTAAATAAAGTTGAAAATATTTTGAGAGCATAAGGTGGTATCCCAAACCAGCCCCGTGATGCTATCCAACCATGAAAAATTATCATCCAAGAAGAATACTGAGGGCTGGACTTCCTCATGCTTTCTTCTCCCCAAATATATATACTTTTGAAAACAAAAAAATGTCTTATTGCCAAAAGCTTTTGTCAAAACAAGATTATTAAATCATGTTTGTCTTTCTAACTCACTCACTTCATGTCTTAGAAGATCATTTCCATCCCCTTTGACTTAGTGTAACAAAGGGCATTTGAAGTAAGCGCATCATGTGAACTTGCCAAATTCAAAGACACTTTGCCAAGAAAACAGGGGCAAATAGAAAGAATCATCCTACACTAAAAGAGGGTAAGTCTTATTCTCTAACTATAATTTGGAAATGATGTCTCCTCTCTTCTATTTACAGGAAACGGAAGATAGGACGTAATAGGTACATGGATACGATTGAAAATCAAGCCGTCCCTAAGAGCTCTGTGCACTCCACCTCGCTCCTGCCCAAACTAGAGCAATATACTTCCCCCATAATGTGCCTAAGCAACCAGATGTTGTGGTTTCATCAACAGGACTTCCAGCTTCGACAAACCCAAAAGCACAAGGAAGGGATCTTTTCTCTTTCTTTGAATCGGCTACTATCAACGGGGAAGAAATTCAGATGGTTGAAGCGGTCTCTAGCCCCTATTCAAAATGAGGACCTAGAAACCTGACTTCCTATTCAGACGCATGCTCTCGCAAGAAGTAATTACCATCAGAGAATTTGAGGTTTAGATTGTCCATCTCAGATTCCATAGAAGCTTGAAGTACATGACTTTGCTCAATGCTGCTAATGATGCTATATTTAAAGATAGAAAGAGAAATTCCATAGAAGGAAGGCGTTGAAAATGAATCAACGACCAGAAATCATGCGTACATGGTCACAAATGAGGAAGGCCAACCGAAGGAAACATTGAACTATGCCAAGATAAAAAGGCTATCATTGACATTCAAATATCTTTAGGAGCTAGCACATACAAACTCTGGAGAAGGGTAATTTGGTATCGTTTCCAATACTCCCACTATCGAAACCCGTTTTTGATATGTTTTCCCTATTTGATAGGGAACATCACGACTCAAGAACCAAACTCAATGGTTAGATTTGACAAATCAATACTGGCCAAGCTAGTATACAGAAATGACCTGCATCAAATTCACATGATTTCGTGTAAAATGACGTGTCATCCAGGAGCCAATAATTGGCCTAACGAAGCAAAAGACATAGGACTTCGTGTCCCACTTGCACTTCAGGTCCATCCAATCCAGTGAAGGGTAATGTTGTATCGCTTCCAAGTTATTCGACTCTTGAAAGAGCTTCTGACTAACATGATCCCTTTTATTTGTTGCAGGATCACTTGACCGTAAAAAATGCGGATAACAAATCAAGGAAAGATATGTCAAACTTTGATAAGCTCTCCTAAGTGAAATGATGTTCTAAGTAATCACCAAAACAAATGATAGAAAATCTTCAGGCCTCAACTCACATTTGATTTTGGTCAAACTAATTGATCTACTTGTACATCTTCTCTTCTGCAGGGGCAAAAGCAGAGATGCCCGATCAGATTCCCAATCATTGGCTGATCATTCACGTGTCATATCCCTAATCAATAGGGACAACCATCGACACCCATTTGCAAATAACCCTTTTGATGTTCAAAATCTAACATATTTGGAAACACCATTATGTTAGCCCCTAAAGTTGTCGATAGGGTCTTTTTTGAGTCAAAACCATTCATTTGTTTTGAGAATACAAACTCCATCACATTTAAAATGCTGCATGTCTTTTCCAGGTGAATTCTACATGATGATTTTGTCTGTCTAAATCACTTATTCCATTGAGAATTATTAGAATAGACAGCTAATTGAAGAATACAAGATTAATTGAGCATGCTGGATGAGGCGCGTTAGAATGATGAAAGGCAAGCCATATCCTACACATAGTCCCCCATCTATACACTTGTGAGATGAGTGCAGAAAATTCCATGGCTGCAGGGTAAAGAGTTCTCTCGCTAATAGTACGATGATCAAAGCAGTGAGAGGCACTCCATCGCTCACTTTGAGCCCTATACACTGACAAATTTCTACTATACTCCCAACAAAGAACCACCCCGCACTGGGGCAAGTCAAAAGCAAATCAACATCACAAGGTGAGAAAGGGGATAGAAATTTTCTTGCTCGCACTTGCATCAATCTTTGAGTGTCTTTATTACATATGAACACTCGCGTTAATTTAAATGCCCTAGAGTCGTGAAGAGCAATTCTTTATTTACGCACTTGTATCCATTGTACAACTCAATTGAGTCTGTAAATTCACCCTCACATGGAGGCAAAATAGAAGCCATTGTCGTTTGAGCAGCATAATCATAAGTGCCAGCAAAAGAGGAAGACTCCATAGTCTAACAAAGGCATTTGCTTGAGCTTGTCAAGATCAGTTCCTCAAGCAACAAACAAAAAAAACTTGGGCATAAAAAAGCAGTGTACCTGGTAAAAGCAAGGTCAATGCCCATAAATGAAAAACTTGAATAAAAAAATAGGGGCATGAAAAAGCAATGTGCCTAGTAAAAGCAAGGCCAATGCCCCCCAGTCAAAAATACAGCCAAGAAAAAGTTGTTGTTGTGGTTCAGTTGATAGAGCCTCCATCTGACAGTGAGAAGAAAGACCGGTGACAAATGCCAAGGCAATCACCAGCTCTCGCCCCTTTACACATGAGCCAAGCCTACGTTGCATCCCATTATAAAAGTCTCTTCAGACTAGGGCACTTCAATTAACGTAGAATTTCATATGTTTAAAAGCATCGCTCGAAGAAGTACGAGCAAGATTATTCTATCTCTTTTCGCAGGGTTCTTGACTTGTAAACCCGAAGATGATCGTGCATTTTCGTCCATCAGCTTCGACCTTGATGGTCCCCTTTGATGAACCGCTGACCAAGACTTCACCACAGTTTCAACAAAGGCCTCTCACATTGGTAAAGTCGTACTGCTTGCGAGAATACTCGGACCCCTGCTGACATGATGACAGTGAGATAGTGTGGTCCTTATAAATCATGCATCAATGGTCAAGATAGCCTTTTCCATGAGAGTGAACGAAAAGTCCTTTCAGACTAAAAGTCCCTCATCTGGCATGCTCATGACATCTATATTCCGAATAAAAGTTGTCTTTCAAAATCTTCCCCAGTGGAATTCAGATGATGCAAAATTGACAAAATTGTTATGCATAAATCACATTTAAAGTCATGAATTTACAGCATATACAATCATGTATGCATATTGCGCAAATAGTAGACATACTCTTAAAGATCTAAGATATTGCCAAGTAAGCATATCCTTATCCCCATTTGACTTAAAGTATCTACCACTGTCCAGGTACTCTCTTCTTGACACTCGACCTATTCGAGTTGTCCCTTGAGTTTCGATGCTTGCAACTGTCTTAGCATCCCATTGTCTTTGAGTACCGGCCACCGTCCAGATGCTCCATTTTCCTAACACTCGACTTATTCAAGTTGTCCCCAGAGTATTGATACTTGTGACTGATCAAGTATATCTTTTCGTTGAATACCTACTGCTATCAAGGTATCCCTATTGTCTTTAAGTACTGGCCACCGTTCGGATACTCCCTTTTCCTGACACTCGACCTGTTCAAGTTGTCCCCAGAGTATTGATAATTGTAACTGATCAAGTATCTTTTTATCTTTGAATACCTATTGCTATCTAGATATCCCCATATCGTCAAGTACCCACCGTTGTCCAAGTGCTTCCTTTTCATGACAATCAACCTATCCGAGTTGTCCCGAAATTACATCATTGAATACCCAAGTATTCCACTGTGTTGTGCACCTGCAATTACCCAGCCATCCAGGTAAGCCTTGTGCTATATTCAAATTCTCAATTACCAGGAGGTGAGAGACCTTCATGAATATTCGGGGCACGTTCTCGATATTCCCAATTACCAAAAGGTGAGAGACCTTCACGAATATCTTGGGCATGCCATCGATATTCCCATTACCAGGAGGTGAGAGACCTTCACGAATATCTCAGGTACGTCATCGATATTCCCAATTACCAAGAGGTGAGAGACCTTCACGAATATGCGGGGCACGCCCTCGATATTCCCATTACCAGGAGGTGAGAGACATTAACGAATATACAGGGCACGCCCTCGATATTCCCATTACCAGGAGGTGAGAGACCTTCACGAATATCCAAGGTACATCCTCGATATTCCGACTACCACGAGGTGAGAGACCTTTACGAATATGCGAGGCACACCCTCGATATTCCCATTACCAAGAGGTGAGAGACCTTCACGAATATCCAAGGTACGTCCTCATAATTCCATTACCAAAAGGTGAGAGACCTTCACGAATATGCGGGGCATGCCCTCGATATTCCCATTACCAGGAGGTGAGAGACCTTCATGAATATGCGGGGCACGCCCTCGATATTCCCATTACCAGAAGGTGGGAGACCTTCACGAATATGTGGGGCACGTCCTCGATATTCCCACTACCAGGAGGTGAGAGACCTTCACGAATATCCCAGGAGGTGAGAGACCTTCAGGAATATCCAAGGTACATCTTCGATATTCCCCTTTACCAGGAGGTGAGAGACCTTCACAAATATGCGGGGCACGTCCTCGATATTCCAATTACTAGGAGGTGAGAGACCTTCATGAATATCCAAGGTACGTCTTCGATATTCCCCTTTACCAGGAGGTGAGAGACATTCACGAATATGCGGGGCACGTTCTCGATATTCCAATTACCAGGAGGTGAGAGACCTTCATGGATATGCGGGGCACGCCCTCGATATTCCCAATTACCAGGAGGTGAGAGACCTTCACGAATATCTCAGGTACACCCTCGATATTCCCAATTACCAGGAGGTGAGAGACCTTCATGAATATGCGGGGCATGCCCTCGATATTCCTATTACCAGGAGGTGAGAGACCTTCACGAGTATCTCCGGTACGTCCTCGATATTCCCCATACCAGGAGGTGAGAGACCTTCACGAATATCTCGGGGCACGTCCTTGATATTCCCTTTACTAGGAGGTGGAGACCTTTACGAATATGCGGGGCACTTCCTCGATATTCCAATTACCAGGAGGTGAGAGACCTTCATAAATATCCAAGGTACATCTTCGATATTCCCAATTACCAGGAGATGAGAGACCTTCATGAATATGCGGGGCACGCCCTCGATATTCCCAATTACCAGGAGGTGAGAAACCTTCACGAATATCCCAAATGCCCTGAGAAAGGTCGGCGCATCTCCCGTCAAGGCGACCGAAGAAAGGTTTGAGTCCTAGACAAACCAACTTATTGCTCTACAGGCGATCGAAGAAAGGTTCGGGTCCTGAAAAAGCAATTCCCCGTCAAGGCGACTGAAGAAAGGCTCGGCTCCTAGACAAACCAACTTATTGCTCTAACAAGCGACTGAAGAAAGGTTCGGGTCCTAGGAAGGCAATTCCCCATCAAGGCAATCGAAGAAAGGTTCGGGTCCTAGACAAATCACTTATTGCTTTAACAGGCGACCGAAGAAAGGTTCAGGTCCTGGAAAAGCAACCTCCTCATATCACCAGGTAAGATGACGCCTTGATACTTGCCAAACTCAGGGTTTACACCCTATCTCACTCACTCCCGGTAAGTAACTATAGGCATCTTCTTATCTGTCTTAGTATATGTAAAGTTATATTACTCTTTTTCCGCATAGAATAATAGGTCTCAAATAAAATATAATCTGCTACGCATGCATGGATAAAATTGAGGCATCAGCTTGTCTTTAAATGCAACCTCTGCGAGCTCACCTTCAAAGAGGGGCAGCTCTTGACACCTCAATTTTTATTATGTTTATTTTATTAATTAAGTTTTTATTTATTTTGTCTTTTTAGAAATAATAAGCAAATAACAAAAAAAAAATCGAAAAAAACAGAAAAAACAAGAAAAACAGAAAAAAAGCCCCTCCTCGGCCCATTTCCGACTCAACCCGACCCATGCGCCCCTTGTCTTCTTCCTCCTTGGCTTCTCCCTGCACGCCTCTGCAACACACACGCAGAGAGCGGCAGTTAGGGTTTCGGCACGCGCGTAGGCCAGCCAGTGATGGATGGGACGTGCCTTCAAAGCAAGCAAGTGGGCGGCCGAGGTGAAACCGGTTCGGCCGCACCAAGGCCGGTCGGCACACGGAGAATCGGCGGCCAAACCTCTTCGTCGATCGGACTCCCTCGCCTATAAATAGGCCAGCACCACCTCCATTGAAGAAAAGACAAGAGGCCAGCAAGCTTAGAGAGGTCCCTGAGAGACTTCAGGGAGCTCAAAAAGCGAGCACGGCCGAAGGATCGAAGCTGGCAAACTCTAAAGAACTTCCCCCGAGAGACTTCCGGGGAGGTTCGAGAGCAAGCTGGCTGAGATCTGAGTGAGTGGAGGGCGGAGGAAGAAAGGTCAAGATCTGGGCACAAATCTAGAAATCCGCGTGAGAGTCGCCGTCGCCTGCCGCTGTTGCCTCGCCGAGGCACGCCGTCGACCCGCCATGACGCTTTCCACCCCCGACGCCGTCCCCGACGATTCGCCGAGACCCCTGTGGTGTTCGGCCGCCGTCGCACCTCACACCATCACCGTGCCGTCGCCTGTCGCGTCGCCACCGTCGCCGTGTCACCGCCCTGTGACGTCCCGGTCATCCTTCATCGGCGCCGCGAAGACAAAAGAAGGGAGAGAGGTGCCTGCCGGGTCAGAACCGGGTCCGGCGAAACCCCCATCCGGGTAGGGTTTTTCCCCCATTCAGGTCTTTTGGGCCCAGTTGTGGTGGGCTGTTTTTGTGCATAAATGGGCCTGGGTTACTACATGGGCTTGGAAAAAGAAAAAAAGGGAGAAAAATTTGAGTCGGGCCCGCAATGCGGGCCCGTCCAGGTCTCGCGGGTCGCGAACTTGGTTCGGTCCCAACCCGGGAACCCGACCCGGTTCGTTTTTATATTATTATAATAATAAATATAATATTTTAATTAAAAAATCAAAATATAATTTATTTTCTTAAAAATTAAAAAATCTCCATATTTTCCCAAAAAAGCCAAAAATTCAGCCAAAAAATGATTTATATTTCCAGAAAAAGATTTAAAAAAATCCAAAAAAAATGCTTTTTATGTCCAAAAAATGAGAAAATGCCCAAAAAAATATTTTTCTTTCACAAAAATTCATGGAAAATCCCTCGAACATCCAAAATGCGTGGAAAATCCCTCGAACATCCAAAAAACCTCAGGGTTTAAACAAGATTAGGTACCGAAAGGGCATTAGTGATTAACTAGTGTAATCAAGTCCCCAATCCTAATTTCTCTGGTTGCGCAGGAGCAAGTACTTCTCCCGATACTTCGCTTGGGTTTCTAATCAACCCACCCCAAATGGATTAGTGGCGACTCCATTTTAAAATTTGATTTACAGGTTAAAAAACTTGGACCATTAAGTCGTGAATTGGTGGACTTGGGAGAGTCCGGGCCTTATCAATTCAGCCGAGCCATTAGCCTCCTTAGGTGCTCGTACCAAATTGCGGGCGTCGAAAAAAAAGAGGTCGCGACATGCTTGCTTCTCAGCCTTCTCTATTACACATGGCAAAGAGAGGATTTCTTTTCTTGTAAAAACTTCTTGTATGCTTATGTCAATCCTTGAAACCAATTCCTTCCTTCATGCAACGAGCTTCTTTCCGGACAAGGACCTCTTCAGGGTGTCTGTTTCATATTCTTAACAAGTATTACAACTAAATTTCTTCCTTCAGTAACCTTTTTTATCTTTCTTGTGGGCAACCCTAAGTATACTCTATTATTTTCGTTTTCGATTATAATCCGGGATGGTGGCAGCAATTTTCGTTTGGAAACTTCAGTTTTCCAAACAATGGATGAAGAGCAGTAGCAGGATCATCGCACAACAGATGAAGAAGAGAACCGAGTTCTTCTGCAGATGCAAAGCATCCTTGCGTGACTAAAATGCACAATGCTGTCATTGTAAAGACAGATTAGCGTTTAGATGAATAAAAAAAATAATTCTTCAACCTATTTTCTGAATTAATAAAATTTGAGACCTTATAATTTGCAAACCATTATTTTAAATTCATGAAGCACCGTTCATAAATAGGATTGACATCAATTTATTAAGAAGCCCATTCTTCGGCACTATAACCACAGTCAGGAGATGGCCCTCACAACAATAGGACTCCTCACATGATGTTCAGTGTCCGACCATATCAGCTCCTCGAATGAGTAGTCCTCAGTCGCATCGGCTCTTTTCACCTTCAGCACCACCTTGAAAGACTTCTCTTCGCCAATCTTCTTGAACTTCAGGTAGGCTGGCTTGACAAGAACTGAAACTCCATTCGGTTCCAGTATCGACGCCCTGTAGGTCCCTGGCAAGCCAACATTCTTCACAGTGCGAGTCACCGTGATTGATCTTGAGAGCTTAGGAACCGTGATTGAAGGATAGTTGAAGTCTAGAAGACCAATGCGTTTTGAACAATCATAGGCACCGTCAGTGACATTCGAGATCTGCATTGCATTGTAGCCTAGAGAACACAAGAAGTTAAGATAATCTTTGATGCCCAGATCATAGACCAGGCCAGGGTCCATAGCACGGTTGGGTTGGATGTGTCCAGCTCCATAACTAAAAGGAGTCGCCTTGTAGAAGGAGTTATTCATGATCGATTCCATCGCATTATCTAGGATTGTTGCTGCAAGCAAACAGACGGGACGCAAAGATCTATCAATACGTTATGCATTGAGAAGAAACTGAATATAGACCAAGATCTGTATATGAAAGAGATTTGATCTTGAACAATCAATGAAAAATACCTCAGCTCAAATGTATTTCTCCTTCAGAATTCCTTGTTCATGTTTTACAGAACTTCATCATTCTCGGAATACGAGATGAAAGAAAAAGCCTAAGCTGAATCAAGAACAGATTCATATCACAAAGATGAAGATTGATTCTCTTCTTCTACTCTCATACTCTTTCCCTTTTATACTTGTTCAGCTATTTCTTTATCAACTTGTTACAACGTAATAACTAACATAGAAGTATATAAGTAGTTCTTCTATCTCGTGCCGCTCCTTTCATTTGCTTGATCAACTTCTATGTTTTATGTTTTTTGTCATGGATCGCCAGCTCATCAATTCACTTGGATCGCCACTCACAACTCACGACCTTCCTTTTGCTCCAGCTTTCTTCTTCCAGCCTCCTCTCTCGTTTCATCGAGTTTGGCTCTTGCTGTTCTTTCAATATCTGTTTAATTCCTCTAACATCCCCCCTCAAATTGGGAATGGATAGAGTACAAATGCCCAATTTGGTTCGCATATAAGAATGTGAGCTTCTTGTCAGTGGTTTGGTGAAGATATTAGCTAATTGATAAGAACTTGGAATGTATTTGACTTGTAAAGATCCTGAGGACACTTTTTCCCGAACGAAGTGAAAATCTACTTCAATATGTTTAGTTCGAGCGTGTAAAACAGGATTCAAAGTGAGAGAGATTGCTGACTTATTATCACAGTACAAGTGAATAGGAGGAGTAAGAGAACAACCTATATCACATAATACAAAACTGACCCAAGTAAGATCGGCAGTAGCTGATGCAAGAGCACGATATTCAGCTTCAGTAGAGGATCTACTTACTGTGGGCTGTTTCTTTGCTGTCCAGGATATAAGGTTGGATCCAAGATATATACAAAAACCAGTTGTTGATCTTCTGGTTTCTGCACACCCTGCCCAATCTGCATCAGAGAAACCATAGAGATGCATGGTACTGTGGGAGTGAAGAAATAAACCAAGCTTGAGAGTACCCTTTATATATCGCAGAACTCTTTTTAAGTGGTTGAAGTCTGCAATTGTGGGTTGCTGCATTCTTTGGCAAAGTATGTTGGTTGCATAAGCAATGTCTCGTGCAGTTAATGTGAGGTATTGCGGACCTCCAACTAGACTCCGGTACTCAGTGGGATTGGTCAAAGGTATAGTATCATTGATTAAAACAGGTGGTTTTAACGAAAGAGGAGTTGAAACTGGTTTGGAGTCAAGCATATGAGCTCGGTTGAGGAGATCTAGAGCATATTTGGTTTGACATAGGAATAGGTAATCTGAGGTTCGTGTAGCTTCAATGCCAAGGAAATAGTGTAAAGACCCTAGGTCCTTCATATGAAAATGAGAGCTCAAAGAAGTAATAAGTGCATAAATCATTTGAGGGGAACTTCCAGTGAGAATGATGTCATCTACATATAATAATAAGAGAGTAGTTGCTGTTTCGATGCGTAATGAATAGGGAAGGATCGGTAGAGCTACGAAAGAATCCATTTTCGAGTAGGAAGCTGCTAAATTTGTCAAACCAGGCTCGAGGAGCTTGTCGAAGTCCATAAAGAGATCTTCGAAGGAGACAGACATGGTGGGGCTTTTGTGATTCTTTAAATCCTGGAGGCTGCTTCATATACACTGTTTCACTTAAAGTTCCATGTAAGAAGGCATTTTTGACATCTAATTGATGAATTTTCCATTGTTTCATCATAGCAACTGATAGGATTATTCGAATTGTTGCATGCTTCACTATAGGACTGAAGGTTTCTGTGAAATCAAGACCTTCTTCTTGATGGAAGCCTTTAGCTACAAGCCTTGCTTTGAGTCTATCCAAGCTCCCATCAGGTGCGAGTTTTGCCTTGTACACCCATTTGCACCCGATAATATTCATGTGATCATTTCTAGGAACTAAGTCCCAGGTTTGATTCTGATATAAGGCATCCATTTCTTCTTTCATTGCTTGATACCACCCTTGGTCTGCTAATGCAGCCTTTACTGTTTTTGGTTCAATAGGAACCTGATACTCAACTAGACATGCATATTTAGGATTTGTTTTAACAACTCCAGATCGAAGTCTAGTTTGCATAGGATGAGTTGAAGAAGTACCTTGTATCTGTTCTGTTTCAGAACTGATTTGCATTTGTTCTGGATCAGTAGTTGATGTTGAGACATTCTCTGGATTTGGTGGTAGTAGTTCCTCTATGATTGGAGCTAACTGATGTAATTCAATACTACCAGAGGCATTATTAAGATCATTCTGCATCTCAGTGTCAGGTATCATCTGTATTTGTGATTGACCTGCAGGATGACATGTACTGATCTCATTGTTCTGTATTACTGGAGTTGTTTGAGTGAAGCTAGTATGCTGCAGATGTTTCTTTGATATATTGTCTTGTGATTGACTCTGCTTAGTTGAGCTGGAAATAGAGGATAGTACTCCTTTTATCCACTGTTTGTATAAGTCAGACCCCTGCTGATATTCAGTATGTAGGATATGAGAAAAGGGAAAGACTTTCTCATCAAATATGACATGTCTGCTGATGTAGATTCTTCCATTTGTAGGTAAAAGACATCTGTACCCTTTATGCTTCTCACTATATCCAAGGAAGATACATGTAAGTGATCTTGGATCAAATTTATGCTTTGTGTAGTGCCTGAGACATGGATAACAAGCTGATCCAAACACTCGAAGATATGAGTAGTCTGGTGTCTTTTTGTAGAGTTTATAATGAGGTGAGTGCATATGTAGTTTTGCTGTGGGAAGGAGATTGATAATATAAACTGCTGTTTTGAATGCATCTACCCAGTACTTCAGTGGTATTTTAGCATGATACATCATTGCTAAACCCAATTCAATCACATGTCGATGTTTTCTTTCCGAGACACCATTCTCGCTCGGTGTATGAGGACAAGAAATATCTTTAATTCCACGGTTTGTAGATGAGTTTGAAATTTACTACTAGTGAACTCACCTCCTCCATCACTCGGAAGATTTTGATCTTGTGATTAAGCTGATTTTCTATAAGTCTTTGAAACATAATGAATATCTCATAGACTTCAGACTTTTGTCTCATTGGGTATATCCAACTATACCGAGAAAAATCATCAACAAAAATGACATAGTAGGAGAATTTCTGAACAGATTGAGTTGGTGAAGGTCCCCATACATCACAATGTATTCTTTCTAATGGAGCATTCGAGATATGATCTGAGAAATGAAAAGATAAAGCTGAGCTTTTAGCAACTTGACAGCTGCTACATATGTCCTGAGCCTTAGAACTAAACTGAATGAGTTGCTGTTTTTGTAGAATCTTCACTGTTTTAAGACTGGTGTGAGCAAGTCTTTGATGCCGTTTTATCCTCTCCAACTTCTGGGTGAGTCTGTGCGAAGAAGACCTCTGCAACTTTAGGTTCCACCTGGTATAGTCCCTTGACTTTCCTTCCTAGCTTCACTGTTGTATGATTGTGATTGTCCTTCATATATACCCCATGTTTATCAAAAATAAAAGAACAGGGATAATCATCTGTTAATTTTGATACAGATAGAAGGTTCTTTTTGATTTCAGGAACTATTAACACATCATTCAAAGGTAATTTGCTATTTTCTATATTCAATACTCCATTACCAATGCATGATATTGACAAATGAGATCCATCTCCTATCATGACAAAGTGTCATTACCATTATAAGTACTGCAGTTTGAATCATACCGCTTTACGAGGTAATGTGTCTTTGTAGCCCCCGTATCTGGATACCATTCTGAACCATAAGGTTCTTCAATGTGAATGCTGCCAATGCGGTTGGTATTTCATCTGCACTGGTACGAATTATCAAACCTATACCAACATCTGAGTGCTGTATGACCTGATTTCTTACAAATCTGACATTGCAGAGGTCCGTTACTCATAGGCTTTGTTGTCTGTGTTTGTCTATCACCATTTGAACTTTGGGGTGGATAAGACCTAACACTTTGATATCTCTGTACAGGATTGGAATATGGTCTAAATCCTTGTCCAAAGTTAGACCAATTATCCTTGTTAACCTGACCTTGCTGAGTTGAATTCAGGTTATTTTGTTGATTCCTTCCTGCTTCTGTAAAATTATTTCCATAATCCTTTCTAATGAAAGACTGACCTCTGCCATAGTTAGCTTCTCCTCGAAAATTTTCTCTTTGATTTCTTGAATTGACTCTCTGCTGACTTGTTCCAATTCTTCTTTGTCCATAATAGGCTAGGTTAGTATTATACTCATTCACAGAGTATGTTTGCAATCGAGTTTCAAACCTTTCAAGTTGTGAAATAACCTCATCATATTCTGGCTGTGGCTTAAGACAATACATGGTTGTCCTGAAAGTTTCATATTCAGAACCTAGCCCTTCAAGTATGCCAAACATTCTAGTTATATCATCAACAGGCTTTCCAATAGCATTTAACTGATCACAGATAGTTTTGAACTCACGAAGGTATTCACTTAGTGATCTGTTTCTTTTCTTGCAGGCTTGAAGTTTTCCTCTTAACTCAAACTCCTTTGCAACAGATTTCTGTGTAAACCTATTCACGAGGGCCTGCCATACTTCAAGAGAGGTTTCTAAACCAATTATCGACTTAGAATATTCTCTCGATACCGCACCACTTATCCATGATGATATGAGTTGATCAGTTTTTATCCAATCCGGATGATCGGATTCATTATTTCTCCCGTCACATGATCTGTATCATTTGAGTTGGAGGTAATGTTTCTCCATTAATGAAGCCAATCGGATCTTGGCTTTTCAGAAATCTGTTGAATTGAGCTTGCCATAACAAAAAATTCTCTTCATTCAACTTGATTGTAACGAAATTAGCTATGTTCACATGGATAGGAAAAGCATATTTCTGCACTCTAGCCGCCATTCTGATATTGCTCAGAAACTTTGAAGAATCGAAGAAACAATCCGATAAACTTTGAAGGTAAACTACCTAAAAATCACCAGAATCTATATACTATCTTGCAGTAAGAACAAACCAGATCTACCATTCCCAGGCGATAAGCTCTGATACCATGAGAAGAAACTGAATATAGACCAAGATCTGTATATGAAAGAGATTTGATCTTGAACAATCAATGAAAAATACCTCAGCTCAAATGTATTTCTCCTTCAGAATTCCTTGTTCATGTTTTACAGAACTTCATCATTCTCGGAATACAGAGATGAAAGAAAAAGCCTAAGCTGAATCAAGAACAGATTCATATCACAAAGATGAAGATTGATTCTCTTCTTCTACTCTCATACTCTTTCCCTTTTATACTTGTTCAGCTATTTCTGTTATCAACTTGTTACAACAGAATAACTAACATAGAAGTATATAAGTAGTTCTTCTATCTGTGCAGCTCCTTTCATTTGCTTGATCAACTTCTATGTTTTATGTTTTGCTGTCATGGATCGCCAGCTCATCAATTCACTTGGATCGCCAGCTCACAACTCACGACCTTCCTTTTGCTCCAGCTTCTTCTGTTCCAGCCTCCTCTGTCTCAGTTTCATCAGGTTTGGCTCTTGCTGTTCTTTCAATATCTGTTTAATTCCTCTAACATGCATCTTGGAAACACCTATCCAACACCAGGCTAGTTAGTCATTACAATAATATGTACAGGTTCGGTTCGCATTGTTTTCATTGGAGATCGCAAGTGTGGCGGGTTTGTCATTTTCACTCCCCTAAGGTTCGGTATGCCCATCAGACATAACAGTTGAGCTCATAGTGTAGTGGAAGTATATCATTCACCCATACTCACCACTTGTCATGATTGCCGATCGAATTGCAGCGGGACTCCATTCTGGATGTAGAGTTTTCAGAAGACCAGCAACACCAGAAACATGAGGACACGACATCGAGGTGCCCGATATAGCATTATAAGGGACCCGGCGTTTGTCATAAGCCTGATCTGTTGGCCCCACTGCTTCAGTGTAGGCAGCTATGACAAGGACTCCAGGCGCAGTAATATCCGGCTGGTCATAATCATTTCAGCAACTCAACTAGCTATTGCTACAAAAGCAGCGTGACTAAATGGGCAATGAACCTTCAAAGTACCTTTAAAATTTCGGGTGTAATGGTGTTCGGCCCCCTTGAGGAAAAAGCCGCCATGAATGGAGATGGCTTCACACCCAAATTCGTCACTACGCGCGTGATCTGAGCAGTGGGAAACCTGTCGCAATAAAAGGTTGCACAAATATGTCAAATAACGCAGACACAATTTATGCCAGCCTCATGAGCTTGACGAAGAACAACATTGCGCTGTGAAAGAATCTGTCATTAGGGACAAAAGAGGAGCCTGTGTACACTTACTTAGTTGAGTTGATGTAACTGAAGATGGCAGCCCCGTCAGTGTAGTTGACGTGAGTCGCAGGAAGGAAATGTGGTTCCGCGGTGATTTCGTTTGCCGAGAGGATATTGTTGGCAAGGACCATCCCTACCGCGCCGGCCAGGAAGGCCTGCTCTCCCTCGTCGACCTCCTCGTTTCCTCCTTGAAGGCAAACCAGGATCTTCCCCTTCACCTTCCTCGGATCAAGCGTTCCATTCAGGCAGAGTAGCCTGTCTCATGCAGCAATAAACACATAACAGTTAGCGATGGAGTATTCATCGAGCTGAGCAAAAGAGGTAAATCAATTTGTTCAGCTGCAAATGACAATGGCAAGATATCATTAGCGTGGAAATTGTTGTGATCCTTACGCTTCTTCGGCCAACACATGAGACAATCTAGCATCCGCTGCGCTGATCAGCTTGTAGAACTTGCCTCCAGGCAAGGATTTCGGTGATAAGCTCGCACCCTTCGGGGAAAAAGGAGAAAGCAAAAGGACACATATTTACAGAATTAGCAGTTTCCCGGAATCGGAAACGCATTCAACACTGATTTACACAATCAAAATCCCCGACGCAATGTGACAAACAGTAAAACAGGATTTATCTCTTGTCCAGATTAGCTTACGAACTGACGCAATAATTAAGGGTCATGCTCGATGAAATATCGCTAATCACCTTGCGGACATTCATCATTTGAACATGCGATTTCCAGTGCATTCGTATAGTTTTTCTAATTGGTGATGTGTGTGTCAAACCCTAAGAACAGCTTCACGGATTGAGCGAGAGAGTCTGACCTTGAATCGCCTCTGATCGCCAATCACCACGTAGCTGGAGAAATCCCTGTCCATGGTGCTTGCAGCCACCGTGATCAGCCAAGGCGAGATGTTTGAGACTGTGCCGTCGCTTGGCCCAGAATTCCCGGCCGAGCAAACCACGACGATGCCATTCTTCACGGCATGGAAGGACCCGATCGCGATGCTGTCGTTGAACAGTGGGGAGTAGCCGCCGCCGATGGAGACCGAGAGGACGTCCACGCCGTCGTGTATGGCAGCGTCGAAGCCGGCCAGTATGTCCGCGTCAAAGCACTCGCCGTGGACTACTGGCGGCCAGCAGACCTTGTAGGCGGCAACCCGAGCCCTCGGGGAGCCGCCCTTGGCAGTGCCTCGGCCGTAGCCAAAGACACTGGTGCAGGCGACAAAGTTGCCACCGGCGGTGGAGAGGGTGTGAGACCCGTGGCCTTCATTATCGCGGGGCGTGTCAAAGGAGGCGTTGAGGGGCCCCACTGCAGCGGCGTAGCCTTTGTTGAAGTATCTGGCGCCGATGAGTTTCCTGCAGATCGACGTTTCCGTTGGCGGGAGTTACTTTGGCGTTTTCTTTTTTCAAAATCTATGACCAATGTTTTTTTCTGAATATTTAATAGAGGAAAAGGAAATGTGTGCAAATAAAAAGAAAAGAAAAGATTAAAAAAAAAAAAAAGGTTGCCAAATGAATGCGTGAGATAGGAGATTTAGAAATAAGAAAATTTGTTTATTTACAAATTCTAATTTCACTTATTAAAGAAAACAATGAAAAGTTAAAACGTTGAGAACGATTCCATACTCTCCACGTGCAATTTTCGGTCTCAGGTGTTGGAGTCCAAATAGTATCGTGCTAATTACATTGTAATGTATTGAACTAGACATATAAACATTGTTCAGTCAAAGTTAGGTCACTTGCCTCATGTCATAAGACATTATTTCATTAAATCTCCGTTTATTTCGTGAAAAATAAATAGTTTAAAAAAATTCTCAAAAGTAATCTAAAAAAAAAATTGAATGAACGAAAAATATTTTTATCATGCATAAAAATATTTAGATATAAATTGTTATCACTAATAAAAATATTTTTTTTATTAACTATCATTTTAAGCTATGTAAGTGATTTTTTTTTTTAATATTTTAAATATTTTTTCACGAAATAAACGAAGTCTAAAAATAAGTTATAAATGAAAGACGGTAGGAGCTGTAGGCTAGAACTCTTCTGATCTCGCGGAAGAATATTGTCCACTAGTTAGAGTAGTTGAAGAAGCAAGGAATGGTGCGCAAAAAGACAGTCAGCGAAAACGAAAGTCAACAATTATGGGTTTTTGATATCTTTTACCTAATTTGATTTTTCAGACGAAAACAAAAGTTTGAAAAGAAGAAGGAAAAGATGGTTCGGACCCAAGAACTGGCCAAAGCGAATTAGCGGATTGAAATGACATTTGTCCATTTTGAAGAAGACAAAAAAAAAAGGGATAAGTACACTAATCGTGCCATAAGTTGTGTACGGCGCTCACTCTAGTGCCAAAAGTTTTCATCGGATCATTTAAGTGCCAAAAAATTTGAAAAACGCTCACTTTGTTGCCAACTCCGACGAAATTGGCCGGAAATCCGATGTGGCCTTTTTTTATTAATTTTTGACGCCGACGTGGCTCGTCGGAGAGTTGAGTCAGCATCCAAACACCAAAACGACGCCGTTTGGTGTCTCCCCCAATTCAAAACCCTAATCTCCAGCCGTCGCCATCCTCGACGGTCCTTGCGCTCGGCGGCCACGGCTTCGACCCCGACCTCGACCTCAACGCCGACGATGGCCACTCAACGGCAGCGGCTCCGACCTCGACCCCGACCCCGACCCCGACGATGGCCACTCGGCGGCCGTAGCTCCGACCCCAACCTCAACCCCGACCGCGACGATGGCCATTCGACGGCCGCAACTCAAACCCCGACCTCGATGATGGCCACTTGGCGGCCGCAGCTTCAACCCTGACTCCGACCCCAACCCTGACAACGGCCACGGCTTCGAAACCCTAATTTCTTCCCCATGTGAGCTAAACGGTGTCGTTTCCATGAAGGAATCCACATAGGATGGCAAAACGATGTCGTTTTCTTAAGGAGGACCGAAAACGACGTCATTTAAAGGCTTATCAATTTTTTTTTTAAAAAAAAATCATTTTGGCCGGAATCTTTCGCCAAAGGCCGGAATCTTTCGCCGGTGGCACCAAAGTAAGCGTTTTTCCTCCGATTTGGCACTTAAGTGATTCGACGGAAACTTTTGGCACCAAAGTGAGCGCCGTACACAACTTATGGCACCATTAGTGTACTTATCCAAAAAAAAAATATTAGGTGATGACAACGTATGCGGAGATGAAGATAGTTATGTCTCACGAATGTCAGCCAATTCTTGTGAAAATAATAAATGGAGGAAAACAATGGCTTCATATGTCAAATCGATTATTTTGCAAAAAGGGGACATGTTTATTTGAATAACATCTCTTTTTTATGTTACCTTGTTATATAGCTCTATGCATATCAACACATTTACAAGTAACTCAAAAATCGCAAGTAAATTTATCGTTTGAGAAATTTACATAATAGACTCGGACCCAAAGAAAGCCTTGATTTTTTGGAGAAAGGGTAAGCAGTCGCACCACCAACGGTGTTATTCAACCCCGACAGGGCCAAGTTCAGGCTTGGTAACACTAGATATGGCATTGTGAACCCAAACCAAATGTAGGGTTGACGCAAGCTCGATAGAGGGATTGAGGTTGGGTGCTCGTGGAGTGGTCAATGACATTGGCGGAAGGGGGGCATCTCAAGCGGCATTGCGCAACAAAAGTCACATCCAATAATTGGCAAGCGAATACAACTTTAAATGAAGTTTTACTTTTTATATTATAGATACCAAGAAAAAGGTAAAAAGATAATAAAAGATAATAATTTAAGGATCACATTAAACATATCAAAAGTTCAAGAATAACATTACACATTGAATTAAAGTTTAAAAACTATCATCATCAATATCCCTTCTTTAATCATATCCGTGGGTTGTATGGTACAAGTTATTTAAAGAGTGTCTAATTTCTATAGGTCTGTTTGTTTGAAAAAAAAAACTTTTTCCGATAAATTGTTTTTTGCCTTTCCAATATTTTGATGACAGAAAATTAATCAATGTATGGAAAACGTTTTTTCATTAATTAAAAACAACAAACTTAAATGGGAGAAAACGACTTCCCCCTATGACAAGAAAGAAATCATTTTCCTTCAAAACACTCCACACATGAGAACTAATTATTTTCTTTTATCACGAAGTTTTTAATAGAATAAAAGCAACCTAAGACCTAGTTTATAACCATGGACTAGTTCGAGTTAAAATAGTTCATAACATGGCGAACTCTATCTTAAAGAAATTGACCTTAAAAAGAAATTCTCAAAACACTTCGGACACAACCACTGTCCACAGTACCAAAAGATAAAATGGGAAAGTATCTTTTACCTTCTCGAAAGGAGGTGAGTGGAAAGATGAGAAGGTCTTTGAAAATGGCAACTTTTTTTTTTTTTTTTTTTTGGTGTTTTTCCTTTTGGGGTTGAGCGAGGAAGGATAAGAAAGCGGTAGAGTGGGAGCAAGCAAAGAACCTGTTGCAGCGAAAGCGAGGATCCTTGTCGTTTTGACAGATTCCTTTCCACTTTGGAGGAATTGGTCCCATCCCTTCGTCGCTAAAGCTCTTGGATTCCGGCCACGCCCCTGCATGCGCCAAAACCCCAATCGATTACATCTTTTTTCCCCATTTTTTGCACCGAGGCTTGTCAATTCCAGGTCCAACATAGCAATAGCAGCAAATAAGTCAAACCCCCCGTGGGGAGTTTGTGTTTTTTTTTTTTTTTTTCCTTGACGTTTTTAATCATGAGGGTGCGCTTCACCTACTCCGGAAAGGAGGGTTTGTCTGGGGGCAGCTTTTGTGGGGATTATCCTCTCTGTATTTTGTGGTTTTGGCCCACGGATATGTGCTCTTGCAAGTACCAAATTCAACTCCTGAGGTGAGCACAGCACTTACACGTGACAGGATGATCATTGACCCTTTGGCCCGCAGGATCAACTTTGCCAATGGTGTAATTTTCGAGAGAGAGAGAGAGAGAGAGAGAGCTTCGGAATGTTTGTGTTGCAATTGTGAGTTATTAACCAGGCTTTCAAAACTATACCGTTTCATACTTATAATTATTGCGGAAAACTATACTAAACAATCTTGTATCATAAGGATGGGAGTCCTCTACAATTAGGGGATAATTGACTATCTCAGAAACTGAAATGACCCCTATCCTAAGAATTTTAACCCCAAGAAACCTATACCCAAACCCAATATATAGATATGTATGCACCCCACTTCACCCTCATGTGCCAAGCCAATGCTACTAGCTTCGGCAACTATAGTGACCAGCCTCCTTTCACTGGCTATCATTCGGTCTCTCTCAATCCCTTTGTGGTTGAAAGTAGAGAGTGCACGCATGATGGCTGAGACCACTACAATGTCAATTTAGGCTTTGTCTTCATCCCTGGCATAGCATCATATAAGGAGTTTTAGGCATATGGTTCACCAGACACATAGAGGTGTGTTCGAACTGACTTTTACTCTCCATCGCTCTATTATTGAAAGTAGAGGGAGCATGCGTGATGGCCAAGACCACTAAGATATCGATTTAGGCTCTATCTCCATACCTAGCACAACATCATATGGGGGTTTTGGGCATATGGTTCACCAGATGCACAAAGATGTGTTCAAATTAACTTTTACTTTCCATCCCTCTATGATCAAAAGTAGAGGGAGCATGCATGATAGTTGAGACCACCAAGATGTCAACTTAGGCTATATCTCCATCCCTAACAAAGCACAACATCAGAGTTTTAGGCAAATATCTCACTAGATGCAAAAAGAAGTGTTTGAATCGACTTTCACTCTTTATTATTAAAAAAAAAAAATTATCTCCATCTATGGCTTTTGTAATTTAACTTTTCATGAAATGTTGAATATTAAAAGTTCTTTCTAAGAACATTCAAATTAAGACATGTCGAGCTAATATTTATAATTTCTTTCCATATTTTTCTCAAACATTGAAATACTTTTTTTCGCTTTAAATTTTTGACCTAAAGCAAAAGATACTCATTTTTCCAAATTAAAATAAACAGTCTAACAATGTGATGATTGATATATATATGTATGTATGTATGTATGTATGTATGTATGTATGTATGTATGTATGTATGTATGTATGTATGTATGTATTATCTCCTTCCAAATTAGACTAGTCTTAAGACATGATGTATTTTCCATTCTAGTACCTTTGACTAATATTCAAGATTTGACCCTCTTAAATTTGCATCTCTAATGTCTAAACATGTATATCGTATATACATGCATAACCATGTGCCACGCATTCGCAATTAGATCCACAAGAGGAGGATAGAGAATATGTAGACGACAAGCACCTCTAGAGCACCTCCACCAATTTTCACTGTTATTTTCCCATTTGCATGGATTGTTTTTAATAGAATTTCGATAATGCAGCTACACAGGGCGTGCTCCTTCTCTAGTCCGCAAGCAAAAGACAACACCCAACAATTTTTTATAAAATTAAGTTTTCCAAAATGGGTCGAGGAAAATCTTTGATCTCTTTACATGCACACATGTCTAACATTAATGGCAGAATCTTATTATATCTACTAGTTTACAGAGAATTAGGCTCACTGGAGCATGCTCGACTCGCCACCCGTTTCTTTACGATATACCCTCTTAAATTATGCCCCAAGTTGTATTATGCGCATGGGACGATGAGATGACCACACAAAGTCCGTAGCTTTTGAAAAACATCAGATGGTGATGGGTTTTTTATTCGATGGGCCAACTTAAGTCCGTCCATCCATGTTGGGACAAAACCTGGCCCGTAAGTGAATAGCTCATAAAAAAAAATGCAGTTATTGCAATATATAAAGTAAAAAGTGAAAAATGGATATCTAAACTGTAACGTTTCTGCACTTTTTTCTCCCTTGAAGCAATATACTCAACTTGACAAATGGAACCTCATGGCTTCAAAGGATTCCTCAAAAACTGCGATGGTATTTAATCTGTGGTAATCAAAGTATGTCCGACTCCGTGATATGCCTTCGATCGGTGTTACATGTTTCCGGAGCACGTTTCCACTTTCATTTTCGGTATTCGATCGTTCAAGTATCGGTTTGATTTTTAGGAATTTGTTTCCGACATATGGTTATCGGTAATTGCACAGGTTTAGTTACACAGATTAAGACACAATAAAAGAACGATCCGTGTTAGAGCGAAGAGAACATGCGCTGGCCGAAGCAAGAACCGAACATGGAGAGTGAACGAAAGTCGAAGATCTTGAAACATTCGCATTTCTCTATGATAGATAAACCACATGACAGCCTTGCTCTGGTTGTGATGTAAGTTAACGTTTGTGTGTTTTGGGGGACTCTTATGTCATTTTTCGTCAAGAAAATAAGATGTTAGGCTAGATAAATGAATAAATAAATAGTGGGTCGAAGTCGCTTGCCTGTGTCCAGGTTCCCAATGATAGTATCTTCACCAAATCGAGCCTTCTTCCAAATTGAATCGGAAGAAACCCCGCCGTTCTGCTCGAGGCCTAGAAACTCCCACGATCTTGTCGTGTGTAGTTTCTTGCCCTGGTTCAGAAAAACCGACACCACTCTTGGGTGCCCTGCCAAAGGTTGGAAAACCAACAACAAGCATTAAAGATGAAAAAAAAACAAGCGCTTCCTTAGCAGAAAAACGAAATTTGACCGATTAGAGTTGATTTATTTAGTGATGTGATGGGTTAAGTTTGAATATATAATTATTGATACGCCTTACATACGCGTCATCGCATTGTCTAGTGCGATAGCCTTTCTCAAAGTTTTGTAGAGTGTAGGGACATATTGCTCTTTTGTTTATTATTTGGAGTTTTGCGCTAAAAAGGGGGCATAGGATGGACCTATGAGCATTGTTGTCACAAAGGGTTGCGCAACTTGTCATCAAGAAGTGCAAGTTGCACTCCAAGTTTATGGCCGAAGCAAAACAAAAGGACTGTTGTTTTCGGTGGTCAAACTTCAAACCAAAGGAGAAAAAGGGTCGGAGCTTACGGGCGATCTGGGCAGCTACTTCATCTTCAAGAGTTGCGGCGAAGCCGTTGATGTGCCTCTTGTACGAATAGAAGATGGCCTCCTCGGTGTCGTCTCGACTATACAAAACATTGTCATCAACGCACACTACAAACCGAAAAGAAGAAGAAGAAGAAGAAAAGTAAAAGTGGTGGTGGTGAACTTTATCTGCATTGAAATGCAATACCTTCCCAAGAAAGAGCCAAGAAATTCATGGTGAGACTCCGTCACTCGACTCAAATCAGCCAACGAAGCATCCGGGCCGTGCGAGTGAGATCCCAAGTAAACCACGTACGACTTTGATCCACCACACACACATACACACACAAAACAATTAGGAAAGATTCATGATTATGATGATGATGATATCAGCTAAGGTAGGACCCTCTTCAAACCAAGACAAGAATGTAGAGATTCCATTGTTAACAGAACGGTGCGATGGCTTAGGCTTCGAATGCTCACCTTTTTCCCAGCAAAAGCGGGTGTCTGGTGCTGTGTTAACGAAAGAAGAAAGAGCACGAGAAGGTGAACGGAGAGGCTCATGGCAACTTCAGTTTGGAGGGCACTTGCTTCACTCCCCCTGTAGGAACAGTGGAAAAGAAGCGAAGATGGGTGTGTCCTCTTTATAATGTTTGGGACGGAGAGAGAGAGAGAGTCTCATTACACGAGCCCAGCCAAAAAGAGGGTTTGGATTCTCTTTTGTGGAGCCGATAAAGAAGCTAAGGACAAAATGGTCCGAAGAAAAACCCTAATTACTTCCTTAGGCAAGCCCCATCTTGGGATACACTTTATTTCCTCGTATACCATGCGAGGAAAACATCTTCTGACTATAAGTCATGTGGCCGACCCGTAAGAAAAGAAATGCGTAGAAAATAAGATGGAATTCATAAAACACAAAAAATGATAATTGGTCAGCTACGTGATGTCATCGTCGTCCTATAATATATTCGTCGCATAAATTACTTTTTTCGACTTGAGGACCTGTTTCGAGTCATCCCATCTTCATATTTCCTATAAAATACTAAATGAGGAGGCTTATTGTCCTCTTACAAGGTCAGCTGTACTGAAACTCATTTGACTATAAGTCATGTGGCCGACCCGTAAGAAAAGAAATGTGTAGAAAATAAGATGGAATTCATAAAACGCAAACAACGATAATTGGTCAGCTACATGATGTCATCGTCGTCCCGTAATATATTGGTCGCATAAATTACTTTTTTCGACTGGAGGACCTGTTTCGAGACATCCCATCTTCATATTTCCTATAAAATACTAAATGAGGATGCTTATTGTCCTCTTACAAGGTCAGCTGTACTGCTATTTTATTCATGCGACGGCAGAGGAAACTGTCCAACTGTGTGGATATTTTTTCTGATTGGGTTAATAAAAAAATTAAATATAATTCAATTTGATTAGGCTAGCGATGCAGAAAGAGCTGGGGGAAGTGGGGACCGGGGAATCTGCTCATTTGACCTTTCTAGTTCGTTAAAGTTGGAGATGATCCATACCGGCAGCACACTAAAGGAAGGAAGGAAAAAAAAAAAGGCCCGGGGGTACATTTTATGGCTATCAATGTCACTTTGCCCTCTCTCAATGTAAGTTTTTCCAAAAAAAAAAAGTTAATGTGATCAACTTTACTTGAAAATCATTGACATGGACTCTAAGTATCTTACTTGTCACCATCAGTGCTATTGTAGACAACTTTACTTCAATTTGTTTTGTTATTTTTCCTCTTTTCTTTTCTTTACTTTTTTCCCCAATTGTGGGCCAACAAGGGCCTCTATGCGCTCACTTGGATCTTGTCAAGGTCATTGGCATGGCCTTGCTAGCTCAAAGTTGAAAAATTCAAATGTAAAACTTGTCTGCATTAACACCATTTCTTGTGGGACGGCGTCAATGATTTCTAATCAAAATTGGTAATAAATGAATTACGTTAATAATCATTCAAATGTTTTGGATTTAATTTTACATTGAAAAATTTATGACTAAATTGGTACAAATGCAATGAGTTTAGAAATTTTTCAATGCATTTCTTGATGACGAAAGCAAAAAAGCACCTTAAGTCAGATTTGGGATATTAGGGCGAAACACAAAAGTGGTACAACAACAGGTTCATCGATTAGTGATTGATTTTGGTAGATGGAAACGTAGTGAGTCGGAACCTCTATAATTGTTATGAGGACATTCTAGTGGTGATTTTGAAGTTCTGATGGAAGGAGGGACGATTGCCCAACAAGGTGACTCGAGATGGCAGCAACGAAAGCTGTGGACGCCCGATCCAGAAAGAGCTTGATTGCAGAAACGGGCTTCAAGGTGTACTTGCGCTACTTTCGTCCAATTGGAGCCCGAGTTCTTGCAAAGTCGGCTCCGGCTGGGGTCCCATCTTTGGTCCTTTAGCTTTTTGTGCGGATTGATCATCTAATTGTTTTGCTGGGTAACCGAGTCCCCCATCTTTTCTCTATTTGTGTAATCAATTAAGGTCTCTATCAACTACTTTTGCCAACATCATTCAGTTGATGACACGACCATGTCATTGCGGTCGAAATTTGAAAAGAGCGGCGTTGCGTCAAAGTCACGCCGTCATGAATTTTCAGGCGTACTAAATAGCGTGGACCTAGAGCACAGCACCTTTATATATGGACGACTTTTTGAATGGCCTAAAGAAAAATTTGCAGGTACAGAGAACCACTATACAGTGCGAGTTACAAAGACATCATATAATCAAAGCTTTGGGATGCCGGAAGAAGCGTCCTTGGACGCTTTCCAATGTCTCTTTCACCAAATGAATGCGGATTATCTGGTTAATGGCCGCTTATTATTTGACACATCAAACACATTTAATGTACCGGTCATAATATTTCTAGCATTCCTCTCTTTTGTTTTGCCGACAAATTTAGTTTTTTTTTCCTCATTAGGCGGTCATCTTTTTAGTCATCTTGTTATCATATATTTTAACATCATGTTAATATTTGACGAGAAAATTATCCAAAAAGTCCAAAACTTATTGTACTAGTGCTAATTCAATCCCAAACATTTCAATTTTGCTAATTTAGTTCTAAATCTTTTGAGAATTTACTAATTCAGTCATAAACATTTTGACAACTTGTTAATTCAGTTATAAATTTTTCAATCGTGCCAATTTAGTCTCAAACATTTTAATAATTTGCTAAACTAGTCATAAACCATTTAATACATTATGAATTTAGCCTTTCTAGCTAATTTAGCCGAATATCGATGACATAACAATTCAGTTAATGGTAGCCATCCTAAGTAGCATAGCCAGCGTTGACATAAACAATTTTTTTTTAAAAATTTTTCTGATTTTTTTATTCTTTTTATTCTTTTTCTTTCTTACCAAAAAAATAAATAAACACAAGGCGAACGGGGCTAACAACAACCTCCACTAGCCATTAAGTAAGGGCTAGCAACCTCTGATGACCCTTGGGTAAGGGTCGCAACACCCTCACTATGGCCCGTAATGGCCTAGGCAAGGGCTCGTGACTCCCTCGCCAACCACAGCAAGGGCAGGTGAGGACTTTGGTTGGCAAGGGTTTTATGAGGGGTTGCCAACCCTTGCCTAATGATTAGCAAATGTCATCAGCCTTATGTAAAAGAGAAAAAGAAAATACAAGAAAAAAAATCAATTTCTTAAAAAAATTAAATATTATCCATGTCAGCACCAACTACACTATGTAGAATGGCCATCATTGACTAAATCGTCACGACACCAACATCCAACCAAAATTAGCCGGAAAAATTAAAGTGGTAATTCATTAAAAGGTTTTAAGAATAATTTGGCCAATTGTTAAAAGGTCTATAACTAAACTAGCAATAGAAAAATTTAGGACTAAGTAGACAAAATTGAAAGACTTAGGACCGAATTAGCCACTAGACAATGTGTTAGAACTTTTTAGATAATTTTCCCAAATTTGACCCACATGCATAGAGTAATTTTCACTTTCAATTTGTAAATCAAATATTATAAATTTTATCGAACAATCTAAAACACCATTACCATCTTGCAAAGGCATAAACCGAAGGCAAAAAATGGTAATCGGGAAACCTTTCCAAAATATCACATGGTGTAAAGAGAACATGACGGTGCAACAAGTTGGTTGGCAAAATATCACATGATGTAGATGTCGCGACCTCTTTTTTCGGCGCCCGCAATCGGGTATGAGCGCCTAAGGAGGCTAATGGCTCGGCTGAAATTAGTTATGCCCAGACTCTCCCAAGTTTACCAATTCACGACTTTAATAGTCTAAATTTTTAACCTGTAAATCAATTTTTAAAATGGAGTCGCCACTAATCGATTTGGGGTGGGTTGATTAGAAACCCAAGTGAAGTATCGGGAGAAATACTCACTCCTGCGCAACCAAAGAAATTAGGATCGGGGACTTGATTACACTAGTTAATCACTAATGCCCTTTCGGTACCTAATCTTGTTTAAACCCTGAGGTTTTTTGGATGCTCGAGGGATTTTCCATGCATTTTTGGGAGGAAAAACATTTTTTGAGTCATTTTCTAATTTTTTGGACACAAAAGGGATTTTTTGGGATTTTTTGGTATTTTTTTGGAAAAATACAAGTCTTTTTGGCTTTTTTTTTTTATTTTTGGCATTTTTTGGAAAATATGAAATATTTTTTGATTTTTTGATTTTTCGGAAAATAAAATATTTTTTTATTTTTTAATATTTTTGGAAAATAAATTATTTTTTATTTTTCTCGATTTTTTTGGAAAATAAAATTTTTTAAACATTTTTTAAATATTTTTTGAAAATAAAACATTTTTTGATTTTTTTTAAATAAAATGTTTATTATTTATTTATTTATTTATTTAAAATATTATTTTATATTAAAATAATATAAAAATCGACCGGCCGAATCCGTGGGTTGGGTCCGACCGCCAGCGATCCGAATGACTCAGATTTTTTCCTTTCTTTTTTTTATTATTATTTTATTTATCAAAACGGCCCGATGGCCCGTCGTTTTGGGAGGAATCCAGCCCGGCCCGATGGCCCGGCAAAACCCCACTCGGATCCGACCCGCCTTTGGACCCGATTTCAGCCCGGCCTCAGAACGCAGAAACCCTACCCGGTTCATGGCCCGGGTCCGATCCGATGACCCGAGGCCATGACCCGGAAAATCGGGAACCCTAGGGTTCTCGATTCACGGCGCCGAGGGAGGGGAAGGCTGAGGCGCCGTCGAGCGACGACAGCGACGACGGCGGTGACAGCAGCAATGAAGACTGGACAACAGAGGGGTTGCGATGGTGATGGTGAGGGCGGCAGTACGTTACCTGTCCGCCAACAGCAGCTTGCACAGCAAATGGCGGCGACGACAGCGAAGGGTGCTCGAACTCTCCTCTCTCCCTTCGATCTGGGCTTGCGAGCATCGAGCCTCCCCCGAAGTCTCTCGGGGGAAGCTTGAATGCTCGCAGCTTCGATCTCTCTCCTCTCTCTGCTAAGCCTCCACCCACTCGGACCCCTTGGGCTCGCCTGCTCGCAGATTTGGGTTCGCTTGCCACCAGCCTCCCCCGATGTCTCTCAGTGGGAGGTCGTTTAGCTTGCGACCCGATCTTTCACCCCCTTTGCTCGCTCTTCAATCTCCCCCCTAAAGTCTCTCAAGGGGAAGGTCTCGGAGTTCGCTGGCTTCCTCTCTCTCTTCCGTGTGTCCTTCAATGGAGGTGGTGCTGGCCTATTTATAGGCGAGGGAGTCCGGTCGACGAAGAGGTTTGGCCGCCGATTCTCCGTGTGCCGACCGGCCTTGGTGCGGCCGAACCGGCGTCACCTCGGCCGCCCACTTGCTTGCTTTGAAGGCACGTCCCATCCGTCACCGGTTAGCCTACGCACGCGCCGAAACCCTAGCTGCCGCTCTCTGCGCGTGTGTTGCAGAGGCGTGAAGGGAGAAGCCAAGGAGGAAGAAGACAAGGGGCGCATGGGCCGGGCTAAGGCGGAAATGGGCCGAGGAGGCCCAGAGGAGGGGCTTTTTTCTGTTTTTTTCTTGTTTTTTTTGTTTTTTCGGTTTTTTTTGTTATTTGCTTATTATTTCGAAAAAGACAAAATAAATAAAAACTTAATTAATAAAATAAACATAATAAAAATTGAGGTGTCAACAGTAGAGAGAGGCAGCATTATATGATGGTGCAATAAGCCAATTGGGATTCCGTTACAACATGCAATGAATACGATGGATACAACGGATACAACCAAACAACCGGCACCTCAACTGGCTTAGGCTTCTTTTCTTCTTGTTTCTCCTCCTCTTTGACTTCGTTCACAGGACATTGAACACATCATAGTCAATGTCTAATACTATAAAATAATTTATTATATGACCATAATCATAATAAATTATTCCAAATATAATATCAACACAATTGTCATGGAGATTCAATACATAACCTAAGCTTAGAAAAATAACTATAGAGACCAAATTCCACCAAATATCTAAAGCATAGAGAACATCGAGTATGTGACATCCCGAAATTTGACTCTGTCTCAAATATATGAAATGGTTGTTTCGTCGACACACTTACGGTTAATTTACTCGGAACTAATCACTCTCGAGTTAACTAATCTATTAGGTGAGTCCGTTAAGGGATATAAATGCGGCAGACTAGAGCATTCAATCGAAAATTGACCTCTCGACCATAATAATCGGCAAGGGTCAATACAACACCATTATAATCGATTAAAGAATTGATATATGTCAATTTGATGGAATCATGTAGTCAAATTGCGGGTGGTTCCGCACGATTGCGATATTTGCATCGAATGATAGTAACCCAATTTTCTATCGATATTATACTCGGGACACGTAATTAAAATCTCGCGATTTTATGATAACCGAGAGTCTTCTACAGTTCAGAGATGCACAAACGTGGATAAAAAATTATCGACTGTGGGTTAAACGCGTTAAAATCCCTAAAAGCTACCCGATAGGTTAGATCGTACTAAAGTTACATTCGGTCGATTTTAAACACAAAATTAAATTCAGTTTTGGGAATCAGACGATCGAGCGTGTCATGATTCATTTATAGGACGTTGTCTCATCTTTTGACGAATTTTCATCAAGTCTAAAAATTTTGCGGAAAAACGATTTTTCGGACAAAATGGAAAATAAGTGGAAATTCGGATTAAGAGGAAAAATGGGATTTTGCTACCCAAAAAGGAATTATTTGGGGGAAATTTAAGGTAATTTGGGATTTGAGGACCTCTTAACTTTGGGCATGAAGACTTTTATGGCTTTGTGATGATGAAATTGATATTTTCTCTTTACTTTCTTTCTCCCTCTCTTTTCTCTCTCTCCCTCCCCCTCTCTCTCACGCTCCCCAACTGCTGATTTCTACTGCCCATTTCTCCTCACGTCCATTTCTTCTATTCATTTTCATTTCCCTCTCCCCCATTCCTTCTCCCTTCTCTGCCGCTAGCGTCCATCCTCACACCACCACTTCACGCACCATCCCTCTCACATGCCCTCGGCTTCACCATCACCTTCACGTGACCCACACCGCCAGTCCCATTCCCTTAAGTTCAATCACGCCAACTCCAGCGACAATCCAACAGCACCTCACCAACTTTACACCTCAGCACAGCAGCAACCTCACGTCCACAAGTCCGCACCACCAGCAACTTTAGCTCTCTGTTCCTTTCATTTTGCTGCCGCAACTTCACCACCGTCCGACGGCCAGCAGCCCTGTGCCCAGCACCACTCTGTCCTGACCCCACAGCCGCGCCACCAGCCTTCCACAGAACCGAATTCTCCTTGGTCGAGACTTGTAGGGCTGATTTCAACCGCCGTTGAGCCTCCGTGCAAGACACAGTAGTCTCAAGTTTTCATTGCCATCACGTTGCCATTGCTGTGAGCCCGCCACCATCTTAATCTGGTGAGTTAACTCCATAATCCTTTATTAGGCTGTTAATTGTGCTTAAGTGGTGTTTAGTTTAGTGCTAATATTGGTTAGATTAGGGTTAGCTTTGGTTAGGTTAGTTAACCATGGTTATGTTAGTTAACCGTGGTTAGATTAATTAACCATGGTTAGTTTAATTAAGTTGGATTAGCTTAACTAACTTCAAATCTGCTTATTGGATGCTCACTGTTTGCGATTTTCGTGGATTAAAATGTGTTATGATTTTGAGGTTGTTTTTTTCTTGAAAAATGTTTTAAACATCTTTATTTATGACATATATTTAACTCAAGACTTTATGGATTCAAAAGAATAAGATTTCAGCTTCGTTACATGCAAAGCAAAATCTTGGTTTGTGCTGGAACCCGTGACATTTTGGTGTTTAAAAGATTTTTATCAACTCTTAGGATTCGATTTTTGAAAGAGTTTCTTCACAAAAACATTTTCACCACATCTTTAAGTTTAACATAGGCAAATTTCAAAACAAACGGACAAGGTTTGAACCTCGAACCAAACTGATTTTTGAAACCGAAATTTCTGGATACGAACACAATTTTGGTAACAGTTTGGGTGATTTATTGCTCTTATTCTAGGAAGATCTGGGTCAAGATGTCTCCATGAAAAGTGTTTTTTTAAGTGTCCTTTATAACATATTCAAATTTGAGAATTTTCTGAACTCACTTGATTATGTTTCTGGAATTAATCTTGGGGACGTGCAAGTGGACTCGGTTTCTGCTAGTGAGGGCCGCTCATGCTCTTGTGGTCGTTCTTGATGTCTTGCTTGTTGGAAAATGTATATTTCATGATTTGGTTGATTTTTGGCTTGCTGAGAACTTATGTGTGATATTATGAGATTGATTGCTCTATGTTGGTTGTCTATTATTATTACAAAAGGTGGCCTTATGGGCAATTAAAAAGGGATTTTGGTTTTCTTGGCTAAATTATGGAAATAAAAGCTGGTTTGATTGATGATTTGCTCATGTGATCACGTAATTGAACCCGTCATCCAACGGGAGTTTGGGGGCGATGCCCAATTATTATCAAATGCCCGGCGGGGGTTCAGAAGTCAAGTCGCGATTGAGGCCGAACTGATGTTCCTTTATGGAATGTCGTCTAGGCAGGGGTTCTAGACATTGTCATGCCCGATGGGGCGGGACGATGCCCAGTTATGCCAAATGACCGTCGACTTTTGAGTTAGCCATGGCCGATGGGTCATAATAATCGGAACATGCTTGAATGGTTGTGCTACTGCGCTTGATTATGGGGCAAAATTGTTCGGCATGGTATGGGACTTGTCAAAATGGTTTTACCTTATAATCAAAGCCCATGTGAATGTTTGGAGAGTAAGTACCTTGTGTTTCGGTTATTAATTATGCATGTTGCACGTATAATGGCATATGTGATGTGCTAATATGTAGGGATGTGCTGAGGCAAGGTGAGTTTGTTTTTGGTGCCTGTTTAGGCTGCCTCTGAGGCGAATTTACATCTTAGTCGGGGCTTAAGGTTTAACTTGCTGAGATTTTATCTCACCCCGTCGTGGTTAAAATTTTCGGGGTCGTAACGTGGAGATTTGCTGAGTGCGGATTTGGTGGGCACGAGATGCGACACCTTTTGGCTGGCCCTGTCGCTATTAAAGTTTAGGTTGACCCTAGTCCCTGAAGGTTTTTGAGAGGGTCGATAGGAAGTGGCCGTAGGAAGGCTTGTAAGTATTAAATTTCCTAAGGTTGACAGTTGATAAATGAATATGTTGTTTTTAGCAATGGTTGTCGTGATTAACTATCCTATGTTTGTTTGTTGGCCAAGGGTTTATTTAATTCGCTTCGCATGTGTTTAATTGAAATATTAAAAAAATGGGTCAGCAACATGTCCTAGGACGTCACATTTTCAGTTGACCGCCAAGGGATGTGCGCGTACCCGGGGTTCAGGGTGTGACAGAGTAGGAATAAGTTTTGACTACCACGTACCTTTAATTTACATGTGTTGATATCCTTTACTTCATCTTTAGAGTTATTTTCAACATATATCCTTTTTTGTCTAACTGTATCCAATGATACTGTATAAATGTTTCCCAATCTTTATTTATATAGTTTTACTCTTGAGAATACCATTCATATATAATCAGATTCAGCAAGTATTATAGTGTTAAAAACATAAGCATTACTTAAAGTAATTAAATAATGTAGTACTTCTTTCAACTCAGTGCATTCACGAGCAAAATAGCCCAGCTTGCCACAATTATGACACTTCATCTTAGCATTGTCCTTATTTCCACCACGCCTCTTGCGTCTAAAGACCTTAGCTCTCTTGGGTGCCTGACCAATTCCCTTCTCTATGTTGTTGAATTTATAATTCTTCTTGCACTCGAAGCCCAAAACGTTGCGCAAACTAGATTTAGTAACATAAGCACGTGCAAAAGATCTCGCAACCTCTAGGCACTCATCCTCTAATTTCAAATGATACGTTGTATCATCAGAAGTAATTATATTCTTATTATGTGTTATATTGATTTTCATATGCTCTCAATTATTAGAAAAAAAACCTTATAATAGCCTAAGCCTATTGTTCATCAATAAGGGTATGCCATACCATCTTCAGTTCACATATCATGTTTGATGTCTCCCAAAGGTGCTACCTTAATGTTTGATTTCAGCACTTCCAGTGTATCAAACTTGATGGTAAACCTCCTCAATTTAGTGACAAACGTACTCCCAAGCTTATCTTTTAACGCAACCCAAATTATTTAAACATTATCATAACTTTGAGATTCATACATGAGATCATCTTACATACAATTTAGGAATGTGATGCGAACAACGCAATTTTTCTTTTTCTAAGCTTAATAAGCTTCTTGGTCTTTTCTGTGTTAAGTAGAAGTTTATGCTCAAATTCATCTGTGGTGTGGTTGAGGGTTTCCAAAACATCTTATTCATCAAAGATGTATGAAACATTTTGATGTCAATTATCATAAATGTCATCATTCAATTTCTCACCCTTATTGAGGTCAACCATAATAGTTTGGGATGTTAAGGCCATGATCAATTACTACTATACATTGACATAACAAGCGTAGAATCAATACAAACACATTTTCTACATTAACACACATTTAGCTTGTAGTAAAGATAGACTAAATTAATGATAATCCAACAAAAAATACCAAAATAAAAGCTCAATATGTTCTTAATTAGCTTTTGTGTACAATTGTCCTACTATCATTAATTTGCTTAAGTCCTATGTGAGAATTCCTTTGAATTCTACCAATCTATGAACTCCTACAAAAAAAAAAAAAATGATTAAATAACCTCATGTAATTATCACATTTTTTATTAAATATTAAAAGACATAGCATGATGTGAACCAATGTACAAAACATCCATTTATCAAGTATAATTTTATGCCAAATTCAAGAAGTGATAAAAAAAAAACAAAGATCTCCGGCTATTGTTTGAGTTTGCTCAAAATCAAGAAATTGTTAGCACATTAAGCCTTATAATGCCATTACCGAACCATGCTTTACACAATCTATATGTGGTTATTTACATGTAGGTCAGCTTCTATATTTTCCAAAACCATAGGGAAATACAAGTAAGAAGGAATAAACAATACACTCGTACCCAAAAAATACATGTATTTAAGGTTCCGTACACATTTTTATACTTTTAAAAGCTTCAAACACGTAAAATAACTTTACCACAATAGAGAACACTTCAATATTAATATAACGACACCAACCGCGTGGCGCATGTAGCACACACCTGGATAAACCAGACTATTGCGCTAGTCCAACCAGCCTAATAAGTCCAACCGGTTGACTGGTCAATCGGGTTGAATAGTCGAGTAGGTTGGGTGGATGACGTCAACGGGTCAGTTACCTACGTCATTAATGACGTTAGCCATAGGCACTGCTTTGCATGAGCAACGCATGTGACCGCCCAAGCAACGGCTTGCAGCTGCACGTAGTGGTGTATGTGGCGTTCCCTAGTAGCATTCTACTGACCGTTTTGCTCGTTTCAACAAAATTTATCACTCTGTATGATCAGTATCCATTTTCACCAAAAAAAAAATATAATAATAATAATAAATAAATAATAAAATTTGACCAGACATGGCCAATTAGGATATTCATCGTCAACTTCCAAACGGTTTTTTTCACATCGGTTCATATTGATCATTCATATAGCAATTTCAGCATATTAAACATGTAGAAGTTATGAAGCTAAATTCCTAATGATCTCCACAACAAATAGCAAACAAAAATTTGATGGAAAAATAAGGCAGAGATCATAACATAGATTTTGATACCAATATAGGACAAAAATCAGCGAAAGAAAAGACTAAATTTTTATGCACAACAAAAAGCAATTACTCAGGAATATACATTGAATCACCAACGCACAGTAGATGAATCTATGACTTCACGATGATCTAAATACAATCAAAAAGAAAGTATTATTGTTCTATGGCGTTAATGCCAATTGTCTTTTCAAAATAATAATAAAGCCTTTTTTGGTGTGTTGTTAGAGGAGAACGTTATTTTTCAAAGCGTTGTTTTATATTTCTTGATGTATTGGTTATTTATAGAAATTATTATTTAACTTCTCCAAAGATAATTACTCATATCTCTTCGAGAAGTACCTCTCAAGACACACCCCATCATAGGCAATTGGTGCCTCTTGAGCGCCCATCCCATTAGGGCTAACCGTGCCCCTTGGACACACCCCATCTTGGGTGAACTGCTGAAATATAACGGTGCTATGAATAACTGTTTGGTAAATCAAGACCCGTTCAATAAAAATGTGTTACACAAGTAAAGACCCATTTTCGAATTGCGTGTTAAAATGTGGCCCGCATGCATGGTGGAATTTTCACTTTCCATTTGTAGCATCGCCTAATATAAAGTTATAAACTTCATCGACGACCACAAGCTTACCCTTATTCAAAGGCTCAAATACAAGGCAAAAAGAAAACGGTAGTCGGGAAACTGCTGGGAAGTATCGCATGGTGTGGAGAAAGCGAGAGGGAGAGCTTTACATGATAGCACAACAAGCTGGTTCGGGTTCGGACTCCGTTACAATGTACGGCAGATATGCCGAGAAAGCCGGCGGCTCCGCTGCCTTGGGCTGCTGCTCATCTTTCTTGGGCTTTTGTTCTTCCTTCTTCGCCTCTTTGCAATCATCCACCATCTCCAACTTCGCATGAGTCACGTTCTTGCGAAGCTTCTTGGCAAGCTCAACTGCATCGACTTCGTCTGCCGTTGCTTCAATCACGTCTCGATCCTTTCCTTTCAAACTCAACGATAGATTAGACCCAAAAAAAAAAAGTAAAGAAAACAAACTCAACGATAGGAACCCTAAATGCATTGATCGAGGAAATGGAAATAGTTCAGGTTTTATGCTTGCTTCTCAGCCTTCTCTATTACACATGGCAAAGAAAGGATTTCTTTTCTTGTAAAAACTTCTTGTATGCTTATACCAATCCTTGAAACCAATTCCTTCCTTCATGCGACAAGTTTCTTTTTGGACAAGGACCTCTTCAGTGTCTGCTTCATATTCTCAACAAGTATTACAATTAAATTTCTTCCTTCAGTAACCTTTTTAATCTTTCTTGTGGGCAACCCTAAGTACACTCATTTTCGTTTTCGATTATTACCCAGGACGGTGGCAGCAATTTTCGTTTGGAAACTTCAGTTTTCCAAACAATGGATGAAGAGGAACAGTAGTAGGATGATCGCGCAATAGATGAAGAGAACCAAGTTCTTCTGCAGATGCAAAGCATCCTTGCGTGACTAAAATGCACAATGCTGCCATTACAAAGACAGATTATCGTTTAGATGAGTAAAAAAATTATTCTTCAACCTAGTTTCTGAATTAATAAATTTTGAGACCTTATAATTTGCAAACCATTATTTTAAATTCATGAAGCACCGTTCATAAATAGGGTAGACATCAATTTATTAAGAAGGCCATTCTTCGGCACTTTAACAACAGTCAGGAGATGGCCTTCACGACAATAGGACTCCTCACATGATGTTCAGCGTCCGACCATATCAGCTCCCCGAATGAGTAGTCCTCAGTCGCACCAGCTCGTTTCACCTTCAGCATGACCTGGAAAGACTTCTCTTCACCAATCTTCTTGAACTTCAGGTAGGCTGGCTTGACAAGAACCGAAACTCCATTTGGTTCCAGTATCGACGCCCTGTAGGTCCCCGGAAAGCCAACATTCTTCACAGTTCGAGTCACTGTGATTGATCTTGAGAGCTTAGGAACTGTGATTGAAGGATAGTTGAAGTCTAGAAGACCAATGCGTTTTGAACAATCATAGGCACCGTCAGTGACATTTGAGATCTGCATTGCATTGTAGCCTAGAGAACACAAGAAGTTGAGATAATCTATGATGCCCAGATCATAGACCAGGCCAGGGTCCATAGCACGGTTGGGTTGGATGTGTCCAGCTCCATAACTGAAAGGAGTCGCCTTGTAGAAGGAGTTATTCATGATCGATTCCATTGCATTATCTAGGATAGTTGCTGCAAGCAAACAGATGGGGGGCAAAGATCTATCAGTACGTTACGCATCTTGGAAACACCTATGGAACACCAGGCTAGTTAGTCGTGACCATATTATGTACAGGTTCGGTTCGCATTGTTTTCAGTGGAGATTGCAAGAGAAGCGGAGTTGTCATTTTCACTATCCTAAGGTTCAGCGTGCCCATCAGACATAACAGTTGAGCTCATAGTCGAAGTATATCATTCACCCATTACTCACCACTCGTCATGATCGCCGATCGAATTGCAGCAGGACTCCATTCTGGATGTAGAGTTTTCAGAAGACCAGCAACACCAGAAACATGAGGACACGACATCGAGGTGCCCGACATAGCATTATAAGTGACCCAGCGTTTGTCATAATCCTGATCTGTCGGCCCCGCTGCTTCAGTGTAGGCAGCTATGACACTGACTCCAGGTGCAGTAACATCCGGCTGGTCAAGATCATTTCAGTAACTCAACTATCTTTACAAAAGCAGCGTGACTAAATCTGCAAAAAACCTTCAAAGTACCTTTAGAATTTCGGTTGTGATGGTGTTTGGCCCCTTCGAGGAAAAAGCCGCCATGAACGGAGATGGCTTCACGCCCAAATTTGTCACTACACGTGTGATCTGAGAAGTGGGAAACCTGTCGCGAGAAATGTTGCACAAACGCGGTCAAATCACGTGGACACAATTTATGCCAGCCTCATGAGCTGGACCGAGAACAACATTTGCATCGCAACAATCTGTCATTAGGGAGCAAAAGGGAGCCTGTGTGCACTTACTTAGTTGAGTTGATGTAACTGAAGATGGCAGCCCCATCGGTGTAGTTGACGTGAGACGCAGGAAGGAAATGTGGGTCCGAGAGGATTTCACTTCCTGAAACCAAATTGTTGGCAAGGACCATCCCGACCGCGCTGGCCAGCAGGGCCTGCTCTCCCTTGTCAACCCTTGCGTTATCTCCTCGAAGGCAAACCAGGATCTTCCCCTTCACCTTCCTCGGATCAAGCGTTCCATTCTTGCAGAGTAGCCTGTCTTATGCAGCCATAAACATATCACAGCTAGCAATAGAGTATATACCGTGCTAAGCAAAAGAGGTAAATCGACGGGTTCGGCTGCTAACAGTAATTGCAAGATATCGATAGTGCGGAACTGGTTGTGATCCTTACGCTTCATTGGCTGACACATGGGACAATCTAGCATCCGCTGCGCTGATCAGCTTGTAGAACTTGCCTCCAGGCAAGGATTTTGGTGATAAGCTCGCACCCTTCGGGGCAAAAGGAGAAAGCAGAAGGACACATATCTATAGAATTAGCGGTTTGCCGAAATTGAAAATGCATTCAACACTGATTCACATAATCAAAATCCCCAAGGCAATGCGACAAACTGTAAAACAGGCTTTATCGCTTGTCCAGACTAACTTATGAACCGACGCGATGATTAAGGGTTTTGCTTGATGAAATATCATTAATCATCTTCCGGACATTCATCATTTGAATATGCAATTTCCAGTGCATTCGTGTAGTTTTTCAAATTAGTAATGTGTGTCAAACCCTAAGAACAACTTCACCAATTTTAGCGCGAGAGTCTGACCTTGAATCGCCTCTGATCGCCAATCACCACGTAGTTGGAGAAATCCCTGTCCATGGTGCTTGCCGCCACCGTGATCAGCCAAGGCGAGATGTTCGAGACCGTCCCGTCGCTGGGTCCATCATTCCCGGCCGAGCAAACCACGACGATGCCATTCCTCACGGCGTGGAAGGACCCGATCGCGATGCTGTCGTTGAACAGCGGGGAGGGGTCGCAACCAAGGGAGACGGAGAGGACGTCCACGCCGTCGTGTATGGCAGCGTCGAAGCCGGCCAGGATGTCCGCGTCGAAGCACTCGGTGCCAGCGACCGGCGGCCAGCAGACCTTGTAGGTGGCAACCCGCGCCCCTGGGGACCCGCCCTTGGCGGTGCCCCGGCCGTAGCCGAAGATGCTGGCGCCGGCGACAAAGTTGCGGCCGGCGGTGGAGAGGGTGTGGGACCCGTGGCCGCTGTTGTCACGGGGGGAGTCGAAGGAGGCGTTGAGGGGTCCCACAACGGCGGCGTAGCCTCCGTTGAAGTATCTGGCGCCGATGAGCTTCCTGCGGACCGATGTTTCCATTGGCGGGAGTTACTTTTGCATTTTCTTTTGCAAAATCTATTTCCAATTTTTTTCTTCTAAATATTTAATAGAGGAAAAGGAAATGTGTGCAAATAAATAAATAAAAAGATAAGATAATTAAAAAAAAAAAAGGACTGCCAAATGAATATGTTAGAAGGAAATTTGGAAAAAAGAAAATTGTTTATTGACAAATTCTTATTTCGCCTAATGAAGAAAACAATAAAAAGTTAAAACATTGAGAACGATCCCTACTCTCTTGTACAAATTTCGATCTCGGGTGTTGATGTCCGAATGGTACCATCTCGATTGCATTTTCATACTCTGAACAAAAAAGTACTGAACTCTATTGGATTAAAATTATGTCTCTCACCCGTGTCATAAGTAATAATTCCATTAAAGCTCCATTTATTTCACATAAAATGAATTATTTAGAAAATATTTTTCTAAAAATGATCACTTGCAAAAAAAAAAAATGAATAAGCAGAAATTATTTTTATCGTTCATGAAAATGTTTAAACATAAATTATTGTTATTAATAAGAATAATTTTTATTAACTAAATATTATAAATGATGTAAGCTATCATTTTATAAAAAAGTAAGTTATAAATGAGAAAAAACGAGGGAAGTTAAGTGCCAAAAGTAACGACTTTTTATGAAAATCAAGATAGATAAGTGCCAAGTTAGGTGAATCTTGTTAGAAATCCTATATGACAATTTTTTTATTAATATTGCTCATCTACGTGGCTTACGGAGAGTTAACTTAGTAAAAAAAAATGCCAAAATGACATCATTTTGGCACGAATTTGAATTTTAATATAAATATTAATTAAATTAAATTTAAAACTAAAAAAGAAAAAGATGAGGTAGATGGAGATTGCAGGTGGTAAGGGCTGCCGCCTCCCCAACATGACTAGAGCTCTTGTCGCCTGCAATGTCCATCTTACTCCTTTTTTAAAAAAAATATAGTTTTAAATTTAATTTAATTAATATTTATATTAATTATCTAACCACATCAACAGCAAAACGATATCATTTTTATACTTGTCTAGTCATGTCAACGTGCAAAATTACATTGTTTTATACTTGCTTCGCCAAAAAATCGTCACGTCAATATTTTGGTCAGATTTTCTCGCTGTTAGTATTTAACTAATTCATTTTGCTTTGATTTTGACACTTAAATGTCACTTTCCTAATTTTTTATACTTAAATATTTTCATGCTAAGTTTTGGCACTCCAAATATCTGATTATCGAGAAAAAAAAGGATGAGCTATAGACTAGAATTCTTCTTATTGTGCCTAACAATCTAGTCATCGAGAGTTGTTGAAGCTGGATACGGTGCGCAAAAAGATTGTCAACGAAAACGGAAGTCAACAATTATGGGTTTTTGATATCTTTTGCCTAACTTGATTTTTCAGACAAAAGCAAAAGTTTGAAAATAAGGAAGGAAAGATTGTTCGGACCCAATTTCCATTTAGAGCATCAAAGCTTGTTCGGCTGTACATTCGAGTTGAATTGCGAACCATTGATTTTGATTAATGATTGAAAATTATGGGGCGGACCAAATGAACAATATTCATTAGCTAAAAACTTAATTTTTTCGAAGATCATGCCATGGTCCTCTTATAATTTTTCAACATCGAAAACATGTGGAGAATTAGACTCTACATTAAAAGTCCTAACCTATACAAAAGTTAAAACATTAATCGCTTGATACATCTTTTTTCAACATTAATCTAATTAAATCATGGAAATGATTAAGGAGAGACATGATTATACTCTTAAAACGAGTCATTGGCTCTTAATTTTGTATCTTGATGACAAAATGCTGCAATATTTATGGAAATCTCCAATCAATTCTCTTCTTTCTCTTCATTTGTTTATTTTGTTTTGGTCGAGAAAACAAACAAATAGATTATTAAAATGCAAAAAAAAATTATGGGGTTAATCCTATTACACACCCAAGAGATAAAATTAGTCAATAATGTTCAGCAACTACAATATATTTGGTTGAAAAACTATAAAGTAATTAAGTAATTGAGATGAAATTTCTGATTTTGTGTGTGTGTGTACCGGTCTGGTCCAGATGGTCACCTAAAATTGGTAACGGGTACTATACTCACCAATTCCACTAAAGCAGAATCTGGAACCAAACCGGCTCCCATGGGAATCGTTGATTCAAGTCCGATTCTGACAATTTAGGTGATTTTCAGTCCTTTTGCACACATTTAATACCGAAAGATAATAATTGAAAAGTAAGCATATATCATCTCGAAATGAGGTGGGTGGAGAAAAGTCAGCGTTTTGAAAATGGCAACTTTTTTTTTTTTTGTTGCTGTTTTCCTTTTGGGGTTGAGCGAGGAAGGATAAGAAAGTGGGAGAGCGGGAGAAAGCACAGAACCTGTTGCAGCGAAAGCGAGGATCCTTGTCGTTTTGACAGATTCCTTTCCATTTTGGAGGAATCGGTCCCAACCCTTGGTCGCTAAAGCTCTTGGATTCCGGCCACACCCCTGCATGCGCCAAAACCTCAATCGATTACATCTTTTTTCCCATTTTTGCCCAATTCCAGGTTTTTGCAAATAAATCAACCCCTCGTGGAGAGTTTGTGTGTGTGGGTTTTTTTTTTTGGGTACGTTTTTAATCATGTTCAATTTGTCCAATTGTTCTCTGTGTATTTTGTGGTTTTGGCCAACATAGCAAATTCAACTCCTGAAGTGAGCGGCAAAACATGGCGGGATGAACAACCTTTGGGCCACAAGATCAACTTTGCTAATGGTGTAATTTTCATGAGAGAGAGAGAGAGAGAGAGAGAGATTCTGAGAGTTTCTGTTGCAATTATGAGTTATTAACCAAACACCTTTGTTGATGCCTTAATTTTATTTAGGCATATTTTATTTTATTTATTAAGTTTTTATTTTCTTTATTGGATATAAATAAACAAATAACAGAAAAAACAGAAAAAAAAAAAAACAGAAGCTGCCCTCGCATGGATCCTAAGGGCCCATTTCCGCCTTATCCCGGCCCCACCAGATCTTCTCCTTCCTCGCGCCTCTGCAGCATGCGCAGGGGGGTGCGACGCCGAAAGGGGGGTGGACGGATGGCGATGGGACGTGGAGCAAGGGGTAGTTGGCGTCGGATGGGACGCCGGTTCGGCCGGCGAAGGCCGCGATCACCGATGGTCAAACTCCATCGACCGGCCGCCCCTCGGCCTATAAATAGGCCATTGATCCCATCAACTGAGACGCACATGAAAAGAGAGAGAGAGAGAGAGAGAGAGAGAGAGAGAGGCGGCGAAGGTCGAGGGCTGCAGATCCTCGAAATCTCCCAACTAAGAGACTTTAGAAAGGGGGCCGAGGACAAGCAGGCCAAGATCTAAGGTCGGCCGGAGTCGTTCGAGGCAGATTTGAGTGTGAGGGGGGGGGGGAGATCCAAGCGTGGAGGGGACTCACGTAAGGTCTCGCCCTCGCCACCATCTTCGCCCTTGTCGTGCCATCGCCAAGTAGGTATCGCGCTATCACCGTCGCCGTCGCCATCTCCCTCTCCATAAGTCTAGTCATTGCCGCCGTTGTCGCCGTCTTCGCCATCGTTGCCGCTGCATCTCCTCGATGCCCCCGATTCGGAAGCCCTAGGGTTCCCGATTTTCCGGGTCGCAATCCCAGGTTGTCGGGTCGGACCTAGATCGGGAACCGGGTAGGGATTCCGTAAATCCCGAAGGCGAAGAAGTTCGGGTCGCGAGTCGGGTCGGATTCGGGTAGGGTTTTCGCAGGGGAGTCGGGTCGTGGAGCGGGCTATGGGGCCTAGTTGTTGAGTCGGGCCGGGTGTCCTTAAACACCCAGCCACGACGCTATTTCATTAAAAAAAAAAAAAAAGGAGAAAAACATGAGTCAGGCCTGCGTTGCGGGCTCGTCTACGCTTGGGTTACCGGCCCGGGTCAAACCCAACCCGCGGATCCGACTAGGTCAGTTTTTATAATATTTTAATATAAAATATTATTTTAAATAATAAATAAATAAGTAATTTATTTTTTAAAAATCAAAAAATAATTTATTTTCGAAAAAATATTAAAAAGCATTTTAATTTTCCGAAAAATCAAAAAAATCAAAAGTAAAAAAAAATATTGAAAAATATTGAAAAATATTTTATTTTCCAAAAAATTTTATTCCAAAAAAAATGCCAAAAATCCAAAAAAAAAAAAGCCAAAATTTCATGAAAAAGCCAAAAAATTCAGAAAAAGCCAAAAGGACTTGTATTTTCTTTCAAAAATACCAAAAAATCCAAAAAAAAAAATCCCTTTTATGTCCAAAAAATTAGAAAAAGACTCAAAAATGTTTTTCCTCCCAAAAATGCATGGAAAATCCCTCGAACATCCAAAAAACCTTAAGGTTTAAACAAGATTAGGTACCGAAAGAACATTAGTGATTAATTATTGTAATCAAGTCCCCGATCCTAATTTCTTTGGTTGCGCAGAAGTGAGTATTTATCCCGATACTTTGCTTGGGTTTCAAATCAACCCACCCCAAATCGATTAGTGGCGACTCCATTTTAAAAATTGATTAAAAACTTGGACCATTAAGTCGTGAATTGGTGGACTTGAGAGAGTACGGGCAAAACTAATTTCAGCCAAGCCATTAGCCTCCTTAGGTGCTCGCACCCGATTGCGGGTGTTGAAAAAAAAGAGGTCGCAACAACCTTCCAAACTATATCATTTCATACTTCTAATTGTTAAGGATGGGAGTCCTCTACAATTAGGGGATAACTGACTACCTCAAAGACCAAAGTGACCTTGAATTCATAAAAATTTTACCCCCGAGAAAGCTATACCTAAACCTAATATTTATGCACCCCATCACCCCCATGTGCCAAGCCAATGCCACTAGCTTTGGCAGCCGTAGTAACTAGCCTCCTTGTGCTGCCTATCACTTGATCTCTCTCCATCCCTCCATGATCGAAAGTAGAGGGAGCACACATGATGGTCACTAAGATGTCAATTTAGGCTCAATCTCCGTCCCAAGCATAGCATCATATCAGGTTTTAGGCATATGGTTCACCAGATGCATAAAGATGTGTTCAAATTAGCTTTTATTTTCCATCCCTCTATGATTGAAAGTAGAGGGAGCACGTGTGATGGCCGAGACTACGAAGATGTCAATTTAGGCTCTATCTCCATCTTTAGCATAGCACCACATCAAAAATTTTAGGCAAATAGTTTACAGCATGCACAAAGATATGTCCGAATTGACTTTCACTCTTTCCTATTAAAAAATAATTATCTTCATATGTGGCTTTTATAATTTGACTCGCATGAAATGTTGAATATCAAAAGTTATTTTGAAAGAACATTCGAATTGAGACATCTAGAGCTAAATTAATAATTTCTTTCCATATTTTACCCAAACATTGAAATACTTCTTTTCACTCTAAATCTTTGACTAAAAGCAAAATATACTCATTTTTTCCAAATTAAAACAAACAGTCTAACAATGTGCTGACTCCAAATTAAACTTAATGTATTTCCCTTCTAGTGCCTTTGATTAGTATTCAAGATTTGACCCTCTCAAATGTGCATCTCTAATGTCTAAACACTTATGTCATATATACATGGTTCACAAGAAGAGGATAGAGAATATGAAGATGATAAGCACCTCTAGAGCAAATTGCTCCACAAATTTTCATTATTATTTTCCCGTTTTGCATGCATTTTTTTTAATAGACTTTCGATCATGCAGCTACACAGGGTGGGCTCCTCTAGTCAGCAAGCAAAAGACAACATCCAACAATTTTCCATTAAATAAAATTTTCCTCATGGGTCGAGGAAAATCTTTGATCTCTTTACGTGCACACATGTCCATCATTCATGGCAGAATCTTATCATATCTACTACTTTACTGAGGATTATGCACATTGGAGTGTGCTTGACTCGCTACCTGTTCCTTTAATATCTACCCTCTTATATTATGCCTCAACCTGTTATATGTGCGTAGGTCAATGAGCCGACAACACAAAGTCGATAGCTTGCGAAAATCATTAGATGGTTATCGATAGTTTTAATATGACACAGTTTGAGACAAGATGAAACTACGATCCGTATTAGAATGAAGACAACATGCGCTGACCGAAGCAAGAACCGAACATGGAGAGTAAACGAAAGTCGGAGATCTTGAAACATTCGCATTTCTTTATGGTAGATAAACGACATGAAAGCCTTGCTCTGGTTATATTGTAAGTCAACGTCTGTGGGTTTTGCGGGACTTATATGATTTTTTTGTCAAGAAAATATGATGTTAGACTAGATAAATAAATAAATAAATAGTGGGTCGAAGTCGCTTGCCTGTGTCCAGGTTCCCAATGATGGCATCTTCACCAAATCGAGCCTTCTTCCAGATTGACTCGGAAGAAATCACGCCGTTCTGCTCGAGGCCTAGAAACTCCCACGATCTTGTTGTGTGTAATTTCTTGCCCTGGTTCAGAAAAACCGACACCGCTCTTGGGTGCTCTACCAAAGATGAGAAAACCAACAATAAGTATTCAAGATGGAAAAGAAAAACTAAGTGCGTCCTTGGCGGAAAAACGAAATTCGAACAATTAAAGTTGATTTATTTAGCAATGCGACGGGCTAAGTTTGGATTTTCAATTGAATATTATTGATACACTTAACGCACGCGTCTCGTCTACTGCACTAGCCTTTCTCAAAGTTTCATAGATGTGAAGAGACATTGCTCTTTTGTTAATTATTTCGAGGGTTTGCGCTAAAAAAATGCATAGGGTGGAGCAACAAGCATTGTGGGAACAAGGGGTTGTTCGACTTGTCATCAAGAAGTGCAAGTTGCACTACAAGTTTACGATAGAAGCAAACAAAAGGACTTTGTTGTTTTTGGTGGTCAAAACTCCAAACCAAGGAAAAAAAGGGTCGGAGCTTACTGGCGATTTGGGCAGCTACTTCATCTTCAAAAGTCGCGGCAAAGCCATTGATGTGCCTCGTGCACGAATAGAAGATGGCCTCCTCGGCGTCATCTCGGCTATACAAAACATAGTCATCAATGCGTACTATAAACCGATAAGAAGAAGTAGAAGAAGAAGTGGTGGTGGTGAACTTTATCTGCATCGAAATGCAATACCTTCCCAAGAAAGAGCCAAGAAACTCATGGTGAGACTCTGTCACTCGACTCAGATCAGCCAGTGAAGCATCAGGGCCATGCGAGTGAGATCCCAAGTAAACCACGTACGACTTCGCTTCCACACACACAAAGACACACAAAACAAAAGGCAAATTTTTAATGATGATGGTGATGATGGTGATGATGATGATGTCGACGATGATGATATCTGTTAAGATACGGCCATCTTCAAACCAAGACTAAAATGGAGAGTTTCCATTGTTAAAGGAACAGTGCGAGGGCTTAGGCTTTGAATGCTCACCCTTTTTGAAGCAAAAGCGGGCGTCTGGTGCTGTGTCAACGAAAGAAGAAAGAGCACGAGAAGGTGAACGGAGAGGGTCATGGTAACTTCTCTTTGGAAGGCACTTGCATCACCCCCTTGCAGGAACGGTAGAAAAGAAACGAAGATGGGTGTGTTCTATTTATAATGCTTGGGGGAACGAGAGAGAGAGAGAGAGAGAGAGAGAGAGAGTCCAACTCCACAATTCCAGCCAAAAAAGAGGGTTCCGATTCGCTTTTGTCCTTTTGTGGAGCCGAAACAGGGGTTGAGGACAAAATGGTCAACAAGAAACCCTAATAAACTTCCTTAGACAAGCCCCGTCTTGTAATACTTTATTTCTTCATATACCATGGGAAGGGAAACATCATATGACAATAATAAGTCAACCGACCCATAAGAAAAGAGATGTGTAGACGCATGGAGAGAAGGAAGATGGAATTCGTATAATGCAAGCAATGACGATTGACCGGTCACGATGTCATTGCCATCGTCATCTCATAATGTATCGATCACATAATTTACTTTTCTCGACTTTTGAATCTGTTTCAACATGCCCCATGTTCACGTTTCATATAAAATACTAAATAAGGAGGTTTATTATCTGTTTTTAAGAAATTTGGCAGTGAGGATATAGAGTTATGGTCCGCTGGACCCTTCTTAAAGGTCAACTGTACTGCTATTTTATTCATGAGACGGCAAACGAAATTGTCCAACTGTGTGGATTTTTTTCTTATTGGATTAATAAAAAATAAATATAATTCGATTTGATCAAGGTGGCCATGCAAAAGGAACTAGGGGAAGTGGGGACTGGGGAATCCGCTCATTTGACCTTTCTAGTTCATTAAAGTTGGAGATGATCCATGCCAGCACCGGAGTTGAAATATTCTAGGGCAAAAAAAGAAGGCCCGAGGCTACATTTTATGGCTATCATTGTCATGTTGCCCTCTCTCAATTTAAATTTTCCCAAAAAAAAAATTATAAGTTTTCGATAGAAAAAAAAAATGTATGTTTTCCAGGGTAGTACGTAATTCGTATGGTATGCAGCAAAAATTATGGCAAGAGCTTGGTGTTTCTCGAAAATACGAGAATTGAATGAGTTTTATATTCGGTAGTGTTAACAACAAAAATGACTCAACAGGCCAGGGATGAAAAATAAGGCCCAGTAAGTTTGAGATTTGTAAAGCAAGCCCATAACTATCCACGTGAGATCACTATCACAAGTACCAATCGATTATCATTTGAGAACATGAAGATAAGAATGGAGGCGGTTATTGAAACACTTAGATACCGATGGCTTCGCAGGTAAAACAATGCAACTGTTGATGTGGTGTGAAGATCCCAGAAAATTTGAAATTGAAGTGATGATTGTCAAAGGATGATTCTTCACAATACTTGATTATAAAGCCGAGTAAACACCATTGTAAAGGGATCGCACATTTGAAGAAGAAACTTGAATGTTCTTAATTTTGGTTATCTTTCTTTACTTATCTTCGTTTCGCATTTACTTTCAATTGCTTTAGGTTTGTCCTTTATTTTATCATAGTTGCATTAGAATCATTGCTCCCTTTTCAAAATAACACAAGACCCAATACCAAAATAATAATAATAATAATAATAATAATAATAATAATAATAATAATAATAATAATAATAATAATAATAATAATAATAATAATAATAATAATAATAATAATAATAATAATAATAATAATAATAATAATAATAATAATAATAATAATAATAATAATAATAATAATAATAATAATAATAATAATAATAATAATAATAATAATAATAATAATAATAATAATAATAATAATAATAATAATAATAATAATAATAATAATAATAATAATAATAATAATCCATCCTTTTGTGAAAGATGCACTATACAAATATATTGATGCTCTCTCTTTTATCTACTAATTAACATGTCCACTTTGAGTTGGCACCTTTTTAACTAATTCATTAGCAAAGAAGATAACGAAAGAGAAAAGTACCAAAAAAGTAACGTGTTGCATTTATATCAATTCAGTTTTTAATATTTAATTATAATAATTGAGTTCAAAACTTTTCCATAATTTATCAATATAATACATCCAATCAATTTTGATAAAAAATTGCTGATATAGACTTCAACACATCCTGCATATTATCACCGACACTATCATGGACAATTTTTAAAATTTTATATGAATTTTTGTAACTTTTTTTTCTTTCTTTTCATTTTCCCCCAATTGTGGGCCAAGAAGGGCCTTCACGCCCTCACTCAATCTAGGCGAGGGCCTGACTCCCTCTCTTGGATCTTGCTAGTCCAAAGTTGTAAAAAGAAAAGAAAAGAGAAGAAAATAAAATAATAAAAATTGATTAAAGTATTTAAAAATTATAAAAATGGTTTGTGTCAACGTCATGTTCATAGGACGCCCGACATTCATGTCAATGATTTCCAGCTAAAATTAACCGAATGAATTACATGAGCAACTTGTCAAAAAGTTAATGACTCAATTTATACAATTGAAAGATTTATGATTAAATTGACACAAACGTAATTAATTGAGAAATTTTCTGATACTTTTCCTGAAAAGCAAAAAAGTACCTTATGTTGGAGTCAGGCCATTAGGAAGAAACAGAAAAGTGGTACAACAACGGGTCATCGATTAGTGATAAGTTTGGGAAGATGGGAAGGTCTTGAGCTGGAACCTCTGGAAATTTCGTGAGGACATTATGGTGGTGACTTTGAAAGTTCTGATGTAACGAGGGACGATTGCCCAACAAGGTGACTCGAGATTACAGCCACGTTGTGGATCCAAAAGTGCTCCTCTCAAATCCAAGCCCGATCCAGAAAGAGCTGGATTGCAGAAACGGGCTTCGAGATGGGCTTCTACTACTTTAGTCCAATGGAGCCCAAGTTCTTGCAAAGTCAGCTCCGATTTTGACCCGGTTTTTTTTTCGGGACAAGGAGGTTTTGACTAGGTTTTCAGTGAAAATGTTGGGGAGCATATCTTTGGTCCTATAATTATAGCTTTTTGTGCGGCTTTATCATCAAACTATGTTGTTTTACAACTAAGTCCCCTGGCTCTGATCCCACTCAGGAACTGGATTAGAAGGACCGATTCTTCATTTCTGGAATTGAAAATCACACAATCTATTCTTGGGATGCAATGGGCTAGAGTATTTGATCCGGTCGATTCTCAGGCAATCCAATGGGACCAATGGACTTGGCAAATTTGAATAAATTGCAAAGCCTTCTAAACTGACCTTTAATGGAATCGCTAGTGGGGATGAACGATTTGATCAAACAATAGATATTCTTAACCGAACCAGCTTGCTCGAAAGAGGAACTATTGCTGGAGGGCTTCTTCGTGGGCTCCACATGCAAGCCCCATCTTGTAATACTTTATTTCCTCACAACCATGTGAAGAAAATATGATATGACAATGATAAGTCAACCGACCTATAAAAAAAGAGATGTGTAGACGCATGGAGAGAAGTAAAAGATGGAATTAGTATAATGCAAGCAACAACAATTGATCGGTTATACGGCATTATCGCCATCGTCATCTCGTAATGTATTTGTCGCATAATTTACTTTTCTTGACTTTAGGACTTGTTTCGAGATGTCCCATCTTTACGTTTCCTATAAAATACTAAATGATGAGGCTTAGGGCACATTTGGTAATATTTCTATTCCTGAGAATAATTTTATCTTAAAAAATAGCTCTTTTCTATTTCTATTATCTTGAACAATTTCTAAGTAAAAACAATGTGTTTAGTAATTGCACAAATTTTCTATTTCCGAAATAGAAAAAGAATAGAAATGTGTTTAGTATGACCCACAAAGTTTTTTGTGATGTAAAATTTCTTTCAATTTTTTTAGCAATTTTTTGAGATTTTTTTCTTTTCTTTCTTTTTTCCCCTCTTCTTCTTCCTCCTCTAACCAATTGCCAAGCAACAACGAACGAGCAATGGATGGCGGTGGCGACGAGTGGTGGCGAGCAACAATGACCAGCGGTAGGTGGCAGGCAACAAGTCTCCACCAACTGATTAAAAGACAAAGAAGAAAAGTAAGAAAATGATTTGTTTTTAAAAATTGTTCCCATGAGTATGAAGTTACTTTTTTTCTACTTGTTATTTTTGTTTCAAATCTAGTCATTGCCACTTTTCTATTTCGATGAATAGAAAAATTAATTGATGTTATCAAACATATATATATTTTTTCTATTCCAGAAAGTAAAACAATAAAATAACAAAAATTTGGAACATTGCCAGGCAGATCTCTATTGTCTTCATTAAGAACTTTGGCAGCGAAAATGTAGAGTTATGGTCCGGTGGACCCTTCTTCTTAAAGGGTCGGCTATACTGCTATTTTATTCATGAGAGAGGAAACCGTCCAACTGAGTTTTTTTCTTATTGGGTTAATGAAAAAAAATTAAACATAATTCGATTTGATCAAGATGGCAATGTGGAGGGATCTTGGGGAAGTGGAGACTGGGGAATCTGCTCATTTGACCTTTCTAGTTCATTAAAGTTGCAGGTGATCCATACAGGCACCACAGTTACAATATTCTAAAAGCAAAAAACAAAAAAAAACTGAGGATACATTTTATGGCTATAAATGTCATTTTGCCCTCTCTCAATGTAAGTTTTCAAAAAGAAAAAAGAAAAGGTAAGTTTGCGACTAAAAAATGTAGGTTTTCCAGGGTACAATGTGTACTTCGTGAATGGGATGCAGCAAATGTTGTAGTAAGAGCCCGGCATTACTTGAAAATATATTTATGTTCCCTCTTTTATCTAATAATTAACGTGTTCTCTTTGAGTAGACACTTTTTTAATTATCTTAATTGAGTTCAAAACTTTTTGATAATTTATCAATATAATCCATCCGACTAATTTTAATTGAAAATTATTGATGTAGATTTCAGTTATCCTACATGTTATCACTGGTATCACTATGAACAATTTTTAAAATTTTTCATGAATATTTGTTTCTTTTCTTTTCTTTCCTTTCCTTTCTTTTTCACCCATTTGTGGGCTGGTGAGGGCCTTTGCACCATTGCTAGGATTTGGGCAAGGGCCTAACTCCCCGCTTGGATCTTGGCGAGGGTCGCTAGCCCAAAGTTGAAAAAAAAAAAGAAAATAAAATAAAATAATATAAACTCATTAAAATATTTAAAATTTGTCTGCATCAACACTATGCCTCGTAAGATGCTTTCGGCGTTTATGTCAACGATTTCCAATCAAAATTGACCAAATAAATTATATTAGTAAATCATTAAAAGATTTATAACTTAATTTGTACATTTAAAAAATTTATGACCGAATTGATATTAATATAATGGGTTTAGAAATTTTCTAATATTTTTCTCGATAATGAAGGCAAAACAGCACCTTATGTCGGAGTCAGGCCACCAGGACGAAACAAAAAAGTGATACAAAAAATGGTTCATCGATTAGTGGTTGGTTTGGATTGATGGGAGCCTCGTGAGTCGGAACCTCTATAAAATCTTACAAGGACATTTGGGGGGGTGACTTTGAAAGTTCTGCTGGGTGGAGGGCCAACTGCCCAAAGTGACTCGATATTGCTGCCACGCTGCGGACTCAAAAGTGCCCTCTCAAATCCAAGCCCGATCCAGAAAGAGCTTGATTGCAGAAACGGGCTTCAAGATGTACTAGTGCTACTTTCGTCCAATTGGAGCCCAAGTTCTTGCAAAGTCGGCTCCGGTCAGGGTCCTATCTTGGGTCCTTTAGCCTTTTGTGAGGATTGATCATCTAACTGTTTTGCTGAGCAACCCAGTACCCCATCTTTTTCCTCTGTGTAATCACTTAAGGTCTCTATCAACGACTTTCGCCGGCATCGTTCAGTTGATAAAACGACCACGTCATTACGGTCGAAATCCGAAAAGAGCGGCGTCGCATCAGAGTCATGCCATCGTGAATTTTCGAGCGAGAGCTTTGGAACTGGAGCGCAGCACCTTTATATACGCATGATTTTTTGAATGGCCTAAAGAAAAATTTGCAAGTATAGAGAATCAATATACAGCATGAGTTTCAGAAATGTGGAAGATAGCTTCAAGAACAGAAGACTCCAATGTAGCTGGGGTACAGATCCTTGCATTTTCTCCTCCTATTCCGCTGATTTGTAGTGTTCCCATTGGTGGCGTTGTTTCTTCATTCTGGGTCCTTTTTGATGCGGTGGCTCGCGGCTTTGGTTCAGGTGTGACTGCAGTGGTTCACGTTTGGTGTTTCGTGCAATCGTGATTCGCTTCCCGGTTGCGGCTTCTTTCGACTACAGCTGCCATCACTTGGGGTTTTTTGGGGCTTGGGTGGCCATTGTTTGGCTGGCTGGTTGCCTTCTTTTGTTGGTTGGTTCTTCTGGCTGTGCACTTGTTGTTCCTGGCTGGTGCCGTGTTGCTTGGTTGCCGTTGTTGGCTTTTCTTTTCCTTCTTTGGCATCATTCTACTCATTGTGCCTTCGTTCATCTTGAATGTATGTTTGGTGCCGTTTTTCTTGTAATTATTGGTTCAAAGCTTTATACAATTACCTTTTACCAAAATATATATATGCGAGTTACGAAGACATCATATAATCAAAGCTTCGGGATAGCAGAAGAAGCGTCTTTGGGCACTTTTGAATGTCTCTTTCACCAAATGAATGCGGATTATCTGGTTAATGGCCGCTTATTTTTTTACACATCATTTAGTAAATGCATTTACTATACCAGTCGTAATATTTCTAGCATTCCTATCTTTTGGTTTGCTGATAAATTTAGCTTCTTTTTTTTTCCTCATTAGGCAGTTAGGTTTTTAGTCATCTTGTTATCATATATTTTAGCTGCATGTTAATATTTGATGAGGAAATTATCCAAAAAGTCTGAAAGTTATTGTACGGCTACTAATTCAATCCGAAATGTTTCAATTTTGTTTGCTGATAAATTTAACTTCTTTTTTTTTCCTCATTAGGCAGTTAGGTTTTTAGTCATCTTGTTATCATATATTTTAACTGCATGTTAATATTTGACGAGGAAATTATCCAAAAAGTATGAAAGTTATTGTACGGCTACTAATTCAATCCGAAATGTTTCAATTTTGTTTATTTAGTTCTAAGCCTTTTGATAACTTGCTAATTCAGTAATAAATACTTCAATTGTGCTAATTTAGTCCTAAACCTCTAATGATTTGCCAAACTAGTCCAAAACATTTTTAAACATTGTTAATTTTTGTTCTGATTGATTTTGGTCCAATATCAATGATGCGACTATTCAATCAATGACAACCATCCTACATGACGTAGCCAACACAAATATGGACAATTTCTTTAATTTTTCCAAATTTTTATTCTTTTTATTTTTTTTATTTTTTACCCAAAAAAAAAAAAAAACACAGGGCTAGCGGGGCCGCCAGCAACCTCCACTAGCTACTAAGTAAGGGCTAGCAACCTCCATTGACCCTTAGGTGAGGGTCGCAACACCCTCACTATGGCCTGCCATGGTGTAGGTGAGGGTTCGTGACTCCCTTGCCAACCACAATAAGGGTGGGTGAGAACCATGGTCAATAAGGGTTTTGCGACCTTTGCCTAGGGCCCGGCGAGAGTTGCCAACCCTTGCTCAATGACCAACAAAGGTCGCTAGCCCTATGTAAAAAGAGGGGAAAATAGAAAAGAAAAAAATTCAACTTTATTTTTAAAAACTAAAAATTATTTGCGTTAGCACCAATTACGCCAAGTAGAATGGTTGGCACTAATTGAACTGCCACATTATCGATATCTGATCAAAATTAGCCAAAAAAATTAAATTTACTATTCTTAAAAAAAAAGTCGGACTAATTTGACAAATTGTTAAAAGGTTTATGACGAAATTGACACAATTGAAATGTTTAAGGATTGAATTGGCAAGATTAAAAGACTTAACCCTAAACTAGCTATCATATAATGGGTTTAAAACTTTTTAGATAATTTTTCCAAATTTGACCCATATGAATAGAGTAATTTTCATTTTTAATTTGTAAATCAATTATTATAAATTTCATCGACCAATCTAAAACACCATTACCATTTTGCGAAGGCTGAAACCCAAGGCAAAAAGAAAATAGTAATCACGAAACCTTTCCAAAATATCACATGGTGGAGAGAGAGAGAGAGAGAGAGAGAGAGAGAGAGAGAGAGAGACCGCATTATATGACATTGCAACAAGTCGGTTGGGAGAGACCGCATTATATGACGGTGCAACAAGTCGGTTGGGATTCCGTTACAACATATAATGGATACGACGGATACGACCAGACAACCCCGCCAGCTTGGGTTTATTTTCTTCTTGTTTCTCCTCCTCTTTGACTTCGTTCACCATCTCCAAATTCGCATAACCTAAGCTCTTGCAAAGCTTTCTAGTGAGCTCGACCGCGTCGACTCCATCCCCCATCACTTCAATCACGTCTCAGCCCATTCCTTCTACACTCAGCAATTGGAACCCCACATGCATCGATCGAATCGCCAACTAGTTAACCCATTCTTCTAGAAAACCAAACGGAACGTGTTTCAATTTACTATCATAGTCTGATTAATTTATGTCCGATAAATTGGTTCAACAACTCTTTAACAAGTATTAGAACTAAAGTTTCATTTTTCAAGAATTTTTTTTTAATATTTCTTGTGGACAACCCTGAAAAATAATCTGCTTATATTACCAAGAACTGCCGTTGCAATTTGAAGAGCCTTCACGCGATTATATTGCCTTCTAAAATTTGGGAAGAGTGAGAACTTCTGATTCCTGCTGTTCGTGCACACCTTGACCACCACCTTTTTCTGGAATAATAATAATAATAATAATAATAATAATAATAATAATAATAATAATAATAATAATTGTGTATATAAACATACAAATATACAAGAAGATAGTATTTTCGTAAAAATAACTATGATATTGTTATTCCATGTTACGTACCTTAGCCATAGTCTTGGTTTGCTGATAATGCTCATCAATGGACCTGCAGATAATTATTCCAAATTTTTAGAATATGAGAGATGGACTGAGTTGAGGTAGGGAATGACATATAAATAGTGAAGCCAATTTGAACAGTGTCTTCCATATATATATATAGCCATTTCTCTAAAGAACGCCGATTCATATCGAGTCTTGACTAGAGTATCCTACGTGGAAAAAGGAAAATTTCCCGACAAATTTAAAATAAAAGGTTTTAAAAGGTGGAAGAAAAACATGTTGGATTTTTTTTTTTTTTTTTTTGAGAAATTTATGTCAGGAAATTTTGATGCGACCTAAGTTTTTAATATAAAATGCACAAAATAGGGCAAGGCTACAAACCCTCGCTGCTAATCATCAAAGAAACATCTAGAGACACAATAGATGGGGCATGACTGACTTGTCATTTTTGCCAACATGGTATGCATTCTACACTAGGAACAAAATTCCGCACTAGTCAAAAGGAAGAGAAAAATGAAATTAAAAAGAAGAATGGTTGCCTCGAGGCACCAAGAGGATTCGAACTATTACACTCCAGGATGCGAGTAGCCGATACTTTCAGGCTGATTCTTCAAACTAATATGTATATATTATCTAAGAACTATCGATTTTCGTCAAGTTGCTAGGCGAACTAATACTCAACACCCGGTGTAATCGAAGTGTTGAGTATCGCAGCTTTGATACCGCTTGTTAGACTCAAATGGATATTCTAACCAAAAATAAACACTCTCTTTTACCATTGCTAGAAGACTCTTAAACCTCCTCACACAATGAACTCTCTACTTTTCTCTCCACACTCTACAACACTCTCTGCTCACGCCTCTTCACAACACCACGCACTACTACACAATGCTACATATGTTTCTCTACGCACCTCTGCACAACTCTATTCAATTGAGAAGGGCAAACCACCTATTTGTACTAAGTAAAGTCGGTGGAGCCCTTTACACATTTACATAGCAAGTTGGTAGCTTCGGCTAATTTTCCACGTGTTGACGCCTTATTTTTATTTAGGTATGTTTTAGTTTATTTATTAAGTTACTATTCTCTTTATTGGATAATAAATAAAAAAAAAAAAGATGAAAAGAAAAGCGAAAAAAGCGAAAATGGAAAAGAAGTAAAGAAGCAACCTCCGCATGGGCCCTCGGCCCATTTCCGCCTCGGCCCGGCCCCGCCAGGTCGTCTCCTTCCTCGCGCCTCTGCAGAGCACGCGCAGGGGGCGCGATGGAGGGGAAGGGGATGGATGGATGGCGATGGGACGTGGAGCAGGGGGCAGCTGGTGTCGGATGGGACGCCGGTTCGACCGGCAAAGGCCATGGCGATCGGCAGTCGAACTCCGTCGACCGGCCGCCCCACGCCTATAAATACCTCCCCCCCGACGATGACGATGAACACACCGAGATCGCGGAGAGAGAGAGGGAGCCAGATTGAGTCGCAGCCCTTGGACACCCCACTGAGAGACTTCAGGGGGGCCGAGGGCTCGCGGCCTCTGATCTAAGCCCCCCCGGAGGGAGGAGTAGAGAGAGAGAGAGAGAGAGAGACGCCGGAGAGGAAGAGATCCGCGGGGGGGTCTCACTGTCATCGCCACCCTCGTCGCGCCGTCATCACGATCAGGTACCACGCCGTCGCTGTCGCCGTCGTAGCCCTCTCTGTTGTCCCGTTCACGTCACGCCGCCGCCACTACCGTAGTCACGATTGCCGCCGAAATGCCCAGGTCTGTCCCCGGCGCCGCGGATTCGCAAACCCTAGGGTTTGCGATTTCCTGGGTCGCGAAGCGGATCCGGACCCGGAACATCGGGTAGGGTTCGCGATCCGCGGGCGTCGGGGGTCGGGTCAGGTGTTGGAGCCGAGTTGGGTTGGGAGTCGGGTCGTCGGGCCGGGCCGGGCGTCCCCAAACGCCCGGCCACGGCGTCCACGTTCGGGTCGCCGGCCCGGGTCGAACCAACCGTGTGATCCGACCCGGGTCGGTTTTTATTTTAAAATAATATTTTAATAAAAAATAAATAACTTATTTTCCAAAATGCCAAAAAATATATTTTCTTTTCGAAATATATTTAAATATATTTTAAAAAAATTAAATTTCCAAAAAAAACAAAAATCCAAAAAATATTTTATTTTCCAAAAATATTAAAAAATGTTTTAATTTCCAGAAAATTGAAAAATAAAAAAAAAATGATAAAAATATTTTTATTTTCCAAAAAATCAAAAAAATCAAAAATATTCCATATTTTCCAAAAAATGCCAAAAATCCAAAAAAGCCCAAAAAATTCATGAAAAAGCCAAAAAATTTTAGAAAAAGCCAAAAAGACTTGTATTTTCCCAAAAATATCAAAAAATCCCAAAAAATCCCTTTTGTGTCCAAAAAAAATTAGAAAAAGACCTAGAAAATGTTTTTCCTCCCAAAAATGCATGGCAAATCCCTCGAACATCCAAAAACCTCAGGATTTAAACAATATTAGGTACGGAAAGGACATTAGTGATTAACTAGTGTAATCAAGTCCCCGATCCTAATTTCTCTGGGTTGTGCAGGAGTGAGTATTTCTCCCGATACTTCACTTGGGTTTCTAATCAACTCACCCCAAATCGATTAGTGGCGACTCCAATTTAAAATTTGATTTACAGGTTAAAAACTTGAACTATTAAGTCGTGAATTGGTGGACTTGGGAGAGTTCGGGTTTAATAAATTCAGCTGAGTCATTAGCCTCCTTAGGCGCCCGTACACGATTGCGGGCGCCAAAAAAAAAAAAAGAGGTCGCGACAACTTGGCGACTCTACTGGGGACATTGAAGACTTAGGCCATTTTTGTCTTGTTTAAATTCTTTACTGACTTAGGTTTTTTTCTTTATGCAGGTCAAAAGCTTAGAAATTCATTTTAATTTTGCTTAAAATAGATTATCTTGTGATTATAAACTGTTATGCATGCTTTACTGTTTTAGCACTATACATGGCACACACAACCCGGCCGCCGGACCTGGGCCGTTATAGGATTTCTAGGATGGTGTTAGGAAAGATACGACCTCGAACGCGAGACTGCGATGTAGAGGTTGCCCTTCTTTTCCCCGAATTTCTTAGCCGAGGTTAAGGGGGTATGCCGCTAACGCAAGACTGCGATGGGCGGATACCTTTTTAATTTCATCAAGCCTTCTGAGTTAGAAATCGAGCCGCACGTCCCATGCGCATGTCTTTGTGCTTGCCATTTTTTTTTTAAAAGCAAAGTGATTTCTTTACTTTTACTCAGTCTTTTTATTTGGCCAATGGCAATGTAGGATAAAATTTTCAAGTCCCAGTTTATATGTGATGGGGAAAGACGATATCCAGTTCATTCCTGCTCCCAAGGCGGAGCTCTTCAAATGGTGGGGTCAATTAGATCAATTTGCCCAGGAGCGCGTGAAGGCCAAAATTGGTCATCTCCTATCGTTGATCCAAATCACTGTTCGTCCTGAAGTCATACAAGCCATGGCACATTTTTGGTGCCCGAAGACAATTACTTTTATATTCGGTAGGTTTGAGCTAACCCCAACCCTGGAAGAATACAGCATCATCACTAGAATGCCTCTTGAGAAAAAGCTTGTCAAGCCATCGATAGGTGCCCTCCCATGGCGCGGGTTAACACGACTTTTAGGAACTGAAATCCATGTCATGAGACAAATTCTTGAAGGCAACCATAATACCTGCCCACTAGAATTTATAAATACTTGTTTCAAAAATCAGCCTATGTCCCAGAAAAGTGAGATTTTCCTCCTAGCCTTTTTTGGGCTCATCATCTTCCCCCATCAAAGAGATGCCATAACTCCCAAGATGGCATGGATAGTTGATCAGATCTTAAGAGGGGGGAATTATGTCAACATGATTTGAACTGAAACATTCTTGTTTTTTAATCGTTTTAAAGACAACTCGGAGAAAATCATGCGAGCCTCTCTTGAAATTTTACAAGTCTGGTTCTTTTCTCACCTAAGCGAATTTCGAGACTTCATGCGATCGTCTGAAACAAATGCTTTTGAAAATCCATTACAAAAATTTATGGTTTTAGGACTGTATATTCCCAATCAAAGCTGTTTAAATTGGGTAAGCTTCCTAAGAAACCCAGCTCCTGAGGCATTCCAATGGTGTGCTGGTTGGTTCCATGAAAAGAGGGCCCACTTTGCTTACATACGCACCCGCCCAATTCCGTTGCTTAGTCTCACCGGCGCCATTCCTTACTACCCGTATCGGGTAGCACGACAATATGAAGCCCTTCAGGAGATCCCACCGCCTTTCAAGATGATGGTCCCTCCATTTCTTTTCAACACAAGCCATGACTATGAATTCGAAATTTCTATCGCTGAGGAAACCTGGGACAAGTGCCATCGCAAAAGGATTGTGATACCTGAAGGGCTTGAGGGAGAAGAAAAAGCCCACCACGCCTCCATGTCCTACATCCACAACCATTGTATCCCGACAAGATGGAAGCCATTAGTCCCTCACTCAATCAGCGAGAGCAGCCAGCACGAGCAAGCAGAGCTCATGGAGAGAGATTTGGGAATGGACTGGATGCACACCTCAGAACCAGTTCAAGGAAGTAGGCGTCCTCGCAAGAACAAGGCTCCCCGTCGCATATAAATTAGCAATCATGTGCCCCTTAATGTAAATAGTGTGAAAGTTTTGTCCCATTGTTTAGGGACTCTTGTTTAATATATAGTATTTCATCCTGTCTTTTCAATTTCAAGTTCTAGATGTTAGGAGTTGGCAGTCTATAAATCCTCTTTTGATAAATAAAAAAGCAGTTAGACCATCAATCTCTATTTACTTTTGTGCTCATTCATTATTTTCGCAATGACAGGTAATTATGAATCGCTGGCCACCAATAGCTCGTGAATGGCCTCATGCACTAGGGCCCGAGCAGAATGATGTACAAAATCCCCTCATTAACATTGAAGACAGATGTCCGTTGTCCTTCAACAACTCTCGAGACAAATGAAATCCACTCAAGCTGAGCCCAACTCTATAGTTGCCTCAAACACCATCATGACGCCCGCAAAATTGCCAGAAAATAGCCAGTACTATGGACAGTTTGAAAGGATCATGAAAAAGTTAAACCAGCTGCAGGGGCGGAATCCCATGGACCTTTCCAATTATGCCGGCATTGAAATCCCTTAAAAGCTCAAAGCACCTGAATGCGAAAGGTATGCTGATACCTCCCGCCCAGAGACCTACTTGCAGGCCTACCTGGTCCGAAGGATGATTCAATCGTACCAATTGAACTTGACTGGCCCTGCCTTGCGATGGTACATTGTCAGGAAGATTAGTCCCCTTAAAACCTTGAGGGAACTAATTCATATTTTTCACTAAGAGTACAATATTGACATCACCCCTGACATCACCTTACCCTATGAAGAGCTGATGATCGCGGAGCACGAGGAGTTATTAGTCGCTGAGATAGGAGAAGAGCATGTCAATGAAACCTTGCATGATAAATGGGCAGCTGAACAGCATCTTATTACTGGAAAATTTCCCACTAGGAAATGCAAGGAGCCTTTGTATGAGATCAAGGACACAGAGCCTGTTCAAGACCGGGGCACGACTGGACAACTCCCCAAGCTTACTCCAAGAGCTAGGGTCCAAAGAATACCAACCCCTATCAACCTAGAAAGTGAATCAGAGAGCGACGCTCTAATATCTCTCACTCCCTTAGACAGGATTGAGCTGGCAAAACGAAGGGCCTTACTCAAAAGGTCTGGACCAGGAGGCAAGAAAAGAAAGCCTAAGCAGATCAATGCAACATCTGCCAACGAGCCACCGCACCAAAGCTTTGAACATTCCCAAGAATACAACTTCGAAGGCCACCATCCTCTAGAGTACAATCCTGAAGACTTCCTGGCCCTAGAATACAATCCCAAGGACTTCCAGCGTTATTTCGACAATGAAACTGACGATTCATCGTATGACTGTTTCCTACTCTCATCCGGAGATGAAGGCTCGTCAGAAGAAGAAGCATACATCTTTATCCGCTATGATCCTAATGAAGTACTAAGCTTGTCCTCTGACCATGAGGATAGCTTCAATACTTTATCCTCATTCGGAAATTTTGACCAAGAAGAAAGCAATGGGGTAATCTCGGTAGAATCCAACTTCCCTAAAACAGAAAAATTCACCACTACAACAGATATGCAGTGGGAAAATCAGTGGCCTAACCAAGATACATCAAGCCCGTCTTACGCTCATAGGATCACGACCCTTGGAGAGATGTGGATACCTAATTTCCGTAAGTATAATGGCACAACTTGTCCCGTGGCTCATTTGCAATATCTCCATGCGGAAACGAGTCGGTACTATGGCCCGATGTCGTTCACAACTCAGGCATTCCAAGAAACTCTTACGGGGTCTACATTGCAATGGTTCATCACAGCAGATATTTATCTCCTAAAGGATTGGAATGAGCTGACTTCCACATTCTTGCATCAGTACCAAAACCAGATCGGAATTGAATTGCCTTGTGAGAGTTTGGCTCATTTCACAAGAAGACCAATGGAGGTTTCCAAGCAGACGCAGGGAGGTGGAGAGCTTTCATGATGCAAACCCGCCCTCAACTGGCTGAAGAGGAGTTAATGAAACAGTTCATAGAAGCTTTGTCCTGCAAGCATCGCTGTTGGCTGCATGGGTTACACTTCCATAACTTCAACGAGGTAGTCATCGCATGCGAATACTTCGAGTCTACTAAAGGCGAGGAATTCAAACACGCTTAGCTTCAAGACCAGCACTATCAAAGCACTCCTTTACACAGGGGTTTTTATGAGTTTTACTTGTTTTTATAATTTCATGTTTCTTATTTTGTCTAGTGTGCTACTGTCGTACTTTCCATTCCAAGTACTCTATTGTACAGTTATAATATTTTGTTTTAAGAGCATGAGGCGGTACTCCAAACTAGCCTAGTGATGTTATCCAACCATGAAAAGAAAATATCATCCAAGGAGAATACTGAGGGCTGGGCTTCCTCATGCTTTTTCTCTCCCAAAGACGTATTTTGAAAATAAAAAATATTTCATCACCCAAAAGCTTTTGTTAAAACAAGATGATAAATTTAACCATGTTTGTCTTTCTGACTCATTCGCTTCATATCTCAGAAGATCATTCCCATCCCCTTTGACTTAGTGTGACAGGGGGCATTTGAAGCAAGCGCATCAGGCGAACTCGCCAAATTCAAAGACACCCTGCCAAGAAAACAGGGGCAAATAGAAAGAATCATCCTACACCAAAAAAGGGTAAGTCTTATTCTCTGAATATAATTTGGAAATAATGTCCTCTCTCTTCTATTTACATGATACAAAAGATGAAACATAATAGGTACAAGCATAGAGTTGAGATCGAAGCATCCATGACATGCATCACTCCTGCCTAGCTTCATCCTGAGCCAAAGGACTATCTTGTCACACGACACGCCCAAACAGCTAGATGTTACAGTTCCAGCTTTGACAAGCTAAGAAGCACAGAAAATGAATTTCTCCTCTTGAATTGGCTACTGTCAACAGGGAGAAAATCTAGTCAATTGAGGCAGTCTCTAACCCCTTATCTCAAATTGTGACTTGGGCCTAAAAATCTCACTTCATACTCCAGACACATGTTCTTCCAAGGAGTAGTTGCCATCACAAGGCTTGAGATTTTGATCTCAGATTCCATAGAAGCTTGAGGTACATGACTTTGCTCAATGATGTTAATGATGCTATAGTTGAAGACAGAAGAAGAAATTCCATAGAAGAAAGGCGTTGAAGACAAATCAACAACCAACAATCATGCATACATGGTCACAAATGAGGAAGGCCAACTGAAGGAAACATTGAACTATGCCAAGATAAAAGGGCCATCATCGACATTCAAATATCTTTAGGAGCTAGCACATACAAACTCTGGAGAAGGGTAATTTGGTATCATTTCCAATACTCCCGCTATCTGAACTCGCTTTTGACATATTTTCCCTATTTGACAGGGAGCGTCACAACTCAAGAACCAAACTCAATGATTAGATTTGACAAATCAATACTAGCCAAGCTAGTATACAGAAATGGCTTGCATCAAATTCACTTGACTTCGTGTAAAGGGACATGCCATCCATAAGAGAATAATTCACCTGATGAAGTGGAAGACACGAGACTTCATGTCCTCCTTGTACTTCAGGTTCACCCAATCATCTGCAAACCAGTGAAGGGTAAAGTTGTATCGATTCCAGTTATTCGACTCTTAAAAGAGTTCATGACTAACACATTCCCTCTTGTTTGTTGCAGGATCACTTGACTATCAAAAGCAAAGATAACAAATCAATGAGAGGCATGACAGACTCTCCTAAGCAAAATGGCATCTTAAGTATTGCCAAAGCAAATGACAGAGATCCTTCAGGCCTTAATTCACCTTTAATTTTGGCCCTGTTGATTGATCCATTTTCAGCTTCTTCTCTACAAAAAGCAAGAGTAGAAATTCCTGATCAGATTCCCAATCCCTGGTTAATCCTTCATATGTCATATCCCTAACCAATAGGAGCTATCTATTGACACTCATTTGTGAATACCGTTCCACCAAGTAAACACCCCTATAGCTATTAATAAGTTCTTCTTGAGTAAAAAGCCTTTCATTTATTTTGAGAGTACAAACCCCATCACATCATACACTGCATGCATTTTTCTAGGTGAATTCTGCATAATGATTTTGTCTGTTTAAATCACTGATTCCGTTGAGAATTATTAGAAAAGACAACTAAATGAAGAATACAAGATTAATCGAGCATGTTGGATGAGGCGCGTCAGAATGATGAAAGGCAAGCCATATCCTACACACAGTCCCCCCCTTCATCTATACACTTGTGAGATGAGTGCAGAAGATTCCATGACTATAGGGTAAAGAGTTCTCTCGCGAATGGTACAATGATCAAAGTAGTGAAAGGCATTCCATCACTCACTTTGAGCCCCATACACTGACAAATTTCTGCTATACTCCCGACAAAGAACCACCCCACACTAGGGCAAGTCGAAAGCAAATCAGCATTACAAGGTGAGAAAGGGGATAGAAATTTTCTTGCTTGCACTTACATCAATCCTCGAGTGTCTTTATTGCATATGAATACTTGCGTTAATTTAAGTGCCCTAGAGTTGTGAATAGCAATTCTTTATTTACGCACTTGTATCCATGGTACAACTCAAGTGAGTCTGTAAATTCACCCTCACACGGAGGCAAAGCAGAAGCCACTGTCGTTTGAGCAGTATAATCAAGAGTGCCAACAAAAGATGAAGACTCCATAGTCTAACAAAGGCGTTTGCTTGAACTTGCCAAGATCGATTCCTCAAGCAACAAGAGTAAAAACTGGGGCATAAAAAAACAGTGTACCTGGTAAAAGCAAGGTCAATGCCCATGAATGAAAAATTGAGATGAGAAATTGGGGCATGAAAAAAGCAGTGTGCCTGGTAAAAGCAAGGCCAATGCCCCAGACAAAAATACAGCCATTTGTACTCCCAAGAGAAATTGTTGTTCAATCGATACAACCTCCATCTGATCATGAAGAAAGACTAGTGACAAATGCCAAGACAATCACCAACTCTCACCCTCTTACATGTGAGCCAAGACTACGTTACATTCCCATTGTAAAAGCCTCTTCAGACTAGGGGCACTTCAATTAACATAGGATTTCATGTGTACATAAGCATCGCTCAAAGAAGTACGAGCAAGATTACTCTATCTCTTTTCGCATGGTTCTTGACTTGTAAATCTGGAGATGATCGTGCAGCATTTTTGTCCATCGGCTTCGACCTCGATGGTCCCATTTGATGAGCCATTGACCAAGTCTTCATCACAATTTCAACAAAGACCTCTCACATCGGTAAAGTCATACCATTTGCAAGAATACTTGGATCCCTGCTGACATGATGACAGTGAGATAGTGTGGTCCTTATAAATCCTGCATCAATGGTCAGGATAGCCTTCTCCATGAGAGTGAGTGAAAAGTCCTTTCAGACTGAAAGTCCCTCATCCGGCATGCTCAAAGCATCTATATTCCAAATAAATGTTGTCTTTCAAAATCTTCCCCAATGGAATTCGAATGATATGAAACTGATAAAATTATCATGCATAAATCACATTTGAATTTATGAATTTACAGTATATACAATCATGTGTGCATATTGTGCAAATAGCAAACATACTCTCAAAGATCAGAGATATTGCCAGGTAAGCATATTGCTATCCCCATTTGTCTTGAAGTACCTATCACTGTCCAGGTACTCTCTTATTGACACTCGACCTATTCGAGTTGTTCCTTGAGTTTGGGTGCTTACTACTGTCTAAGTACGCCCTTATTTTTGAGTACCCACCACTTGCCGGGTGCTCCCTCTGTTGACACTCAACCTATTTGAGTCGTCCCTTAAGTTTGGATGCTTGCAACTATCTCAGCATCCCATTGCCTTTGAATACCGATCATCGTTCGGATGCTCCCTTTTCTTGACACTCGACCTGTTCGAGATGTCCTTAGAGTATTAATGCTTATGACTGACCAAGTATCTGTTTATCATTGAATACCTGCTGATTGTCCAAGTATCCTCTTGTCTTCGAGTACCGGCCATTGTTCGGATAGCCCTTTTCATGACACTCAACCTGTTCGAGTTGTCCCCAAATAATATAGCAACTGTTCAAGCATTTCATTACTTTGCTTGGCACTGCCATCCAAGTATGCTTTCTAGCACTTGGACCAGCCTGAGTGGTCCCAGATCATATCATTAAATACATGTGTTCATCCAAGTATTCCAGTACTTTGTACACTTGTGGCTATCCAGGTGTTCCAGCCCTTTTGAGTGCTTAAGGCCATCCAGGTAAGCTTTGTGCTTCATTCAAATTCTCATTACCAGGAGGTGAGAGACCTTCATGAATATGCGAGGCATGTCCTCGATATTCCCAACTACTAGGAGGTGAGAGACCTTCACGAATATCTCAGGTATGCCCTCGATATTCCCATTTACCAGGAGGTGAGAGACCTTCACGAATATGCGAGGCACGACCTCAATATTCCCAATTACCGGAGGTGAGAGACCTTCATGAATATGCGAGGCACGTCCTCGATATTCCCAACTACCAGGAGGTGAGAGACCTTCACGAATATCTCAGGTACGTCCTCAATATTCCCAACTACCAGGAGGTGAGAGACCTTTATGAATATGCGAGGCACGTCCTCGATATTCCCAACTACCAGGAGGTGAGAGACCTTCACGAATATCTCAGGTACGTCCTCAATATTCCCAACTAGCATGAGGTGAGAGACCTTCATGAATATGCGAGGCACGATCTCGATATTCCCAACTACCAGGAGGTGAGAGACCTTCACGAATATCTCAGGTACGTCCTCAATATTCCCAACTAGCATGAGGTGAGAGACCTTCATGAATATGCGAGGCACGTTCTCGATATTCCCAACTACCAGGAGGTGAGAGACCTTCACGAATATCTCAGGTACGTCCTCAATATTCCCATTTACCAGGAGGTGAAAGACCTTCACGAATATGTGAGGCACGTTCTCAATATTCCCAATTACCAGGAGGTGAGAGACCTTCATGAATAGCCAAGGTATGTCCTCAATATTCCAAATATCAGGAGGTGAGAGACCTTCACAAATATCCTAGGTACGCCCTCGATATTTCCCAATTGCCAGAAGGTGGGACACCTTCACAAATATCCAAGATATGTTCTCAATATTCCCAATTATCAAGCACCCCTTCAATACTTGTGAATGTCCAAGTATCCCCCAAGAATTTATACTTGTGATCATCCAAGTACCCCTTCAATGCCTATGGTCAGCCAAAATATCCATTTTGATGCTTGCAAAGGCCCAAATATCCTCTGGGTTAGTACTTGTGATTATCCAAGAACTCTTTGATATGCTTGTGAATGTCCAGGTATCTTCCAAAATCGATGCCCTGAGAAAGGTCGCGCATCCTCCCGAGAAAAGTCGGGTACCAACTGTTGTCTTTGACGAAGGTCAAACACCCTCACAAAACAGATGCACTGAGAAAGGTTGGTACATCTCCCGAGAAAGGTCGGGTGCCAACTGGTGTCCTCGATACAAATCAGACACCCACAAATGAGATGCCTTGAGAAAGGTCGGTGCATCTCCCGTCAAGGCGATCGAAGAAAGGTTCGGGTCCTAAACAAATCATTGATTGTTTTAATAGGCGACCGAAGAATGGTTCGGGTCCGAGACAAACCCCTGGTTACTCCAACAGGCAACCGAAGAATGGTTTGGGTCCTAGAGGAGCAATCTCCCGTCAAGGCGACCGAAGAAAGGTTCGGGTCCTAGACAAATCATTGATTGTTTTAATAGGCGACCGAAGAATGGTTCGGGTCCTGGAGAAGCAATTTCCCATCAAGGCGACTGAAGAAAGGTTTGGGTCCTAGACAAATCATTGATTGTTTTAACAAGCGACCGAAGAATGGTTCAGGTCCTGGAGAAGCAATTTCCTGTTACGGTGACCGAAGAATGGTTCGGGTCCAAGACAAACCCCTGGTTACTCCAACAGGCGACCGAAGAAAGGTTCGGGTCTTCGACAAATCATTGATTGTTTTAATAGGAGACCGAAGAATGGTTCGGGTCCTGGAGAAGCAATTTCCCGTCACGGCAATTGAAGAATGATTCGGGTTCGAGACAAACCCTTGATTACTCCAACAGGCGATCGAAGAATGGTTCGGGTCCTAGAGGAGCAATCTCCAGTCAAGGCGACCGAAGAAAGGTTCGGGTCCTAGACAAATCATTGATTGTTTTAACAGGCGACCGAAGAATGATTCGGGTCCTGGAGAAGCAATCTCCCGTCAAGGCTACCGAAGAAAGGTTCGGGTCCTGGAGAAGCAATTTCCCGTCACGGCGACCGAAGAATGGTTTGGGTCCGAGACAAACCACTAATTGCTCCAACAGGCGACCGAAGAATGGTTCGGGTCCTGAACAAATTATTGATTGTTTTAACAGGCGACTGAAGAATGGTTCGAGTCCTGGAAAAGCAACCTCCTCGTGTCACTAGGTAAGATAACGCCTTGATACTTGCCAAACTCGGGTTCACACCCTATCTCACTCACTCCCGATAAGTAACTACAGGTATCTTCTTATCTGTCTTAATATATGTAATGTTATATTACTCTTTTTGCGTAAAACAATAGGTTCCAAATAAAATATAATCCGTTGCGCATGCATAGATAAAATTTATGCATCGGTTTGTCTTTGAATGCAACCTTTGCAAGCTCGCCTTCAAAGAGGGGCAGGCTGTTGACGCTTTATTTTTATTTAGGTATGTTTTAGTTTATTTAATAAGTTACTATTCTCTTTATTGAATAATAAATAATAAAAAAAATGATGAAAAGAAAAGCGAAAAAAGCGAAAACGGAAAAGAAGTAAAGAAGCAACCTCCGCATGGGCCCTCAGCCCATTTTCGCCTCGGCCCAGCCCCGCCGAGTCGTCTCCTTCCTCATGCCTCCGCAGAGCATGCGTAGGGGGGGCGACGGAGGGGAGGGGGATGGACGGACGGCGATGGGACGTGGAGCAGGGGGGCAGCTGGTGTCGGATGGGACGCCGGTTCGGCCGGCGAAGGCCGTGGCGATCAGCGGTCGAACTCCGTCGACCGGCCACCCCTCGCCTATAAATACCTCCCCCCCCGACGACGACGAGGGAGACAGATCAAGATTGCGGAGAGAGAGAGGGAGCCAGATTGAGTCGTAGCCCTTGGACACCCCATTGAGAGACTTCAGGGGGGGCCGAGGGCTCGCGACCTCTAATCTGAGCCCCGTCGGAGGGAGGAGTAGAGAGAGAGAGAGAGACGCCGGAGAGGAAGAGATCCACCGGGGGGGGTTCTCACTGTCATCGCCACCCTCGTCGCACCGTCATCACGATCAGGTACCACGCCGTCGCTGTTGCCGTCGTAGCCCTCTCCGTTGTCCCGTTCACGTCACGCCGCCGCCTCTACCGTAGTCACGATCGCCGCCGAAATGCCCAGGTTTATCCCCGGCGCCGCGGATTCGCAAACCCTAGGGTTTGCGATTTTTCGAGTCGCGAAGCGGATCCGGACCCAGAACATCGGGTAGGGTTCGCGATCCACGGGCGTCGGGGGTCGGGTCGGGTGTTGGAGCCGAGTTGGGTTGGGAGCTGGGTCGTCGGGCCGGGCCGGGCGTCCCTAAACGCCCGGCCACGACATCATCTTAAAAAAAAAAAAAGATGAAAAAAATCCGAGTCGGGCCCGCAACGCGGGCCTATCCTCGTTCGGGTCGCCGGCCGGGTCGAACCAACCCGTGGATCCGACTGGGTCGATTTTTATTTTAAAATAATATTTTAATAAAAAATAAAAAACTTATTTTCCAAAATGCCAAAAAATATATTTTCTTTTCGAAATATATTTAATTTTTTTAAAATTTCCAAAAAAAAAAAATCCAAAAAATATTTTATTTTCCAAAAATATTAAAAAATGTTTTAATTTCCAGAAAATCGAAAAATAATAAAAATGATACAAATATTTTTATTTTCCAAAAAAAAAAATCAAAAATATTCCATATTTTCCAAAAAATGCCAAAAATCCAAAAAGGCCAAAAAATTCATGAAAAAGCCCAAAAAATTTAGAAAAAGCCAAAAAGACTTGTATTTTCCCAAAAATATCAAAAAATCCCAAAAAATCCCTTTTGTGTCAAAAAAAAATTAGAAAAAGACCTAGAAAATGTTTTTCCTCCCAAAAATGCATGGAAAATCCCTCGAACATCCAAAAAATCTCGGGGTTTAAACAAGATTAGGTACCGAAATGACATTAGTGATTAACTAGTGCAATCAAGTCCCCGATCCTAATTTCTCTAGTTGCGCGAGTGAGTATTTCTCCCAATACTTTACTTGGGTTTCTAATCAACCCACCCAAAATCGATTAGTGGCGACTCCAATTTAAAATTTGATTTACAGGTTAAAAACTTGAACTATTAAGTCGTGAATTGGTGGACTTGGGAGAGTCCAGGTTTAATAAATTTAGCCGAGCCATTAGCCTCCTTAGGCGCCCGTACGTGATTGCGGGCGCCGAAAAAAAAAAAAAAAGAGGTCGGGACACCATGCAGAAGACAACAAGTGGCAGCTTAGAGTGAAGCCTTCGAGTTATCAACAAGCTGACTCAAGACGTATTTTAATAATAAATTTCATCGACCAATCTAAAACACCATTATTATTTTCCAAAGGCTTAAACCTAATGCAAAAAATAAAATGGTAATCAGGAAACCATTCCCAAATATCGCATCATATGAGAGAGAGCGAGAGAGAGAGAGGCACATGACAGTGCAACAAGCTAGTTGGGGTTCTGCGATAACATACGATGGATATAACCAGACAACCGGCAGCTCCACCGGCTTGGACTGCTTTTCTTCTTATTTTTCCTCCTCTTTGACTTTGTTCACCGTCTCCATATTTGCATAACCCAAGTTCTCGCGAAGCTTACTGGTGAGCTCAGCTGCATCGACTCCGTCTGTAATTATGGGCTTTACAAAAAAAAAAAAAAAGGAGAGGGGGAAAGGAAGAGTTTGAAAAGTCAACAAAAGAAGCTGAAGGAGAACGGTAGAAGCTTCTGCTATTTTAAAGAGAGGAGAGAGGGAGGCATTCGGCAGAAATGAAAGCAGGGGAAAGAAAGAAACAGAGGAGAGGAGAGAGAAGAGAAAGGAAAAAGGAAAAAAAAGGGAAAAAAAATTGACGCACTCACAACTCGGATGCCTCACCAAGCTGACTCAACTCTGATTTTTGGGTTGTTGAGTTGCATATTTTTGTAAAAATGGTACTTTAGGATGTTGTGAAACTATAGCATCTTATGGATTGTGATTTGAGCTCGCGGTTTGTCCAAAACAGAATTTTAAAGTTGGGGGCGTATTCTGAAACTATAGCAAATAGTAGCTTTGAGCCTAGTTTTTTTGTTGTTTTTGGTGCTGTTTTGGGATGGCTGAGTTGGGGTTATTGTTGAACGTTAAGAGAACTTTCTAAAGACTATAAGACAACTTGAAACATAATTTTGTGGAGGAAGTTATGGCGTGATAAAGTTGGCGCATGGGCCGCACCTAGCGAAAAACAATTTCCGCTAAATGCGAGCTTTCATGGTGCATATGTGTCGTTTCATCAACAAATAGGCTTAATATATGCGAGTCATTATAAGAATATCCTTTTTACTTGGCCTTTTGATATTGTTTTTCAGTTAATTGTTAGGGATTCAAGTGCATTGGTTCGAGTGAGTGTCGTAGTTGATTTTTGGTTTTTCCCAAGTGAGTGACACTATTTATTCTTTGTATTTTAAACTCATGTTTTGAGAAACATGGTGGATTATATATTCTATGAGTTGATAAAAATCATATTTTGTTGCATAAAGCAGGATCGGGCTATTACTGCCATTTTTGTTGTTCGAATGGAGTATATTTCGAGTTCGATTTAAATGGTTGTTTGAAAATGGTTTGTGAAATTATTTATGAAAGAATCCTAAGACATTTTGAAGTATTCTTTGATATTTATTTATCAAATTTTGAGTTGTGATATGACTTTCCTTCTGATGTTGGATTATTGAAAATTGTGATTGGTGATTGGTGCTCAATGTCTTTGTGAACCCTGAGGGGTGTGTGGGTATGCGCATGCTAGTCTAAAATATCCTTGTGGGCCAAGCCACCGGCTAATAATAGGTGGAGACCTTGCCAATGGGGGAATCTTGGTTGTCTTGTCACAAGCGTTACGGGTGACCATGACTAGACATTTGAGCATGAATTGATCAATGGAGTAAACCATTGACGTGTGATTTGAGTTTAGTTAATAGAATGGACCATCGATGTGATTTGATGAGATTAATTAATGGAATAGACCATTGATACCTGTTTTATGAGATTGACTAATAGACTGGACCATTGGTATCTTCAGTATTTGAGTTATGATTATATATTATGATAAAGTGAGTTACGATTGTGTTTTAAATGTGCATAATAATTTCTCGATCCGCTTAGAAGAAATGTGTTACTCACTGAGCCGTGGTAGCTCACTCATTTCATCTACTTGTTTTTTAGGTTCTTCAGTGAGTTACGAATAGGCGTGGACGTTCGTTCGAGGGGGGGGGACTTTTGTGGTGGAAACTTTTTGGTATGACGTGTATATAGTTGATAAGTTTATAAGTTAGTCTTTGCAGGATGTATATATTTTGATTTGGTTGATTATAGAAATACTCTGATATTGTAACCAAATGCCTTTTTTGTCATATATATATATCGATATCAAGCTGAATCTTGATTATGTTGAGGCCGCGTCCTTTGGTAAAAGGACAGCCGTGTCATGCCCTTGCTCTTATGGATTGGGGTGTGACACTATCCCCCATTACTTCAATCACATCTCAGTCTATTCCTTTCAAACTTGGCAATTAGAACCCTACACACATCGATTGAGTAGAGAAATTACGGACTAGTTAACCCGTTCTACTAGAAAACCACATAGAACATGTTTCGATTCACTATCATAATCCGCTTAATTTTTGTTCAATAAATTGGTACAACAACTATTTAACAAGTATTAGAACTAAAAATTTAATTTTTCAATAATTTTTTTTTTTAATCTTTCTTGTGGACAACCCTAAAAAATAAACTGCTTATATTACCAGGAACAGCCGTTGCGATTTGCAAGAATAATAATAATAATAATAATAATAATAATAATAATCATGATGATGATGATGAGAAGAAGAAGAAGAAGAAGAAGAAGAAGAAGAAGGTATATATACACATACAAACTTATAATAAAAGTAATAATTATTTTGAAAAATAATTATATTATTTTTGTTCAATGTTACGTACCTCTGTCATAGTCTTGTTTTGCTATTAACTCTCCTCGACAAACCTCCAGATAATTGCTCCAAATTTTAAGAATATGAGAGATGGATTGAGTTGAGTTAGGGAATGACATTTGATTGTGAAGGCCATCTAGACAGTGTCTTCCATAATTATGGTCATTTCCCTTGAGAACGTTGATTCATATTGAGTCTTCATTGGAGTGGCCTACGTGGAAAGAGGGAAATTTCCTGGCAAATTTAAAACAAAAAGTTTAAAAAGGTCGAAAGAAACATGTTGATTTTTTTTGGGGCGGGGGGGGGGGGGGGGATGTATGTCGGATATTACGTGACTTAGATTTTTAACATAAATTTGGAATTATTTCGCTATCATAGAATATAAAATGCAAAAGATAGGGCAAGGCTACAAACCCTAGTTGCTCAATCATCAAAGAAACATCTAGAGACACAAATAGATAGAATATAAAATGCAAAAGATAGGGCAAGGCTACAAACCCTAGTTGCTCAATCATCAAAGAAACATCTAGAGACACAAATAGATGTGGCATGATTGACTTGCTTTCGCCCGCGTGATGCATTTCGTGCTGGGAACAAAACTTCGCACCTGTCAAAAGGAAGAGGAAAATGAAATTTAAAAGAAGAATGGTTACCGCGAGGGACTGAGAGGATTCGAATCGTTACCTCCTCCGGGATGTGAATAGTCAGTACTTTCAAGCAGATTCTTCAAACAAATATGTATATATCATCTGAGAACTATCGATTTTTGTGGAGCTGGCGGGCGAACTAATACTCAACACCCGGCGTACTTGAATTGCTGAGCAACGCAGCTTTGATAACTCACACAATGAACTCTCTACTTTTCTCTCCACACTCTACACCACTCTCTACTCACCCCTCACAACACCACGCACTGTTACACAACACTCCATATGTTTCTCTACACACCTCTCCACAACTCCATTCAATTGGGAAGGGCAAACCCCCCATTTATACTAAGTGAAGTCAGTGGAGCCCTTCGCACATTTGCATAGCAAGTTGGCAACTTTGGCTAATTTTCCACGTAGAAGACAACAAACGACAGCTTAGAGTGGAGCCTTCGAGTTATCAACAAGCTGACTCATTTTTCTTCATAAAATTCTGGAGAACTCAAGGGAGAGAGAGAATGTACCCCATTAAGGTTGTGAGATCTTGGGAAACTAGAGACAACTACTCTAAAAAGGCAAATAGAAACCTACAAACATTTAAACTCGAAACCTTCTACTCCGATATCATGTGAAATTCTACATGACCACTACCTCACAAAGGTAGTAGATAATGTGGAGGCGAAGATTTTAAGTAAGATATGGAAATATATAGGCAACCCCATGTACCGCACATACAACACCAATGCTTGAAGAGGGTCCTCTTAACATATACATGAGTATTTTCTATTTTACTCTATTAAGAAATGCCAACAACGCATCTGGAAATATCTAATGGATGCGAATTGAAAGAGCTAGCTATTTCTTAGACAATATTTAAATCAAACTCGATGTGATCTCGTATATATTTAGATGCATATTGAGATGGTATCCTTTTCATCCTCAAAAGATGATATTGTTTTTTGTGATTATTTGAAAAGTGCTAATTGTTCACTGAATGGATAGGATCCCAATCCAATCGTGCGGAAGTGTGCAGTCCACATGCGATCGATTAAAGGTCATTCTTGTAATTTCATGCCTCTCTCTCTCTCTCTCTCATGCTGGTAGTCTCTCTCTCTCTCTCAGAGGTGTGCATCCCATGTGGTGATGCTGGTAGCGACATAATATATGTCTTAAGCAAAGACATTGACAAGATGAATAGAACAAACTCCCAAGACCAAGACCTGTGACTTTCAAGTTTCTAGCCAAAAGCATAGCATAGGAAGAGGGCTGAACACCGGCTAGAGAAGAAAGAAGGGAAGGGAAAAAATAAGACAAAAAAAATTATCGATCGGTCCTAGGTTGACCCTGGAACCGGACCGAACCCATAGGGTCGGTCCGGTCCTTGGTCCCAGGCTTAATAAGGTCAGTCCCCGGTCCTAAAAATTGAGGATTGATACTGTACGGATTGATCCTAGGGTTAGGAGGTGGCCCGGACTAACCCGGACCATGCTCACCCCTTCGAATAGCTGATACTTTTAGGTAAAGTCTTCAAACTAAATGCATATATTATTTGAAAATTATCAAATTTTGTGGAGCTAGTGGGTGAATTAATATTCAACACACAATGCACCCTTGTCTTTATATAGCGCATAAGGTAGTAGATAATGTAAAGGCAAAGCTTTATGCAAGATATAGAAAGATATAAGTGACTTTATTTAACACATGCCTAACAGCAATGCTTGCAAGAACGTGCTTTCTATTGACTCCATTGAAATTTGCCAACACCGCATCTGAAATATCCAATTGATGTAAATTGAAAGAGTTAGTTACTTTCTTGAAGAATAAATTTTCAATAAATATCTAAATTCGAACTCTATATGATCTCATATAAAAGATGATATCTTTTTCGAAATAAGTTGAAAAATGGCGATTTTTCACTGAATTGATAGGATCTCAATCCCATCACGTGCGAGTGTGCATTCTGCATGCACATACATGAGTCATCGATGAGATCCATTGAAGGTCATTCTCGTTTTTTCAAATCCTTCTCTCTCTCTCTCTCTCTCTCTCTCTCTCTCTCTCTCTCTCTCTCAATTGTGCACGGCACATGTGGTGATGCTTCTAGCGACATAATAAATGTTCTAAGCAAGACATTGACACGACGAATAGAACAAACTCCCAAGACCAAGACCCGTCACTTCCAAGTTTCAAGCCAAGAGCAGAGCGTAGGGACGCCTTGGGGTCTCGACAAAACAAAACGTGAAGAAAGTCCAAATGGAAATTGATAGATTTGATGAGCTTAGAAAGTGAATGCTGCGGAGCGAATGAGACCGTAGCGAAGACGTTCCACCTCTTTCTCTTCAACCATTGGTCAACTACATGGGAAATCAAGAAGAATGACCGCTTTTAGGTAGAGCGAGACCAAGAGTACTCCATGTTCTAATTGAAAAGAGCTAGCAAATGTTGGGGTTGGGGATACTCATGATTCCTAGAATAAGATTTTTCTTAATATACTTCGGGAGCAATCGCGACCATTGATTTTGGAAAAACAACAATACTCGGATCCGTTTGAATCCACTTAAGGATCAAAATAGATGGTTCCGGTCGCGTTTATAAGTACCGAAAAAAAAAAGGTTCTGCAATGGATATGCTTGGACATATTCTCGATCTAAAAGAAAACGTCCAATTTGCCTAGCAATGTCGTAACCTACTCATTGTCAGTGGAAAAAAATGAGTCGTCCAAAAACCCTACACCAATGATTATTGCCTTGGTGATGGATATTTTATATCAGGCTAGTGGTAGATTGATAATTGTTGGCCTCATTGACACCAGGTGAGGTGAGGGTCAATGATCCTCGCCCACGACTGGTCAAGGCCTTGCGTCAAGGCCCTGTGGCCCTCACCAAATCTAGGTGAGGGCTCAACCCTCACTTGTGGCCAATGAGGGTCGGCTAGCAACCCTCATTGGGCTTAGGAAAAAAAAATTAATAATAATATTATTAAAATAATATGGAAAATTTTTAAAATTATAAAAATTGTTTACATCAGCCCGACTATCTTACATCGATTTTGCGACGTAGGACAGCTCTCGTCCATGCAAGCAATTCGTAGTCAAAATTGGCCAAAATGACTAATTGACAAATAGCCAAAAGATTTAAGACTAAATTAGCAAAATGGAATTGTTTAGGTCTAAATTGGCACAAGTATAATAAGTTATAACATTTTTTGCAATTTCCCCGCATGTTCAGTCACAACACATGCATACTTTTCTAGCTTTGTATGTGCATTTCAATTGTAAGGTTTTTTTTTTTTTTTTTTTTTTTTTTATTTACTAACAAATTTTATTGTGTTGATTTTTTTTTTCATTTGATAAAAAAATCTATCCAGGTAACATATTCTATGAAGATCTTAAGTTAGTCAAATGTTTTGGTATGTCTATGCATGTATTTTAGTGATATAGGTTGGGTTAATTAAACTGTATAATATAAAATTAGGTCGATATGGGTTGAATTGATCTATTTCAATCAGATCATTTTCGATTCAACCCACCCATTTGACAAAATGGGCCCACCTGTGCACATGACAACATTTTTTTGACATTCGTAACCCTTCAATCTAGATGGAGACACATTCCAAAGGGTAAAAGTTGACCCACAATTGCTAAGGATATGTTGAATGACGAGAAAATTACCAAAAAAGTCATAAACCTATTGCAATTGTGCCAATTCGGTCATAAACTTATTTTTTTTTAACCAATTAAGTCCCAAACATTTTACAATTATTCACAATCAGTCCATCGGCTAGAATTGGGCGATCGGCGTTGATGTGGCAACCGACGACCTTTTTTTAATAATATTTTATTTTTTGAAATATTTTATTAATATTTTATTTTATTTTTCCTTCTCCCTCTTCCTTCTTCCTCCCTCCTTTGGCTCCAGCAAATGGCCAGGCTGGCCGGTCGCCAAACTAAGGCGATCCGGCGGGCTCACCTCGCCAGTTGGCGAGCTTGTGCCCAGCAACGGCGAGGCGAGCCCCTGCCGAATCTGGCGAGAGCTCGCTTTGCGGTCACCACGCAAGGTAAGCCCTTGCCAGATCTGGCGAGGAAAGCTTTGCCAGATGCAACGGCGAGCCCCCCTCACTAGATCGGGCAAGGGCTCGCCTCACCAGACCCAGCGACGGCGAGGGCTCGCCCTGCCAGGCAGTGAGGCAAGTTAGCTCAATCGCTTTAGTCTGGCGAGTAGCCAGCCCTTCCCTTTGGCCAGTCACCGGAGCCAAAGGAAGAAGGAGGGAGGAGGAGAGAAGAGAAAGGAGGAAGAGGGCGAAGAGAAAAAAAAGATAAAAAATTAATAAAAAATTTCAAAAAAATAAAATATTATTAAAAAAAGGTCTGCCGTGCCGCCTAATCAATTTTGGCCGGATGGACTAATCGAGAATAATTATAAAAGGTTTAGGACTAAATTGATCAAAAAAGTAAGTTTAGGACTAAATTGGCATAATTGCAATAGGTTTAGGGCTTTTTCGGTAATTTTCCTGTCGAATGACCTCACAAAAGATGAAATACCCGTTTTTGCGGTTAGTAACTACTACGAGAAAGCTAGACCAAGCATGCTCCGTGTGAAGAGAGCTTGTGACCAAAAGGGTAGCATTAAGTTGGTTTGGGAAAAACTATCATTGAGTGGATTCCTAGATAGATAATCATGGAAATGGTCATGGGCTATGGCCTCTTGACCATGGAGTAAAATTTTCCAGTCGATTTATGCAGTTTTGAGATATTATATATATATATATATATATATATATATATATGTATATTAATTTTTCGATTTTATAGTATATTGATGAGCCTTCTCATTGTTTATAAATATGTTAGTATAAGCACTGGACGTTTGCTAAGAAATGCAAAATGTTAAACAAAAAGTTAATCGACAAATTAACGGAATTTAATCGATTTCCGCATCGCCCAGACATCAGCTTACCATATATCATATTCCTTTGTAAATTAGCCTGTGTGTATATATATATATATGTATATAGTATCATTAGAGAGAAAAGCAACATGAACCTCACACTACAATACCATCTTATATTAATCACGACGATATTACAGCCAAAGCCGAAAGCTGGTCATTCGAATCATTCGAGTCATTCAGATAGAAAAGCCCGAAATCATCGTGCACAGAGATTCTGCGTATTGTTAGTGGTATGGTTGAATCAACCGTTGGTCAGAGGTGGAACGAAGATGTATGATTCAAAGTGTTGATATGAATTGACGGATGATTAAGAACGCGCCACCTGATTTCTCTGGTGCAAGATGGAATAACTTGCCATGAAGCAACGAATGACTCCAACCAGAGAGAAGCAGGAACAGCCATGAAGTTTCATGCGGCATCAGCACTTGTTGCTCGCGGCACCCCACAACACAAACCCCCACCCCCCCGGGGCAGCGTCTTCGACTCCCTGGTCGTCCAGTTCGTTTCCGGTTCTCTATCTTGCCACGTCGCTCCCATTGACCTCGGCTGGTCTATTCACTCTGGCCGTTGATGGGTCGTCTTCTCGGCTCAAGCTTCCCTAGCCGTGGAGGTTGAAACTTGTTTCCGTTGGCTCAAAAGGCCCCGCTGCTTCTCTCTGCACCGAGACCCGAGGGTTTGTACCGTGTCATTGAAACTCCGTAGCCTTGGAAGCACAGATGAACCAGTCGCCCTTTGAGATTTCATAGCAGGTTAGGAAGAAAGATGTCGGATGTGGAAAGTGTTTGTCTAATGTTCTTTTCACAAAGAGAGAGAAATAAAGGAGCTGGCCACAAAAGCCCGTTTGCTAGCAAGATATGCCTGTATAATAGTTTTTAATCTAATGTGAGAATAGTAGTCTATTTTAGATCACAAAAAAAAAAAAAAAAAAAAAAAAAAAAAAAAAAAAAAAAAAAAAAAAAACAAATAACAGTCTTTGCTAACAAAGATCCAACGATTCTCATCGTGCTCCACCCGAAGTTGCGGCATAGCCACTGGCGACAGGGATAACATAACCCTAATCGGTGGCTGGTGAGGATTTACTGGCAAGCATCGCTTGCCCTCACCAAGAACGAGAAACTCCTCGGCAAGTGCCACCTCTCTCTCTCTCTCTCTCTCTCTCTCTCTCTCTCTCTCTCTCTATTTCTTTGTTTTCTTAAAAAGAACTTAATTTGCTATTATGTCTGCAATTAATACACGGAAGATTTTGATTGCAGAAATCAAGAGGCATAAAAGGACGTGGTTGCTCAATAAAAAAGAGTTCTAGAGAGCCAAATGCATAAATACTCGATGTTAAAGAACTAAAATTGTACTTAACCCAATAAAATAGGTTTATATAGTGATTATGAAGTCCGAAGGAAGACTAGTGGTTATATCTAACAAGTCGTGCCCAATACGGCGGATTTGATTTAGAGGGCATTGAGCATTGCGGGTTCTTTAACCTATTAATCTCCACCATCAAATCATATCAAGTTAGAGGAACCCGTAATGATATGCTATGTATTTAACAATGTGATTGATTTCTGTTCGGTGCTTTGATGGACCCACTAACTTAAATGGTTCTGCCACGTTACTTGGTAAAGCCATATAGTATATCATTGTTCGTGTTTCTAGCATCACTTTATTTGTTTTGCCGATATATGTAGTTTTTGCGCTTTGTTTGTTGGCCATCCGAGTGAAAATTGGCTATTACTGCCATTAGTTTTTTTTTTTTTGGTCAAGTATTGGCATTAAGTTAAGTCGCTGATTTTAATCCGTTTAACACGACATGGTAAAACTGCCCCCAAGGCGTGTTCGATCAGCCGGTCTCACCTTCTCAAAACCCTTTGTGAACCTAGGAAGGTCGGTAAGAAGTTCTTGTCCATGCCCTCCATTTTCTAAGGTCGACATTAAGGAGAAATTTCGATGAAGACGTATGCCCTAGACCTTGGAAGAATGGAAACAGAACTTTGATGTCTCTTCCGGATCTGCCATGAAATTTCATATCATTGGATTCATTGCTTAAAAATGCTGTGAAGAATTATTTGATGGATCAAGACCCATTTTATAAAAAAGTGTTGCGCAAGTCAAGACCTATATTCTAATTGTGAGTTGAAATATGGCCCGCATGCATGGTGCAATTTTCACTTTCCATTTGTAGCATCGCTTAATATAAACACGACCAATTTAAACAAGCTCACCATTATTCAGAGGCTCAAATACAAGCGAAATGAAAGCGAAAGCGGTAGTAGGGAAATTGTTGGGAAGTATCGCATGGCGTAGAGAGAGAGAGAGAAAGAGAGAGAGAGAGAGGGAGGGAGGGAGGGAGGGAGGGAGCGCTTTACATGATAGTACAACAAGCTGGTTCGGGTTCGGATTCCGTTAAGATGTACGTCGGCGGATGTGCAAAGACAACCTGCGGCTCCTTTGCCTGGGGCTCCTTTGCCTGGGGCTTTTGCTCTTCTTTCTTCTCCTCGACTTCCTCCACCGCCTCCAACTTCGCATGACCCACGTTCTTGCGAAGCTTCGTGGTGAGCTCGACTGCATCAAATTCATCCCCCGTTACTTCAATCACATCTCGATCCGTTCCTTTCAAACTCAACGATGAGAACCCTACATGCATTAATCGAGCAAAGAAGAGAAATTAGCTTCCAAGGAAATGGAAATAGTTTAGGTTTTATGCTTGCTTCTCAGCCTACTCCATTACTTATGGCAAAGAAAGGTTCTCTTTTTTGTTGTAAAACTTTGCTTCTGTAAATCTTGAAAACCAATTCATTCCTTCAAGCAACAAGTTTCTTTTTGGACAAGGACCTCTTCAGCGCCTGCTTCATAACCTTAACAGGGATTACAACTAATTTTCTGTCTTCAGGAACTTTTTTTATCTTTCTTGTGGACAACCCTAAGTACACCTCTAATGTTATTTTTGTGTTTCATTATTACCTGGGACAGTGGCTGCAATTTTAAGAGCCTCCGAGCGATTATCTTGCGCTCCAAATTTCGGGCAGAGCCAGCACTTCAGCTTCCTACCGTTCATGTTGTACACCTTGACCACCACCTTTTTCTGCAAGCACAAAGAACTGGGATCATATATATCAACATTTTCTGGTAAACAGATCAAACCTTAAGTGTCATACTAGACTTCGCACCTTAGCCATCGTCTTGGTTTGTTGAGGATGCTCTTCAACAGACCTGCAGATAATTTTCCAATCTTCTTAGAGATGGACTGAATAGAGTTAGGGCATGATTTGTATTGTGTAGACGACAGAGAGATAGAGAGTGTGTGTTTATAGCCATTTTCTTCTATTCGTATTGACTCTTGACTTGAGTTTTTCACGTGGAAAAGGAGAATGCCGCCACAAATTTCAACAAAAAAAGGTGGAAAGAAGCTAGACAGAGCTGGGGGGAATCTGTGTGGGGAAATTTCGACGCGACCTGCCTCGAAGACAAGTCCGTAGACGTCGCTTTCCTCACATTTGACGTGCAAAGTGGGGCAAGGCCAGCGGCGACCATAAAATCGCCATAATCTACAAACCCTAGCTGCTCATGGTTCTTTGATTCTGCGTGTTGTAATCACATGACTTCCTATTCCAATTTATTTAAGTCAAAATCATACACTTCATAAACACCTATTGTTCACACAGCTGATAAATCTCAAGTGATAGTTAGTCATACAGGGAACGTTCTAACATCCACCTTGTCCTTACCCAATACATTTATGGTTCCCAAACTCTCTTCGAACTTGACATATTTGAGTTAGCTATGTGAGCTTGGTTTTTACATTCATTTCTCTTCAAATGGTTGTCGTGTGTAGGATCCATGTTGACACCTAAATTTTGGCGATCCGGTCATTTATTTATTACATTAAAAAATTAGGGATTAATTTTATCACTGAAAAAAATATTAATTGCATAACATATAGATTTAGGTATATTTATTTTAATTTATATTTTTTACATTTTATTGAACCGGTGGTGGATGGGTTCAAATTTATGTTTCTGAGCTCTAGTTTGGCAAGCCGGGCTAGGCCCACGAAAGGAGCAAATTAGCCCAAGCCCGTTGTTTTTTTTAATTAATTATCCTATGAGAAATTAAGATTTGATGCGATATTACGGTGAATTTTTGAAATTTAAGAAAATCACATTGCAATCTTATTTTCGGCAATAGCCGATAAAATCAATAGAGGATATTCGGGAGTTAAGGAGAATAAAAATATTTTTGTGATCAAGAGGCTATAGGCAATTTTTTCGTCAAATGAAATATTCACAAAAAGATTGCATTTTGTTTTGGCCTATAAAAGGGTGTGTACGTAGGGTTTTAATGAGGGGGCTTCTCTTCCTGTAAAGGAAGGAAAGCTTCGGTTCTTGGGGGAGAGGAAAAGTGTGCAGAGAAGTAGAGGGAAAGGGACGTGAGAGAGAGAGGAAAAAGAAAGAAAAAAGAAAAATGGAGCCACCGTTCGTCTTCCCCGCGGAGCCTCCGACGATCATTGCTGCCCACGTCGCCTGCACCATAGCAGTCAGCTGTTGTCCCTCTGCCAGAACACTGCGCTCGAATCAGCCACTAAGCCCCGACACTAGCCTGAAGCTCCGCCAGCCACCGTCGCGCACCGTGCTCGACTCCAGACGCCGCTCTTGCTGCGACTCGATGCCGAAGCAGCACCGACCTGCACCTGCTCCCCTTCGCCTGCGACCCGTGACCCACAGAAGCCCGTGCTACGACCTGATTCCCCTGCTTGTCGGACTGCATCGCTAATCCGCCTCTACCGCGCCTCCACGAGCACTTGCGCGCTTGCCGATCCGCCTCTGCAGCGTCTCCACAAACCACCACCGTGAGCCTCTAGCCCTTTGACGCCGCAACAGCCGCAGGTTTCCCCTGTTGCGCTTTGACCCTTCGATCGGTCACACCAGCCTCGCTCGAAGCCCGACGCTACCTCTGCTAGCCTAGCCTCCGCACAGCTCTCTGCTCCACACCTCTGCTCGAGCCCGAACCAGTCACTAATTTTTCTTCCCTATAGCTCCGAATTGCTTGACCTCGCCGGAGCTCCACACCTCCACAACCTCCAATCAACGGTGACACCACCGCTACAGCCGTTGCCCCTCACTGGAGCCGTTGACTAGCTATGTAGTACCAAGACAAACATGCGACATGACACGACATGCCGACACATCATTTCTTAAAAATAGAGAATTTCGACACGTTCCGACATGTTATATATTAAATATATTTTTATATATAAATACATAAATAAATAAATAAAAATAGCCTAGAATTAATTTACACAAAAAATATTATATAATATCATTCATTATTTTAATTTGTTACAATAATACATAAAACTTAGAGGAAAAAAACATTATTTAAAGAAAAATGCTGAAATGATATTTTTAAATTTATTTATTTATCATATATAGCATTTTTTTATTACTTCTTTCATAATAAAAGACTTTTTAAAAAACTAAAACAATTAAAAAAACAAAACTGAAAAAAAAAAAAAAAAAAATTGACCCGTGCGTGTATATTTATAGCAATTTTATTACTTCTTTTATTACTTCTTTTGTGTATATTTATATTTGACCCCTCAAATATTAGAAATTTTTAAAATTGACCATGTGCGTGTCGGAATCGTGTGTCGGAATTCTAGAGTCGCGTGTCGAGAGAGTTGACCTCGTGTCAAATTTTTCGACACTTGTTGATCACGTGTTGGAGCGTGTCGGAACGTGTCGGACATGACACGAAGGCTTCCAGAGAGTGTCTATGCTACATAAGTGACCAGCCACATGAGCACAAGCCGTGCTTGGGAAGAAAAAGAAGAAAGGCAAAAAGAAAAGAAAAAAAAAAGAAAAGGAAATTAGGTAGTTTTATTTTCTTTTTCTATTTACTTTATTTTGTTTATTTTTTTTAAGTTTAGTTATTTAAATTGGAACCTCATGAATCTTGTAGGCATTATCCAAGGATTTTGTCCAAAATTATTGTAATTATTAATATGATCCGTAAGATGTCAAATCATTTTTTTAATTATATTAAATTTTGGGCATTTTGATAGTATTTTAATTGTTAAATAATTATAATTATTAATTTGATCCGTAAGATTTCGGATTAAATTTTAATTATTTTGAATTTTTGTCGTGATATTTAGGGTTAAAATAATTGTCAATTTGACTTGTGAGACAACGGGTTATTTTTTCGATTATTCTAATCCTTTGTCTGGTAGATATCTTGATAGTTTAGATGTAATTTCATAATTGCTTGTCTTTAAAAAACACTAAAAACAACATAAAAATCAAAAAATTCAAATCTTGCATTAGGGTGTGTTGGTTTGGTAAATTAGGATTGCATTTTTAGATGATTTCTCAAATAGATTAGGATTGATTTTAGATAATGTTTGCACATTTTAAATAATCTCATTGTTCTAAAAGATAATTTTCTAAGATAGGATAGGGTTTAAGTCAAAATAACCCCTAACATAAATTAGAAAATTATTCATTTTAGATAATTTAGTTAGGATTTTTTTTTAATTCCGAATTTCAAATAAAAAATGCAAGGTGCATGTCAATTAGTTTGCATGTTAGGTTCATTTAATTAGAATTTGCTTGTTAATAAAGTTAGATCATGAAGTTAAAATGCACATTTCGATTTCAAGATAAAAGAAAACCCAAAAAAATGATTTGTGTGTTTATTTCTTTTAATGAAAGTCTTTTGATAGTTAAATCATGACTGAGCATCCGTGTAAATCACCCTTTTGCATGATAGAGATTTAGGTCAAAATGAATCCAAGCTACCTACAAAAACATTTTTGAAATTAAAAAAAAAAATGGTACCGAAAAGGCATTAGAAAAATCTAGTGTAACCAAGTCCCCGTACATTTAGTCACTAGTTCGAAGGAGTAAAATAATCATCATATTATTTTACTTAGGTGTCTAATCGACCTACCATAAACTGATTAATGGCGACTCTTAGATAAAATCCATTTGCATGTTAAAAAATTGAACCTAAGTCGCGAATTGGTATGGGCTTGGGAGAGCCCAAATTAAGTGTAGGCTTAACAATCCATTAACATAATCTTAGATGGTGAATCCGAAATTTAGGTCGCGACAATCCGTAAACGAGATAGATAATTGGGATAGGCCATAAAGTGGGACGGTTGTTTGAGCTTGTTTCCTTGAAGCTTCCCAACTCCTTCAGCAGTTGTGCTGCCAAAGTTTCATATGAAACTTGGCATTCTCATTTAGGTCACCTTTCTTTTTCTCAATTAAATCATGTGCTTTCAAGTGGTCATCTAGGTTCCATTAACAATAAAACCTTTAATTGTCTACCTTATAAGTTAGGAAAACATCATTCTTTGTCAATCACTCCAGGTACTCTTGATTCATGGTTGTTTGATTTTGCGTGTTGTAATCACATGACTTCCCATTCCAATTTATTTAAGTCAAAATCATACACTTCACAAACACATATTATTCACACAGCTAATAACTCTCAAATGATAGTTAGTCATACAGGGAACATTTCAACGTCCAACTTGTCCTTATCCGATACATTTATGGTTCCCAAACTCTCTTTAAACTTGATATATGTGGGTCAGCTATGTGAGCTTGGTTTTTACATTCATTTCTCTTCAAACGGTTGTCGTGTGTGGGATCCACGAACAAGATAGACAACTGGGACATGTTGTAAAGTGAGACGGTTGTTTGAGCTTGTTTCCTTGAAGCTTCCCAACTCCTTCACTAGTTGTGCTGCCAAAGTTTCATATGAAACTTGGCATTCTCATTTAGGTCACCTTTTTTTTTCTCAATTAAGTCATTTGCTTTCAAGTGGTCATCTAGGTCCCGTTGATAAGAAAACCTTTAATTTTCTACCTTATAAGTTAGGAAAACATCATGCTTTACTATTCAATATTAGTGAATCTGTCTCTTATGCTCCCTTTGATCTAATTCATTCAGATATTTGGGGACCGTCTCCTGCTCCCATTATGGGAGGTTCTTGTTATTTTGTGATATTTGTTGATGGATCATTCACGTTATACGTGACTTTATCTCATTTAAAATTGATCTGAACTTACCTATATCTATGGTAATTTTGTTGCCATGATCAAAACACAATTTTCTCAAGATATCAAGGGTTTTTCGTATTGATAATGCCATGGAATATAAGGACAGAGAGTTCCTTAAAATTCTTTCTCAGAATGGTATTATTATTCATCGTTCTTGTCCAGGAACTTCCCAACAAAAATGGTCGAGCAAAGTGTAAACACAGGAATATCTTAGATATTGTACGCACTCTTCTAATCTTAGTATCTTGTCCAAAAAAGTTTTGGGGGAGGCCTGTCATACTTGCTATCTACACTATTAATTGTATTCTATCACCTACTATAGGTAACATTTCTCCATACGAGCGCTTGTATGATAGTATTCCTAATTATAACCTATTTCAAGTTTTTAGTAGTGCATGTTTTGTCCATCTTCTTACAAATGAACGTCTGAAGATAAAACCTCGTGTTTGTCTATGTTGTTTCCTTGGATATGGCATTGAGCATAAAGGGTATAGATATTGGGACTCTGTCTCCAATCGACTTCGTGTGTCTTGTCACGTTACCTTCTGGGAACATAAAATATTCTCATATTTACATTCTTTTGCATCTTCTCTCATTGTTCCAAATGTTTGTTTCTTCACCAATCCTTCTGTCGAACTGTTTTATGAAGATGACACTCCTGCATCTTCCTCTTTAGACTTGCCCTCTCCTAATCTTGATGCAGGTACCTCACCTCAAGAAATCCCACTTCGGTAGCTCCCGATATGTCTATGCCATCCGCAAATCCACATTTAGAAGTTCCTTCTTCTTAAATTCATCTTCCACCCATGTAAGTCAACCTTCTATTCGGTTTTGTGATTTTCACTGTTATTCTACAATTGTCTCTTTTCATGAGCCTCGTACATATAGAGAAGCTCATACTAATCATCTTTGGCGGTAAGTAATGGCAAATGAGATGCAAGCATTAGAACACTCTCATACTTGGGATTTGGTTGATTTGCCTCTTGAAATGCTGACTATAGGTTATAAATGGGTGTATAAAATCAAAACTAAGGCAGATGGTACAGTGGAATGCTATAAAGCTCAACTAGTAGCAAAAGGCTTTACCCAGGAGTATGGCATTAACTATGACGAGAAGTTTGCTCCAGTCGCACGTCTTACTTCTGTTCGTAGCCTCCTTGTCGTCGCTGTTATTAAGCAATGGCCTCTATTCCAAATGGATGTCCAAAATGCATTCCTTAATGGAGATCTCACTAAAGAAGTGTATATGGAACCATCTCCTAAATATACTCATACTCTTGGTAAAGTGTGTTGTCTACGCCAAACATTATATGGACTAAAACAGGCTCTTCGTGCATGGTATTCCCAGTTTAATTCCACTATGGAACGCCTTGGATTTGCGTACAATCCCTATGATAACGCTCTATTTGTTCAACGAACATCTTGTGGGAGTATTCTACTATTGTTATATGTGAATGACATGGTTATTACTAGCGATGATCACAAAGGCATTACAAAACTACAATTGTATTTGAGTCAATAGTTTGAAATGAAATATCTTGGATAGCTCAATTATTTTCTAGAATTGGAGGTTGCTTCAGATTCATCTGGATATTATCTTTCTCAAGCGGAATATGCCACTAATCTTCTTTCTAAAGCTGGACTTATTGATAACAAGATCGCTACCGCTCACATTGAGAATAATGCCAAATTTGATGAAAAAGATGGGACTCCTCTTCCAAACCTACACTTTATCGACAGTTAGTTGGCAGTTTGGTTTATCTCACTATTACTCACCTTGACATCGCTTATGATGTTCACATTGTGAGTCAATTCATGACTGCACTGCAGACAACTCACTTTGTTGCTGTTCTTTGAATTTTTCGCTACATCAAGGGTACTTTATTTCATGGTCTTCACTTTTCTACTAACACATCCTTAGAGTTAATAGCTTATTTTGATGCCAATTGGGCTGGTTATCCTCTTAATCATCACTCTACTATAGGCTATTGCTTTTTCTTAAGGAAGTCCCTTATTTCCTAGTGGAGTAAGAAACAAACTACTGTCACCTGATCGAGTACAGAAGCAAAATATTGTGCCCTTGCCGATACAACTTTGGAATTATGATGGTTGTGGTGGTTACTAGAAGACATGGGAGTTTATCATAATGGTGGAACGGTCATTCATTATGATATCCAAAGTGCCATCTAAATAGCTCATAATGATGTTTTCCATGAGCGTACTGAACATACTGAAATAGACGCTCTCATGTGCTTCATGGCAATGTTCGTCTTGTTCTCACCTCCTTAATTGATTAGATGACTGATATTTTCACAAAGGCACATCAACCTGGGCATTTTAAAGATCTTTTCTCCAAACTCTAGTTGACATCTTCTATGTCATCTTAAGTTTGAGGAGGGTGTTAGGGATATTTATCTTCCTGATTGATTATAATTGATTTCATATTAATAATAATTGATTATAATTGATTTCATTATGATATTGTAATATTTTATTACTTTAAATAGTTGTCTAGAACAACCTATAAATAGGCTCTTGTATCATTAGTATTACATACATTGAAATATACATAAATTCATTTTCCACTTTATTCTATCAGCAACAATCAAAAACAACAGCCGGGCTACTAGCCAATGTCCAAAAGCTAGACATGTTTTCGAAGCAGTACTCAGACAGCCAACCCCCGTGATGTGGTCCGGATCCAAACTTGGTAAAATCCTATTTTCAAAACTCATATTGTATCGGAAACTTAGGAAAAATTTAAAGAGTTTTGGAGCTGTCATTTAAGAGAGACAAAAGCATGGGAATACTCCTCTTTTATGATTGATTATTGTAGGTTAGGATGTTCCTGGATGAGTGAGAATTTCGAGTGATTGTAATCATTTCTTAGCCGATTATAAAGGAACCATCCCATCGATCTCTCCCTTGTACAAGCAGGCACATCATCAACTACATAAATGAGTTGTGTTCATGCTTTGTTTTTGCCATATTCTTACTCCAATTGTCTTGTTTGTTCACGCTTTCGAGATGCTAGGACTTTTGCTTTTCAAGCACAAATTCTAAGACCTCTTCAATGGCTTTTTATAAGGAAAATGGTGGAGGATTATGAATCCTTCTCATGGTGAAAAGAAAGGAGATGCTTAAACCACTCGAGCCTTGCAACTTTTGCATTCAATCATAAAAATTTAAAACTATGGCCGGGCTACCAGCCAATGTCCAGAAGCTGGATGTGTTTCTAGCGTAGTACCCGGGCGTCCGACCCCACGATGCAATGCCGATCCAAATTTGGTATAACTCTTTTTTTCAAAACTTATATTCTATTGAAAACTCGTGAAAACTCTAGAGAACTTTTGACAACTGTCATCTAAGAGAGATGAGAGGATGGAAATACCCCTCTTTTGCAATCGATTCTTGTGGGTTTGGATGTACCTAAGATAGGAAAACCCTTAAGTGTGAGTATTTCGAGCGATTGCAATCTTCTCTTTGCCAAATTATAAAGGAACCATCCTGTCGATCTCTCCTTGTATGGTCAGCACATCACCAACCACATAAACAATTGTATTCAAGGTTTATGTCCGCAATATATTTCTTGCTTGAATTATCTTGTGTGTTCATGCTTCCGAGTAACTCTTGAAAATATCATATTTGCAATGGATTTTGGCTTTTTCTAAGGACAAAATGAAAGGAAAAGGAAACTTAAAGTGACAAATTTCTGAATTTGTGTAGGATATGGAATGATATATAGCTAACTATATATACCACACATGCGACACCAATGCTTGAATGGATCCTCTTAATTCCTAAATTGGTATGTTCTATATACTCTATTGAGAAACACCGTCCAATGGATGTAAATCGAAAGAGTTAGTTAAGAATGACTTTTGTTCCAAATACCTAAGATCAAACTCTATGTAATCTCGTACAGATTTCGATGCCTATTGAGGTAATATCATTTTCATCCTTAAAAAATGGTATTATCTCATCGTAAAATAGGACAAGCATGATAACAATTATATTTCCCTATTTTTCTATTCCCGAAAACATGTTTGGAATAGAAATCCATTTAGTAATACAATTTCATTTTTCTAATTCTATAACAAATTTTTAGTCCAAAAATAGGTTTAGAATAAAAATGAGAAGTAATTTTTTTTTTTTACTTTGCTATTTCTAGAACAAAAATGAAAAATAAAAACTTTTCTTATCGCTCACCCTCATTACCAGCTGGCCATTAGCTCTCCGCCACCATCCGCCCACCCACCCGCCACCTCCCATCTCCACCCTCTCACGAGAGAGAAATTATGTGTCATATAGAAATAGAAAAATCAATTTCTACTCAGAGATTGATTTGTGGAACAAAATCCTATCATCCCCGCCCTTAAAAGCCGTGAATCATTCACTAAGCATAGGATCCCAGTCCGATTCCATGACAGCGTGTGTTTATGTTATAGGCGCGTGCATATATGTATGCATTATGCATTATCGATGTGTTTAAAGGTCATTGTCACTGTTGTATTCTGGGTGCGCGAGATGATATTGACATGGTTGTTATAAAAAAATCCCTAGACCAAGACCTGCAGCTTTCAAGTTTCACGCCATCAGCCAGAACGTGGGCGGCGGAGGGACTTTTGTCCAGGCCTTGACGAAACGAAAACGGAGAAAGTGCGATGCAAATTTACTAATTGAACGACCTGAGATTGATCGAGCATCGAAAATGTATGTGCCGGAGTGAAGGAGACGGTAGCAAAAGTTCCTTTTTAGCTACCATTAACCGGTCAAAATATATGGAAATACAAGAAGAATGGTCGGTTTAGGTACTGTAAGACCAAGAATTCAGTGGCTTGAGTCAAAAAAGAGCTAGCAAATGTTATTATACTTCTGAGAGAAAGAGAGAATATCCGACTTGTCTGGCAACACGCCAAGTTGCTAGGGGAAAATGATCTTCGTCCAAAAGGTAGCACGTGAGATGGTTGTACCTGCGATGGATTATTTTATGTCGGTCTTCTGCTAGATTGATAATTGTCGCAATAAGCTTCGGTTTGGTATATGCAGTTGTGGCTGCGCTGCAATTACAGTCCCTTGTGCGAATGACGATACATGTTTTAAAACCCCGTTTTTTGGTTTTCTTTGGGTCTATCTTGTTCATAGGTCGACCCCATAGCAGCAAGAAAAGGTGGTCCCCTAACAAGAAAATAAAGGAGAACCTATTTATTTTTTCAGGAAGGGAGGACAGAGAGAGAGACCCACAAAATCAAGAGTACCTTCATCCGTATAAATGGGCTTAGCAAGCTCAAAGTACCTTTGTCAGAGACTAGCTACTTTTTGACCGATATAGACGCGCTCAATCTGCTTGTTTAAACGTGCCAAGTGTGCCAACTTCTTCGATGATTACGCCGTATTATAAGGTCGAGCAAAGGCACTCAGGTGCACAACAAGTATTCAATTTCCTCCGTTGTATCACTTACCTTGCATACTATGAGAGCTAACTAGTTGCTTTCTTACCTTGATTACCTTTTGGACTATAGGAGCTATCAAATTGAGTTAGTCAATATTCTCAACTAATCCTGCCCTTACTAATGGGAAATCAGTTCCAAAAAGGTGATTTATTTGAGACTTCGGTATGCTCCACATTGACATTTTGCGTAACCCTACAAGTGGGGCGAATCTTTGGCTCAATCAAATGTTCAGGGAATTGGAGGTAACATTTCGCTGATGTTAAATCATGGACCGATTTCTTCAGCTTTTTCTTGTGTGTTGGTCATCCGTAGCACTTCAAAACTGGATGAAGAAACATTTCAAAAGCCAAAAGCCGATGCACAGCAAACGTCCTCAAGATGCAATACCCGTTTTCACAGCTGTAGCTGCTGCGAGAAAGCTCGACCGAGTCCGCTCGGAGTCAAGAGAACTTGTGACCGAGTTGGTTTGGGAAGGCCTGGGATCAAAACCATTTGTAAACCAAGCAAGGGCCCATGGGCCCTTAGGTATGGAGTGAAAGTTTCGACTTGAATTAGGCAGCTATTTTTGAGAAATAAATACATATTAATTTTTTCGATAGCCTTCTCATTGTATATACGTATTCTAATATCAAGCTACACATAACATGTTTGCCAAGAAATGCAAATTGTTAATTGACAAAACTAATCGGAAGTTAATCAATCTCAACATAATCCAAATGTAAGCTTACAATCTATCATATTCCTTTCTAAATCTATCTTCTCATTCGAAACACACCCCGAGAATTACATCCGGGATGAAGCACTATAAAATCCAATGCCGAAAGCAAAGGAGAAAGAGCCCGGAATCACGACCCCACTCTTGTGCCCGGAGTTTCCACGACGTCGCCAGCGGTCCGTGGAATTGCCGTTGGTACCAGCGGTCGTAGGTGAAACGAAGGAGTCACGATTCAACGTGTCGATGTAGATGGGGACGAGTGATTAAGGCCGTGCCAGGACCGAGACCTCGGATCTGAAGCAGCGTCTGGGCGGCGACCAATGATGACGGCTCGTGCGAAAGGAGGAGTCCGTGGCCGAAACGCACCGGCGGCTCGTGCCGTGCATCGAATGCTCAGGGCTCATGGGGAGTCTCGTCCTTCTATTAATTTCCCCAAGAACCAATGCCTTCTCAGATCTCTCACGTTGAACATTCTACCACGACGAGTAAACAGTCAAAATATATATATATTTTTTATCATATGAGTTAATGAGTAAACGCCAGTTTTACACGTTATGGTCAACCCCATTTGTATTTAAAAATAATGTCCATACAATGTATTTTCACATGAATATGATGTTGGTGAACATAGCTACCAAATAATCTATAAGCTTATTGTCTAAGATAATTTATATTAGGGCCTCATACCCTGAAAAGTCTCATTTAACTGCAATCTCAATTCTATCCTAAATTTTTTTCTTGTAAAAAACCTCAAACTTTTCTGTCCAGTCCTAATTTCATCCTTTTTTTTTTACCTCATAAAATATTGCCAACTTTAGATTCAATCTTAATTCTACCTAAACTTTTTTTCATTAACTCTTTGTCTAAAATCGACCTTAGTGACGTGATTGCTCTAGTTTTTTTTTTTTTTCTCAAATCACACGTGCAAGAAGATGTCTTTTTAGGGATGAATTTCCACGTTAGCCCAAATGACATTATTAGATCTGAAATTTGGATAAAAATTGGAGCAATTAGTGTTAGCTTTCTTCAATTGCCCTTGCTCTTAAGAGAGTTTTTCTTTCATTATGCTTAAGGATCTTCAATTTTGCGTTGCATCTTCAATCTCTCATAATTTTGAGTCTTCCATCTCTCATGGTTGGAGAGCTCATGCTCAGACACTCGGCTTGGGACGCTTCAATGGCTTGTGCTAAGGAGTTTTGTATCTCTTTGTTGTCAAGAGAAATTTTGGAAAAATGATGAACGGAGGCAAATTTAGGACTCAAGTCAAAATTTGTGATATTTTGTGAGACGAAAAAAAAATTATGATAGAATTGAGACTAAATCTAAAGTTGATGGTTTTTTATGGGACAAAAACATTTTATGGTAGAATTGGAATTAAACCTAAAGTTATGAATTTCTTAGGGTGTTAGGCCTTTCAAATATACATGCTTGAGAAATTATTTTTGTTTTTTTCAATAAAACTCCCGTCAACTAGGAAGGCAAATGAGAAAACTCGATAAGCCCCAAATATTCCACAAGATCCCCGCCGCGAGGGCAAAACTCAAGACACACTCAACAGTCTAAAGTAATTTAGGTAAGTGCGATAGATCACTTACAGAGAAAACACGGATTTCGAAGGCCAAACTTTCCCTAATTCCCTCATTTTTAATTTCGAGTCTTGCCCTTTTCACAATTTTTTAATCGTGGAAATCTTCCTTTCGGTACATGGAAGACGGCGTACTCCGGGAAAAAGTAGAGCTCAACTTAGGCTTGAAAAAGAGCTTTGGCGAGTCCAAAAAGGAGACGTCGACTCTAAGAAAGCATTTTGCATGGAAGGAACAGCACATCCAACGTTCATCAAACCCTTCTTATTTATACCTGTCAAAATGCCGAGTAAGAAGCGAAGCAAACCCCACCTGGATTCTCTTGTGCAAGTATGGAATATCTTGCCATGAAGCAATGAATCCTATCCCTTGAGGCCCCTGAAGGGAAGCCAGGAACGGCACCTGGAAGAGCGTGACGCAAGATGGGCACCTCGAAGGCCTTCTCGCCCGCCCCATCTCCGTCGCCCCGGTCATCCAGTTCGCTTCTGGTTCTCTATCTCGTTGTGCCAGTCGTGCTGATCTCGGCCGGCCTTTTCGCTCTGGCTGGTAACGGTCATCTTCCCGGGTCGAGCTCACCTCACCGTGGAAGCTGAGAGTGGCTTTTGCCGGCTCGAGAGCCACTGCCGCCCTGTCTGCGCTCAGGCCCAGCGATGTGCCCCGCGCCATCGAATTTCCATGGCCTTCGAGTTATTCGGAAGAAAACCAAGTAGCTTTTGCCCCTGCAAGTGTAAGGATGGAACGTACCTTTGTGCAAAATTTCCTCTTTCTTCTTTTCATTTTAGACACCCTGCATGGCCATGCTCTAATAATTCTCGGATCTTTCGCTTGTCCTTTCTATCAGGCACCCGAGAACGAGCCGCCGACAGAGCAACCGGAACCAGATGAAACGGTCACCGTCGAGGAGCCTGTGAGGGCTGTCAAAAGATTTAGCAGGTTAGGAGGAAAGGTGTTGAATTTGAGTTAAAAGCCAGGCCTTCTGTATGCTTTCACAACCTGCTGATTGAGTCATACTCATTTGAGGGCATTTGATCACTTTGGGCAGGTTTGAGAGGCTAGAGGCCAGCCTGTCCCAGGCACGGTCCGCCATCAGGGAAGCCGCTATGGTCCGAAACCTGACGTCTGTCCATGCCGACGCCGACTACGTCCCCCGAGGACCGATTTACAGGAACGCCAACGCCTTCCACAGGTAAAACCGCCTCCTTCCCTGCATGCCGCCACTCGATCTCCCTTGTAATTCCCGATCAATTCCCCTTAGCTCAACGCCATGAACCGGAGAAAAACTACGTGCAGGAGTTATCTGGAGATGGAGAAGCTGTTCAAGATATACGTGTACCAGGAAGGGGAGCCGCCCATGTTCCATGACGGGCCGTGCAAGAACATCTACTCCACGGAGGGAAGGTTCATCCATGAGATGGAGAGAGGCCACAACATGTACCGGACCACGGACCCGGACGAGGCCCTCGTCTACTTCCTCCCCTTCAGCGTGGTCATGCTGGTCCAGTACCTCTACGAGCCGGGGTCCCATGAGACGCATGCCATCGGGCGTGCTGTGGTTGACTACATCGACATCATCGCCGCCAAGCACCCGTTCTGGAACCGGAGCCTTGGGGCCGACCACTTCATGCTCTCTTGCCACGATTGGGTAATGATGCTGAACATCACAATTTCGAGACCAGTCAAGAACACGTCGATTTTCGCCGTTCGGCCTTCTTTGCACTAAAGTTTTTCAAAACCGTAGTAGGAAGTAACTAAGTGCATTACTCAAAGTCGCTGCCCGTTTGGCCTTCTTTGCACTCAAAGGCTTGATTTCTAATATAGAATATATCATGTTAGCATGCCATGTCTCGGTTTCGCTAGCATCTTTGATCCTGCTGACGCCGCATTGCGCGATCCGTGTCGACTCTCCACAGGGGCCGCGCACGTCTTCCTACGTGCCCAACCTATTCAGCAAGTCCATTAGGGTCCTGTGCAACGCCAACACCTCGGAAGGGTTCGACCCCTTTAAGGACGCGTCGCTCCCGGAGATCAACCTCAAGACGGGGGAGATCTCCGGCCTCCTGGGCGGCCCATCCCCTTCCCGCCGCGGCACCCTGGCCTTCTTTGCAGGCCGCCTGCACGGCCACATCAGGTACTTGCTGCTGAAGGAGTGGAAGGACAAGGAGGACCCGGACGTGCGAGTCTACGACGAGCTCCCACGCGGGGTCAGCTACGAGTCGATGCTGAGGCAGAGCAGGTATTGCCTGTGCCCGAGCGGGTATGAGGTGGCGAGCCCCAGGATCGTGGAGGCCATATACGCGGAATGCGTGCCAGTGCTGATCTCCGATGGCTATGTGCCACCGTTCAGCGATGTCCTGAACTGGAAGGCCTTCTCTGTGCAAGTGCAGGTGAAGGACATACCCAACATCAAGAAGATACTCATGGCCATTTCACCGTCTCAGTACCTGAGGATGCAGAGGAGAGTGAAGCAAGTGCAGCGGCATTTCGTGGCCAACGGGCCGCCGAGGCGATACGACGTCTTCCACATGACCGTGCACTCCATCTGGCTCCGCCGCCTGAATATCCGGATCACCGACTCGGCTTAAACCGGCAAGCATGCCAAGTATGCAATCGGAAGGAGAGACTTGCTGCAGCTTTTTTTTGTATGTCTAGCATTGCAATTAGGGAAGAATTGAGTTAGTCTCATGGCTGTGAAACAAATTTTGTGAATATCATGTTCTTGGATAGACTACTTGGAAAAGGACACCGCACTTCTTCTGTAGCAACCCAAACAGAGAGGGCAAGAAACCACCTGGTTGGGATTTTCTGTACTCAAAATGTTTACAATCATAAACTTCTGAACAGTGCCAAAGTAAGATTGGATTGCAAAATTCACAGCCCGATTGTCCAATCAATCACCAAATCTATGTACAAAATTAAATTCAATCCCAGATTTTTCAGTTTTGTCAATATAATCATAAATCCTTACATAAAATTTTAATGTAGTCATTTGAGCCAATATTCAAAAAATTCGTTGACATGATGGTGTCTTGCGTAGAATCGCCAGCAATGACCAAATTGCCACTTCAACGTGTTTTCAACAAAATTTGGTGAAAAAAACTATATTAAAATTTCATACAAATGTTTAAGACAAAAACTGAATTGAGATCCATATGATAAGCGTAGAATCGATTGCATAATTTATCCTCAAAATTGGCAACCCAATGGAACAACAGGTATAGTTGGACCAAGTAAGGTTTATCCAACTAGTAACTTGTTATCAAGGTTTTTCCAAGCAAGATTCTTAACAAAATAATAATTTTACATCAAAAATTAACAAATAAAAGAACATTACGTAAAAATGAGAACTAGGGCGGGGATTTTCCTATCCGAAATTCACACACAATCCTCTATAATACAAAACACGAATTTTTTTTTTAAAGAAAAAGAAGAATTAATCCATTTTGCTCCTTATCTTTTTGGGGTTTCGAGTCGGTTCCCGCCAAAAAAAGAGAGAAAGCGTTCCTCTCGACACGCGTCCCCCGTGACTCCTCTCGCAGCCTGCCACCTCACGCGAGAAAGCTCTCCCGCGATCTCTCTGTCTCTCCCTCCCTTCCTCATCGTCATCTCCATCTTCTCCGCGAGACTCTCTCTCTCTCTCTCTCTCTCTCTCTCTCCCTGCGTATCTTCGCTTCGGCAGCCGGCGATGGAGGTGCCCGTGGGGTTCCTGGCCAAGCTGTGGAGCCTCGTCACCTTCTTCCCCTTCTTCTTCTCCCTCTTCCTCCTCGGCCTCCTCAAAGGTAAACACATCTCCTCCACGCTACTGCTCGATCGAGAAGAAAACGCGTGCTCGTGTTGCGTTTAAGCGAGACTCCCCTGTCCGCATCCGACGGTGGTGATTCGCCCGTTGTTTTTTATCTTTTTTTTCTAACAGCCGCCGTGGTCGGCCCGGTCGCGGCCTGCGTCGTCGGGATGGGGAACTCGGCCGTGATCGTGGGGCTCTGGATCGCGCATCTCGCCTGGACTTACTACTGCGTCGCGAGGTAAAACGTTGCCGCCGGCGATATCGCGAAATTTCGGGCTCCTCTGTTTTTTTTTAATTGTAATTTCGCGGTGGCGATGATTTCCAGGACCAAGAGGCTGGGGCTGATTCTGAAGATTCTGGTGCTGATGATGCTGCCGGTGCCGCTAGTCCTCTGGCCGGTAGTCGGGATTGCGGGAAGCGTGCTGGGGGGAGCCGCGTACGGGGTCTTTGCTCCCTTGATTGCGACCTTCGAAGCGGTTGGGGAGAACGTGACGGATAAGCTCTATCACTGCTTTCTTGTGAGTGCGCACTTTGGATGCTGTCTCTGGTTTTGCTTCTGGATGGTCCGCAGTGATTTGAAACGCGTGACTAGGAAACAGAGTGTTTGTGCTGATTTCCAGCACCAAGGTATTCAGAAATGTAGAAAAAATTGTCAGCTATTATAGAGAATATGAAGATCTTCTCGATTACTGGTCGAAGTCGTGTTAGGGGCGCATTGAGGGATGTTTATGAATTGTGGCCTTACAGAAGGTTGACAGCTAAAGGATGCAATTTTGTGTGGATGACTCGGCGTTTCAAATGCTTTGCTTTGTGGTATCTCTTGTTGCCATGATGGTATCAACTTATCACCACAGCACTTGTCCTAAAAAAAGTCCTTTGGGGGGGGATTAGGCTGCTTAAAATAGAATTCAGAGAGCAGCTTGCATGAGTCCTTCTGTCATTGACCACATAGCAGTTCTCTCCCAGTTCCATAACTTCCTTTAGTCAGAAAACCCTTGCAACTTTAGACTTCAGTTTTAACATAAAGTCATGAACAGTAAAAACTTTATGGGCTGAATGGAATTTAATTGTGAGCTGTTTTTGACTTGAACAAGGTGATCACCTTTGTTAATGTTTCTCTATCATTCTGAATAATATATGGAAAGCAAAAACTCATAAGATCCCTAGTAGTTTTTGGATGATTTTTTACATCTCCAATCATAAGTAAGCAACCACTCCATGTGAGAGTAATATGTTACCCATAAGCAAGGGATGTGGAGCGCTTTTTGTTCGGGTCTTATATGCACGTGATCTCTTTCCTCCTGATAGCCCCCCATCCATTAATTTCATGTGCGGTCTTTTGTAGTCCAGTTTCTGCATAAGGAGTGTTAAATCATCTCAAAAAGCTTGTTTATGGGGTTCGTATGGGACTTGTTTACATGTAATAGATTGGATAGTACTTGGTATTGGTATTAGATAGAATGCAACAGGAAATGTAACTGACGCCATTGGGTTGGGAAAAGCTTGGTGTTGGTTGTGTTTTTCTTATATAGTTGGTGCTTTCTCTTTTAATCTTTGTGTGGTAACTGGGAGTCCTTTCTTTCCAGTTGTTCACTTTCACAACAATATGCAGTGCCTATATCCCAATTATAAATATGGTTTTTATGGTACCAGGATGGTCTTTGGTCCACAGTAGAAGGAAGTTGCACTGTGGTACGGGACTTCACAGATTTCTGCTTCCACTCCTACTTTTCCTTCATGGATGAATTGAGAGAGAAAATACAACCAGATGAAAAGCCCATGGACATCAAGTAAACCTTTACCTTTCTATCTTGTAACGATATGCAATATGGAAACTACGCCGCATTCACATTATGATGTTATCTTTAGGTTATCAAAGTTGCCTGCCTCTTTAATGGTGAGTCTGGTGGGGGTGGTGGTGGATGTTCCTTTGATCATGGCTGTTGCCCTGGTGAAAAGTCCATATATGTTGTTCAGAGGGTGGAAGAGACTACTGGAAGACTTGATTGGCCGAGAAGGACCCTTTTTAGAGACGGTCTGTGTCCCATTTGCAGGGCTTGCCATAATTTTGTGGCCTCTTGCTGTTGTTGGAGCTGTGACAGCAGCTTTCCTTTCTAGCTTTTTTCTGGGGTTATATAGTGGAGTAGTTGCCTATCAGGTACTAAAAACCTGCCACCTTCTGAAACATCCTTGTATTTGAACAATTCTGCATCAGTGTGTTGATAGCTTTTCTTTATCCTCAAGTTTGATCTGAACAGAGATACCTAATTCCAGGAGGATTCGCTTCGAATGGGAGTGGCATACATTGTGTCGGTTGTCTCATTGTTCGATGAGTATGTTAACGATTTACTTTACCTGCAAGAAGGGTCTTGTCTGCCAAGGTGCATTTGTGATCTTCTTTCATTTGATCATTCATGGTTGATAATCTGTGAGGAATTCTTCTATTACAAATTGATGTTTAAGTTTGAGCTACCAATTGACAGCCAGGCCCAAATATCGTCGAAACGTGAATGCTAGCCTTGAGAGAAAGAATTCCAGCGTCAACAGGGGATCAAGGGATGGGAAAGGAGGTCCATACATTTCAAAGCTTTATTCACAACAGTCGAGAACATTGAAGCGGGCAATCCAACAGTATAGACCAGTGCAAGTGAGAATAATAGACATACCACCTCAATCATCTTTTCAATATGATGCTCACCAACAAAAGTCTTGTCTCTGCAGGTGTGGGATTGGCTCTTTAAATCATGTGAGGTTAATGGTAGGATACTTCTGCACGAAGGTTTGATCGATGTTACAGACATTGAGGATTGCATATTGAAAGGAAATTGTAAGAAGTTAGGCATCAAGCTTCCTGCTTGGTCAATCTTACAGTGTCTGCTAGCTTCAGCTAAGTCAGAGACTGAGGGTTTGCTCATCTGTATGTCTATCAAATCTGACTATTTCGTTTGTGGAATATGGATAGTTCCATGTTATTTTAATGATTCTCACGGATGTTTTGAATGGATTCACAGTTGATGACGTGGAGCTTACAACGATGAACAGTCCAAGGGACAGGATGTTTGAGTGGTTTATTGGGCCTTTGTTGATTATCAAAGAGCAAATCAAGAGCCTACGGTTAACTGAAGACGAAGATGCGTGCCTCGGAAAGCTAGTCATGAGGTGCAAAAATGAGAAACCGGAGGAATGGGACAATACTAGTTTTCCATCAGATGACAGTGTGAGAAGGGCCCAATTGCAAGCCATAATTAGAAGGTATTAGTCTGCGCTCAATCTCTTACCCCTAGGATAATAGTTAATACAAAAAATGTACGTTATCAAACTGAATGTGCCGTGTCATATTAGATTCGGCCCATGCTGTCCCTCCTTCACCTGCTCGAAATCGAAAGGCTGATGGAATCAGTTTCTTTCGTGCATTTACTTAATGGTTGCAGGCTGCAGGGGATCGTGGCTTCCATGTCCCGACTGCCGACTTTTAGACGCCGGTTCAGAAATTTGGTGAAGGTGTTGTATATAGAGGCTGTCCACGCCGCTTCCTCAGCAAACCGAGTGGGAGGCATAGGCATCTCGAAATCTGGAAATGGTAGGGATAGCTCCACAGGAACTGCCGATGGGGAGGAAAGAGGAGCAGGGCCCGTCAGCATGCCCGATGGGATTGTCTAGTGACTCTTTTTGCCGCGCGTGATTTAGACTGTATGTATATATGGTCATGCACTGTCAATAGTTTGGCGGCATTAGGATTGGTTTTGGATTGTACCAGCAACTCAATTTACCAAGGTATGTACATAAGTATTCGGGTCGGCTAATGTTTTGGGTCACTTGTCTCGTGCTTTGGCCAAAACTTGTGGTCAGAATGTCGGGCTTCTCGGCCAAACGGGGGATTTGCATGTAGGTGCGGAGATACTTTTCAAGCCTAGCTTTCTTTAAGTCGGACAGCTAAGAACAGAAATGCTAGTTTTCTACAAAAGTTTAAGGTGTTCTTATTTTACAAAAAAAAAAACTCTTATAAATGGATGTATTTTCATGTAAATTATTCTAAGGAACATTCTTAATTTTTATTTATTTGATGGTTTAGAAAAAAATTAATTTTATTTTTATTAAAAGGAAGTTACTGTTCGCATCTGATTTAATTTTGTTGTTTTAACTTCATGAAAGATGTATTTTTGTAAATTTATTAGTTTTGAGGAAGTTGAAAAATAATTTTCGAAAATAGATTTTTCTTTAATAAATGGACCTTAAAAATCTGATAAAATAATTCTTGGGGATTTCTTGTGGAGCTTACAGGTTAATCATTTTTCTTTCGCCGAAAGAAAAATAAGATGGGATTGCCGTTGAACAATTAGCTCAGCTGCCTTAGCAAATTTATCCAGAGAAAAGTAAGATGCATTGATATGAGGTTCGGTTATATGAATTCAGGCAAAAGCAAAAACTGTTTTTATCTTTCGCCATCTTGTCAAAATTTATTTATTTTTTAAATCATTAAAGATTATAACAGAGTTTAAATGTTGAAAGAAATTAATCGCAAGATTTTGATGAGTAAAATGTAAAATGTAAGCCTCTTCAAACAAATTAGTCATGTTACTACTTCAGAGAATAATGTCAAGTGCCTATGCTGCGATTTCTAACCTCGGTATTCAAATACGTAGAGCTTGAGACAAACATTATGCTCTTTTGTATAGCTCAATGGATGATATATTAATCTACAAGAAAAATCAACACATACAAAATTCAAGCTAAATCATTTAATTTTTTTTTTGGGGGGCCAGTAAACATCATGCCATTCGTAAATTATAATTATAAATAAAGAAAATTACAAATAAAAGCTTGAAGAGTTTTTATTTTCTTAAAGATTTGAAGTAAACATTATTTCAAATAAGGGTTCGAAATGTTTTTTTTTTTTTTAAAAAAGAGCCTAAAGTGGATATTGCTTAAAGTAAAAGTCCAAAGTACCCATATTGATGTTAAAAAATGAGAAAACTAACTAGTTGTGAAGGGCAATTTTGTCTTATAATTTTTTAAAAATTTTTTAATTTTTTTTCTTTATTTTTTTTTTTCATAATTTTTTTTTTGAAAAAAAGGAAAACATGGCAAGTTGTGTTTTTCCTTTTTTAAGTTTTTTAAATTTTTAATCTAATTTAATTTTAATTTAACTTGAATTTTGATGAAAATATATTTAATTAGCTGGAATATTTTGTCGATCAGAAAATTAGGTCTTAATTTGAAACAATTATAATTATAGCATTTTATTTAAAACAAGATTCACTCACATAATTATTTGAGAAATTGAGATTATTTCGAGTTTTTATTTGGAATTTTTTTTATTTAAATTGGTTCCATTTTTTTTAAGAAAATTCCGGAAAATTAAAAAAAAATTAAAATGCAAAATTGTTTAGAAAGAAAAGGGAAAAAGCTGCCATCGGTTTCCCCCCCCCCCCCCCCCCTCCTTTTCAAACGCACGTCGATCCATCATTTCCCCCAGCGCCTCCTCGTTTCCTCTCCCCTTCTCTCTCTCTCTCTGCCCACCGATCGAACTCAGAAACCCCCGCCGGCGCCGGCAATGGCTTGCTTTTATATAAAGAAAATTTATGAAGTAGCAATGTAATGGTTTTCACTTTGCAATTTTACAGAAGGCAGATCAATCTCGTGGTGCTTCTGAGAAAACGTAACGTCCATTTTAACTTTGCGAGAGTTAAGACTCATTGATGTGTGGCATGTTGGGTGTATAAAATGAGCCTTTTTCATCATTGAGTTGCAGATTATATGAGATCAATTCTCTAATGTAATGCATTGCGTGAGAAGGAGAGATTGCACTTAAATTGTGTGAAGCATGAGAGGCTGCAGGTATAGAGCAACTGAGTCATATTGTTGGAATATAATATATGGAAATAACAGGATCTTGCAAATTACGTTAACACAAAATCGCCAGAAAAATAGATAAGAAAAATAAGGATACTAGAAATTTACGTGATTCAATCTGAGTATCGGTATCTACGTTCATGGAAGAGCTAGTAGCAAATAATCCACTATAATAGAAGAATCAGAGTTTATAATCGCCCAAACGCTCAAGTGTTTCCCACACATAAATTTAACAAAAATTCTAAGTGTTTATAAATAAACAATTTTTGGGTACAAACTCACGGCATAAAATTACCGTGCATTCAAACTCAAAGTTTAATGCGCAACTTCAAGAAGTTGCAGCTCTTTCTCAAACCATGTGAACGTCTACTTACGTAGCTTCAGGGCGTGTTCCTACGTAAAGGACTTTGGCGGCTTCAAAACCCCAAAAGAAGAAGACCAGCAAAAATATTTGCCTTTTATACGTGTGCCCATCGAGGGCCCACCTACTCCTTGCTTCACGTACAGAAGCCCACGCATGAAATATGTGTGTGCCCAAAGTCAACACTTTGACTTTGGGCCCACCTATTTTCCATTCACGTGCAGAGGTTCACGCCAAAGGATTTTGGTAGCGCATGGGGCTTCGATAGCTTCATTCCAAAGACAAAAATTCATCATTTAATTATTTCTACTTTTGTACAATTTTAAGGAATCCAACAAATCGTGTTTTTGCAAACACTCAAACTCAAATCACAATTTAACAATTCTCCACATTAGGTCGATGTTTGAAGCCAATTTATAATGTACATCATCCATGCCGCTCTCCCAATGCCCTAATGGGCGCTCACTCTCCACAAACGCCAATAGAGCTCAAGCAAAGCTTGAGTTTTATCAAAAGAACAGACTTAGTCATCATGTTTGTTGGGTTATTTGCTGTAGCAATCTTTTTAACAATAACATTACCTTAACTAAGATATCATCTTGGATGAAGTGATACCTGATGTTGATATACTTTGTTCGTTCGTGATAAATTGGATTATATACCAAATATATCGCACCTTGGTTATCACAGTGTATATCCACACTTTTCTGTTCCAACCCAAAGTTTGAGAGCAAACTTTGTAACCATATCACCTCCTTTAGTGCCATGTACTCTGCCTCAATTGAAGATAAGGCAATGTGATCATGTAAGGACACTTTCCAACTAACAACACCATCCACTAGCGTAAATACGTACCTGCTAAGGACCTGTAATCATCTAAGTTACTGGCGTGATCTAAATCCATAAAATTGGTGGTCTCACTGCCATTGTTGTCCCTCCGGTATGTTATACCCACATCTATTGTCTCTTTCAAATATCTAAAGATTCACTTCACAGCTTCCCAATGAGTTTTACTAGGACGCTTCATATAGCGACTAACCACGTATCAAGCCTAGTGCACACCATGGCATACATAATACTACCCACGACATTAGAATAAAAAACACATGACATATGCTCCTCCTCCTCTTGAGACTACGGTGATAATTTATCTGAAAGTTTAAAGTGCTTCACTAAAGGTGTACTTACAGATTTTGCCAACTATTTATTAAAACGTGCTACAATCTTCTCAATATATTTCTTTTGAGATAGACGTAAAACTCCTGCAATCTTGTCACGCAAAATCTCCATACCCAAAATTTTATTTGCAGCACATAAATCTTTCATCTCTAATTTAGCATTTAACTGCCTTTCCAACACATCAATATCAGACATATTCTTAGTTTCTATCAATATATCATCAACATATAATAGTAGATTAATCAAATAACCATTCTCCATTCTCTTATAGTAAACGCAACTATCCATCTGACTCTTTGAATAGTCTTGACTACCTATGAAAGCATCAAAACATTTATACTATTACCTAAGAGACTATTTCAGCTCATACGAAGATTTCTTTAACAGGCAAACATGATCTTCCTTATTCAGAATAGCAAATCCGTTTGATTGCCTCATGTAAATTTGCTCCTCCAACTCACCATGAAGAAATGTAGTTTTCACATCTAACTGCTCTAACTCGATATCCTACGAAACAACTAAGGCAAGTAAAACATGAATAGAAGTATGTCTTACCACATGAGAGAACACCTCATTGTAGTTAATGCCCTCATGCTGTGTATATCACTTTGCTACTTCTACACCGGGAAGGCTCTCTTCCATTTAAAGACCCATTTACTTCCAACAATCGTTTGGCCCTAGGGTACGTTGACTAGCTCCCATGTCTAATTTCGATGGAGTGATTCCATATCTTCACTTATAGCCCCTAGCCACTGCAACGACTCCGAACTAGCTATCACCTCAGAGTAACATGAAGGCTCATCTATCTCCACCTCATCACCTACAGTTAATGCATAAACAATATTTGTATAACCATAACGTACCGGTGATTTAATGTGTCTTCTTTGTCTATCTGCGGCTATAATGTGCTGTGGCTTTGCTGGTTGTTCACTATCACCAACTTCAGGAACTGTGACTTCATGTGCAATCTCAATTTCTGTTACCTTCGAGGTCTCTGGAGTCTCCACCTAAAGCTCCAACTCACTAATGACACCATGATCTGTCTTCTCTAATGATTGTGTCTCAGAACTCCTCTTTTGAAGTATTGCAATCTTGTCAAAAATCACATCTCTAATGATTAGAAAACCGGGTGATTTGGGATCGGTGCACCACAGCCGGTAGCTTTTCACCCCATGTGCATAACCCAGAAATATGCACTTCTTTGCCCTCGGCTCAATCTTACCATCACTCGCATGAATATACGCAGGACATTCGAATATGCATAATCCGGAATAATTAATAGTTTTCCTCAACCATACTTCCTCAGGAGTCTTTCACTCGATAACATATGATGGAGATTGATTAACTAGGTAACATGATATGTTCACTGCTTTGGCCAAAAATTCATTGCCAAGTTGTAAACTTAACTTAGTGTTGCTTCCCAAGTCCAGCTTTCCTGTCTTCTAACCATTCAACAACTATTTTCACTCAACATCATCATACTTGCCTCACTCATGTGCCATAAACGCATATATCATAATTAAGTCAAGTTAGAGTTTGACTCACTTGATAAAACTGCAGTGGTTTCGGTCACGGTCTCTCCCAGTAAATGATAGAGATTATTCATTTTCTTCCATTTCATCACTATCATGGCACCTCGAGAGATCTTCAGTACTCCACCTTTAGCAGCGTACCTACACTTGATGTCATCGAGTGTCCCCAAAGAAAAAAAGTTCTTTTTAAGCTCCAGTATATGTCTCACATCTGTCAATGTGCGCACCACCCCATCATGCATCTGAATCCGAATTGTCCTTATCCTCATAGTCTTATAGACTGCATTATTCCCCCAAAAGAACCCTACCACCATCTGTAACTTGGTAAGTAGTAAATCAGTTCTTATGAGGCGTCATGTGATAAGAACACCCCGGATCTAGTATCAATTTGTCTCCTGACGAAGTAGCAGTCACACATAAAATAGATTCTGCATCACTAGAGCTCCCCTCAACAACGTTTGCCACATTGCTTATAGCATTCTGCCTATCAAATTTATTTCTCTACTTTGGACAACCTTTCCTGATGTGCCCCTTCTCGTGACACTCAAAGCACTTTACGCGTCCCTTGGATTTTCTATGGCGTGATTTTGATATACTTTTATCTCTGCTGCTACTAGGCTCTTGATGTTGTTCTCTACCTCGAATCGCCAGTGCTTGCGTTGCTTCTTTTGCCAGACCGTCATCTCACAACTTTCTCTACCACTCCTTAGAAAATAAGGCAAACTTTAACTCCTCTGAGGTAATAGTAGTATGCCCTTGTAATAGTGAATTGGTAAAGTTCTCCCATGACTCTGGCAAAAGACTAACAACATTATGCCATGCTCTTCATCATCAAGAATCTTACCAACATTCTTCAAATCCAACATTAGTTTATTAAATTCATTTAGGTGGGTTCCGATAGATGTACCTTCAGTACATCTAAATTGAAACATCTTCTTCAACATGTATAAGCAATTTTTAAATCATTTTTCACATAGAGTGCTTGAAGTTTTGCCTATAACACTGCAACATCCTTTTCCTCAGCAACCTCTATTAAGACCTCATCCGTCAAATTTAATAGGATTATACTTTTTGCGTTTTCCATAAGCTCTACCCTTTCAAAGGCTTTCATTATAATTGGCAGCTCATCTTTACCATCCAGTGCCTTGACCAAATCTTGTGTTGTCAATAATACCCATATCTTAATGCTCCATAACACAAAGTTGTTGCTCCCATCAAAATTCTCAATCTTAGATTTCCTCTCAGATATAATTGCAATAACAGAATTTTCAGATAATAATCATACAAGCAAAAGCCCAAATCATAATCAAGAAATCCAACCCCAAGCTCTGATACCAATTGTTGGGATATAATACACGGAAACGACAGGATCTTGCAATTTACGTCAACACGAAATCCCCAGAGAAATAAACAAGAAAAATAAGAACACCAGAAATTTACGTGGTTCGATTTAAGTATCGGTACTTATGTCCACGGAGAAAGCCGGCAACAAATAATCCACTATAATCGGAGAATCATAGTTTACAATCGCTCAAACGCCCAAATATTTCCCACACCTAGATTTAACCCCAAACCCTAAGTGTTTATAAATAAACAACTCACTTTGGTATAAACTCACGGTACAAAATTACCGCGCATTCAAGCTCAAAGTTTAATGCACCTAGCTTCAAGAAGTTACGGCTCTTTCTCAAACGACGTGAACGTCCGGCTCCTTACATAGCTTTGACGGTGTGTTCCTACGTAAAGGACTTTGGCGGCTTCAAAACCCCAGAAGAAGAAGACCTGTAAAAATATTTGTCTTTTATATGTGTGCCCATCAAGGGCCCACCTGCTCCTTGCTTCACGTACAAAAGCCCACGCGGAAATATGTGTGTGTGGAGAAAATATTGGGTGGTCCGGGAGCTCCACGTCAACATAGTCCCCGACCACTCACAAGGTGCCATGTGGAGGGGTGGGCTCACTTGGTGTCTTATGCCTTCTTCTCATTCTCTCTCCTCTTCCTAGCTTGCCGACGCCCTCTCTCGTCCCAGCTTGCACACTTTGTCTCCTGTGCAGCGCATTTATTGCAACTTAAAATTTTCTCTTTCCTTCTCAAACGAAGGAAAGAGAAGCCCGTTCGTTCCTTTGTCCCTCTCCATTTCCTTCCTTTCGAAATTTTGAATTTGAATTTTCTCCCTCCGCACTCTCATTGTTGCTCCGCCATGCATTAAGCGGCCATTCCCCTGCCGTCACCGATGAACCACATTACGGCCGCCCCTACTTTGGTGCTCACTCGCTTCTCTCTTCGGGCTCATTGCTACTCCGCCGTTCGTTCTAGCACTCCCGAGATTGCAGATGTAGCACGCGAAGGAGAAGCAGGCCTCTTCGAGCTCCCCTCAACGTCGGTGAGCGTCACCCTCCGAGCCAGACTCCCATACATGGAAGGCTCATAGGCGAGGTTGCTGGAGAAGCTGGTGCCGTATGCAAAACAGCTTGGTGCTGGGCTGCCGCATCATGTTTGCGAGCTCCGCCACCTCGACCCGAACCGTTCTCTCCCCGTTCTTCGTTCCGTTGCGAGGAGAACAAAATTGCGGAGGGTTCAAAGGAAAACATAAAGGTTGAGCCCCTCCTCCATTGCCCTCCACATTGACACCGATGTTGCCGATGCTCCTCCACCTCCCTCACGACGTCCACTCTTCTCTCTCTCTCCCCCCTCCACGAAGTCGTGCCTCTCTTCTAGCGAAACGCGATGACGACGTCCGCTCTGCACAACTTGATATGCATGTCTTTTTTCAATGTTATTGTCGTTCTACGATTCGATGGTTCTTGTCCTTTGAGGCCTAAGATGAGTGGATTCTTGGTTGAAATTCCACCTCTAAATGGTAGGATCATTGTCTGTGCCTCAGGGTTTCAGGAAAATTGATCCAGACAAGTGGGAATTCACCAACGAAGGCTTTCGCGGAGGGAAGAAGCACTTGCTCAAGAACATCAAGAGAAGAGGTAGAATCACCAAAAAAAAAAAAAAACAAGGACCCACAATTCCCGAGGATATTCAAAGAATAGAGATGGATTTCTTTTAAACACATATTCACCGTCTCTATGTGTTTTTGATGTAGCTAGTATAAACACCTAGAGGGGGGGTGAATAGGTGTAAAAATAATTTCTCGAGATATGGAAGCAATACTAGACAACCGATAGAAAGGAAGTACTCTTTTGCTTGACCAAAATGAATTACGATCAAAGCAAAGTAAGGAGTAGGGAAGAGAAGATTAAACACACGGTTTATAGTGGTTCAGCTTATCCCAAGCCTATGTCACTTTTATGCATTGATAGCTTATCGGTTGGATTCCACTATGAACAAAAGAGATGTTACAGCACAGCTTTTCCTTGATTCCACAATGTAGATGTTCCACCACACTTTCTCAAGGTTTCTCACAAATATAAACTCTCTTTTGCGTACAAGTTTTCGCTCAAATGAATTGACTAAATAACAAGTAGCTTTAGACTTTGGAATTCTTTTATTGCGCACTTCTCGAACAACTTAGAACGTCTTCCTTATATACTCCTTTACGCCATCATATCCGTTGGCACTTACCAAAGGAATTCCTCCAATCTACCGGTTGGACGGAATCAATTAAGAAGATCATTCGAGCTATTAAAGGAACATGACGATAGCCCATCAATCCTGTTCGCCCATACAATCAGGATCTCGGTTTTCATAAGTAGAACATTTCACGAATATTTCGCCAATCAACGGATCCTTAATCTTCGAATCAATCTCGATCAATTAAAAGGATTTCGTTATATCATATCCAGCCAAGAGATCTTCTCCAGTCGATAAGGTTATATCATTAATAAAACATCCAATTTTGGATAGCCTTTCTTTAACGAATTAGTAACTATCAATGATGATAGACTTTGAATCTTGAGTCTGGCTATCCGGAGGTCTTCAGACTTTAAACAGCAACCTTCAGACTAGACTGATAGAAACGTTTTGTCAGCTTCAAAATATTTCAAGAAGATTTCTCCAACAATCTCCCCATTTTTTATGGTGACAAAACTTTCCTGCAGATTTGGATAACTTTAACCTGCAAAATATTTCTCAAACAAATATACATATCTTATAAAGATAAATGGCTAAATTAATAACACTAGAATCTGCAACCACAGAAAATAGGTTAGTCTTGAATATGATAAAGTCATCCATAAGATATCAATAGCATTCAATAGCAATCAAATCCAAATTCACATCTAGACACAAAATTAAAGTCAAACATTAATCCAAATCAAACAATCCAAATGATTAAAAATTCAAAGTTTGATTCAAATCTTTCTCCCCCTTTTTGTTAGCATTAAAAAGGTTGAGAAGAAAATGGAATAAAGTCAAGATTGCTTGGGAACGCAGACAAGCTGGAAATCTCCCATTGATTGAACAATCCCTTCCAGCCTTTTCAAGTCTTCCTTCAGTTGTGCAACCTCCTCACCCTTAGCATTAACCTGAATCTGAACAGAGAGGGCTTGGATATGATCTTTCAAAGAAACTAAAGAAACTTGACCTGCATTCTGCAAGCTTTGAACCTCGCATCCCAAAGCATAAATTTGACCGCGCATCTCCAAGAGAATATCCATAATTCTGCGAAAATCTGCTGAGCTGTCGGTTTGCATAGTGGCTTCAGCACGATTTGCAAATGATGTCATATCAGAATAATCACACAGATTTGGCGATGAAGCATCATGTTCTTCTTTAGGAAAATGAGAGGCATGAATGTCTTTTGGGTCGGCTAGAGAGCGGTTGACTCTCTCACTGGTAGCAGCTGACATCCCTCTTTTCTTATTATCTCCCCCTGTTTCTATGCCTTCAGGTGGAGAAGAGTGTTTTTCAGGCTCTCATTCCTCTTGATTCATTCTCTCTTCTTCTTCTTCTTCTTCTTCTTCTTCTTCTTCTTCTACTTCTTTTTCGCCAAGTGCTCTTTCTTCTTCTTCTTTTTCATCCCTTGCCTCCTTAGCATCCTTTTCTTCTGCTTCCTTCTCCTCTCTTTCTTTCTCTTCTCTTTCTCGAGTCCTCTATTTTGAGTCTTTCCCTGGAGCAGAACGGCTCAGATGTTTCAACGCCATTGTAGAGATGGTGATGTCTTCCTCATCATCTTCATCTTCAATGATGAGAGCTCTTCTTTTCTTGGATGGAGCAATCATAGGCGCCTTTCCTTTTCTTTTTGATGCAGAAGAGATTTGATGAGACTTTACAAGAGTCTTCTCCTTAAATTTCTCTAACGTCTTACTTAGCTCCTTCAGACGCATCTTGGTCACCATTTTCAGTCCTACCACCATATGATCACACGATTGAACATAAAGAATTTGTGGAGGCTGAATGTTTAGATGTTTGAATAACTTCGTCACAAGACTTGGATAAGGAAGTTGACATCTGTCTTTCACCACTACTCTATACATGTGGAACATAACAGTGTGAGGAAGAGAAAACTTTTTCCCAATGAGAATGGCATATATCAGCTTTGCCTTTGAACTTGAAACATCAGTCTTGGAAGTTGATTTCGGTCTGAGGCAATTTATCACAATCTTGTGAAGTAGAATGTTGACGCACTCATCCTTAGGTAGGAAATCTTTTCCTCTATTCTCCTGTTCTTAACAAGTTCCAATGTAACACGAGCAATAGAAACTTTGATCGGTTGATATCTTCCTCTCTCAACCCCTAACACATCTGCCAGCATATCCATATCCACTACAAAGTCTTGATCTTTGACACTGAAAGAGAATCTATTCGCATCCAAGAAACTAAGATTTGAATAGAAATAAACAGTTAATTCAGCGTAAGCTTCTGTGGTGTCAGAACAGAACTGCTCAAGTTGAAGAAAACTAAACTTTTCCCTCAAGTTCACATTTACAGCATCCAGAAAATCAAAATCCACACTCCTAGGGTTTATCACCCCACGCTTCAGCAATTTTGAGTATAGATCCTTATGTTCCTTTGATCTAAATAACTCTCCCCTTTTTCCTCGATTTTTCGCCGCAATACCCATCATCAGTTGAAATTGGCTGTACAATTTGTCATCATCATTCCCATCTATCGAATTAAATCCCCAATCACGAGGATCACTTGGGATATTTGCAAAGGATTCTTCTGCCACCCCTTTATGAGCAATTGCCAAACTTTCCATTTTCCGCAAAAAGATATATTCATTTCCATATTCTTTGTCTTTAAGAAAATCATCAATATAGTTCAATGGAGTACGAGTCCCTTTTAAAGCACGATAAAGCTTATAAAAAAAAAAAAAAAAGAGGACTTTTGAACTCTTAGAGGATCTGCGTCTTCAATGATTTCTTCTTCTTGTTGATGACCAACATTTTGAGGACTAGATGGTGGAGAATGACGCTGCTAAGAATGTTGTGGGCTCTGCTGGTGATTTGGAGCCTCTTCTTCCTCGGTGAGATTGAAGTGAGTAGGCCCCTCACTCATTCGCCGTGGTCCCTTGCTTGCGATCCTCAAAGACTTTCTTGATGACGACTTTTTCAAAGATTAGACAAGAGAAGAAAACAAGAATGGAAGATCGGTTCTTTTTAGGGTTTTTGGAGAGTAAAGCGAAGAAGAAGCAACGGTGCATAATCGGTTGAAAAGGGGGCATATGGACCGTCACAAAGGAAAATAAAAAGATGCCTTTTCAAAATAACTGCCCTTTCCACGAAAATAGTCATTTCAAAAAATAACTTCCTTTTCGAAAACAAAACGTTGCAATAGTCATGTCAATTAAATATAGCAATAATCAAACACAGTTGACGATCGTACATTTTCAAGATGAGATTCAAGAGAGAGAATAACTTACAGTCAATGTCTTGTTTATCTGAGTCTGAGAGTCTCTAAACTTTGATTTCCTCATACCTCAAAATGTTGAGTTTAGAGCGAATAATTTCAAATTGATTTTTCTCCAAAGGCTTTGTGAATATATTTGCCAGTTGGTTCTTTGAATCAACATACTGAATCGAAACTTCTCCATTTTGAACATGATCTCTAATGAAGTGATGTTGAATCTTTATATACTTTGCTCTTGAGTGAAGAATTGGATTTTTTGTAAGATTGATTGCACTGGTGTTGTCGCAGTTAATCTTCGTACATGAATCTTCAATTCCAAAGTCTCTTAATTGTTGCTTTATCCACAGAATTTGTACAACTACCGAGAGTTATATACTCTGCTTCTGTTGTAGAGAGAGCTACTGTACTCTGCTTTCTTGAAAACCAAGACACCGTCATGCCTCCAAGTAATTGACAGGTACCCGAGATGCTCTTTCTATCAATTCTGCAACTAGCTAGATCTGCGTCTGAGTATCCAAGAAGAGTAAAGTCTCCTCTTTTAGGATACCATAGGCTTATGCTTGAAGTTGAAGCAATGTATTTAATAATACGCTTTGCAGCATTTAAATGAGATTCTTTAGGGTCTGCTTGAAATCTGGCACAAATGCAAACACTAAACAAAATGTCAGGTCTAGAATCAGTAAGATAAAGAAGTGAGCCAATGATACTCATGTATAGCTTATGGTCGACTTTCTTCCTTTCTTCATCTTTGTCTATCTTCAAGGAACTTGATATTGGTATTTCAGCCTTCTTGCAATTGTTCAAACCAAACTTTTTGACGAGATCTTTAGCATATTTTTCTTGATAAATAAAAGTTCATTCCTTCAGTTGTTTCATTTGAAGCCGAGAAAGAATGTTAACTCACCCATCATGCTCATTTCAAATTCATCCTATATAGTCTTAGAGAATTTCTTGCACAGACTTTCATTAGGAGATCTGAATATAATATCATCGACATATATTTGAACTAGCACAAAACTTTTGCTTTCTCTTTTGATAAACAGAGTAGTGTCTACTTTACCTTTCACATAATCGTTTTGAATTAAAAACTTACTCAGCCTGTCATACCAAGCTCGAGGTGCTTGTTTTAAGCCATATAAGGCCTTTTTGAGTCTGAATACTGAGTCTGGTTTCCTTGGGTCGTCAAACCCAGGTGATTGTTCCACATAGACTTCCTCATGAATGAATCCATTTAGGAAGGCACTTTTGACATCCATTTGGAATAACCTGAAATTTTTATGACAAGCAAATGCAAGTAATAAACGAATTGCTTCTAACCTTGCTACTGGTGCGTAAGTCTCATCATAGTCTATCCCTTCTTCTTGCGTGTATCCCTTGGCCACGAGTCTTGCTTTGTTTCTTACGACCTTTCCTTTCTCGTCTATCTTGTTTCTGAAGACCCATTTAGTTCCAATGATTAATTTACCTTTCGGTTTAGGAGTTAATTCCTAAATATCATCGATACTGAATTGCTTGAGCTCTTCTTGCATGGCTTCAATCCAGCTTTCATCAGATAAAGCTTCATCTATGCTTTTGGATTCTATTTCAGAAATAAGAGCCACAGCACTAGACTCTTCGCGCCTTTTGGATCTTGTGCAAATTCCTTCATTAATGTCACCAATGATAAGATCTTTGGGATGACTAGACTTATGCTTCCAGTTGCTGGTTAATTTGTCATAATGATGATCACTTTCTTCACTTGAATCTTTAACAGTCACTTGATGCTAGTCCTTCAAAGTCTGAGCTGCTTCTTGAGATTTAGACTTTGTAGAGTCTGGAGCAGGTTCAGGATCTTTAAGATGAGTCTAAATAGATTTATTTTATATAGAATCCTGGAATTTAACATTCATTGATTCTTCCACAGTTTGAGTCTTTTTGTTGTAGACTCTGTACGCTTTGCTTGTGGTTGAATATCCAAGGAAAATGCCTTCATCTAACTTTTCTTCAAACTTACCAACTCAATCATTTGCATTTTTTAGCATAAAACATTTACATCCAAATACATGAAAATATGAAACAATAGGCTTCTTTTCTTTGAATAATTCATAGGGGGTTTTTTTTTTTTTTTCTAGAATATGCCTTAGAAAAACTCTATTGATAATATAATATGCTGTAGAAACTACTTCAGCCCAAAAACGTGAGGAGATGTTGCTTTCAATTATAAGAGTTCTAGCCATTTCTTGAAGCGATATATTCTTTCTTTCCACAATTCCATTTTGTTCTGGAGTATATGGAGATGAGAACAAATGCTGAAAACCAGATTCATCACAAAACTTTGTAAAATCTTGATTTTCAAATTCACCTCCATGATCTATTCTTATACTTGAAATAACACATCTTTTTTCGTTTTGAACATTTTTAGCAAAATTTTCAAAGTAAGAGAAAGTTTCAGACTTACTTGCCAGGAAATACACCCAAGTAAATCGTGAGTAGTCATCCATGATTACTAGGCAATATTTATTACCTCCAATGCTCTGTGTTCTGGTTGGTCCAAAGAGATCCATATGCAGAAGTTGTAGTACACGGTTAGTGGAAACTTGATTTATTGGTTTAAAGGAATTTCTTACCTGTTTTCCCAATATGCATGGTGTACATAGGTCAGACTTTTGATATGATAAATTGGGTAGGCCACAAACAAGCTTCTTTGTTGAAATTTTGGCTATCTGCTTCATATTGATGTGCCCAAGCTTTCTGTGCCATAAGCTTGCTTCGTCTTGGATTGAAATTAAACATTGCGATTTATCTGATTTCACATCCAAGAGGTAGATATTTCCATGTCTTCATCCCATAAATGACTGAGTAGAGTCTTTACTGGTTCCTGAACATATACCCTCTTGAAAGTAGATTTTGAAACCGGTATCACATAGCTAACCGACACTGAGCATATTGTAGTTGAGTCTTTCAACTAAAGAAACATTGCTTATTGTGAGGTTTCCAATTTTCACAATTCCAAATCCCATAATTTTTCCTTTATTGTTTCCTCCAAATGAAACATTGCTTATTGTGAAGTTTCCAATTTTCACAATTCCAAATCCCACAATTTTTCCTTTGCTGTTTCCTCCAAATGAGACTTTTCCACCATTCACTTGAACACGTTTTATGAAGCAATTTGAATCTCCTGTCATATGTCTTGAGCATCCACTATCCAGATACCATTTTACCTTTTTCTTGATAGTGACTTGCATTTAAAAAAAAAACTCAAACTTTCTTTGGTACCCATCTTTTCTTGGGTCCATTCATGTTAGTATGATATGCGGTTTTTGCCCATACTTTATTGACAGGTTTCCAAACCATAGGACATTCTTTTTCAAAATAATCAGCACTATTGCATTTTGAACATCTAAGAGCATTGCGACCTACTAGTTTTACAAAGGTCCTTTTAAAATGATTTTTGTAAGTATCTCTTGAGGGTCTTTGTTTGATTCTTTCCTTCACTTTAAGAAAATCAATTAAATGAATGGGTTCAGTAGTCATTCCCAAACTAGATTTATTGAAATAAGGTTTTTGAACATAAAGTATTTTTTCTAGTTTCTCATATCCTATCGAAAATCTTTTGAAAATATTTGAGCTATCATTTTTCAAGAATGCATTTTCTTTTGAAAGATTATCTTCACTTTCTCTAAGAGAAGAAACATTCATATCTAAACATTTCACATTTTCTTTCAAAACATTTTTTTGTTGTTTTAAGGCAGAATTTTCCTTTTTGAGTTCGGAAATCCTTTTAAGAGAAGTCTTAAGACTAAAACACAACTCATCAATGTATTTAGAAACTTTAATAGGGATTTTGAAGTTACTCATCTCAAATTCACTATCTGAATCTGAGTCTGTCTCGGAGTTTGAATCTGAATCCAATTGTGCCATCATACATATGTTGGCATAATCATCATCACTTTCTTTACATTTTGTATCACTCCATGTTTCTGCTTTAAGAGCATTTCGATACTTTTCAGCTTTTCATTTCTTCTTCCTTTGAAGAGGATAGTTGGGTCTGATATGTCCCTTTTTCTTACATTCAAAGCAAACTATATCTTTATTTGATTCATCATCTTCAACAGACTTAGTTTGTTGCTTTTGAAAACTTTGTTTCCTTGGATTGAATCTTCTTCCTTTTCTGTTCAGCTTTCTGAATCTTCTTATCAAGAGAGCAAGCTCCTCATCATTCATATCGTCTTCAGAATCTACAACATCATAATCATCATTGGATTTTAATGCAATGGATTTATTACCTTTAGGGTCTTCGTTTTCATTGATTCGTTCCACTTCATAAGACTGAAGAGTTCCAACCAACTCATCAATAGATAGTGCCATGATTCTTTGGGTCTCTCTGATTGAGGTCTTTATGTGATTCCAATTCTTAGAGAGTCCACGCAGTAACTTGTTTACCTTTATGGGATCAGAAATTGGTTGACCTTGATTTTCAAGACCATTCACAATATCTATAAAACAACTAAACATGTCAGTTATAGATTCTCCCGATTTCATTCTGAAGACTCCGTATTAACCAAAGAGAATGTTGATTATGGTCTCTTTCACTCGATCGGTTCCTTCATAGGTAATATGTAATCTATCTCAGACTTCTTTAGCTGTAACACAAGAAGATATTTTGTTATATTCAGTAAGTGATAGAGCACAATATAAAGAATAAATTGCTTTTGCATCAAGAGCTTGTCTCTTGATTATCTCTTCTTGAGTCATTTGACTAGACTCAACGGTATCTTTTCCTCTTTTTGAGGCAGGTGCAGCTTTAGGAATGATTCATTTTTCTATAACATCCCATTCCATAGGATCATTTGATCTTAGGAACGCCTTCATCTTGTTTTTCCATATGTTGTAATCCTTTCCATCAAAGTAAGGTGGTCTGGTATTGCTTTGCCCTTCTATCAGCCCTAAAGCCAACATACTAGCCATGGATCTTTAACTCTAAAGTAAAACACTTCAAACAAAGTGAGTACACATGCTCTGATACCAATTGATGTAGCTAGTATAAACACCTAGAGGGGGTGAATATGTGTAAAAACAATTTCTCGAGATACGGAAACAATACTAGGCAACTGATAGAAAGGAAGTACTATTTTGCTTAACCAAAATGAATTACGATCAAAGCAAAGTAAGGAGTAGGGAAGAGAAGATTAAACACACGGTTTATAGTGGTTCAGCTTATCCTAAGCCTACGTCCACTCTTCCGCATTGACAGCCTATCGGCTGGATTCCACTATGAACAAAAAAGATGTTACAGCATAGCTTTTCCTTGATTCCACAGTGTAGATGTTCTACCACACTTCCTCAAGGTTTCTCACAAATATAAATTCTCTTTTGCGTACAAGTTTTCGCTCAAATGAATTGACTAAATAACAAGGAGCTTCAGACTTTGGAATTCTTCTATCGCGCACTTCTCGAACAATTTTGAACATCTTCCTTATATACTCCTTTACGCCATCATACCCGTTGGCACTTACCAAAGGAATTCCTCCAATATACCCGTTGGACGGAATAAATTAGGAAGATCATTCGAGCCATTAAAGGAACATGACAATAGCCCATCAATCATGTTCGCCCATACAATTAGGATCTCGGTTTCCATAAGTAAAACATTCCACGAATATTTCGCCAATCAACGGATCCTTAATCTTTGAATCAATCTCGATCAATTAAAAGGATTTCGTTGTGTCATATCCAGCCAAGAGATCTTCTCTAGTCGATAAGGTCATATCCTCAATAAAACATCAAGTTCTGGATAGCCTTTCTTCAACGGATTAGTAACTGTCAATGAGGATAGACTTTGAATCTTGAGTCTGGCTGTCTGGAGGTCTTCAGACTTTAAACAACAACCTTTAGACTAGACTGATGGAAACGTTTTGTCAGCTTCAAAACATTTCAAGAAGATTTCTCCAACAGTTTGTACTAGTATTTTTCAATTTGTTGGTGTTTTGCAACTAGACTTGAAAGATGTTTTTTTTTTTTTTCCTTTTGTTAGAATTATTTAGATGTGGCAGCTTGCACAGCATTCGCTTTTGTTTTCAACAACGAGACAGTTAAGAAGTATGCCACTTCAAGATGTTTGGCAAAGGAAATGCAAGTAAGTTTCACTCATAAGCTTTTGATGCATTAGTCTAGATGAAATGCTTATCCCTTTATTCTCCATTCATTTTGTCATGGAAGCCATATGATGTTACTGGCAAAGGCCGTGTTCTCTATATGTATCTTGGCCAAATTTTCTTACTTCATTTTTATGGCTTTGCAAATGATGCATCTGGTCCTTAGAAATCTCTTGGATGTACTTGAGGAATTACTTCTAGCATGACTAGAAATCAAGAGTCTAACACACACAATTTTTTGTGTTTTGTTGAATTTTTTTGGTACTTATACATTTTAATACCACCTTCTCATGTGATCTGCACCCTTCCACACAAAATTCTGCTTTCATGATGCATTCATTTTCACTTGCATTTAAACTTGATGATGAATTTTTGAAACAAGAGACTTAAAGAATTGCTACAATGATGTTGATGTCACATTTTTTAGATTCTCACTAGTAACTCATTGTGCCCTGCTATTGAACTTAGATTTTGATTTTGAAGTCAGCATCGTGTATAGTTGCTTTTCTTGTTGTAGGTGGGTTGTCTCTTACTCATAATTTCTTATCTTCATCTAAATGCAAATTGCACTTTACCCATCAAACTTAATTGTAGGTGTTGTTTTGACCTTGAATTTGTTGTTTTTCTTAATGTGGTCCTGCTGCTTAATTTTAATTATTTTTGAAGGTGGTCCTTGAACTTAAAGACTTTTTCCAAATACGTTTGCAGTAAGTTTTATTAATGGGCATGTTGGAGAGAATTACTAGGTCCTTGTTTTCATTTTTAGAAATAAATGGTCGATTTTGTGTTCATACTTACAGAAGTCAACTTTTAGGAAAGTTCAATTTCAAATGTCGTGGTGCTTTAATATTGGAGGGATTGATTGTTGATTAGGTTCTTTGCTAATAAGAGGCATAATAACCACAGCAACAAGTGGTTAAGAATTGCTGAGTGAAAACTTACTTTTGAAAAGAGTTGATAGGTTTCGGAATTGAGCAGAGAATTTTAATTTGAGGATGAAATTTTGGGAAGCAAAGACAAGTCTGGGAACTTTTTTTTTTTTGGTCCGAAATATAATGATTTGCATTAACTATTCCAAGCTCTAAGACCGAGAGTCAGCAGATTACATCCAGCGGTAACAAAATTATCGGAGATTATGGCATCAGCCATTACAAGCTCTTGAAGCATAAAAGGTGGGAAAACATTCTAGTTACGGCCCATGCCTATCCGACCATGGGCTTTTGCGGCCCAATCAGCAGCCTTGTTCGCTCCCCTTCTGAAATGTTGAAGATGCAAATTAGGGTAAACGCCAAGCAAGGTGTGCAGTTCAATAAAGAGAACCCGTTCTTCCCATGGTGGTTGCTGTGTGCCGTAAAGAGTGTCGATCAAGCGTTGGCAGTTAGATTTGATCAAAATAGGAGCTGTATTCAGTCCAAGGTGCAGTAGGTGATGCAAGGTTAGGGTGAGTGCCTACACTTCTAATTGAAAGGCTGAGGTTGCAGGGAATCGATCCGTGTATACATAGGTGAGAAGGCCCTGAAAGTTTCTACTGATACATGACATAGTCCCTTCTCAAGCTCCTGGGTGGTAAGATCCGTCAATATTGCATTTCAAGTACCCACTGGGAGGAGGTTCCCACGTCTGCCCTATTTTGACAGTAGTAGTCCTAGCGTTGGGGTGGCTCTGCAGAATAGCTTGGTGGACTTGATCGTGAGATATGGCGTCGGCAACTACCTGCGCTGGATTAGGGGGAGTCCTGTGGAAGATCCAGTTGTTGCGTGCACACCAGATCCGCCATAGAACTTGCGCAATCAGTTCGAGTTGAGGTAAGAGTCTTACATTGAGTGCCCTATCTGTGAGCCAGTCATCAAAACGATGAATAGTGTATGGGGAGAGTGAGATATTCAGCTGCGAGTTGTTCCATATTGTTGTCGTCCAGGAGCAGAAGAAGAAAATATGTTCGAGTGTTTCTGGCAAACCCTTATCACATAACCTGCATATAGGGTCAGTTATAATGTGATGGCGAAGTAAATTGGTCTTTGTTGCTAGGGCGTTGTGGTAAGCGGACCATAGAAAACTGCGAATCTTTGGTTCTACTGGTAGTCGCCATATTCTGCACCATAGTTTGCATGAGAATTGATGTGAGGTAGAGGCTACTTGTGCATTTGTTGTCTCTTGGATTTTGCTGATAATATTTTTATAGTTGCTTTTCACTGAGTAATTGCCATCCATAGTTGCTGTCCAGACTAGCTGATCTATAGCATAGGCTGATCGAATAGGTATGGATGTGATTTCCTCAACTGCTACTTCATAAAACATTTGATGGAGAAGGGGAAGTTTCCAGTGTTGATTGGCATGATCGATGAGGTCGGCCACCATTGTTGGTTCCTCTCTAGCTGATGGTCCATGTATAATTCCCAAAGATAGCCATCTATCCTCCCTAATCCGAATGCTCTTACCATTCCCAACCGACCAGCGAACATTAGGTAGTACACCCTTATCTGCTAAGTGGAACGGTTTGGATGGAAAGTACAGACCTTTGAAAACCTGACTGCACAACGAGTTCGGATCATTAAGTAGCCGCCAAGCCTGTTTTCCTAGCATTGCCTTATTAAAGGCCATCAAGTCTCGGAATCCCAGCCCTCCATCATCCTTGCCCTTTTTAAGTAGATCCCATTTCTGCCAATGTACCCCCTACTGTGATCAGTTGTCCACCAGAAAGAAGATATTTTCTTTTCTATCAGCTTGCAAAGAGATAAAGGAAGTTTAAATATGGACATATCATACTGGGGAATTAATTGAACCACTAACTTGATTAAGATTTCCTTGCCTCCCTTAGATAGTAACCGTTCTTTCCAGCCTACAAGTTTTGCATTTATTCGACCTAATATCCAAGCAAACATCTCTTTTTTTTATCTTCCCCACTCAGAAGGAATCCCTAGATACTTCCCATATCGTTGCAACATTAGCATTCTGAAGACACCAGCTAAATTCTCCTGAAGAGTCAGTGGGCAATTTTTACTAAAAAAACAAGCCAGATTTGTTTCGATTAATCACCTGGCCCATTGCTATACAGTATTGGTTGAGAATGGTAGCTAGATTCTGGCATTCCGATATAGTGCCATGTAAAAAAAAAAAAAAAACTGAGTCGTCTGTGAAAAAAAGATGGGAAAGGGTCGGACAAAACCTATTGAGCTGTATACCTCTTAGATGACCCATCTGTATTGCTTGGTGGATAAGAGTCAAGTGAAGATTTGCCACTAAGATAAAGATGTAAGGTGAAAGAGGGTCACCCTAGCGTAAACCGCGAGATGGCTAAAAGTATGATAGTTGTTCTCCATTCAATTTGACACTTAAAGTAGACGTGGTAATGCATTGCATGATCAGCCGAACCCATTTAGGATGAAATCCTAGCTTCAGTAGATAGTCCTGCAGGAAATCCCATTCAACCTTATCGTATGCTTTTTGCATGTCCGTCTTAAGTAGAACATTGAAATGATACTTCCTTTGTCTTATGCGAAACTGATGAAGAACCTCCTGAACAATTAGTACATTCTCCTGAATCTGTCGCCCGCTCACAAAGGCAGCCTGCTCCACTGAAATGAGATCATCAAGCAAAGGTTTAAGGCGATTTGCCAGAACCTTAGATATAACTTTATAGGGATAATTGCATAGGCTGATCGGCCGAAATTGATCTAAACTCTTAGGGTGAGTCGTTTTCGAGATTAATGCAATTACTATCTGATTAAGATCGCGAGGCATTTCCCCTAAACTGAAAAAATCTCTGACCAGTGTGATCAAGTCATCCTTGATTATGTTCCAATGGGTTTGGTAAAAGAGCCCATTCAATCCATCTGGACCTGGAGCCTTTGCTTTCCCCAATTGGTGAAATTGCTAGTATGAACAAAATAAAGGAGTTAGGGAAGAGAATAAGAACACAAGATTTATAGTGGTTCGGCTTAATCCAAGCCTACGTCCACTCTCCCACGATAACAGCCTTCTTGGCTGGATTCCACTATGCAATCAACAAGAGATTACAACTTCGAGTGCAAACACTTAGTAGTAGATCACACTATCTCACTAAGTCACTCTTTTGGTATTTCTCTCACGATTACAAACGTTTAAGCTCTCAAGAGACAAGTATATGATCGAAAGTCGCTCAGACTTTGGAATTATAAATTCTACGCTCCGTCTCTTACTTGCTCATCGGTCCATGATCTTCTTAAATACTCATCCACTTCCAAACTACCCATTGGACAGTATCCCGGAGAATCGTCTTCCAATACACCCATTGGACAGCTCTGTATCTAGAAGATTTGGTAGCCGTTGAGTGACAAAGGTAAAATCCCAAATTGATTCCGATCGCCCATACAAACGAAATCTTGGTTTCCATAAGTAAAGCTTCTTCGTATAGAAAGTTCTTGTCTTCAAGATCCAATCGTCAATCAAATCAATTTTGATGTGGAATCCAAACCAGATCACTAGCCGTTGTATGATTGGGCTTGAGTTACGATTCATCGAATCTGGATGTAAAATCTGAGTCTGTAGACTTTACAATATGAGTCTGTAGACTTTACAATATGGGTTTGAACATATTTGCTTTTTGAACTGATTTAGCTTTAAGGTCTGTACCCAGTTCAGCTTCAGCATAGAGTCTGTCTTCTGGTTCATCATTCACGTTCAGTCTGGAATTAGTCAGAGTTGACAGACTTTTGATGTAGAACAGACTTTGACACTAAAGTCTGACAGTCTTCAGACTTTGAGTCTTGAGTCTGGCAGTCTTCAGACTTTGACACAGAAGTCTGGAAATCTTCAGAATATACTCTGTACATATATTACGTTCAGTCTTCTGGCCGTCTTCTGACTTTGATAATATCCTTTACATGTTCTATCATCTGCATGGTCTATTACTCAACCATCAAACATGTTAGTAGCCTTTGATTTATTTTGTCATCTTCAAAACATCATAAAGGGTTTCCCTAACAATCTCCCCATTTTTGATGATGACAAAACAATCTCTGAATATGCAGATTTGTAAACATACTTTTAAATTAAAGGATATCAGAAGATAGCAAATAGATTGAGTATAAGAATATATAGAAAAATAATCGTAGCTCAATATTATGCCATAGATAATATAATATCAACCAATCAGCACATATGCATATTCATATATTCTCCCCCTTTTTGTCATAATGAAAAAACGATACTAATGGATTCACGTAGAGAATGATAACAAATATTTTGCATGAATCACAATTTCCAAAAATCAGCTTTTATAAAGTAAGTCGAATATTAAAGATATGCAATATAGCTCACTTCGATCATATATATATCAGCAAATATCCAATAAAAATCACAGATGCATCATGAAATTCACGTACCCTTTTTGTCATAATAAAATGATAATATCAATAAAATATTTGTTAATGACAAAAGGTAATAAGAGATGCACTAACCGGATTTTTTGAACAAATTCTGACACGTTTACCTTTCATTCCATCCATAATAAGATCACGATCAATTCAAAAAGATTTTTCCAAAATTGATCAAAGCTCCCCCTCAATTTGTTGCCTTTTTGAGATGATCACGATTCTTTTCATTTTCTTTTGGATTTGCTTTCTCCCCCTGTGATCATGACAATATTTGCGAATAGAAACAATTGTTGCAATTGTCACAGGAGATATTTTCTGATTGCACCAAAATCTGCGTAGATTCGCAATCATCATTCCCTTAAAGATTTCCTGCAATCAACTCATTTCCTTTTTTGGTATCCATCAATTTGGATCCTTCCTTGACGTTAGAGTAAAATAGAAAATCTCCATAATCAAATATTCTTTATTAATTCATCGTAACACAGTATTCAAAGAAAGAATATTATGCACAATGATATTTTGAAAAATAAATTCTCACTTAGTCATAGTACAATAAAATCAGAGAGAATAAAATCCTTGAATATCTCAGAAAAAAAATATCTTGCAAAATTAGTATAACGTAGAATCGGATTTTTACTTTGCAAAATATGACAATTTGAGAGCATAAGATTAAACCAAATAGTCTGAATTATCTTAAATAATCACACGTAATAAATCAAATCTCAACTCACAAATCACAAAAACAAATCATACGATTCTTTCTTCCATAAAGCAAAATATGATCATTATAAAATCTCAATCAACCAAGGATATATCAAATATCAAGCATAATGAGAAATTGAGAATAAAAAATTCCTTACCAAATCCTCTTTTTTCTTTCTTCTTTATATCCTGCAAAAATAACTTATCTTTTCTTTGGTACCCATTTTTTCTTGATAGGTCTCCAGACTTTAGGACAATCCTTGATTTCTTCATCGGATTCTAAGTCTGTGTCTAAGTCAGACTCTAATTCTGAGTCTATGTCTGAGTCAGACTCAGATTCTGAATGTGCCGTCAAGCATATATTTTCTTGCTCATCATCTTCTTTCATGATTCTTTTCTGGCCATTCTGCTTGTATTGATTTCTTCCATCGAATTTTCTTCCATTTCTACTCAGCTTTTTAAATTTCTTGACCATAAAGGCAAGTTCTTCATCGTCCAAGTCATTTTCTGAGTCCGTTTCATCAAAAACAGCATTATATATTAAAGCAATGGACTTTTTACCTTCGGGATCTTCATCGTTAAGTTGCTCCACTTCATAGGATTGAAGAGTGCCGATCAATTCATCAACGGTGAGTGGCATAATCCTTTGAGTCTCCCGGATTGAGGTCTTGACATGGTTCCAAAATTTTGAGAGACCTCGCAAGAGTTTGTTGACCTTCATTGGAGAAGAAATAGGCTGACCTTGATACGCCAAACCATTTACAATTTCTGTAAAACGGTTGAACATATCTCCAATTGACTCTCCTTGCTTTATCTTGAATGATTCATATTTTACCGAGCAGGAAGTTTACTTTTGTCTCTTTTACACGATCGGTCCCTTCATATGTAACATGAAGTCTATCCCAAACTTCTTTTGCTGTTTCACATGAAGAGATTCTGTTATATTCAGTAAGAGACAATGCGCAGTATAAAGAATAAATTACTTTCGCATCAAAAGCTTCTCTTTTGGACATCTCCGTCCGAGACATAGGAGCGGGGGGTTTTGTTTCTTTGTCTTTGCCATTCTTATTTGATGTAGACGCAGCAATGGGGTTGATTCCTCTTTCCACAACATCCCATTGTAAGAGATCTCTGGATCTTAGGAATGCTTTCATTTTGTTCTTCCACACGTTGTATTCCTTTCCATCAAAATATGGTGGCCTTGTGTTGCTTTGCCCTTCCATAAGTCCTGGTGCCAACATACTAGCCATAAAGAATCTTTAGCTCAAAAGTAAAAACACTTTTATAAACCGAGCACTTGGCTCTGATACCAATTGAAATTGCTAGTATGAACAAAATAAAGGAGTTAGGGAAGAGAATAAGAACACAAGATTTATAGTGGTTCGGCTTAATCCAAGCCTACGTCCACTCTCCCACGATAACAGCCTTCTTGGCTGGATTCCACTATGCAATCAACAAGAGATTACAACTTCGAGTGCAAACACTTAGTAGTAGATCACACTATCTCACTAAGTCACTCTTTTGGTATTTCTCTCACGATTACAAACGTTTAAGCTCTCAAGAGACAAGTATATGATCGAAAGTCGCTCAGACTTTGGAATTATAAATTCTACGCTCCGTCTCTTACTTGCTCATCGGTCCATGATCTTCTTAAATACTCATCCACTTCCAAACTACTCGTTGGACAGTATCCCAGAGAATCGTCTTCCAATATACCCATTAGACAGCTCTGTATCTAGAAGATTTGGTAGCCGTTGAGTGACAAAGGTAAAATCCCAAATTGATTCCGATCGCCCATACAAACGAAATCTTGGTTTCCATAAGTAAAGCTTCTTCGTATAGAAAGTTCCTGTCTTCAAGATCCAATCGTCAATCAAATCAATTTTGATGTGGAATCCAAACCAGATCACTAGCCGTTGTATGATTGGGCTTGAGTTACGATTCATCGAATCTAGATGTAAAATCTGAGTCTGTAGACTTTACAATATGAGTTTGTAGACTTTACAATATGGGTCTGAACATATCTGCTTTCTGAACAGATTTAGCTTTAAGGTCTGTACCCAGTTCAGCTTCAGCATAGAGTCTGGAATTAGTCAGAGTTGACAGACTTTTGATGTAGAACAAACTTTGACACTAAAGTCTGGCAGTCTTCAGACTTTGAGTCTTGAGTCTGGCAGTCTTCAGACTTTGACACAGAAGTCTGGAAATCTTCAGAATATACTCTGGACATATATTACGTTCAGTCTTCTGGCCGTCTTCTGACTTTGATAATATCCTTTACATGTTCTATCATCTGCATGGTCTATTACTCAACCATCAAACATGTTAGTAGCCTTTGATTTATTTTGTCATCTTCAAAACATCATAAGGGTTTCCCTAACAATTGGAACGTTGCCCGTTGCACCTCCTTGTCAGTGACCATTGCTGTTAGACTCACATTCATTTCCGCAATAACAACCTGCACACATTGGTCCAAAATGGGACGGTAGTCACGTTGACCCACCGAAGTATATAAGTTTGAGAAGTAGGACAGAGTCATCTCCGTTAAGGCCTTATGATCCCTAATCCAGCGTTGGTCGTCATCTTTTAACATTCCTATTCTATTCCATTGCCGACGTTGGATAGTGGTCGCGTGAAAGAATTTGGTATTCTTATCTCCCCAAGATAACCAATTAAGTCTAGATCTCATGGCCCAATATTGCTCTTCCTGCTGCCACATTTGTTTAATCTCCTTACACACATAAGAAAGGTTCTCTTTATCTGTCCCTGTTATGTTTGGTTGATTTGTCAGGTTCTGAAGTTGTTGCTGCAATGCTTGCATTCTAAGATGACCATGCTTGAATGTAGATCTGCTCCACCTTTGCAAGGCAAAAGACAACCGTTTCTGTTTTTGAACAAAGCTGGGATATCTGACCTATACTGAATTCCATGTCTCACAAATAAGTTGTTGATAGTCGGGATGTTGATTCCAATAGGCTTAAGAAAAGAACGGCCTTCTACACTTCGGATAGTTTGCGGATGTAGATAGGAGGAGCGGGCCATGATTAGATCCGATGGCCGGCAATGCATAAACCTTCACCTCAGGGAATTGAAGGCGCCAAGAGAGTGTACTCACAGCTTGGTCCAAGCGTTCTTTCACTAAATCATCACTTGCTCTATTGTTTATCCAGATAAATGGACAGCCTTTATTGTGTAGTTCCATGAAGGCACAGTCGTTAATGAAATCTCAAAAGGAATGGAGACAATACCTCTCTGCCTGACGCCTCCCAACCTTTTTCCATGGATGTGGGATCTCATTAAAGCCCCCCACACATATCCATGGCAAAATATTATCATGAGATAGCCGCCTAAGTTGATCCCAAACGTGTTGTCGCTCTTGATACAAGGATGGAGCGTGAAGGCAGGTAAGGCACATTAAAGGTCCATCCCTTACTTCTCGACAGATCATGTGTATATAGAATTCAAATACAAGTTCAATATCCACAAATATGTTTTCAGTCCAAAAAACAGCCAAACCCCTAGCCTGCCCAACTAGATTTTTCACATGGTAGCTGTTAAAATGTAGTTCTTTCTGTAACTGCCGAATCATAGTCAGAGTTTTTTTGTTTCCGATAAAAACAGTAAATCGGGCTTATCCTTGGCCATCATGGCCTTTAGTGCTTGAACTGTTAGGGGATTGTCCAATCCCTAACAGTTTCAACATATAAGTTTCATTTATGAGGTGGTAGCTGTTGAGGACCAGCCACCCACACCCTTTGATCAGCTTCTTTTGCTTCCAATATCGGTGCATCCATAAATTGTGACTCGTCGAGGTCAATAAAAGTCAAGTGTTTCATGTCATAAGGGGAATACCTCTTCTGTTCTTTGCTTACGCCCACCTTGGGCAGTGCTCTGGTGCTTTTTTTGTTTTTTGGTAATGACCATGTCGTTGGCCGTATGGATGATGCCTTTTTGTTTTTCTGTTGCAGGAATTAAGGCTGTGGTAATAGGTCTATCCATTCCCCATGAAGGTTGTGCAGAAACCTGCTGAGGTACTGTGTTATCATAGGTGGCCTGCATTGCTGGTACCTCATGAGTTTGGATTGCCTTATCAGTTGCTAGATGAGGTAAAGGGTCAACAAGATTCGTATTAGGTGAAGGGAGCAAAGGAACAGTTGGCAGCAATGCAGCCGGCGTCTCAGGTACGCTTTCTTCATTGGGCTCATCGATGTCTGTGGGTTGATAGAAAGCTTGCCAGTAAGGGCTATGCTCACGAACCTCGGCTCGCAGCCATTGACCATAGGCCATTTTTCCTTTACCATCAAGCTTTGCTTCCTCAAAAGGGTAGGTTAGATAGTATGTGGCATAATGGCCTATTATCCCACAAGAGTAGCAAAAATGAGACAGTCTCTCATATATGAAGTCAAGCCACAATGGCTTGCCCTCTAGGCGAATCAATTGTTAGGAATGTAAAGGGCTGTCCAGGTTTATGTCGACCCTGGCCCTGCTGGCCCGTAAGGTAGAACCTGCATTAAGGTCAGATTTGATCTCGATGATTTCCCCGACTTGTTGCAAAACTCTCCGAAGCATCTATTCTGTCTGCCATTCCAGGGGCAAGCCAAAGACTTGAACCCAAAAGGGACACCGGCTAAAATCATAACAATGTAACGGCGTATTAGGAATCCACAGCTTAAAAATGACCAATTGACTAGAAAAAAGCCATGGACCACCTTCCATAACCCGTTGTTTATTTGTTTATGATCTGAATTTTGCGATATACAGGCCCTCCTCACGTGGAGAAATATCAACTTGTTCGGTACGCCAAACTCGATGCATAGTACTCTGGAATGCTGGTAAGTTGATAGTGGATTTTGATAAAACTTTGCCCACTAATAATGATCAACATTCCTCTAACTTTGCTAGTGGGGGGGTTTCTTCACATTTCTCAATCTGATGTTCATTACATAATCTGCCATTTAATTTGGGAACTTAAATGGCATTAAATTGATCAAATTCTTAGTTTGTACGTCAGATGACAATTGCCAACTGTAACATTGTTGACCGACTTTTTTTAGTGTTGGCAATTTTAATTGCAGGACACAAGTATGGCAATTTTAGCCCTCCTTTTCTAATATATGTTCCATCCCTATAGCTCAGTCTTAGGCCACCTTTTTGCATTGATGATGCGCTTGTCTGGCCTGCCTTTACTTCCTTCATTTTTGCTAAAATGAGACTTTCCATATATTGATCTACATTGTCACTATGTGCACTGATTGTGTGATTCATGTATTTTACAGATGGGCAACTTGATCTGCTGCTTTCCTTCATTGACTTCCGCAGTGATCAGAAGGTGGCATTAAGCTTTGACGTGACATGTCTGAATTGGTAAATTTCTTTAAGTTCTTTTAATATGTCCTGGTTGTTCCCATAAGGTTCCTCAAGCTTCTTTGCAGCTTGAAAAAGTCGTGCATTTATTTGCTGACAGCTTTACAAGAGAAACTAGCATTCTTTTTAAAAGTTTCGATTTATGCTCCTCTGGACAGGTCACCCAACTTAGAAATGATACTTGGGTATTAGATCACTGCAATTCGCTTCTCTAATATTAGACTTGACCGATCATGTGACGTACTTACCTGGGTTTGCTTCTTAAAAGGACTTTCTAATTGATTACCTAACCATATGATGTCTTTTTGTTTGGCTCAAATTCATTCCGGCTTTTGGTGTCTAATCTATGAATTTGACATTTGCTATTTCAGAGGAGAGAAATTGAAAAATTTCATAACTTCAATTGTGTTAGCAATTGCTTTCGTGTGTGAATGACTTTGTTGATCACTATCAACACTCTCAATTGTCAATAGTTAATTATTGATCATCCTGTGATATGCTATCCATATTACCTTTTTCTAGCCAACACAAATTACATTTAAATCAATTCACTAACCCTAAAACCGTTTTATAATTAATTCGGTCGTTACTCCTGACAAATGTAGGTTCTAATATCGTTTCAAACCCTAATTCGAGCATTAACTCTGTAACTCACTAATTTCGGCATTAACTCTATAAGAATTACAGAATATTATTCCAGGCATTTATGTGTAATTGTCGTAAGTCTTTATTCTAGGTATTAACTTTATAACTGTTATAAATATTTAATTTGATCATCACATCCGAAATTGTTTCAGAGCATTAATTGGGCATCAACTTTGTAACTATTAAAAATATAATACTACTATTTCAAAATTATAAAAATATATTTCTATCATAAAATTAGAAAAATTGAAAAATAATTTACATTTTCCAAAAAAATCAGAAAAAGCCCAAAAGATAGAGTTTTGGCCGTTGGATCTTTGGAGAAGTTGAGTCGTCTTTAAGGGTGCGTATGACAAAATTTATGGAATAAAATTGATTCCTGACCAGAAATTGAGAAGTTAAAAACTTTAGCTTCTGAATTCTTCTTCAAATCTATTTCTGAAATAGAAATCTATTCCGGAAATAGAAAAATCAAATTGCGTTACCAAACGGATTTCTATTCTAAACCTGTTCCGAAGAATAGAGAAACAGAGAAATAGAGAAATAAAAATTTTATCATACATGCCCTAAGTAACTAGACTTTCCGATGATATTTTTATGTGAGATATTTTGATCGACGTTGTTCTATTTTTTATTTTTTATTTTTTATTTTTGGGTGGTCCAATCGTATTTCCATGGTCTAGGAATTATCATGTATAAAGAAAAAATAATATCATGGACATGTCACAACGCCTTTGATTAATTAAAAGTTGAACCAAAAATTATTTAGAAAATCTTAGACTTGACCAACCATGTGACGTACTTACCAAGGTTTGCTTCTTAAAGGACTTTCTAATTGATTACCTAACCATATGATGTCTTTTTGTTTTGCTCAAATTCGTTCTAGCTTTTGGTGTCTAATCGATGAAATTGACATTTGCCATTTCAGAAGAGAGAAATTGAAAAATCCCATAACTTCAATTGTGTTAGCAATTGCTTTTGTGTGTGAATGACTTTGCTAATCACTATCAACACTCTCAATTATCAAATGTTAATTACCGACCATCATGTGATATGTTATCTATATTACCTTTTATAGCCAACGCAGATTACATTTAAATCAATTCACTAATCCTAAAACCGTTTTAGAATTAATATGGTCGTCACTCTTGATGGATGTAGGTTCTGATATCGTTTCAGACCCTAATTCGGGCATTAACTCTATAACTCACTAATTTCGGCATTAACTTTGTAACAGTTACAGAATATTATAACAGGCATTTATTTGTAACCATCGTAAGTCTTTATTCTGGGTATTAACTTTATAACTGTTATAGACATTTAATTTGACTGTTACATCCAAAACTGTTTCAGAGCATTAATTGGGCATCAACTTTGTAACTGTTACAAATATAATATTACTATTTCAAAATTATATAAATATATATATCTATAATAAAATTAGAAAAATCCAAAACTAATTTACGTTTTGCAAAAAAATCAGAAAAAGCCCAAAAGATAGCTCTTATTCCCAGAATTGACAACAACCTAATCCCCAACGTTGTCTTATGAATGAGTCAAGCGAGGGACACACACCAAAATACCCTCTCGAATGTTGACAGAATCTAAAGAAAACCCCAGCAGCAACAAGGGATCGAGTTTTGGCCATTCGATCTTTGGAGTAGTTGGGGGTCATCTTTAAGTGAATAGACTTTCCGAGGATATTTTTATGTGAGATATTTTGATCGACGTTGTTCTATTTTTTTTTTTTTTTTTGGGTGGTCCGATCGTATATACATGGGCTAAGAATTATCGCATATAAAGAAAAAATAATATCATGGACATGTCACAACACCTTTGATTAATTAAAAGTTGACCCAAAAATTATTTAGAAAGTCTTAACATTATAAGGGAGAAACACTTGATAGATACACCACGTCACTCCATTTTTCTTCATTTTGTTGCTCCCATTAGTTGGTTGATTACAAATATAATTACCAATTCATTTGATGAGCTTACATCTCGCGCCCACATCTACCCCTATCTTGTACTCGAACCCATGTCGGACTCACCATACAGGGTGAAAGAAAGAGCGGAGGAAACAAGGGTCGAAGCGATCGCGAAACAGTACCCTAGGGAAATCTTATAACACTAGTATATATCACGAGAACAAGGTATACGGGTGACAATAATGTTTCAGATTTATATCAGCGGTGACAGAGAGAATGTAGACACAAGGAGCAACGAATAAAACGAGAAGGCGATCCTTTCCATGGAGTTCCTAGGAGCAGGCAACCATGGTGCGGCTGTTCGTGTTTGTTTCGATAGACAAGAATTCACACCTAAGTATATTATGATCAAAGTCTGATCGTAATGGAAGTAAAAACATTTTGAAACATATTTCCAAAGCATTTTTCTGCATTTTAATAAAAGCAGACAAAAGAGATAAACAGACTAATCATATTAACCTTGTATCGTGCTCTAAATTTGGTTTAGACGTTTCTTTGAGTTCTGATCACGAACGTTTAATGTCCTTGCAACATTGGTTCTAATATTCTTTAGACTCTGACCATGAACGTCTAACGCATTTTTGGTAACACTAGTTTTGATGTTTTTGGAATATTGACCACGAACGTCCGATGCCTTCTAGCAATGCCGGTTCTGATGTTCTTTAGATGTAGAACGTATGATCTCTTCGTAACGTAGGCTTTGACATTCTTTAGATCGAGCCCCACAATTGTTGGGCTTCTAGTTCAGACATACCGCCAATTTTCACATTGAACAAAATAGAGAAATTGAGAGATTTCATAACTTCAATTGTGCTAGCAATTGCCCTCGTGCATGAATGACTTTGCTTATCACTATCAACACTCTCGATTTTCGATTGTTAATTATTGATCATCTTGTGATCTGCTCTCTATATTACCTTTATAGCCAACACAAATTACATTTAAATCAGCTCACTAACCCTAAAACCATTTTAGAATTAATTCGGCCGTGACTCCTGATGGATGTAGGTTTTGATATCATTTCAGACCCTAATTCGGGCATTAACTCTATAATTGTTACAGAGTATTATTCCACACATTTATTTGTGACCATCATAACTCTTTATTCTAGGTATTAACTTTATAACCATTACAAATATTTAATTTGACCGTCACATCCGAAACTGTGTCAAAGCATTAATTGGGCATCAACTTTGTAACTATTACAAATATAATATTACTATTTCAAATAAAATTAGAAAAATCCAAAAATAATTTACGTTTTCCAAAAAAATCAGAAAAAGCCCGAAAAATACCTTTTATTCCCCAGAATTGACAACAACCTAATTTCCAACGTTGTCTTGTGAATGAGTCAATCGTGGGACACACACCAAAATACCCTCTCAAATGTTGACAGAATCTAAAGAAAACCCCAACAGCGACAAGGGATCGAGTATTGGCCATTGGATCTTTGGAGAAGTCGGGGTCGTCTTTAAGTGACTAGACTTTCCGAGGATATTCTTACGTGAGATATTTTGATCGACGTTGTTCTATTTTTATTTTGGGTGGTCCGATTGTATTTCCATGGTCTAGGAATTATCACGTATAAAGAAAAAAATAATATCCTGGACATGTCACAACACCTTTGATTACTTAAAAGTTGAACCAAAAATTATTTAGAAAATCTTAACATAATAAGGGAGAAACACTTGATAGATCGACCACGACACTGCATTTTCTTCATTTTGTTGCTCCTACTAGTCGGTTGATTACTAATATAATTACTAATTCATTTGATGAGCTTACATCTCGCGTCCGCATCTACCCCTATCTTGTACTCGAACCCATGTCGGACTCGCCTTACGGGGGTGAAAGAAAGAGCAGAGGAAACAAGGGTCGAAGCGATGGCGAAACAGTACCCTAGGGAAATCTTATAACACTAGTATATATCACAAGAACAAGGTATGCGGGTGACAATAATGTTTCAGATTTATATCGGCCGTGACAAAGAGAATGATAGACACAAAGAGCAACGAATAGAACGAGAAGGCGATCCTTTCCGTGGAGTTGCAAGGAGCAGGCAACCATGGTTGGTGTTTGTTTCGATAGACAAGAATACACATGTAAGCAAATCATGATCAAAGTCTGATGGTAGTGGAAGTAAAAACGTTTTGAAACATGTTTCCAAAGCATTTTTTTGCATTTTAGTAAAAGCAGAAAAAGAGATAAACGGGCTAATCATATGAACCTTTTACCATGCTCTAAATTTGGTTCAGATGTTTCTCTGAGTTTTGATCACGAACGTCTAATGTCCTTGCAACAGTGGTTCTAATATTCTTTAGACTCTAACCACGAATATCTAACGCCTTTCTGGTAGCACCAGTTTGGACATTCTTGGACCACAAATGTTCGGCAATACCAGTTCTAATGTTCTTTAGATGTAGAAATATGATCTCTTTGTAACGTAGGCTCTGATGTTCTTCAGATCAAGTGCCACAATTGTCGGGCTTCTAGTTCAGACATACTGCCAATTTTCACGGATATAGGTTCTGATATTGTTTCAGACATAATTCGAGCATTAACTCTATAACTATTATAGAGTATTATTCTAAACATTTATTTGTGATCGTCATAACTCTTTATTCTAGGTATTAACTTTATGATAGAATTGAGACTAAACCTAAAGTTGTTGGTTTTTTATGGGACAAAAACATTTTATGGTAGAATTGGAATTAAACCTAAAGTTATGAATTTCTTAGAGTGTTAGGCCTTTGAAATATACATGCTTGAGATTTTTTTTTTTTTTTTTTCAATAAAACTCCCCGTCAACTAGGAAGGCAAATGAGAAAACTCGATAAGCCCCAAATATTCCACAAGATCCCCGCCGCGAGGGCAAAACTCTCAACAGTCTAAAGTAATTTAGTTAAGTGCGATAGATCACTTACAGAGAAAACACGGATTTCGCATGCCAAACTTTCCCTAATCGAGTCTTGCCCTTTTCACATTTTTAATCGTGGAAATCTTCCTTTCGGGCACATGAAAGACGGCGTACTCCGGGAAAAGGTAGAACTCAACTTAGGCTTGAAAAAGAGCTTTGGCGAGTCCAAAAAGGAGACGTCGACTCTAAGAAAGCATTTTGCATGGAGGGAACAGCACATCCAACGCTCATCAAACCCTTCTTATTTATACCTGTCAAAATGCCGAGTAAGAAGTGAAGCAAACCCCACCTGGGTTTTCTTGCGCGAGTATGGAACATCTTGCCATGAAGCAATGAATCCTCTCCCTTGAGGCCCCTGAAGGGAAGCCAGGAACGGCACCTGGAAGAGCGTGATGCAACATGGGCACCTCGACGGCCTCCTCGCCCGCCACGTCTCTGTTGCCCCGGTCATCCAGTTCACTTCCGGTTCTCTATCTCGTTGTGCCAGTCGTGCTGATCTCGGCCGGCCTGTTCACTCTGGCTGGTTCTTGGGTCGAGCTCACCTTGCCGTGGAAGCTGAGAGTGGCTTTCGCCAGCTCGAGGAGCCACTGCCACCCTGTCTGCGATCAGGCCCAGCGGTCTGCCCCGCGCCATTGAATCTCCATGGCCTTCGAGTTATTCGGAAGAAAACCAAGCAGCTTTTGCCCCAGCAAGTGTAAGGATGGAATATACCTTTGTGCAAAATTTCCTCTCTCTTCTCTTCATTTTAGACACCCTGCATAGCCATGCTCTAATAATCCTCGGATGTTTTGCTTGTCCTTTCTATCAGGCGACCGAGAACGAGCCACGGACGGAGCAACCGGAACCAGATGAAACGGTCGCCATCCAGGAGCCTGTGAGGGCTGTCAAAAGATATAGCAGGTTAGGAGAAAAGGTGTTGGATTTGAGTTAAAAGCCAGGCCTTCTGTATGCTTTCACAGCCTGCTGATTGAGGCAGTCATACTCATTTGAGGGCATTTGATCACTTGGGGCAGGTTTGAGAGGCTAGAGGCCAGCCTGTCCCGGGCACGGTCCGCCATCAGGGAAGCCGCTCTGGTCCGGAACCTGACGTCGGTCCATGCCGACGCTGACTACATCCCCCAAGGACCGATTTACAGGAACGCCAACGCCTTCCACAGGTAAAACCGCCTCCTTCCCTGCATGCCGCTACTCAATCTTCCTTGTAATTCCCGATCAATTCCCCATAGCTCGACGCCATGAACCGCAGAAAAACTACGTGCAGGAGTTATCTGGAGATGGAGAAGCTGTTCAAGATATATGTGTACCAGGAAGGGGAACCGCCCATGTTCCATGATGGGCCGTGCAAGAACGTCTACTCCACGGAGGGAAGGTTCATCCATGAGATGGAGAGAGGCCACAACATGTACCGGACCACGGGCCCGGACGAGGCCCTCGTCTACTTCCTCCCCTTCAGCGTGGTCATGCTGGTCCACTACCTCTACGAGCCCAGGTCCCACGAGACACACGCCATCGGGCGGGCCGTAGTCGACTACATCGACGTCATCGCCGCCAAGCATCCGTTCTGGAACCGGAGCCTTGGGGCCGACCACTTCATGCTCTCTTGCCACGACTGGGTAATGATGCTGAACATCGCAATTTCAAGACCGGTCGAGAACAAGTCAATTTTAGCCGTTTGGCCTTCTTTGCACTAAAGCTTTTCGAAACCATAGTACGAAGTAACTAAGTGCATTACTCAAAGTCACTGCCCGTTTGGCCTTCTTTGCACTCAAAGGCTTTATTTCTAATATAGAATATATCATGTTAGCATGCCATGTCTCGGTTTCGCTAGCATCTTCGATCCTGCTGACGCCGCATTGGGCGATCCGTTTCGACTCTCCACAGGGGCCGCGCACTTCTTCCTACGTGCCCAACCTCTTCAGCAAGTCCATTAGGGTCCTGTGCAACGCCAACACCTCGGAAGGGTTCGACCCCTTTAAGGACGTGTCGCTCCCGGAGATCAACCTCAAGACGGGGGAGATCTTCGGCCTCCTGGGCGGCCCCTCCCCTTCCCGCCGCGGCACCCTGGCCTTCTTTGCAGGCCGCCTGCACGGCCACATCAGGTACTTGCTGCTGCAGGAGTGGAAGGACAAGGAGGACCCGGACGTGCGAGTGTACGACAAGCTCCCGCGCGGGGTCAGCTACGAGTCGATGCTGAGGCAGAGCAGGTATTGCCTGTGCCCGAGCGGGTACGAGGTGGCGAGCCCCAGGATCGTGGAGGCCATATACGCTGAGTGCGTGCCGGTGCTGATCTCCGATGGCTACGTGCCACCGTTCAGCGATGTCCTGAACTGGAAGGCCTTTTCTGTGCAAGTCCAGGTGAAGGACATTCCCAACATCAAGAAGATACTCATGGCCATTTCGCCGTCTCAGTACCTGAGGATGCAGAGGAGAGTGAAGCAAGTGCAGCGGCATTTCGTGGCCAACGGGCCGCCGAGGCGATACGACGTCTTCCACATGACCGTGCACTCCATCTGGCTCCGCCGCCTGAATATCCGGATCACCGACTCGGCTTAAACCGGCAAGCATGCCGAGTATGCGATCGGAAGGAGAGACTTGCTGCAGCTTTTTCTTGTATGTCTAGCATTGCAATTAGGGAAGAATTTAGTTAGTCTCATGGCCGTGAAACAGATTTTTGTGAATATCATGTTCTTGGATAGACTACTTGGAAAAGGACACCGCACTTCTTCTGTAGCAGCCCAAACGATGGCAAGAAACCACCTGGGTGGGATTTTCTGTAGTCAAAATGTTTACAATCATAAAGTTCTGAACAGTGCCAAAGTAAGATTGTATTGCAAAATTCACAGACCGATTGGACAATCTATCATACAAAATTAAATTCAATCCTAAATTTTTCAATTTTGTCAATATAATCATAACTTTGCATGAAATTTTAATGTAGTCATTTAGGTCAATGTTCACTAGAATTTGTTGACATGATAGTGTGCTGCGTAAGACCTTCAACAATGACCAAATAGCCACTTCATCGAGCTTTCAACAAAATTGGGTTGAAAAATACTAAATTGAAATTCACGCAAATGTTCAAGACAAAAACTGAATTGAGATCCATATGATAAGTGTAGAATCGGTTGTATAATTTCTCCTCAAAATTGGCAACCCAATGGAACAACAGGTATAGTATCAAGTATGTATCAACTAGGTTTTTATCCAAAGCAAGATTCTTAACAAAATAATAATTTTACATCAAAAATTAATAAATTAATAAATAGAAAGAAGAGAACTGGGGCGGGGATTTTCCTATCCGAAATTCACACACAATCCTCTATAAAACAAAACACGAAAAAGAAGAATTAATCCATTTTGCTCCTTTTATCTTTTTTGGGGTTTCGAGTCGGTTCCCGCCAAAAAAAAGAGAGAAAGCGTTCCTCTCGACACGCGTCTCCCGTGATTCCTCTCGCTGCCTGCCACCTCAGCCAGAAAGCTCTCCCCCGGCGATCTCTCTCTCTCTCTCTCTCTCTCTCCCTTCCTCATCGTCATCTCCATCTTCTTCGCGAATCTGTCTCTCTGTATCTTCGCCTCGGGAGCCGGGGATGGAGGTGCCCGTGGGGTTCCTGGCCAAGCTGTGGAGCCTCGTCACCTTCCTCCCCTTCTTCTTCTCCCTCTTCCTCCTCGGCCTCCTCAAAGGTAAACACATCTCCTCCACGCTACTGCTCGATCGAGAACAAAACGCGTCCTCGCGTTGCGTTTAAGCGAGACTCCCCTGTCCGCATCCGACGGTGGTGATTCGCCCGTTGTCTTTTTTTCTTTTTTCTTTTTTCGAACAGCCGCCGTGGTCGGCCCCGTCGCGGCATGCGTCGTCGGGATGGGGAACTCGGCTGTGGATCGCGCATCTCGCCTGGACTTACTACTGCGTCGCGAGGTAAAACGTTGCCGCCGGCGATTTCGCGAAATTTCGGGCTCCTCTGTTTTGTAATTTCGCGGTGGCGATGATTTCCAGGACCAAGAGGCTGGGCCTGATTCTGAAGGTTCTGGTGCTGACAATGCTGCCGGTGCCGCTAGTCCTCTGGCCGGTAGTCGGGATTGCGGGAAGCGTGCTGGGCGGAGTTGCGTACGGGGTCTTTGCTCCCTTGATAGCGACCTTCGAAGCGGTTGGGGAGAACGTGACGGACAAGCTCTGTCACTGCTTTCTTGTGAGTGCGCACTTTGGATGCCTAGTCTGGTTTTGCTTCTGGATGGTCCGCAGCGATTTGGAACGTGTGACTAGGAAACAGGGTGTTTGTGCTGATTTTCAGCACCGAAGATATTCTGAATTATAGTGTATCTCCAATACGATATGTAGAAAAATTGTCAACTGTTAGGGGTGCATTGAGTGATGATTATGAATAGTGGCCTGACAGAAGGTTGGCAGCTAGAGGATGCAATTTTGTGTGGATGACTCAGCGTTTTAAAAGCTTTGATTTGTGCGGCAGATGTCTGGCTAGTCACTGATAGGAGATGGTATCTCTGGTTACGATGGTATAAACTTAGCTGAAAAAAGAATTTAGAGAATCAGCTTGCATGAGTCCTTCTGTCATTGACCACTTTGCAGTTCTCTGCTAATTCCATAACACTTTTTTTTTTTGAGTCAAAAAACCCTTGCAACTTTAGACTTCAGTCTTAACAGTAAAGTCGTGAACAGTAAAAACTTCATAGCCCGGATGGAACTTAATTGTGAACTGCTTTTGAATTGAACAAGGATCGTCTTTGTTAATGTTTCTCTTTCATTCTGAATAATATATTGAAAGCAACAACTCATAAGATCCCCTGTAGTTTTTGGACACAAACCACCACTCTATGTAAACAATATTGTCCACTTTGGACACTAAGTCCTCACGGCTTTAAAACGCGTCACACAAATTAGAAGGACCTAAGTCTTATAAACTAGCCTCTAGACTCCCCCGAAGGGAAGTGGGACAGGAGATGCACCCCCACACTTGGGCCGTCACACTTTTTGTTTGGTTCTTATATGCACTAATCTCTTTCTTCCTGATAACCCCTTCCTTTAATTTCATGTGCAGTCTTTTGTAGTCCAGTTTGTGCATAAGGGGTGTTAAATCATCTCAAAAAGCTTGTTTATGGGGTTCTTATGGGACTTGTTTACATGTAATAGCTTGGATAGTACTTGGTATTGGTATTAGATAGAATGCAGCAGGAAATGTAACTGACTCCATTGAGTTGGGAAAAGCTTGGTGTTGGTTGTGTTGTTCTTATATAGTTGGTGCTTTCTCTTTTAATCTTTGCGTGGTAACTGTGAGTCCTTTCTTTCCAGTTATTCACTTTCACAACAATATGCAGTGCCTGTATCCCGATTATAAATATGGTTTTTATGGTACCAGGATGGTCTTTGGTCCACAGGAGAAGGAAGTTGCACTGCAGTATGAGACTTCACAGATTTCTGCTTCCAGTCCTACTTTTCATTTATGGATGAATTGAGAGAGAAAATACAACCAGATGAAAAGCCCATGGACATCAAGTAAAACTTTACCTTTCTATCTTGCGACAATATGCAATATGGCAACTACAGGGCATTCACATTACAATATTATCTTTAGGTTATCAAAGTTGCCTGCTTCTTTTTTGGTGAGTCTGATTGGGGTCGTGGTAGATGTTCCTTCATTCATGGCTGTTGCCCTGGTGAAAAGTCCGTATATGTTGTTCAGAGGGTGGAAGAGACTGCTGGAAGACCTGATTGGCCGAGAAGGACCATTTTTAGAGACAGTCTGTGTCCCATTTGCAGGGCTTGCCATAATTTTGTGGCCTCTTGCCGCTGTTGGAGCTGTGACAGCAGCTTTCCTTTCTAGCTTTTTTCTGGGGTTATATAGTGGGGTAGTTGCCTATCAGGTACTAAAAATCTGCCACCTTGTGAAACATCCTTCTATTTGAACAATTCTGCATCAGTGTGTTGATAGCTTTTCTTTATCCTCAAGTTTGATCTGAACAGAGATACCTAATTCCACGAGGATTCGCTTCGAATGGGAGTGGCATACATTGTGTCGGTTGTCTCATTGTTCAATGAGTATGTTAACGATTTACTTTACCTGCAAGAAGGGTCTTGTCTGCCAAGGTGCATTTGTGATCTTCTTTCATTTGATCATTCATGGTTGATAATCTGTGAGGAATTGTTCTATTACAAATTGATGTTTAAGTTTGAGCTACCAATTGACAGCCAGGCCCAAATATCGTCGAAACATGAATGCTAGCCTCGAGAGAAAGAATTCCAGCATCAACAAGGGATCAAGGGATGGCAAAGGAGGTCCATACTTATCAAAGCTCTATTCACAACAGTCAAGAACATTGAAGCAGGCAATCCAACAGTATAGGCCAGTGCAAGTGAGAATAATAGACATACCACCTCAATCATCTTTTCAATATGATGCTCACCAACAAAAATCTTATCTCTGCAGGTGTGGGATTGGCTCTTAAATCATGTGAGGTTAATGGTAGGATACTTCTGCATGAAGCTTTGATCGATGTTAAGACATTGAGGTTAATGGTAGGATACTTCTGCATCAAGCTTCCTGCTTGGTCAATCTTACAGTGTCTGCTAGCTTCGGCTAAGTCAGAGACTGACGGTTTGCTCATCTGTACGTCTATCAAATCTGAGTATTTCCTTTGTGGAATAGGAATAGTCCCATGTCATTTTAATGACTTCTCACAAATGTTTCAAATGGATTCACAGTTGATGATGTGGAGCTTACAACGATGAACAGTCCGAGGGACAGGATGTTTGAGTGGTTTATTGGGCCTTTGTTGATTATCAAAGAGCAAATCAAGAGCCTTCGGTTAACTGAAGCCGAAGATGCATGCCTTAGAAAGCTAGTCATGAGGTGCAAAAATGAAAAACCCGAGTGGGACAATACTAGTTTTCCATCAGATGACAGTGTGAGAAGGGCCCAATTGCAAGCCATAATTAGAAGGTATTAGTATGCTTTCAATTTCTTGCCCCTAGGATAATGGGTAATACAAAAACATACGCTATCAAACTGAATGTGCCGTGTCGTATTTGATTCGGCCCATGCTGTCCCCCCCTCACCTACTTGAAATCGAAAGGCTGATGGAATCCGTTTCTTTCATGCATTTACTTAATGGTTGCAGACTGCAGGGATCGTGGCTTCCATGTCCCGACTGCCGACTTTTAGACGCCAGTTCAGAAATTTGGTGAAGGTGTTGTCTATGGAGGCTGTCCCCGCTGCTTCCTCAGCGAACCGAGTGGGAGGCATAGGCATCTCAAAATATGGAAATGGTAGGGATAGCTCCACAGGAACTGCCGATGGAGAGGAAAGAGAAGCAGGCCCGTCAGCATGCCCGATGGGATCGTCTAGTGACTCTTTTTGCTGCGCGTGATTTAGACTGTATGTAGATGGTCATGCACTGTCAATAGTTTGGCAGCATTAGGATCGGTTTTGGATTGAACCAGCAACTCAATTTACCAAGGTATGTACATAAGTATTCGGGTCGGCTAATGTTTTGGGTCACTTGTCTCGTGCTTTGGCCAAAACTTGTGGTCAGAATGTCGGACTTCTCGGCCAAACGGCGGATTTGCATATAGGTGAGGAGATACTTTTCAAGCCTAGCTTTCTTTAAGTCGGATAGCTAAGAACAGAAATGCTAGTTTTCTACAAAAGTTTAAGGTGTTTTTATTTTACAAAAAAACTCATATAAATGGATGTATTTTCATGGAAATTATTCTAAGGAAAATTCTTAATTTTTATTTATTTGATGGCTTAGAAAAAGTGATTTTATTTTTATTAGAAGGAAATTACTGTTCTCATCTGATTTAATTTTGTTGTTTTCACTTCATGAAAGATGTTTTTTTTTTTTTTTTTTTTTTTGTAAATTTATTAGTTTTGAGGAAGTCGAAAAATAATTTTCGAAAATAGATTTTTCTTTAAATAAATGGACCTTAAAAATATGATAAAATAATACTTGGCGATTTCTTGTGGAGCTTACACGTGAGGTTGATCATTTTTCTTTCGCCGAAAGAAAAATAAGCCGGGACTGCTGTTGAACAATTAGCTTAGCTGCCTTAGCAGATTTATCCAGAGATGATATGAGCTTTGGTTAGCTGAATTCAAGCAAAAGCAAAATTGGTTTTTTTTTTCGCCATCTTGTAAAAAATTATTTATTTTTAAATCATTAAAGATTATAAGAGTTTAAATGTTGAAAGAAATGAATCGCAAAATTTTGATGAGTAAAATGTAAAATTGCCCCTTCAAACAAATTAGTCATGTTACTACTTCAGAGAGTAATGTCGAGTGTCCATGCTGCGATTTCTAACCTCCGTATTCAACTCATGTAGGGCTTGAGACAATTGTCATTCTCTTTTGAATAGCTGAATAGATAATATATTTATCTACAAGAAAAATCAACACAGACGAAATTCAAACTAAATCAATATTTTTTTTTTTAGCTAGTAAATATCATTCCATTCATAAGTTATAATTATAAATAAAGAAAATTACAAATAAATGCCTGAAGAGTCTTCATTTTCTCAAAACAAAGACTTGAAATGGATATTATTTTAGATAAATATTTGAAATGCTCTCATTTTCTCAATTAAAACTTTGAAGTGAGTCTTGACTTGTTTTAAATAAAAGTTCCAAGTATCCATATCAATCTTTAAAAAAATGACCCTAAACTAATCGGTAATGAAGGACAATTTTGTTTTATAAAATTTTTAATATTTTCCCTTTTTCTTTTTTTTCTTTTTTCATAAAAAATTTTTAAAAAAAAAACACGGGTGAGTTGTGTTTTTCCTTTTCTTTTTAAATTTTTTTCTTAATTTTTTTAATATAATTTAACTTAAATTTAACTTGCGTTTTGATGGAAATATTTTATTGGTAAGTGAGGTTATGCCATAATTTGAAACAATTATGATTACTTTCAAACCCTTTCTTTGAATTAATATTGCATTGTTATTTGAAATTCTTATTTGAAATAAGATTCACTCAAATCTTTATTTGAAAAAATGAAATTATTTCGAAATTTTATTTGGAATTTTCTCATTTAAATAGGTTACTTTTTTTTTTAAAAAAAATTCCTTAAAATTAATATGGTTTTTTTTTTAAATGGAAAATTGTTTTCGAAAGAAAAGGAAAAAAGCTGCCATCGGTTTTCCCTCCCTTTTCAAACGCACGCCGATCCATCATTTATTTCCCTCTCTCCGCCCCAGCGCTTCCTCGTCTCCTCCTCTTCCCCCTCTCTCTCTCTCTCTCTCTCTCTCTCTCTCTCTCTCTCTGCCCCTCCGATCGAACTCGGAACCCCCCGCCGGCCGCCGGAAATGGCGTGGAAGGACCTCCCCTCCGACGAACCCGCCGCCAACACCGCGGTCTCGCCGCCCGGTGGAAGCGGCCCCGCCGCGTCAGCTTCGCCGACATGGAGATCACCTCCGTCCACATCTTCAAGCGCAACGAGGACTACTACGACGCCACCCCTCCCTCCGACCCCAACCCCGACGGCCCGGGCTCCGCCGACGCCGGGGAGGCGCGGCCGCTGTTCAGGGATCTGGGGGACCACAGCGACAACTCGAGGGAGCTCACGCCGAGCGGGGAGTACGGGAAGGAGGACGCCGATGAGGTCGGGGTCAGCAGGAAGTCGTTCCTCAGGCCGATTGGGTCGCCGTCTCCCGGGAGCAGCACGTTCGGCTCCGCGACTTCGAATGGCGGTGAGTTGATTCGGGTTTTGCATTTCGAGTGCGATTCTTAGCTTAGCAGAGGTTCGGCTTTAACAAGAACATGGTATGCCAGGTACATTCAATGGACTGGCTTCCCAATTGGATTTGTACTACCGTGCAGCGATGATGTTTACATCATTAATCATCTTAAGTTCACAGTCTTGGTGAATGAGCGCAGAAGCTGCGGCTATGACATAACAGATTTTGACTCGCCATTGGTCTCTAAGGGTTATGAACCGGCACCACCGTTTGAGATTGTGGGCTTCACTGTGGCTCCTTGCAGTGTTAAACATGACCAGGAATACATGAAAAAGCTCGAAATGTACGACAACATAGATTCAATGGAATGTCCCTCCGATCTCGAGACATTGCAGGCTGTGAGGGAGAACGATAGGATATCCTTCACTTATGAGGTTCAGTTTGTGAAGAGCGATATCCACTGGCAATCTCGTTGGGACATTCATTTGAAGCAGAGATATTCGCGAATCCGTTGGTTCTCAGTACTCCGTTCTCTGATGACCATCCTTCTCTTAACTGGTATTGTCTTCGTGATATTCCTGAAGACAATATCTAGGGAACTTGCAAAATGTCGGGGACTCAATAAGCAGGCTGAAGCACAGACCCATGAGGAGCCTTCGGGTTGGAAGCTTCTTGCCAGCGATGCATTCAGGGAGCCGAATCACTCCAGGCTTCTCAGTGTGATGGTTGGAACTGGGGTCCAAATCACACTGACCGGATTTGTGACTGTAACTATCGCAGCCTTCTGCTACTTGACACCCGATGCTCGAGGATTGATACTGACATTAATACTAACTGTCTACTCTTTTTGGGGAATTGTTGGCAGGTACATTGGTGTGCGAAAGTAGAGAATGCTGAAAGGAAGTATTGATGGTTGGAAGTCAGTTTCGTGGTTGATCACATTTCTCTTTCCAGGAATCGTCCTAGTACACGTCGTGCTCAACTTCATAAAGAGGGTCAACCATAGCAGCACCACTATTTCCATCTCCACGTATGTCGCCATTCTATTGTACTGGTTCTGCATTTCAGCGCCAGTCACCCTGTTTGGAGGACTCCTAGTGACCTGGGCCAAGGCTATCCAATATCCTGTAAAAACCAATCACATTCCTAGGGAAATCCCGGCTTGGACACTCCCCTCGTGGCTCTTAGTTCTTGGTGCTGGGATGATCCCGTTCGGCACACTCGTTACTGAACTCATCTTCTTTCTGAGTAGCATTTGGCTTGGTAGGTTCTACAGTTCGGGGACCCTCTGCATTTGTCTTCTGTCCCTTGTTAGTCTCTGTGCTGAAACTTCCATGATCATTATTATCGCAATCTACAAGCTGAGGACTGAAAATGGTGGTGGAAGTCTTTCTGTGCTTCCAGTTCGGCTTCCCTCTTTGTGTTCATGTACTGCATCAATTACTTGGTTTCTGACCCGAACGGTTTGAGCGGGCCTCCATCAGTCACAGTTTATGTCGGTTACTTGCTCATCATGGCGATAGCAGCCCTGCTATCAACTGGAAGCATTGGTTTCCTCACTTCGTTATACTTTGTGAATGCTCTCTTCTCATCAACAGAGATCTGAGTAGAGTCGACTTTTTCCAATTTCATCCATTGCTTGAGCTCCTTGCTTTGGGAAATGCTGACATCACCTCAATCGATATAGTAACGTCCTACTTTATTATGTATGGCCTGCCTGCCTTTGTCATGTTTCACTGTCGGAATAAGCACGAGATTTTTGTAAGTAGCTTAGAATGCGAATGGTAACGTTTCTGTTCTTTTTTTGTTCCGGGGAATAGAAACAAAAACAAGTGTTTTTGTTCCGAGAAACAATTTTTGAACAAAAGAACGCGTTTGGTAACGTTTGGTCCGGGAATAAAAAATGAATAGAAACACGTTTTGTAAATTTTATTCTTTTTTTTCTTTTAATTTTTTAAAAAATTTTATTTTATGTTTCATTTTTTCCTTTCTTTTTTTATTTTTTATTTTTTCGGCCGACAGCCTCGCCAAGCCACGGCGAGGCTTGCCGGCCCTCGGCGAGGCCGAGCCTCGCCGTGGTTGGGCGAGGCTCGGCCTCGCCAAGCGCGCCGCCACCATGGCTGAGGCTGGCGACCGGCGAAAGAAAAAAGAAGAAAAAAAAGAAGAAGAAAAGAAGAAGAGAAGAAGAAGAGAGAGAAGAAACGTTTCTTCGTTTTTGTTTCTAGAGAAAGAAACAACAAATTGTTGTTTTTTTTGTTTTTGTTCTTATTTCGTTCCAGAAACAAAAAAAAAAAAAAAAAAGAACAGAAACGCAACCAAACGTGTTTCTGTTCTTTTTTTGTTCCCGGGAACAAAATCCGTACAGAAGTGTTTCGGAAACGTTTCTTAGAAACGTTTCCATGCACGCCCTTAATGTTTCAAAGTAATGTATTCCCATCTATTGCACACATTTCCACTTCCATGGCTGTATCATCTGACAATCAAGTATGGAGCTTTACTATTAACAGTCTTCTTTGATCTGAAGGTGCCAATTGGTAGCTCTGCAGGAATGGCAAAAATAGAAAGAGAGGTGGATGATGATGCGCTCTGTCGGCCATTTAGCAGATAGATAGCACGCATGAGCAACTCAGAACCGCACATGTGTTCATAATAATAACCTATTGATGTTTAGACGAATAAGTAAATAATGCTGAACCAAGTCTCTCCACAAAACTTATAATTCAGTGATTCCACAATTGAGTATATGGTACATATAAAAAGCACCATTCATAAAGAGGCTCAACATCAATTTTAACCAGAAGGCCATTCTCTAGAAACTACAGGAACAGCCCTTGAATGCCCTTAACAACAATAGGACTCCTTGCACGGCCTTGAAAGACTTCTTTTCACGGAACTTCTTAACCTTCAGGTGGAAAAGAACTGAAACAGTGAAACTTCATTTGTCTGTAGAAACGATGCTTGGTAGCTCCCTAGAGAGCCAACATTCTTCATAGTTTGAGCGACACCATGATTGATCTTTACATATTGCAACCTTCAAGTGGAGGATTGGAAATGGTGGTGAAAGTGTTTCTATGCTTCCGGTGCGGGCTTTGATCTATGTGTCCACGTACTGCATAGCCTCCCTGTCACAGTTTATGTCGGTTACTCACTCAGTGGCAATAGCAGCCCTGCTACGACCGGTAGCATCAGTTCCCTCATTTCCTTCTACCTCATTAATGTTCCTTTCTACCTCATTCACCGTATCATACAATGCCTTTGTCATGTTGCACTGCCAAAAGTGGGACAAGAAGTATACGCCAACTCTTATTGTATTAAAACCATGTGTTCTCTTCTATTTCACATATTTCGGCCGTCATATCTGCATCAGGTGACAATCAAAGAGGGAGCTTTGTTAAGAGACATTGATTTATCTCAGCCCATTGAGTCTTCTTTGAACTGACTGGCTGATTAGTTGTCCAAGCAAAGGGATAATCTTCTGAAACTTCAGTTTTCCAAACTGTTGGAATGTGTGATCCAATTTCTAGAAGCTTCAAGATTGATATTGTCTAGAATTATTGAGAATGGAGGTTGCTAAATGAATCTAGAAGATTCATGTGGGAATGCAAGCAAGTAGAAATCTCTAGAAGAAGAATAGAAGAACTACAATCTAGAAATTTCTAAATGAACTCTACATGGACAACATTCTATAGAAATCTAGAATGTTGTACTAAGGTGGTGATTCACGCCTATAAATAGGCATGTAATTTCATCATTTGTTGTGGGTGAGAGGTAAACCCTCCACCTTGTGTGTGTGTGAGGTTTAGACCTCCACCAATCTCCATCAAACTATTTCCTTCAACTAATGAAACTATTTTCCCCCATATCTCCATGTCCTATATCATTTAGTTATCAAATCCTGTCCCTTGTCCATCCTCTATAAACTACACCATACACTTGCACACTCTACTAACCAAAAAACTATAACTAATACCAAAACCATGCTTCCGCGCACGTTTAAATTTTAACATGGTATCAGAGCCAAATTACGCCCAGGTTTGTAACTGAGCCAGGTGTAAGGGATCATGAAGCCAGAACCAGGCATGTCGGATGGTTATGGGCGTTTGTCATCACCATCCTCAACTAAAAAGGCGAGAGCCCGAGTGAGAGCCAACAGAGCCAGAGCCGGAGCCGGAGCCAGGATCAAAGGCCAGAGCCCGAGCGAGAGCCAACAGAGCCAGAGCCGGAGCCGGAGCCAGGATCAAAGGCCAGAGCCCGAGCGAGAGCCAACAGAGCCAGAGCCGGAGCCAGAGCCAAAGCCTACGAGAGCCAGAGCCAGAGCTCGAGCTTACAACTACAACTAATAGCATTTTGATGCCCCGAGACGTATGGGACATCATTGAAGAAAAGAAATGCACATTGAAAGCAAGTGCAAGTGGTTCGACAAAAGAATACAAGGGATCGTGGACAAAGAGGGGATAAAAGACATGGGACAAACTACAATAGCCGAAGTATCCCGAAATTGGATCAAGGGGGAGTGTTGGAATGTGTGATCCAATTTCTAGAAGCTTCAAGATTGATATTGTCTAGAATTATTGAGAATGGAGGTTGCTAAATGAATCTAGAAGATTCATGTGGGAATGCAAGCAAGTAGAAATCTCTAGAAGAAGAATAGAAGAACTACAATCTAGAAATTTCTAAATGAACTCTACATGGACAACATTCTATAGAAATCTAGAATGTTGTACTAAGGTGGTGATTCACGCCTATAAATAGGCATGTAAGTTCATCATTTGTTGTGGGTGAGAGGTAAACCCTCCACCTTGTGTGTGTGTGAGGTTTAGACCTCCACCAATCTCCATCAAACTATTTCCTTCAACTAATGAAACTATTTTCCCCCATATCTCCATGTCCTATATCATTTAGTTATCAAATCTTGTCCCTTGTCCATCCTCTATAAACTACACCATACACTTGCACACTCTACTAACCAAAAAACTATAACTAATACCAAAACCATGCTTCCGTGCACGTTTAAATTTTAACACAAACAATGGATGAAGAGAAGCCGTAGCAGGATGTTCACGCAATAAATGAAGAAGAGAACTGAGCACCTCTACAGATGCAAAGTATGCTTGCATGCCTAAAATGCACAATGCTCTCATTATAAAGACCGATTAGCATTTAGATGAATAAAAAATTTATCTTCATCCTAGTTTCTGAATTAATAAATTTTGAGACCTTATAATTTGCAAACTTTTATTTTAAATTCATGAAGCACCGTTCGTGAATAGGATTGACATCAATATATAAGAACGCCATTTTTCGGCACTATAATAACAGTCATCAGATGGCTTTCACAACAATAGGACTCCTCACATAATGTTCGGTGTCCGACCATATCAGCTCGCCAAACGAGTAGTCCCCAGTCACACTGGCTCCTTTCGCTTTCAGCACGACCTTGAAAGACTTCTTTTCATTAATCTTCTTGAACTTCAAGTAGGCTGGCTTGACAAGAACCGAAACTCCATTCGGTTCCAGTATCGACGCCCTGTAGGTCCCTGGCAAGCCAACATTCTTCACAGTTCGAGTCACCGTGATTGATCCCAAGAGCTTAGGAACCGTGATCGAAGGATAGTTGAAGTCTAGAAGACCAATGCGTTTTGAACAATTGTAGGCACCATCAGAGAACAGCGAGATCTGCGTTGCATTGTAGCCTAGAGAACACAAGAAGTTGAGATAATCTTTGATGCCCAGATCATAGACCAGGCCAGGGTCCATAGCACGGTTGGGTTGGATGTGTCCAGCTCCGTAACTGAATGGAGTCGCCTTGTAGTAGGAGGCATTGATGATCGATTCCATTGCATTATCTTGTATCGTTGCTGCAAGCAAACAGATAGGGGGCAAAGATCTATCAATACGTTACGCATCTTGGAAACACCTATCAAGCCCCAGGCTAGTTAGTCATGACAATAATATGTACAGGTTCGGTTCGCATTGTTTTCAGTGGAGATTGCAAGAGCGGCGGGTTTGTCATTTTCACTCCCCTAAGGTTCAGGGTGCCCATCAGACATAGCAGTTGAGCTCAGAATGTAGTCGAAGTATATCATTCACTCATACTCACCACTCGTCATGATTGCCGATCGAATTGCAGCAGGACTCCATTCTGGATGTAGAGTTTTCAGAAGACCAGCAACACCGGAAACATGAGGACACGACATCGAGGTGCCCGAGTCAGCATTAAAAGGGACCCGGCGTTTATCGACTTCCTCATTTGTCGGCCCCGCTGCTTCAGTGTAGGCAGCTATGACGCTGACTCCAGGTGCAGTAATATCCGGCTGGTCATAATCATGTCAGTAACTCAACTCTCTATTGTTACAAAAGCAGCGTGACTAAATCGGCGATGAACCTTCAAAGTACCTTTAGAATTTCGGGTGTGATGGTGTTCGGCCCCCTTGAGGAAAAAGCCGCCATGAGTGGAGATGGCTTCACGCCCAAATGTGTCACTACGCGTGTGATCTGAGCAGTGGGAAACCTGTCGCAACGAAAGGTTGTGTAAACGCATCAAATCACGCGGACAGAAGTTATGCCGGCCTCATGAGCTCGACCAAGAACAACATTGCGCCTTGACAGAATCTGTCATTAGGGTGCAAAAGAGGAGCCTGTGTGCACTTACTTAGTTGATTTGATGTAACTGAAGATGGCGGCGCCATCATCATAGTTGACGTGAGACGCGGGAAGTAAATGTGGGTCCGCTAAGATTTCGTTTCCCGAGAGGATACTGTTGGCAAGGACCATCCCAACCGCGCCGGCCAGAAAGGCCTGCCCTCCCTCGTAGACCGTTGCGTAGTCTCCTTCTAAAAGGCAAACCAGGATATTCCCCTTCACCTTCCTCGGATCAAGCGTTCCTTCCTTGCAGAATAGCCTGTCTTATGCAACCATAAACGAATCCTAGTTAGCAATGGAGTATATACCGAGCTAAGCAAAAGAGGTAAATCGACGGGTTCGGCTGCTAACAGTAATTGCAAGATATTGATCCTTACGCTTCATGGGCTGACACATGGGACAATCTAGCATCCGCTGCGCTGATCAGCTTGTAGAACTTGCCTCCAGGCAAGGATTTCGGTGATAAGCTCGCACCCTTCGGGGTAAAAGGAGAAAGGAAAAGGACACATATTTACAGAATTAGCAGTTTGCTGAAATCGGAAACGCATTCAACACCGATTCACACAATCAAAATCCCGGGGCGATGCGACAAACGGTAAAACAGGCTTTATCTCTTGTCCAGATTAGCTAACAAGTCGACGAAACGATTAAGGGTCATGCTCGATGAAGTATTGCTAATCATCTCGCGGACGTTCGTCATATGAATATGCGATTTCCAGTGCATTCGTATAGTTTTTCAAATTGGTAATGCGTGTGTCAAACCCTAAGAACAGCTTCACCGATTGAGAGAGAGAGAGAGAATCTGACCTTGAATCGCCTATGATCGCCAATCACCACGTAGTTGGAGAAATCCCTGTCCATGGTGCTTGCCGCCACCGTGATCACCCAAGGCGAGATGTTCACGACCGTCCCGTCGCTGGGCCCATCATTCCCGGCCGAGCAAACCACGACGATGCCATTCTTCACGGCGTGGAAGGACCCGATCGCATTGCTGTTTTTGAACAGTGGGGAGGGGTAGTCGCCAAGGGAGACCGAGAGGACGTCCACGCCGTCGTGTATGGCGGCATCGAAGCCGGCCAGGATGTCCGCGTCAAAGCATCCCGGCCAGCAGACCTTGTAGGCGGCAACCCGGGCCTTCGGGGAGCCGCCCTTGGCCGTGCCTCGGCCGTAGCCGTAGACACTGGCTCCGGCGACGAAGTTGCCGCCGGCAGTGGAGAGGGTGTGGGACCCGTGGCCGTAGTTGTCGCGGGGGGTGTCAAAGGAGGCGTTGAGGGGCCCCGCCACAGCGGCCAAGCCTTTGTTGAAGTATCTGGCGCCGATGAGTTTCCTGCGGATCGACGATTCCGTTGGCGGGAGTTACCTTTGCATTTTCTTTTTTCAAAATCTATGTCCAAAGGGAATGTGTACAAATAAAATAAAACAGAAAGATAAAAGAAATTGAAAAAAGGGTTGCCAAATTAATGTGTGAGAAGGAGATTTAGAAATAAGAAAATTGCTTATTTACAAATTCCATTTTGCTTATTGAAGAAAAACAATGAAAAGTTAAAACATTGAGAATGATTCATACTCTCCATATACAATTTTCGGCCTCAAGTGTTGGAGTCCGAATGGTATAGTGCTAATTAAATTTCCATGCACCGAAGTAGATGTATAAACATTGTTCGGTCAAAATTAGGTCGCTTGCCTCATGTCTTAAGGAATCATTTTCGTTAAACCTCCATTTATTTGTCGAAAAATAAATAATTTTAAAAAAAAATTCCTAGAAGTGATCGCCTACCAAAAAAAAAAAAAGAAATGAACGGAAAATATTTCCGTTCATGAAATAAGTTATAAATGAGAAACAGTAGGAGCTATAGACTAGAATTCTTCTTATTTGGCCGAACGATATTGCCCACTAGTCAAAGTAGCTGAAGCAAGATATGGAGAGCAAAAAGGCAGTCAACGAAAACCAAAGTCAACAATTATGGGTTTTTGATATCTTTTACCTAACTTGATTTTTCAGACAAAAACAAAAGTTTGAAAAGAAGAAAGAAAAGATTGTTCGGACCCAAGAGCTGGTCAAAGCGAAATGGCGGAGCGAAATGAGAATTGTCCGTTTTGAAGGAAGACAAAAAATATCAGGTGATGACAATGAAGGTGGAGATGAAGATAGTCACGTCTCGTGAAAGTCGGCCAATTCTTGAGAAAAATAATAAAGGGAGGCAAAAAATGGTTTCATATGTCAAATCGATTTTTTTTTTAAAAGGGAACATGTTTAATTAGATAACATCTTCTTCTTTTTTTATGTTACCTTGTTATGTAACTCTATGCAGATGAACACATTTTCAGATAACTCGAACATCATTTGAGAAATTTACATAATAGACTTGGACCTAAAGAAAACCTTGATTTTCCAAAGGAAGGGTAAGTGGTTGTGCCACCAATGGTGTTACTCGAGCTTGACAAGGCCGAGTTCAAGCTTGACAACACCGGATATGGCATCATGAACCCTAATCGAATGTAGGGGTGAAGAGAGGAATTGACGTTGGGTGCTCTTGAAGTGGCGATGACATTGGACGGCGAAAGTCACAGCCAATAATTGGCAGGACAATACATCTTCAAATAAAGTTTTACTTTTTCTATTATAGATCCAAGAAAAAGGTAAAAATATAATAAAAGATCGATTCAACTTTATTGAGGAATGGATTAGATTCAATATTTAAGAAAAGTTTAAGGGCCATATTAAATAAATCAAAAGTTTAAAAATAACATTACACCTTAAGTTAAAGTTTAAAAACTATCACCATCATTATCCCTCCTTTAATCATGTCTGTAGGTTGCATCATACAAGTTGTTCGAAGAGTGTCTTATTTCTATAGATCAGTTTGCTTAAAAGAAAACTTTTTCCAATAAATTAATTTTTGACTTTCTAGTATATGGATGACAGAAAATTAATCGATATACAAAAAACGTTTTTCATAAATTGAAAACAACATGCTTAAATCGGGAAAAAACGACTTCCCCTTATGACAAGAAGAAAATCATTTTCCCTAAATCATCCAACAAATGAGAAATAACCATTTCCTTTTATCGCGAAGTTTTTAATAAAACAAAAGCAATCTAAGACCTAGTTTATAACCATGAAATAGTTCGAGTTAAAATAGGTCATAACATGGCCAACTCTATCTTAAAGAAATTTACCGTAAAAGGAAATACTTAAAGGACTTCGGACGCTACCACTAACCACAGTACCAAAAGATATATAATAGGAAAGTACCCTTTACCTTCTCGAAAGGAGGTGGGTGGAGAAAAGTAAGCGTTTTGAAAATGGCAACTTTTTTTTTTTTTTTTTTTTGTGTTTTTCCTTTTGGGGTTGAGCGAGGAAGGATAAGAAAGTGGGAGAGTGGGAGCAAGCAAAGAACCTGTTGCAGCGAAAGTGAGGATCCTTGTCGTTTTGGCATATTCCTTTCCACTTTGGAGGAATCGGTCCCAACCCCTGGTCGCTAAAGCTCTTGGATTCAGGCCACGCCCCTGCATGCGCCAAAACCCCAATCGATTACATTTTTTTTTTTTTTTCCCATTTTTTGCACCGAGGCTTGTCAATTCCAGGTCCAACATAGCAATAGCAGCAAAGAAATCAAACCCCACGTGAAGAGTATGCGTTTTTTCTTGACGTTTTTAATCATGTGGGTGCGCTTCACCTACTCCGGAAAAGAGGGTTCGTCTGGGGCAGCTTTTGTGGGGATTGTTCTCTGTGTATTTTATGGTTTTGGGCCCCGGCCGAGACTACCAAGATGTCAATTTAGGCTCTATCTCCATCCTTAGCATAGTACCACCTAAGGAGTTTTAGGCATATAGCTCCAGAATGCACAACGATATGTTCATATGTCTGAATTGGCTTTCACTCTTTACTATTAAAAAAAGAATTATTTTCGTATGTGGCTTTTGTAATTTGACTTGGATGAGATGTGGAATATCAAAAGCTCTTTTGAAGGAACATTCAAATTGAGACATGTAGAGCTAATATTAATAATTTATTTCCATATTTTTCCCAAACATTGAAATACTTCTTTTCGACCTAAATCTTTGACTGAAAGCAAAAGATACTCATTTTCTCCAAATTAAAACAAACGGTCTGACAATGTGCTGACTCAAAATTAGACTAGTCTTAAGACATGATGCATTTTCCTCCTAGTACCTTTGACTAGTATTCAAGATTTGATCCTCTCAAATGTGCATCTCTAACGTCTAAACATATATGTCATATATACAAGCATAACCATGTGCCACGCATTCGCAATTAGATCCACAAGAAGAGGATAGAGAATATGAAGATGATAGGCACCTCCAGAGCAAATTCCTCCACAAATTTTCATCATTATTTTCCCGTTTTGCATGCATTTTTTATGGACTTTCAATCATGCAGCTACACAGGTTGTGCTCCTCTAGTCAGCAAGCAAAAGACAACATCCTACAATTCTCGATTAAATAAAATTTTCCTCATGGGTCGAGGAGAATCTTTAAATTTTCGAGCAAAAGACAACATCCACACATGTCCATCATTAATGGCAGAATCTTATTATATCCACTAGTTTACTGAAAATTAGGCACATTGGAGTCTCGCTACCCATTTCTTTAATATCTACCCCTTTATATTATGGCTCAACCTGCATCATGTGCGTAGGTCAATAAGTTGACAGCACAAAGTCGGTAGCTTGTCAAATTCATTAGATGGGTATCGATAGTTATAATATGATACAGATTGAGACACGATGAAATTACGATCCGTCTTAGAGTGAAGAGAACATGCGCTGACCGAAGCAAGAACCGAACATGGAGAGTAAAGGAAAGTGGGAGATCTCGAAACATTAGCGTTTCTTTATGATAGATAAACGACCTGAAAGCCTTGCTCTGGTTGTAATGTAAGTCAGAGTTTTTGGGTTTCGCGGGACTTATATTATTTTCCGTCAAGAAAATATGATGTTAGACTAGATAAATGAATAAATAAATAGTGGGTCGAAGTGGCTTGCCTGTGTCCAGATTCCCAATGATGATATCTTCACCAAATCGAGCCTTCTTCCAAATTGACTCGGAAGGAATCACGCCGTCTTGCTCGAGGCCTAGAAACTCCCACGATCTTGTTGTGTGTAGTTTCTTGGCCTGGTTCAGAAAAACCGACACCACTCTTGGGTGCTCTGCCAAAGATTGGAAAACCAACAATAAGCATTCAAGATGGAAAAGAAAAACTAAGTGCCTCCTTGGCGGAAAAACGAAATTCGAACAATTAGAGTTGATTTATTTAGCAATGTGACGGGCTAAGTTTGGATTTTCAATCGAATATTATTGATACACTTGACGCACACGTCTCGCCAACTGCAATAGTCTTTCTCAAAGTTTCGTAGATGTGTAGAAACATTGCTCTTTTGTTAATTATTTGGAGGGTTTGCGCTAAAAAAAAAAATGCATAGGATGGAGCAACAAGCATTGTGGGAACCAAAGGTTGCGCGACTTGTCATCAAGAAGCGCAAGTTGCACTCCAAGTTTACGATAGAAGCAAACAAAAGGACTCTGCTGTTTTTGGTGGTCAAAACTCCAAACCAAGTGAGAAAAAAGGGGTCGGAGCTTACTGGCGATTTGGGCAGCTACTTCATCTTCAAGAGTTGCGGCGAAGCCATTGATGTGCCTCGTGTACGAATAGAAGATGGCTTCCTCGGCGTCGTCCCGGCTATACAAAACATAGTCATCAATGCGTACTATAAATCGATAAGAAGAAGTACAAGAAGTGGTTGTGGTGAACTTTATCTGCATCGAAATGCAATACCTTCCCAAGAAAGAGCCAAGAAACTCATGGTGAGACTCCGTCACTCGACTCAGGTCAGCCAATGAAGCGTCCGGGCCGTGCGAGTGAGATCCCAAGTAAACCACGTACGACTTCGATTCCACGCACACGGAGACACACAAAACAAAAAGAAAATATTCATGATGATGGTGATGATGAGATGATGATGGTGATATCTGTTAAGATACGACCATCTTCAAACCAAGACTAGAATGGAGAGATTCCATCGTTAACGGAACAGTGCGAGTAGGCTTTGAATGCTCACCTTTTTGGCAGCAAACGCGGGCGTCTGGTGCGGTGTTAACGAAAGAAGAAAGAGCACAAGAAGGTGAACGGAGAGGCTCATGGCAACTTCTCTCTGGAGGGCACTTGCATCACCCGCCCTGCAGGAACAATAGAAAAGAAGTGAAGATGGCTGTGTTCTTTATACAAACTTAGTTGGCACAATTATAAGTGACTGTGTACCACATGCATAACATCAACGCTTGCAAGGAATGTACTTTCTATTGACTCTATTGAAATTTGCCAACACCGTATCCGAAGTATCCAATAGATGTCAATTGAAAGAGTTTGTTACTTTCTTGAGGAATAAATTTTCAATAAATATCTAAATTCGAACTCTATATGATCTCATATATATTTAGATGCATATTGAGATGATATTTTTTTCATTTTCAAAAGATGATACCTTTCTCAAGATAAGTTTAAAAAATGTCGATTGTTTGCTGAATGGATAGGCTCCTAATCCCATTATGTGCAAGTGTGTTGTCCACATGCACATGCATGAGTCATTGATGCTATCGATGAAAGGTGATTTCGTTTTTTTTAAACCCTTCTCTCTCTCTCTCTCTCTCTCTCTCTCTCTCAAAAAGGTGCACGGCACATGTGGTGATGCTTGTAGTGACATAATAAAGTTTCTAAACAGGACATTGACAAGATGAATAGAACAAAATCCCAAGACCAAGACCTGTGACTTTGAAGTTTCTAGCCAAGAGCAGAGCATAGGGAGAGGGCCGCGACCGGCTAGAGAAGAAAGAAGGGGAAGAAAAAAAAAAGATAAAGAAAAGACAAAGGAAAAATAAAATAAAATAAAATAAATAAATTCAAAATTTGTTAAAATATTATTAATGTTCATGTTAGCGCCATCTATGCTATGTAGAAGGTCGGCATCCACATCAATAATCTCAAGCCAAAATTGGTCAGATGAACTCAATTGGCAAAACGTGAAAATGTTATAAATTCAGTTGGCACAACTAAAATATTTAAGACTTGATTGGCAAAAGTTTAATAAGTTTAAGAATTTGTGGACAATTTTCCCATTTACAAACCTTGTTGCTAAATAATCAAAGAAACATCTAGAGACACGATATGTGACATCCTGATTTTCAAGCCCTGATTTCAATCGAATAAGTCGGGCCTTTCATCAACATGACTATAGTGTTTTTCTCTGAGATTGCCACTCAGGATATAACAGGCTTATTTGGTGAAGCCGTTAAGGAATTTTAAATGCAATAGACTTAAGAATTCGACCAGAATCGGCTTCTCGACCATGCTCATCTTTAGAGGTCATTACGACACAGTTAAAATCGAATTAAGATCAAAGATAGGTCGGTTCGACTGAGATGTGTGGCCGATTGTGAGTGACTCAAAATTCTTGTCAATTGGCACTAGTTTGATTTTACTGTCATTTTGGTACCCTGTGTCCATATTTGAATCATCGAGATTTTCACGATAATCGAGAGTCACCAATGTGTCGAAGAGGTATGTATGGCTCGAAAAAAATTGACAATGGGTCAATTACACCCAAAATTCTTAAAAGCTACTCGATAAGCAATGTCACACTAAAAGCATGTTTGATTGAAGATAACCGTGAATTTGAATTCGATTTAAAAAATTGGAAGTCCTATTGTGTCATGAGTCATTCTAAGAACATTGACTCACCTTTTGAGGAAATTCTGGAGAGTTCGGGATTTTTCGGGAAATCGAGATGGACGATTCGGAAAATGCACAGAAATACGGATTGACCAATTTAAAGAGACTTTTGGCATCTAGTGTAAGTGAATCGGTGAATGGAAAGTTGTTTGGGCTTGTTCTACGTTCGAATTAGACCTCAACCAAATTTGTTTGTTCAGAAAATCAGATGTCGAGAAAAATAAAGTAGAATTCGGAATTGAGGGAAAATGGCCGTTTTTGTTCCTAAAGACTTGTTATTTGAGGGAGTTATGGTGCAAGAAAGCAAGTGAGGATCAAGTATTTCATCTCGGGGATTTTTGGAGATCAAATTGGATTGAATGGAAGTCACGGGACCAAGATTGGATTAATATAGAAATCCTGTTAATTTTTTCCCTATTTCCTTCGGTCTTCCCCTCCTCTCTCTCTCTCTCTCTCCCTCGCGCGTGCTTTCCCTCACCCGACAACCCTCTCTTTTTAATAAAAAAAGGAAAGGAAAATTGAATGGCCGGTTTCTTTTTATCCTCTTTCACGGCTCTCTCTCTCTCTATCCATTTCGCACGTTTTCTCCTTGGCCCACCACCTGCCGACACTCCCTTCTTCCCTTATCCCTTCCCTCTTTTATTTGTTTATTTTCTGCTTTTCGACCCACTGATCTCTCTCTCTCTCTCTACACCTTCGCCCATGCGAGCTGCCCCACGCCACATGGCCGCGCCTCCACTTCACTCGGTCAACACCCCACCGAAATCCCTCCCGGCTTTGGCTTCGTTGACCCGCGCCTCCACCCCACGCCTGCAAAACCCCATCGAAGCAGCATCCGTCCGAAGCTGCTCCATCTTCATTTTTCCCCCCTGCCATCTCACGCTGCAGCTGCCACCCGTCTCCACGTCTGACCGTGTCTTGCTCACGAGGTTGACTCCCCCAGCAGCGACCGGTTCTCCTCTGCCGCCGAAGCTACCGTTCAGCGTTGCATCTCCATTCGGTCGACCTCTCCACCGAATCTGCTGCTTCTTCAACCACTGCCGAATCAACGAGCGGAGCAGCCCACCTCGACGCCGTTCTCTTTCTCGTTGCCAGTTCCCTCAATTTTGCCCTGCAACAGCCCACGTGATCCACCGAAACAGCAGCTCCTTTGGGCTTTCTTGTTCAGCCCGTGAAGCCCAGCAGCCCAGGTTTGAAGCCCATGTAAGCTTTGTCCATTTAAGTTGCAGCCCAAGTTTCAGCCCAAGAAGCCAACCCATTAATTCAGCATTTCAGCCCATCTTGGGCCCGCAAAGCAAGCCCAACCCAGCTGCAACCCGAGTCCAAGATCAAGCCCAGCAATTTGTCGTGGGCTTGTAAGGCCTTTTAGGCCCTGTTCAAGCCCGTCGACGCCACCGAAAATTCAAAATTCGGCCGCCGTCACGGTGTTTCGGTCTTCGCTTTGCACAAGTGAGTTTTACTCACTAATGCTTTCTTAGTTTACTAATTACACTTAAGAGTTTATTAAATTTAATTAAGTGCACTTAGGTGATTAGATTATGATGGATTAGTGATTATTAATTAAATGTGATGCATGTTAGGTAATGTGATTGTGCAATTAGCAAATAGACACGTGCTACTATTTATTGAATGCATCTCAGGATTTTTCCCAACCCTTATCGAGCTTTAATTAGGCATTATGGGCCTAAATTGATTTTTAGTATTTAATTATTAATTTTCGGAATTATTTAATTATTTATTTATTTTCCGGAAATTAAGCATGGATAGCTGACGACCGAATTTTATGCTGATGATCGTGGTGCAGTCCATTTATTTATTTGAGCTTTATTTGGTGCTAAATTGATTTATGAATGATTTTAGGATTTATTCCTAAATTGAATAACTAATGGCCTGCTAACTAATGTCCAGAAGCTGAACATGTTTCGAGAGCGGTACCTAGGGCAGCCGACCCCGCAATGCGGTCCCAATCCGGACTTGGTAAAACCCTACTTTCAATACTCATGTTATATTGGAAACTTGTTAAAACTCTAAAGAGCTTTTGAGAGCTGTCATTCAAGAGAGACGAGAACATGAGCGTACTCCCCTTTTGTGATTGATTATTGTGGGTTTGGATATTCCTAGGATGAGTGTGAGAATTTCGAGCAATTATAATCATCTCTTAGCCGATTATAAAAGAATCATCCTATCAATCTCTCCTTGTAGAGTAAGCACATCATCAACCACATAAATGAGCTGTGTTCATGCTTTGTTTTCACAATATATTTCTGAATCCAATTGTCTCGTTTGTTCACGCTTTTGAGTTACTTGGACTTTGGCATTTTCAAGCACAGCTTCTAAGACCTCTTCTTTTTCTAAGAAAAATGGTGGAGGATGAATAATTCTTCTCATGGTGAAAAGAAAGGAGATGCTTAAACCTCTCGAGCCTCACGAACTCGGCATTCAATCACAACAATTTAAAAGTACGCCGAGTTGCCAGCCAATGGCCAGAAGTTGGACGTGTTTCCAACACGGTACCCAGGCGTCCAACCCCATGATGCAGTCTCAATCCAGGCTTAATACGACCCCTTTTTCGAAACTCATATTCTATTAAAAACTTGTGAAAATTCTAGAGAGCTTTTAAGAGCCGTCATCTAAGAGAGATGAAAGCATAGGAACACTCATCTTTTGCGATCGATTCTTGCAAGTTTGGATGTACCTGGATAAGAAAACACCTGAGTGTGAGTATTTTGGGGGATTGCAATCTTCTCTTAGCCAAATTATAAAGGAACCATCCCGTCGATCTCTCATTATATGGTAGGCACATCACCAACCACATAAATCAATTGTATTCAGGCTTTATTTCCGCAATATATTTTGTCGCGACCTAACCTCGGGTGGACCACCTAGGTTTGGCTAATGGACTACTAAGTTTAAACTTAGCTTGGGTTCTCCCAAACCCATACCAATTCGCGACTTAGGTTTAAGTATTTTAGCATGCAAAAGATTATTAGCTAGGAATCGCCACTAATCGATTTACGGTAAGTCAATTAGACACTTAAGTAAAATAATGAGAGAATTATTTTACTCCTCCAAACTAGAGACTTTGGGTTCGAGAACTTGATTACACTAGATTTCTCTAATGCCCTTTTGGTACCATTTTTTTTTCAAGCTCTTTTGATACCATTTTTTTTTTCAAAAATGTCTTTGCAGGTAGTTTGAATTGGTTTTAACCTAAATCATTATCATGCAATTGGGTGATCACACGGATGCTCAACCATTATCAAACATTTAATAAATAAAATAAATTACACCAAAGGAATTCAACACACTAAAAGCAAGTAATTATTATTTTGGGATTTTATCTTATCTTGAAATTAAAACTTACCTATATAACATGCACTTTTAACTACATGACTTAATTCTATTGACAAGCAATTTCTAATTAAATTAACCTAACATGCAAACTATTTGACATGCACCTAATATTTTTTTAAATTTTTTTATTAAAATTCTTAATAAAGAAAAACCTGATTAAACTATCTAAAATGAATAATTTTCTAATCTATTTTAGGGATTAATTTGACTTAAACCCTATCCAATCTTAGAAAACTGTTTTTTTTTTTAAATTGAGATTATTAAAACATGCAAACATTATCTAAGACCCTATCGATAAAAAAATAAATAAAAATAAATAAAAACTTATTTAGATCCAATCATAATCTATGTGCAATCCTATTCAAGCTAGACAATGAAGTCCTACATATCCTAACGCGCAATCTAAAAAAATACAATCCTATTTTACGAAACCAACATATTCCAATGCAAGATTTGATTTTTTTATTTTTAGTGTTTTCCAAGACAAGCAATTACCAAATAGACATTATATCCAAGCCACATAGGATGTTCAACAAATGACAGATTAAAATAATTAAAAAAATAATCCATTGTCTCATGGATTAAATTAACGATTATTTTAACCCTAAACATCACAATATATAAGAAAGTTCAAAATAATTAAAAATTTGATCCGAAGTCTTACGGATCAAATTAATAATTATAATGATTTAAGAATCAAAATACTATCAAAGTGTAAAAAAAAAATGATATAATTAAAAAAAAATGATTCGACGTCTTACGAATCAAATTAATAATTATAGTGATTTTTTAGCAACACTCTACGGATCATGCCTAAAATATTCATAAAATCAACATCGACACCCAATGTTCCAATTCAAGTAATAATAACGAAACTTTATTTTTATTTCAAAAAAAAAAACTACCTTGACTAGGTTTTTTATTCTCTAAACGGGACCGGCTCATGAGACTTGCGAACGATGATTTGCACCGAGGTCGAGCTGTGGCGAGCGGACCAACAGCGGGCCGGTGTCAAGTCGATGAACTCAAGATGGCGAGGGTCGTCATGGTTGATGGTGCTTGGTGGTTGGAGAGGCAGCGGTGCAGGCAGCAACAGCGATGACATTTAGGTAGGTTGCTGCGGCGTCAGCAACAAGCAAAGGTGGCGTTGGCGTCAGAGATGGTGGCGCGGGTGTCGAGCAGCGGGAGGCACGGCAACTGGTGGGCAGACCAACAGCGACGACGAGTGAGCAGGTCGCGGGCAGAGGTGCTGCTGGTAATCATGGCTATGGGTTGTTGCAGGTCACGGGTTGCAAAAGCAGCGATGGCGGGCATCGGGTGCTCGGAGCTCATTGGAAAGAGGACGGCAATGGACGGGCTACTAGTTGCAGTGGTGCGGTCGTCGGACAGAAGCGCGCAGTGACACAAGCGGAGGTGGCGCGGGCTGCTGGTGCGGTGGCAAGCGGCACGAAGGCGCGGGCAGAAGGGTGATGCGTTATAGAGGCGCGAGCGTCTGGCGATGGCTTGCTGAAGAAAAAGGCTCCCCTTCTTTTTTCTTTTCTTTTTCTCACGTTCACTCTTTCCTTCTCTCTCTGTACTTTGCTGCTGCTGACTTCTTTCTTCTCTACAAATTGTTAGAGAATAGAAAGGCTAGTTGACTATGAATGGACGAGAGCAAACTTCTCCCCTTTTTTTCACTCTATCTCTCACGCCCCTTTTTCTCTCTTCTGCACTTTCTCACGCTTTCTTTTTCTTTTTTTGATGCCCCCATTTTAGTTCACGAAATGCTCCCCCCCCCCCTTTCCCTTTTATAGTGGTTCCAAACACCCCTTCCATGGCAATTTCTGAGCTTCCTTTCTCTGTTGCCTTAGTTCGTGGTCTGCAAATCGGGGCGTGATTTCGCGGTTAGCTTGATTTTTCCTTGAACGCTTTGATTCCTTCCCTTTTATCAAACTTCTTGCTTTTTTTATTCACCTAATTTCTTTGATTTGCTTCCACATTTACTGATATTTGAATATTCGCCAGAACAAGGGTGGCTAATCAGAATTTCCACATTCCATTCATAATCAATCAAATTGATCCTCCCTTATTTTTCCTTTTATTTGCTCTGATACAATTTTTATTTTATTTCTTTAGGGTTGCCAAAATTTAGGTGTCAACATATTTCTTGCTTGAATTATCTTGTTTGTTCATGCTTCCAAGTTACTCTTGAAAAATATCATATTTACAATGGATTTTGGCTTCTTCTAAGGACAAAATAAAAGAAAAATGAAACTTAAATTGACAAATTTCTTGAATTTGCATGAGATATGGAATGATATATAGCTAACTATATATACCACACATGCAACACCAATGCTTCGATGGATCCTCTTAATTCCTAAACTAGCATTTTTCTATTTACTCTATTGAGAAATGCCGTCCAATGGATGTAAATCGAAAGAGAGAGATAAAAATGACTTTTGTCCTAAATACCTAAGATCAAACTCTATGTAATCTTGTACATATGTCGATGCCTACTGAGGTAATATCCTTTAGGAGTGAGCATGGTCCGGGTGGACGATTCTCACCTTGGAACCGGAAACCACCCACTAAGAACCGATTTCGAAAAATTAGGATGGAAACTCACCAGTTGGTTCCATGGATCAACCCAAAAACCAGACCCAAGTCAGATTAAGGATTGAAAACTATAGGGCGGAACGAATAGACAATACTCGTTAACTAAAAATTAAATTTCTTCAAAGGTCATGGTGTAGCTCTCTTAATGTTTCCCAACACCGGAAACATGTGGAGAATTAGACTCCACGTTAAAAGTACTAACCTTCACAGAAGTTAAAACATTTGCTTGATCCATCTTTTTTCAATTTCAACCTAATTTAATCATGGAAATGGCTGAGGATAGACCTAATTATACTCTTAAAATGAGCCGTTGGCTCTTATGGACATCTCCAATCGATTCTCTCCTCTCTCTATATTTGTTTATTTTGTTTTGGTTTAGAAAGCAAATAAATGAATTATTAAATAAATAAATAAAAAGTAGGCGAGTTAATCCTATTACACACCCAAGAGACAAAATTAGTCAATAATGTCCAATAACTACAAATATATATGTACATACATATTTGGTCGAAAAACTACAAAATAATTAATTAATTTAGACAGAATTTCTTTTTAAAATATATAAATATATACTGGTTCTAGATGAGCAAATGGGCGGTTCCACACCTAAAATCAGGAACTAAATCAATACTCACCAATTCCATCAAATTGGAACCAGGAATCGGATTGGCCCTCATGGGAACCGCCGATTCGGTCTGGTCTGGTCTAGCCAGTTCCGGGCAATCCAAGCGATTTCCAGTTCTTTTGCACACCCCTAATATTCTTTCCATCCTCAAAAGATGGTGTAATCTCATCGTAAATTAGGACACGCATAATAACCATTCTGTTTTCTTATTTTTATGCCCGCAAAACATATTTAAAACAGAAATCCATTTAGTAACACAATTTCATTTTTCTATTTCTAGAACAAATTTTTAGTCCAAAAATAGGTTTAAAACAAAAATAAGAAGTATTTTTTTTTATTTTTAGAATAAAAATGAGAAATAAAAACTCTTTTCATCACTTACTCTCACTACTAGCCGACCATCCGCTTGCCTGCCACCTCCTATTGCCGCCCGCTCGCGAGGGAGAAATTATGTCTCATTACCAAATGCATATTTATGCTTGACAACTTGTTCAAAGAGTAAAAAAAGAAAAAAAAAATCAATTTCTAGCTAAAAATTGATTTTGTGGAACAAAATGCCTATCACTCACGCCCTTAAAAGCCGTAAATCATTCGCTAAGCACAAGATTCCAATCCGATCCCATGATAGCATGTGTTTATGTTAAATGCGCATGTATATATGTATGCGTTATGCACTATCGACGTGTTTAAAGGTCATTGTCACTTTTGTATTTTGGGTGCGCAAGATGATAATTACATTTCATGCTCAACAATGTAACCAAGATATTGTCATTTTTGTATTTTGGGTGTGGGGGGACTTTTCTCCAGGCCTTGACGAATCGAAAATGAAGAAAGTGCGATGGAAATTTACTAATTGAACGACCAGAGACTAATCGAGCATCGAAAATGTATGAGCCAAAGTGAAGGAGACGGTAGCAAAAGTTCCTTCTTAGCTACCACTAAGCGGTCAAAATATATGGAAGTACAAGAAGAATGGCCGGTTTAGGTATAGTAAGACCAAAAATTCCATGGCCTGAGTAAAAAAAAAGATCTAGCAAATGTTGGGTACTCTTGAGAGAGAGAGTATCCGACTTGTCTAGCAAGATGGCGAATTGCTATTGGGGGGTGGGGAAGGGGGAATGATCTTCATCCACAAGGTAGCATATCAAATGGTTATGCCTGCGATGGATTATCTTATATCAGTCTTGTGGTAGATTGATAATCGTTGCACTAAGCTTCGGTTTGGTATTATATAGTTGTGGCTGTGCTAAAATTGCTTCAGCTTTGCCACAAATTGTAGTAACTTGTGCAAATGACGATACATGTTTTAAAACCTCATTTTTTTAGTTCCCAAAAGGTTTACCTTGTTCACAGGTTGACCCCATAGCAGCAAGAAAATGTGGCCCCCAAAGAAGAAATGAAAGGTGAACCTATTTTTTTTTAGTTTTCAAGGAAGAGAGAGAGAGACTAGCAATGAAAAAGTGGAAGGGAGAAGGAGAATTGGGGAGCTGCTATTAAGGGTGTGTATGGTTCAGGCAGACGATTCCCGGCTTAGAACTAGGAACCACCTACTAAATACCGATTTTGAAAAATTGGAACCAGGAATTGTCCATTAGTTGCATGAATCCACTCAGGAACTGAACTACCGATCTAGTCCGATTCTCGGGTGGATCCATGGAACCAGCCTTTAATAGTTAATGGAGCAGCAGCCACCTAGAACTAAAACAAAAGCTGGCAACCTTTTTTTTTTTTTTTTTCATTTTCCCTTTCATTTTCCTAGCAAAAACCCTGTCTGCCTGAGGGTTCTACAAGGGTTTATGCAAAGCTCCATCGCTGCGAAGCCCAATTTGCTTGTTGCCTAGCTTGCTTGTTGCCATGGCTTTGCAGCTGATGGGTTCTGCTAATTACATGTTGAAGAGGTTTAGTGATAGTTTGGGGTATTTGAATAGATCTAATAGGATGTTGGTTAAGCTAGAGGAAGAGGGGTCTGGACTCCAGACTCTGGAATGGAAAACATTAGACCTATGCAGCACACAATGCTTCTTGAGTTGGCGAACGTGAAGACGATGATGGCAAGAAGAGGGGAAGCTATTAGGGATCTTAGGAAATGTCTGGAAATTTTTTTAATATTAAAAATTAATATATATATTGTTATAATATAATCGATTCAGTCCGGGTGAGTGGGTGGGCGGATCTGCCCATGGAACCAAGAACCGGACCGGTTCCTTTAAGAACCGGCGGTTTCGGGTAAGGCTGTCAACGGGTTGAGTCGGGTTAGGTCGGGTCGGGTCGGGTTGGGTTTTGACGTTACCCAACCCGACCCGAATAATAAGGCAATGTGCTTTGACCCAAAAAGCATAATACTTGAAGCAATAATGTGGGTCGGGTCTGAGTCGGGTTTCGGGTTTACATTTTTCCCCCTCCTTTTTCTTTTTCCCCTTCTCACCTCTTCTTTTATCACCCAACGAATTTCCTATTGGGTTCCTCTACTAGCCAAATTTTGAAGCATCACAATACATGATCTCTACTAAGTTTAATAAAAGTGAAATCCGACAAAACCAAAAGTGAATGATATACACTTAAGGGAGATGACACATCCTTTGCATACACAACAAGAAAACATAATTCTTATCAGGAAGTAAGATAGATAAATAAAATCGATGTGGTTTTGCTAATCATTCCCAATTCCCCTTAAGCTTAGCAGTATCACAAGCATGAGAATTGGACAATTTCGGCGCACCAGAAGATGAAAACTTGGGAAGAAAGAATGCTAGTCTTCCATTTTAAAGATATCCCATTGTCTTAAACAACTCAAAAAGGAAAAGATTCTCATGTCAACTGAGGAAAACAAAAACTCCTTGCACGCTATCTCAACTCAATCCCAGTAAACACAAAATTCAGTGCCATCAAAACAAAAAGCTTCACCAAAAGTAAACCAAATTCTGCATCCTCAAACCCAAACTAAGAGGATATAGTCCTCAATACAGATGATGCATCAAGACGAACCAAAAAATCAATCCTCTACTTAATGTTTCAAAGCAAGAAATAAGTTCAATAAAAGGAAAGTCATATATGTATCCGAGATGAGATCACCTTATCACAACCCATACTCTTGAAGAAAGCCAAGAAAGAATTGAACAAAATTACATTTTCGCAAAGAATCCACAGATGGTGAATTGTTTATTTTAACTAAAAAAGAACAAAAGAGATGAAAGAGGAGAGAGTTCATTCAGAATAGAGGAACAAGATTTTGCAAAACCAACAAACGAAAAGGAAACAAACTTTTCTGCACAATCCAAAATAAGAACCAGAAACCACATAAAAAACAAACACGGAATGATCACCCGCAAAGAACACACAGAGTTCCAAGCAAAGCACCACGAGATTCAATGTCGTTCTCACTTCACAAGCATTGGACAAAAAAACAGAGCAAGCTCCAAGCTTTCCAACAAAAGTCCGAAAATTAGGACGAAGGGCAACAAGAAAACAAAAACCCACAAGAAGGAAAAAAAATGGAGGAGAAGGCGGTGCTTGTAATAACGATCATAAGGTGAGACGATGAACCGCCAGAGCTTGATTCCCTAGCTGCAAATTGGGGACGATGATGGCTCAAAAGAGGAGTGACGGCAGAGATCTTACCGCAAAGCGAAACCCTAGAATGCGAGAAGCAAAGAAGAGGGCAGCGGCAGAATTGACGAGGAGGCACAATTGTCGACGGCAACGACCATGAAGTTGATGAGCGGAGAAGGTGCAGTCGTCGACGACGGCAATGTCGACGAGAGGAGACAGTGAGAAGGTAGAGTCGTCAGGATCTGATGCGTTTGGCTTTGGGTGTGGAGTGTTTTGTGTTTAGGTGAGATGTGTTTGTTTCATTGTTTGGAGTAAATAATGTGTTCACGGACTGAACAATGTTTCGACCCTAACTTGATCCAAAACATGTTTATTTGCTTGTTTTGTAATCGTTACCCAAACAATATTAAGACCCGAAACATATACTCAACTTGTTTTGTGTTCAGGTCATGTTCGGGTCAAGTCGAGTCGAGTTTTTGGACACCCCTAGTTTTAGGTGGTTCCAGTCCAGTTTTGAGCTATTTGGGTGGGTCCCAGTTCCTTTGCACATCCCTAGCTACTATTGAGGGAACTAGTGATCATGTGAAGGGAGATTGGAGAGAAATCCATTCTACCTTCATTGCGTACAAATGGCTTAGCGAAATCAAGAGACAAAGTCGGAGACTAACTACTTTTCGACCGATGTAGACTCATCCAATTTGTTGATCTAAACATGCCAAGTGTGCTTGACTCAGGCCTAGCTTCTTGAATGGTTACGCTATTTATACGATTGAGCAAAGGTACTCAGGTGCACAACAAGTACTCAATTTCCTTTGTTGTATCACATACTATGAGAACTAACTAATCATTTTCTCACCTTACTTACCTTTTGGTCTATAAGTGTCACATCCCGAACCTCGAGCGCGCGCACATCCCTCGATGGTCAATTAAATTGCGACATTCCCAGGACGTGTTGCCAACCCAATCAATTCATGCACATGTGGAAGCGAATTAAACAATCTCCAGACACCAATCAACATAGGGATAGAAAAGCAGGACAACCAATTAACACAAACATATTTTATAAACAAACCAGGTTAGCCCTGTAGAGTTATATACAAGAGGTCTAAACCCAAAAAAGAGTTACTAAGCTAACCCTACCCTAGACCCTATCTACTTGGGATCCGGGTCTATCACGACACCATTAGGAATGTCGATGTCTAGTGGGCTAGCTACCTCTACTATGGGTTCTTAGCCCTCGGGCAACTGGTTCGCCTCGATATCATCTATAATATCGGCATCCACAACAGGATCAAACTCCTCCACATACTCATCATCGGCGACAGGCCTGTCGAAACCATCCAAGGGGCCCTCCCAAACACTATTGGGCCCATGACGAAACCACACCTTGAATCGATGAAGTACCAACTGAGGTAGGCCCTCATCAACCCAGATGGTAGTCACGACGAGCTCATAGATCTAGTCGAATTCCCGTGGATAGGGAGTATGGTACACTCGGTCTCGCCTCTCGTGGCCACCCAAAACGTACGTGGCGCACCTCCATCTAAGGACCTGTAAAATTTTAAACTACGATGGGGTGAGACAATGTCTCATCAAGTTTACACCCTAAACCCCAATTATGAAGATAATTCACTTAGAGGCAGCCTAAACACACAACATATAAGACTTACCTTGCCTCAGCACCTCCCTGCATATCAACACAGCTCATATAATATATGCATACAATAAATGCACCCAATAATTGGAACACTTCACTTTCCACATATCAATCAATCACAGGTGTCCCAATTATAAGGCCAAATCGTTATGATACGTCTCATTCCGTGCCACACAATTTTGTCCCATAATCAGTGCAGCTAAATCACTCATTCAAGCATTCCAATTGGTTACGACCCAATGGCCATAGCCAACTCAATAGTTGGCAATCATCCGGCATAATCGGGCATCATCCCACTTCGTTGGACACGGCAACGTCTACATCTCAACGGCATTCCCGAAGAAGTATCATCCGATGTAAACGCATTGTGATAGATTCCAATAGCGATCACACGCACATCCAATCTTAGTCAAGGATATCGTGGTTTGCATTGAAATACCTCAATTTTAAATAGTGTACTTTGCCTATTTTCTTCATATTAAAAATACCCGGTAAAATAATTGGGCATAGTCCCACGATCAGATTGAACCATTAAAGGTGGTATACTCTCTTTTAAAAATTTCATGATTTTATATAGTACTTAAAATATTTTTAGTGTCAAAACCCAATACTTAGTATTTTTCTAATTAAATACCAAAAATCCATATTTTTGAAATAATAACTGAAAATCATCATCCAACACTCAATTGCATAAATTAGCAATCAATTGCACAAATCAACACTTCCACGATGATCAGCACGAAATTCTGACAACCGACTATCCCGGTATAATTTCCGCTAATTAATAAATAATTAAATAAATTACATTTAATTAAATAAATTATACAATATTTAAATTAAAGCACTTAATTAAATTAAGCTAGTCTAACCATCTAAGTGCACTAAATAAATTAATCTACTAAGATAACTAATTTAATCTAATTAAACTAACTACATTAATCTAATTTAACTACTAACTAACCTAACTAACCCTTAGCTCATCTAGTTAGCCTAACTACTAATCCTAACTAACTAGTCATAGGAACTAACTACACTAATCCCTAATTAACCCAACTAATCCACCCTAAGTGTAATTAGCTTCCTAATTAGGGATCAGAATGTAAACTCTCTTATTTAGCGTGAAAACCGATTCACGGCGACGACGCGGCGCGATGGCGACCACAACTCAAGTCTACGGTGACACCAAAGGAGGCTGGGAAAGGGCTAAAAAAGCCTAGCAAACCTCACGGTTTGCTACTGGGTTTCGCTTATGCTTTAGGTCAAGTTGGCTGGTTGTAGGACTTGGCGAAGCTGGATGAGCGGTTGGCCGGAGTTGGGACAAGTACAGGAGGCTGGAGGTGGCGTTGGGGAGCTGGCCTGCAGCGGAGGCAAGCTGGCGACGTCGAGCCTGGCGGACAAAGCCGGTCGAGGAAGTTGGCATCACTGGAGTTGGATGCACGTCGGACGTGGGCTGGCATCGGCTCAGGTAGTCGACGGGCAACTCGAACAACGGTGTGAGGATTGGTGGTGGCTAGCGGCTTCAATGAGGGGCTAAGCTGGTTTGCCTGCTTTGGAAATAGAGGTTGCAGCCGGTGAAAATGAAGAAGAGGATGAGGAATAAGAAGATGGAGTTGCTCCTAGGAAGGAATGGGACAAGAAACTTTAGAAGTCAAGTTTAAACATCTAAAACACTTGAGTACCAGCCTCAAAGTCTTCAACCATGACCAGCTGCCAATTTTCCCTCCCAAACTTCTCAAACAAGCCAAGAATGAAGGCCAAAAGATGGCGGCCCCACAGCCCTACGAATTTGCACCCATTCAGCTCACGTTCTTCACAAATTCAAGCCAATTTTGTGACCAAGAAATCTCCTTAAAGCTGCCATACAATTTTCACCATTTCTCCACAAATTACTTCAATTTAGTAGCCCAAAAATCCAATCAAAGAGGCCCCTCCGAATTTCTTGAATTTAAATTGCCCAATTTTGATTTTCCGCCAAAATTCCGGGCTCGCCGAAATTTTTTCAAAGGATGAGTTGACGTTCCAAAAATAAATCACTACACGCTGAAATTTTCGATTCCCAAAACCAAGTTCAATTTTGTGGTTAATTTCAATCGGACATGATTTTAACATAACCTAACCTACCATATAGCTTTTAGGAATTTTATCACGTTTGACCCGTGGTTGATAATTTTCAATCCACGTTTGTGCCTTTTTGACTCATTGGCGACTCTCGGTTGTCGTAAAAATCTCAATGTCTCAATTACGGGCATAAGGAACAGAATCAACAGAAAAACCGGTTTAGTACTGTTCAACACGAATTTTGCAATTAGGTGGAATTACCCACAATTTAATTACATGCTTATGTCAAATCGACCTATCTCTGGTCTATAATCGATTATAATGGTGTCATATTGACCATTGCCGATTAGTACGGTCAAGTAGTTGATTTCTGATCGAATTCTCAAGTCGGTCGCGTTTATATCCCTTAACGGCTTCATCTGATAGATTGGTTATCTCGTAAATGGCTAACTCAGAGAAAGAGAACCAAAGGCACGTCAATGAAAAACCCATTTCATTAAGTCGAGACCGGGTTGAAAAATCAAGATGTCACAATAAGAGCTATCAAATTGACTTAGTAAGTTTTCTCAACTGCTCCTACCCTTACTAATGGGAAATCAATTCAAATAAGTGATTCGTTTGGGATTTCGGTATGCTCCACACTGATATTTTACATACCCCTATCAATTGGGCAGGTGGGGGGGATCTTTGGCTTTGTCAAATGTATAGGGAATTGGAGGTAGCATTCCACCGATATTAATGATATAGCTAGTATAAGCACCTAGAGGGGGTGAATAGGTGTAGAAATAATTTCTCGAGATATGAAAGCAATACTAGGCATACAATAGAAAGGAAGCTTTCCTTCAGTTAACAAAACGAACTATGATCAAAGTAAAATAGAGAGTAGGGAAAAGAAAATTGAACACAAGGTTTATAGTGGTTCGGCTTATTCCAAGCCTACATCCACTCTTTTGCACTGATAGCCCACTGGCTGGATTTCACTATGAACAAAAGAGATGTTACAATAATGCTTTCCCTTGATTCCACAGTGTAGATATTCTACCACACTTCCTCAAGGTATCTTAGTTCTAGATAGCCTTTCTTCAACGGATTAGAAACTGTCACTGAGAATAGACTTTGAGTATTGAGTTTCTCCAGCTGTGACACCCCGAACCCTTCTCGGTCTTTAGACTTTAAATAGTAATCACGAGTCATTTTTTTTTAAAAACAAATCTTCGACTAGAGCGATAAAAAACATTTTCCCCCTACCAATCCATGATACAAATACAAAAATCATTATGCCACTTTTATTTAAATCGATTTTTTCTCCAACGATCTCCGTACATTCTACTTCTACATCTGACGGGAGACCATAGAAGGTGCCTCGCGTGACGGTAGGAAGCGGCATATTTCTAATCTGAAATGTTATCCCCAAAAGGGGTGAGTACAACTACTCAACAGATAAGGAAATCCAATAACAACTCAATACACCATACAATTCATACATGCATTACAGGCGTTACTTACCTTGTAACCATGCGCATACCATCATGTATCATCAGGCATATCATCATGCATATATCATCCTCATCATACCCATCATCATGCATGTGTCATTATTATCATGCATATCATCATGCATATCATCCTCATCATACACATCATCATGCATATGTCATTATCATCATGCATATCATCATGCATATATCATCCTCATCATACGCATCATCATGCATATGTCATTATCATCATGTATATCACCATGCATATCATCATGCATATGTCATCATCATGTATTATCATGCATGATTTAATTCCAATTTCATCTTGGACCATCATATTTCTCATTCCCGGGACCAATGTTTGCGTCCCCCATGCATCAAGATACAATTTCAGATCATCTGGCTCCCCCACTCTCCGGGCATCTCGTACCCCAACTGGCATCACGAGGACCCTCCGGTATCCAGCCATTTAAGGCCACCGGGCAACCGGCTGCACCCTTCAGGCCAGGCATCTCGCACCCAATCCAGCGTCGTGAGGTATCCCTCGACATAATTACCATGCCGAGCTTCCGGCTCCCCCACTCTCCGGGCATCTCGATACCACTCGGCCTCCCGAGGACCCTCCGGCATTCGGCCACTCATGACCACCGGGCAACCGGCCGTACCCTTCTAGCCAGGCATCCCGATACTCCCGGGGCATCATCGGCTCACCTCCGATGGTCTTCTCAATTCACATTATAATGATTCAATTTATCATGACATATGATGTGATGACAATTCAAGATCATGCTCAACATTGAATACGTACATACATTTCAATTCCATGTCATACACATACCAAGACTTTGTCACATAATAACATGAATTAATTAAATGGAATCTATGCCAATAAAATAATCCATTATTATTTTATTTTATTTTATTATTTTATTATTATTTTATTTTCATAAATAAATATTTAATATCTATGATTTTCCCCAAAATCATAATATTCAAACAATCACTAATAGTGTTACAATTTCATATAAAATTCATGGCCAAATTGAATTTCTCATAAATTTCACAATTTCCATGAAATAGCACCTTATATTCGGGTAATGGCCAGTCTTGCACAGTTTCCAAATAAATTCGATTAAAATAATCATATGGCCTTCAAAAATTACTAAATTTTACAGGGTGATAGCCAACACATTTTCGTACACTTTTCATGAAGAACCCTAAGCAAAATTCGTTTTATATTAATTTCTACAACCCTACGAAGCTTCTGGAACCACGACCGCGTCGTCCAGAACACACATCTCCGAAATTTTTAGATTTCACCAATCTATTCTCTTTATTTCCCTCTGAAATTTGAGTATGTTATGTACCAAGGTGTCCTTTACAAGTTTCATGAAGATATCTAGGTCAAATAACCAGATTATAGTCACCATTTAAGTCCATGAAGTCTCGGGTATCTTGGTACATCTCACCAGAATCAATCATCTCCAAGATCTAGCCGATTTACTAGGCTACACTCGTTAATTTCTCTTCAAATTTGAGTATGTTGTAGTTTAAGATGTTCCCTACAACTTTCACGAAGACAACAAAGTGATATCTTCAACAGAAATCAACATGCAGACAAGAATCTAGCAAGAGGTCAGTGAAAATTTCGCAGATCTAAAGTCTCCGTACAATAGAACTTTTGACCCCTCAAATCTCCATCGTTTTCTACTAATTTTTAGTATGTCATAGTACAAGACGTTAGCTTCAACTTTTGTGAAGACACCGAAGCCAAAATCGAACTCCAAACACCCATTCAAACTCGAACAAGCCACTGACTCCAACAAACCGAACAAGAACAGTTACACGGTTTGCAAATAACCAACTCTTACCTCGGTTTTTCGCACAAATCTTCCAAAAAACCCTGTTTTGTCGGCTTCAAAATATTCCAAAGTCTTAGGAATTTTTGATTTCTCCAACAATCTCCCCCTTTTTGATGGTGACAAAACTTTCATATAAATTTGAATAACTTTGACATGCAAAACATTACTTAAGCAATATGGATATCTCATAAAGATTAATAGCTTAATGATAACACTAGAATCTGCAACCACAGAAAATAGGTTAGTTTTTGCATGAGAGTAAAGCCATTCATAAGATATCAATAATACTTAATAGAAAAACAACATTCAAATCCAAATCCAGTTCATATCCAGACACAAAAATAAAGTCAAATATCAAAACAATCCAAGTCAAACAATTCAAACGATTAAAAAGTCAAATTTTCAAATCTTGCATCTCTCCCCCTTTTTGTCAGCATAAAAAAAGGTTGAGATGACAATGGAATAGAGTCAAAATTACTTGGGAACACAAACAAGCTGGAAATCTCCATTGACTGAATGATGCCTTCCAGCCTTTTCAAGTCTTCCTTCAGTTGTGCAACCTCCTCACCCTTAGCATTAGCTTGAATCTGAAGAGAAAGGGCTTAGATCCGATCATTCAAGGAACCTGAAGAGGCTTGACCTGCATTCTGCAAATTCTGAACTTCACATCCCAGAGCATATATTGACCGCGCATTTCCAAGAGAATATCTAGAATTCTGCGAAAATCTGCTGAATTATCGATCTGCGTACTGGCTTCGGCACGATCTGATGGAGTAAAGGCAGACGATGGTATATCAGCATAATCACGCAGATTTGGCGATGAAGCATCATGTCCCTCCTCAGGAAATTGAGAGGCATGAATGTCCTCTGGATCTGCTGGAGAGCGGCTGACTCCTTCACTGGTAGCAGGATATGAGGACATTCCTCTTTTCTCATGATCTCCCCCTGTTTCCATGCCTTCAAGTGGAGAAGAGTGTTTTTCATGCTCTCCTTCCTCTTGATTTTCTCTATCTTCTTCTTCTTCTTCAAACCTTTCCTCCTCTACTTCTTTTTCTCCAGCTTCTCTTTCTTCTTCTTCTTCTTTCTCTTTTTCTTCTTTCTTTTCTTCTTCTTTTTCTTCTTCTTCTTTCTCCTGTCCTTCTCTCTCCTCTACTTCTTTCTCCTGTCGTTCCATTGATTTTGGAACATGACGACTTAGCTTCTTCAATGCTATAGCAGAAATGGTGAGGTCATCCTCATCATCTTCATCCTCTAAGAGGAGAGCTCTTCTTTTCTTGGATGGAGCAATCATGGGCTCCTTCCTTTTTCTTTTGGCTGCAAAAGAGACTTAATGAGTTTTGACAGGGTTTTCCCCTTAAATTTCTCCAACACCTTGCTTAGTTTCTTCAGATGCATTTTAGTCACCATTTTCAATCCTACCACCATATGATCACACGATCGAACACAGAGAATTTGTGGAGGCTGAATATTCAGATGTCTGAATAACTTCATCACAAGACCTAGATAAGGAAGTTGACATTTGTCCTTCACCACTGCTCTATACATGTGGAACATAACAGTGTGAGGAAGAGAAAAAATTTTCCCATTGATGATGGCATACATCAGCTTTGCCTCTGAACTTGAAACATCAGTTTTGAAAGTTGATTTCGGTCTGAGGCAATTGATTACAATATTGTGAAGCAGAATGTTAAACGCACTCATCCTCAAGTAGGAAATCTTTTCCTCTATTCTTCTATTCTTAACAAGTTCCAATGTGGCACGAGCAATAGAAACATTGATCGGTTGATACCTTCCTCTCTCAACCCCAATCATATTTGCTAGCATATCCACATCAACCACAAAGTCCTGATCTCGGACACTAAAAGATATTCTATTCGCATCCAAGAAACTAAGATTTGAATAGAAATATGCAGTTAATTGAGCATAGGCCTCTGTGGTGTCAAAACAGAACTATTCTAGTTGAAGAAAACTGAACTTTTCCCTCAAGTTCACATTCACAGCATCCAGGAAATCAAAATCCACACTCCTAGGGTTTATCACCCCACGTTTCAACAATTTGGAGTGTAGATCCTTCTGTTCCTTCGATCTAAACAACTCTGCCATTTTTCCTCGAATTTTCGCTACAACACCTATTCTCGGTTGAAATTGGCTGTACAATTTGTCATCATCATTTCCATTTATCGGATTAAGTCCCCCAACACGTGGATCACTTGAGATATTTGAAAGGGCTTATTCTGCCAACCCCTTAGGAGCAATTCCCAAACGTTCCATTTTTCACAAAAAGATGTACTCATTCACATATCCCTTGTCCTTAAGAAACTCATCGACGTAGTTCAATGGAGTACCAGTCCTCTTTAAAGCACGGTAAAGCTTATAAATAAAATAGGGCCTTTGAATTCTTACAGGATCTGCGTCTTCAACGATTTCTTCCTCTTGTTGATGACCCACACCTTGTGGACTAGTTGGTGGAGAATGACGTTGTTGAGAATGTTGCGGGCTCTGCTGCTGACTTGGTGACTCCTCTTCCTCGGTGAGATCAAAGTGAGTAGGCCCCTCACTCATTCGCCGTGGTCCCCTGCTTGCGATCCTCGAAGACTTTCTTGAAGACGACATCTTTCTTAGTCTTTGAAAGATTCCTTGCTAGACTTTCCCAAGAAAAATGATAACTTTTTCGAAGATTAAACAAGGGAGGAAGACAGGAATGAAAAATCGATGATTTTTAGGGTTTTGGAGTTAAGCGGAGAGGAACCGACTGTATATAGCCCAGTCAAAAGGGAAAATACCAAACGTCATAAAGGAAAGTGTAAAGATGCCTCTTTTAACAATAACTGCCTTTTTCAAATAAATAAGTGCCATTTTCGAGAAAATAGTCATTTCAAAATAACTTCTTTTTCAAAAAAAGGAAACGATGCAATAATCACGTCAATTAAAGATATCAATAATCAAACACGGTTGATAATCGTATCTTTTCAAAATGAGATTTGAGAGAGAATGACTTATAGTCAAAGTCTTGTTTGTCTGAGTCTGAGAGTCTCTAGACTTTAACTTCTTCAAACCTCAAAATGTTGAGTCTGGAACAAATAATTTCAAATTGATTTTTCTCCAAAAGCTTTGTGAATATATCTGCCAGTTGGTTCTTTGAGTCAACAAACTAAATCGAAACTTCTCCATTTTGAACATGATCTCTAATGAAGTGATGTCGAATCTCTATATGCTTTGCTCTTGAGTGAAGAATTGAATTTTTGGTAAGATTGATTGCATTGGTGTTGTCACAGTTAATCTCCGTGCATGAATCTTCAATTCCAAAGTCTCTTAGCTATTGTTTTATCCACATAATTTGAGAACAACAACTTCCGAGAGCTACATACTCTACTTCTGCTATAGAAAGAGCTATTGTACTTTGCTTCCTTGAAAACCAAGATAATGTCCTGCTTCCAAGTAACTGACAGGTACCCGAGGTGCTCTTTCTATCAATTCTGCAAATGGCTAAATTTGCATCTGAGTATCCAAGAAGAGTAAAGTCTCCCTTTTTGGGATACCAAAGGCCGATACTTGAAGTTGAAGCAATGTATTTGATAATATGCTTTGCAACACTTAGATGAGATTCTCTAAGGTCTTCTTGAAATCTAGCACAAATGCAAACACTAAACAAAATGTCAGGTCTAGAAGCAATAAGATAAAGAAGTGAACCGATGATACTCCTGTATAGCTTTTGGTCAACTTTCTTTCCTCATTCATCTTTGTCTATCTTCAAGGAACTTGACATAGGTACATCAGTCTTTTTGCAATTTTCCAGTCCAAACTTTTTGACAAGATCTTTAGCATACTTTTCTTGATGAATAAAAGTTCCTTCCTTCAGTTGTTTTACTTGAAGCCCGAGAAAGAAGGTTAACTCACCCATCATGCTCATTTCAAATTCATCATGCATGGTCTTAGAAAATTTCTTACATAGACTTTCATTAGGAGATCCGAATATAATATCATCGACATATATTTGAACAAGCACAAAACTTTTGCTTTCTCTTTTGATAAACAGAGTAGTGTCTACTTTACCTTTGACAAAGCCATTTTGAATTAAAAAGTTACTCAGCTTGTCGTACCAAGCTCGAGGTGCTTGCTTTAGACCATACAAGGCATTTTTTAGTTTGAATACTGAGTCTGGTTTCCTTGGGTCTTCAAACCTAGGTGGTTGTTCCACATAGACTTCCTCATGGATAAATCCATTTAGGAAAGCACTTTTGACGTCCATTTGGAATAACCTGAAATTTTTGTAACAAGCAAAAGCAAGTAATAATCGAATTGCTTCTAACCTTGCTACTGGTGCGTAAGTCTCGTCATAGTCTATCCCTTCTTCTTGCATATATCATTTGGCCACGAGTCTTGCTTTGTTTCTTACGACTTTTCCTTTCTCGTTCATCTTGTTCCTGAAAACCCATTTAGCTCCAATAACAGATTTACCTTTTGGTTTAGGAGTCAATTCCCAGATATCATTAATGCTGAATTGTTTGAGTTCTTCTTGCATAGCTTTAATCCAGCTTTCATCAGATAAAGCTTCTTCTATGATTTTTGGTTCTATTTCAGAAATAAGAGCCACAACACTAGACTCTTCGCGCCTTTTGGATCTTGTGCAGATTCCATCATTAATGTCACCAATAATGAGATCTTTATGATGATTGGACTTATGCTTCCAGTTACTGGTTGATTTGTCAGGTTGATGATCACTTCCTTCATTTGAATCTTCAATAACCACTTGTTGCTGGTCTTTCAGAGTCTAAGCTGCTTCTTGAGATTTAGACTTTGTAGAGTCTAGAGCAGGTTCAGATTCTTCAAGATGAGTCTGAATAGATTCATTTTGCATAGAATCCTGGAATTTGACATTCATTGATTCCTCCACAAATTGACTTTTCTTGTTATAAACTCTGTAGGCTTTGCTTGAGGTAGAATATCCAAAGAAGATGCCTTTGTCTGATTTTTCTTCAAACTTACAAACTCGATCATTTGCATTTTTCAATATAAAGCATTTACATCCGAACACATGAAAATATGAAACAATAGGCTTCTTTTCTTTGAATAATTCATAGGGAGTTTTTTTTTTTTTTTTTTTTTTTTTTTTTTTTTTTTTTTCAGAATAGGCCTTAGAAAAACTCTATTGATAATATAACATGTTGTTGAAACTGTTTCAGCCCAAAATCGTGAAGAGATGTTACTTTCAATTAAAAGAGTTCTAGCCATTTCTTGAAGAGATCTATTCTTTCTTTCCACAACTCCATTTTGCTCTAGAGTATATGGAGAGGAGAACACATGCTGAAAACCAAATTCATCACAGAATTTTGTAAAATCTTGATTTTCAAATTCACCTCCATGGTCTGTTCTTATACTTGAGATAACATACATTTTTTTTCATTTTGAACCTTTTTAGCAAATTTTTCAAAATAAGAAAAGGTTTCAGACTTACTTGTCAGGAAAAATACCCAAGTAAATCGTGAGTAGTCATCCACAATTACTAGGCAATATTTCTTACCTCCAATGCTCTGTGTTCTGGTTGGTCCAAAGAGATCCATATGCAGAAGCTGCTATACACGGTTAGTGGAAACTTGATTTATTGATTTAAAGGAATTTCTTACTTGTTTTCCCAATATGCATGGTGTACATAGATCAGACTTTTGGTATGATAAATTGGGTAGACCATGAACAAGCTTCTTTGCTGAGATTTTGGCTATCTGTTTCATATTAATGTGCCTAAGCTTTCTGTGCCATAAGCTTGCTTTGTTTTGAATTGAGATTAGACATTGCGATTCATCTGGTTTCACATCCAAGAGGTAGATATTTCCATGTCTTCGACCCATGAATGACTGAGTAGAATCTTTATTGGTTCATGAACATATTCTCTCTTGAAAATTGATTTTGAAACCAGTATCACACAGCTGACTGATACTGAGCAGATTGTAGTTGAGTCCTTCCACTAGAGAAACATTGCTTATTGTGAGGTTTACAATCTTTACAGTTCCAAATCCCACTATTCTTCCTTTGCTGTTTCCTCCAAAAGAGACTTTTCCACCATTCACTTGAACAAGCTTTATGAAGCAATTTGAATCTCCTGTCATATGTCTTAAGCATCCACTATCCAAATACCATTTTACATTTTTCTTGATAGTGACCTGCATTTAAAAAAGAGACTCAAGCTTTCTTTGATACCCATATTTTCTTGGGTCCATTGGTGTTAGTATGATGTGCGGTATTTGCCCATACTTTCTCAACAGGTTTCTAGACCATAGGACACTCTTTTTCAAAATGATGTGCACTATTGCACTTTGAACATCTGAGAGCATTTCGACCTACTGATTTTACAAAAACTTTTTTGAAATGATTTTTGTAAGCATCTCTTGTAGGTCTTTGCTTAATTCTTTCCTTCACTTTAGGAAAATCAATTAAAGGAATGGTTTCTATTGTCATTCCTAAACCAGATTTATTGAAGTAAGGTCTTTGTGCTGAAAGAATTTTCTCAAGTTTCTCAGATCCTATTGAAAATCTTTTTGAAACATTTGATAAGTCATTTTTTAAAAATGCATTTTCTTTTAAAAGATTGTCTTCACTTTCTTTAAGAGTGGAAACATTCATGTCTAAACATTTCAACTTTTCTTTCAAAACATTTTCCTATTGTTTTAGTGCAGAGTTTTCCTTTTTAAGTTCGGAAATCCTTTTAAGAGAAGTCTTAAGACTAAAACACAACTCATCAATGTATTTAGAAACTTTAATAGGGATTTTGAAGTTACTCACCTCAAATTATTGTCTGAATCTGATTCTGTCTCGGTGTTTGAGTATGAATCCGACTGTGTCATTAGACATATATTGGCATAATCATCATCACTTTCTTCACACTCCATATCACTCTAGGTTTCTGCTTTAAGAACCTTTCGATACTTTTCAGCTTTTCCTTTCTTCTTCCTTAGAAGAGGATAGTCGGTTCTGATGTGTCCCTTTTTCTTACATTCAAAGCAGACTACATCTTTGTTTGATTCATCATCATCAACAGACTTGGTCTGTTGCTTTTGAAAACTCTGTTTCTTTGGATTGAATCTTCTTCCTTTTCTGTTCAGCTTTCTGAATCTTCTTATCATAAGAGCAAGCTCCTCATCGTCCATATCGTCTTCAGAATCTGTAACATCAGAGTCATCATTGGATTTTAATGCAATGTATTTCTTACCTTTAGGATCTTCATCTTCATTGATTCGCTCCACTTCATAAGATTGAAGAGTTCCAACCGACTCATCGACAGATAGTAGCATGATTCTTTGTGTCTCTCTTATTGAGGTCTTTATATGATTCCAATTCTTGGAGAGTCCACACAGTAGCTTGTTTACCTTCATGGGATCAGAAATTAGTTGACCCTGATTTTCAAGACCATTCACGATTTATGTAAAACGGCTAAACATGTCAATTATAGATTCTCCTGATTTCATTTTGAAGGCTTCGTATTGACCGAGAAGAATGTTGATTCTAGTTTCTTTCACTCGATCTGTTCCTTCATAGGTGATATGTAATCTATCCCAAACTTCGTTTGTTGTAACACAAGAAGATATTATGTTATATTCAGTAGGTGACAAAGCACAATATAAAGAATAAATTGCTTTTGCATCAAGAGCTTGTCTCTTGATTATCTCTTCCTGAGTCATTTCACTTGACTCAATAGTTTCCTTTCCTCTCTCTGAGACAATGCAGCTTTAGGAGTGATTCATTTTTCTACAACGTCCCATTCCAAAGGATCCTTTGATCGTAGGAACACTTTCATCTTGTTTTTTCCAGATGTTGTAATCATTTCCATCAAAGTAAGGTGGTTTGGTATTGCTTTGCCCTTCCACCAGCCCTAGAGCTAGCATACTAGCCATGGATCTTTAACTCTAAAGTAAAACACTTCAAACAAAGTGAGTACACATGCTCTGATACCAATTGATATAGCTAGTATAAGCACCTAGAGGGAGTGAATAGGTGTAGAAATAATTTCTCGAGATATGAAAGCAATACTAGGCAGACAATAGAAAGGAAGCTCTCCTTCAGTTAACAAAACAAACTATGATCAAAATAAAACAGAGAGTAAGGAAGAGAAAATTGAACACAAAGTTTATAGTGGTTCGGCTTATTCCAAGCCTACATCCACTCTTCTGCACTGACAGCCCACTGGCTGGATTTCACTATGAACAAAAGAGATGTTACAATAATGCTTTCCCTTGATTCCACAGTGTAGATATTCTACCACACTTCCTCAAGGTATCTCAAAATATAGACTCTCTTTTGCGTACAATATTTCGCTCAGTGAAAGAATTTGCTACAAATCAAGGAGCTTCAGACTTTGGAATTCTTCTATCGTGCACTCACTCGAACAACTGGAACGTCTTCCTTTTATACTCATTTATGCCATCATACCCGTTGGCACTTACCAAATGAATTCTTCCAATCTTCCCGTTGGACAGAATCAATTAGGAAGATCATTCGAGCTATTAAAGGAACATGTCAATAGCCCATCAATCATGTTCGCCCATACAATCAGGATCTCGGTTTCAATAAGTAGAACATTCCAAGAATACTTCGTCAATCATCGGATTCTTAATCAATCTTGATTTGAATAAAGGAATCCATTATGTCACATCCAGCCAAGAGATCTTCTCCAATTGATAAGGCTAAATCCTTAATGAAGCACTCAGTTCTGGATAGCCTTTCTTCAACGGATTAGAAACTGTCACTGAGAATAGACTTTGAGTCTTGAGTCTGGCTGTCCGGAGGTCTTCAAACTTTAAATAGTAGAGTCTACAAATCTTCAGACTAGACTGATAGAAACGTTTTGTCAGCTTCAAAATATTTCAAAAAGATTTCTCCAACAATTAAAGTCATGGACTAGTTTCTTCAGCCCTTTTTCTATGTGTTGGTGTTCTGTATGACCTACATAAGACTCATCGTAGCACTTCAAAACTGGATGAAGAAACATTTCAAAAGGCAAGAGCCGAGGCACAGCAAACGCCCTCAACATTTCATAGCTGTAGCTACCACGAGAAAGCTCAACCGAGTACACTTGGAGTCAAGAGACCTTGTGACCGAGTTGGTTTGGGAAGGCCTAGGATCAAAACCATTTGTAGACCAAGTAAGGTCCCATGGACCCTTAGGTGAACTATTGTTTAGTGGATTACTAGATAGATAGGCCTGTGAATGGTCATGGGCTATTGGCTCCAGACTATGGAGAAGAATTTTCCACTTGAATTTGGCAACTATTTTTGAGAAAAACACAATAATTTTTTTTAATTTTAGAGTTTATGGATTAGCCTTCTCATTGTTTAGACGTATGCTAGTATCAAGCTGCACGTCACATGTTTGCAAAGAAATGGAAAATGTTAGAAAAAAAATATTAATTGACAAAACTAATAAAAAAATTAATGAATTTCCATACCATCCAAACGAAAGCTTGCAATTTATCATAGTTATTTGAATTTTATCTTTTACGTGTATATATAACATAAAGGAGAGACAAAACAACACCAATCCCATATGAATCACACCTCGAGAATTACATTTGGGACGAAGCGCCACAATACCATCTTATACAAATCCCGAGAAAATCACACCCAATGCCACTAGCATAGGAGAAGAGCTTGGAATCACAACCCCAATCTTGTGCCTGAAGTTTCTACAACGTCGCAGGTGGTACCGTTGAATCACCATTGGTACCGTCAGTCGTAGGTGAAATGAAGAAGCATGATGCAACAAATGTAGATGGACGAATGATCAAGACCGTGCCAAGACCAAGACCTCGACCAATTGGCTCGTGCAGACCTCATGCTTTGCATCAATTGCTCGTGCTCATGGGGAGTCTTGTCCTTCTAATAATTTTCCCCAAGAACAAAGATCTCTCACGATGAACTTCTCTTCCCTAAACGAGGAAACAATTGGATGCCAAATTTAACACCCGCAAAAACACAATGTTAAATTAAAATCCACATTAACAACCTTAGATATGGTTTCTAATTAACACACAATTTCTTTTTTGTTTTCACTTAATTAATGAAAATCATGCAATATGCAATGCAATATTAACTAAATGACTTAATTCTAATGTCATGCAATTACTAATTGAATGCAATTTTAACTAAATGCACCAAGACCCTTCTAATTTAAACTTTATTATCCCTAAATAATCCTAAAATGAATATATCTAAAAATGCCTAAACTTATAATAAATTAAAAAAATTGATCTAAATTAAACTAAGTGCCATTTAACTCTAATATGCAATGACATGCAAAATTCTTTTTTTTTTTTTTTTTAAATTTCGAAATTAATAATTGCCAAGTAATTAAGCATGAACCTAAATTAAAATCTAGCAACCTAAATTGATTTATTTGAATTTTTTTGTTTTTATGAAATTCAAAATTAAAATTCCTATTCTAAATATGCAAACCCTAAAACAAGTAATATCCTAACATGCATCTGATCTAACCCAATTTTTATTTCGAAGCAACCAACGCTTGACCTGCTGGGCTTGGGAATGATTGGGAACCCACTAAGACTTCAATACAAGGACACTTCTGGATTCGCTGGACGTTGCTGGAGTTCACACAAAGTCACTATTCTTCGCTGGTCAACGCCGGAAGAGGTGTAGGACCGAAGCTCAGGTGTAGACGAGGATCAATTGGCTTGAGCCCACACGGGATGGGGCAGTAGGGAGCGATCAACGTCATCAAGCGTATCGTCCCTAGTCAGTGCAGCAACAGGTTTGCGGCACGAAACGCACCGGCAGCTCATGCTTTGCATCAATTGCTCAGGCTCATGGGGAGTCTTGTCCTTCTAATAATTTTCCCCAAGAACCGACGCCTTTTCAGATCTCTCACGATGAACTTCTCTTCCCCAAACGAGGAAACAATCAAAATTAAAAAAACGCCAGTTTTACAGGTTATGGTCTACCCAAACTGTATAAAAAAAATGTCCATATAATATATGTTTTCGTATGAATACTAAATCGCCCATATGATATTAGGGAATATGGTTATTAAATAATCTATAAGTTTATTGTCAAAACCCTAAAAAGTCTCTAACTTTGACTCTAATCCCAATTCTATCATAAACTTTCTTTTGTCTCATAAAAAATGGCAAAAGAACGCCTCAAGTGCCAAAAGTTGACACAAAGGGACATTTAAGTGCCAAAACTTACAAAAGTGCCACTTAAGTGCCACTTTTATGAAAAATGAGACACTTGAGTGCCACATCCGACGAACCTCGCTGAAAATCTACGTGGCATTTTTTTATTAATTTTTTCGCTTACGTGGCTCGCGGAAGGCTAACTCAGCAAATCACACAAAAATACGACGTCATTTTGGTATAATTCGAATTTTAATATAGTAATTAATTAAATTAATTTTTAAAAAATTAATTAATTAATTAAAAAAGGGGGGGAGGAGGAGGAAGGAGACAGCCAGTGACTAAGGGCTCAGAGGAAAACAACCCACAATTTTGCAATCATATGGAATCACTCACAATTTAATTACATGATTCCGTTGAATCAACCTATATCCGATCACTAATCACTTATAACGGTGCCGTATTGACCGTTGTCGATTATCACGGTCGAGCAGTCAATCTCTAATCGAATTCTCAAATCTGTCGCGTTTATATCCCTTAACGGCTTTACATGATAGATCGGTTAACTCATGAGTAGCCAACTCAGAGAAAAAAGACCATAGGCGCGTCGACAAAATGCCTATTTCATATATTTGAGATGGGGTCGAATTTTAGAATGTCACAAGGCCCTTATCTACTTCCTCCCCTTTAGCGTGGTCATGCTCGTCCAATACCTCTACAAGCTCGAGTCCTGGGAGACACACGCCATTGGGTGGGCTGTGGTTAACTACATCGACGTCGCCGCCGCCAAGCACCCAATCTAGAACCGGAGCCTCGAGGCTGACCACTTCATGCTCTTTTGCCACTATTGAGAATGAAACGCTGCAAATGCTTAGAAGGAAGCAGCATGAAGAAACTCAGCAACTAAAGTCAACTGAAACAGAGGAAACAGCGGATTGGTGTGAAGAAGGAGCAGTCAGTTGAATTAGAATGGTGTAAACTACGTTGTTTGCTTTAGTAGAGTTGTTTCTTGTACACATATGCAAAAGCTCTATTTTCTGTTATGTGTGTGCTAAGATGTCATTCAAGGGGTGGTTGGTTTAGATCTAGAAGTTATTCCTCTGTTGTTATATATAAGCATGTAAAAACAGAACGGATCAACATCGAGCTCTCAGATGAAAAGACTATGAAAGAAAGAAGAAGATGAGCTCTTTAGCAAGCTCTCTTCTCATTCAGCTTCGACTACTTCCTTCTGTATTAATTTTTCTTCAAGGTATCAGAGACATTCTCTGAGTGCTCGAGATACACATCGGTTCATGGCTGCAAGAGCTCCCAAATTTCCTTTGCCTATTCACGTAAACTTGAGCAATTTTGTCACGATTGAGCTCATTGAAGATAATTTTCTTCTTTGGCAAGCTTAGTTTCACAGATTTCTTCGAGTCAGGAGTTGTTTGGGTTCGTCAATGGTGAGGTTTCACCACCACCACAGAAGATACGAGTAGATGTCAACAATAAGGCGGTTGAAGAACCAAGCCCTAATTATGCAGATTGGATCAAAACCGATCAACTAATTTCCTTGTGGATCAATAGAGCAGTATTTGAGAATATCATATGTAACGACCTGGGCCCCACTATTAATATTGTCCGCTTTGGACACCGAGTTCTCATGACTTTAAAACGCGTTACGTAGGGGCAAATGGCCATCCCTCGGGCCTTCCCTCTCCCAAGCCATAATATTGTCCGCTTTGGAGGCTCAGCCCATCAGCCGTCCTCCCTCACGGATTTGTTTTCAGCGCAGGGGAAGCATACGTGAAACACGTTACACAAATTTAGAGGAACCCAAACCTTTATAAACTAACCCATGACTCCCCCCTAAGCGATGTGGGACTAGAGAGGACCCCTTCCTCTTCCCTACACACGTCCAAGGACCGAGGCGCGGACGCACTGCCATCTCTCCTCCCCGCACACCGTTGCTTGGGCTGTCACACTCTCCACCCCTTAGAAGCACATGGTCCTTGTTGTGGCCCCACACGCAGTCGGGAGTTGGCTCTAATACTATTTGTAACAACCCGAGCCCCACTATGTAATATTGTCCGCTTTGGACACCGAGTCATCACGGCTTTAAAACGCATTACGCAGGGGTAGAGGGTCATCCCTCGGGCCTTCTCTCTCCCAAGCCATAATATTGTCCACTTTGGAGGCCCGACCCATTGGCCATCCTCCCTCATGGGTTTGTTTTCAGCGCAGCAAAAGCGTACGTGAAATGCCTTACATAGATTTAAAGGGACCTAAGCCTTTATAAACTAACCCAGGATTCCCCCTAAGCAATGTGGGACTAGAGATGACCCCTTCCTCTTCCCTGTGCACATTCGGGGACCGAGGCGCGAACGCACCCCCATCCCTCCTCCCCGCACACCATCACTTGGGCTGTCACATCCTGAGGCTGATTATTGGATTGGAAACATCTTATGAGGTATAGCAAACTTTGTTAAACCAATTTACACAGAAGTCTGTAGCTAGAGAATTTGAGCTAAGAGGGAAACTCGAAGCATGTCAAAAACGAAGTAGGCCATTATCTGAATACTTGAGAGAGAATAAACTGATTTGCGACCGGTTGAACGCAATCGGTAAGCCTTTGGATGAGATAACAAAGGTGTTCGGAGTCTTGAAAGGGTTAGGATCAGAGTATGAGAATTTTCAAACAAAAATATATTGTTTGAAACATCAACCAGATTATGATGAAGTTATTTCGCAACTGGAGAGATTTGAAACAAGGTTGCAAAATTACTCCTCAAACCAATAGAATCCAAACTTCGCCTATTATGGGCAGAGGAATGTTGAAAGGAATCAAAATGTGGATAGTGAGACAATTCAATCAAGTCTTGCCTTCGTAGGATAGAGAGGAAATGATAGGTTTTATGGAAATAGAGATGGAATTAGTTATGGTAGGGGTGGTTGAAGTTATAGTATTCGAGGTTGTGGTTATGAAAGAAATCAAAGTTACAGAGCCTGTGATTCGAACCAAGAACAAGAGGTTCAAGCTTATAAACCACAGCTGAATAATTCTAGCCAAGGATTTCAGCCTTAGGTGGTCCACAAAGATATCAGGAAGTTAAGTCATATCCTCCCTTGAACTCCTCACTTAAAAATAGTCAAGATGAGAAAGCAACATGAGGTGCAAGAGTGATATGTCAAATCTGCAAACGACCAGGACACGATGCACTTCGGTGTTGGTATCGCTTTGATAATTCCTTCCAAGATCAAGACATTCCAACAGCACTTACTATAACAACCCAGGCCCCATTGTGTAATATTGTCCGCTTTAAACACTGAGTCCTCACAGCTTCAAAACGCGTTACGTCCGGGGACCGAGGCGTGAACGCACCGCCATCCCTCCTCCCCACACATTGTCGCTTGGGCTATCACACTCTCCACCTCTTAGGAGCACAACATCCTCGTTGTGGCCCCACACACGATCGAGAGTCGGCTCTGATACCATTTGTAACGACCCGGCCCCACTGTGTAATATTGTCCGCTTTGGACACTGAATCCTCACGTCTTTAAAACGCATTACGTCCGGGGACCGAGGTGCGGATGCACCGCCATCCCTTCTCCCCACGCATCGTCGCTTGTTTGCTTTGGACACTAAGTCTTCATGACTTTAAAACGCGTTGTCTGGGGGTAGAGGCATGAACCCGGCCACCCTCATCTCAGCCCAATATTGTCCGCTTTGGAGGCCCGACCACTGCCGTCCTCCCTCACAGGTTTATTTTCAGTGTAATGGAAGCGTACGTGAAATGCATTACACAGATTAAAGAGACCCAAGCCTTTATAAACTAGCTCAAGACTCCCCCCTAAGCGATGTGGAACTAGAGAAGGACCCCTTCCCTTTCCCTGCGCACGTCCGAGAATAGAGGCGCAGATGCACCGCCATCTCTCCTCCCCGTGCACCATCGCTTGGGCTGTCACACTCTCCACCCTTTAGGAGCACAACGTCCTCGCTGTGGCCTCACACGCAGTCTGAAGTCGGCTCTAATATCATTTGTAACGACCCGGGCCCCACTGTATAATATTGTCTACTTTAGACACTGAGTCCTTATGGCTTTAAAACGCGTTACGTCCGGGAACCGAGGTGCGGACGCACCACCATCCCTCCTCCCCGTGCACTCCACTGTGTAATATTATCTGCTTTGGACACTGAGTCCTCACGATTTTAAATCACGTTATGTGGGGTAGAGGCGTGAACCTAGCCACCCTCATCCCAGCCCAATATTGTCCGCTTTGGAGGCCTGGCCACTGCCGTCCTCCCTCACGGGTTTGCTTTCAGCACAGCGAAAGCGTACGTGAAACGCGTTACACAGATTAGAGGGACCCAAACATTTATAAACTAGCCTAAGACTCTCCCCTAAGCGATGTGGTACTTGAGAATGACCTATTCCCCTTCCCTACGCACGTCCGAGGACTGAGGCGTGGACACACCGCCATCCCTCCTCCCCGCGCACCATCGCTTGAGCTGTCATATTGAGTATTTGTGAGCTCAAAATTATAGAGGAAACCAGCCAGCTGCCTCCCCTTGACCATCGACCACCACCTAGTGCCACCGTAGCCGCCACACACCAACCGCAAGCCCAAGCCAGCACCGTCTGCCTGTCTGCCTATTCCCGCTTGTCCCGCTAGTCTCGTTGCCCAGCCGTGTCCCTAAGCCACCTCAGGCCACCGTCGAAGGCCCCTGGTCATCGCCCAAGCCGCCGAAGTAGCCACCGTCGCTCAACCACTGCCACCCTTGTCAGCCCTCCTCGCCATTTCAGCCTTTCCCGTCACCATTCTAGCTTACTCAACCTTGGAGCAAAACCGAATAGCTAGCAAGGGCTTTGAGGTTTTTAGGCCCGTTTTCAGGCTCGCTCGGTCCTCCGTTGGTGTTGCCGCAAGGTTGTTTATCGCCCATCTCTGCGTCGTCGTCGTCGTGGGCTCACCGGAACGCTAAACCGATGAGTTTACTTGCTAAACTCTACTTAGGGAGTTAATGATGCTTAAGGAATAATTAGTTTAGCTAATTAGGGTTTAGGTGGTTAGTTAGAATGGATTAGTGATTTAATTATTCGTTTGTGCATGTTAGGTGGTTAGAACGGATAGATTAGGGACTAAAGTAGTCGTACTATTTATCTAAATAGGTTCGGAAATTTTCTAGACCCGTTTAGGTGGTTAGATTAGCGTTTCCGGCCTAAGTTGCTATTTATTGCATTTAAAATGAATTATTTAATTAATTTTGGTATTTATTTAATTATTTGATATTTTCCCGAAATTATAGTAGGATAGCCATGACACGAATTTCGTGTTGGTTGCAGTAGTGTGCTCAGTTTATGCAATTGAGTGTTTATTTGTACAAGTGGTGATTGAAATTTTGGTTATTTATTCCAAAATAATTAAATTTTGATATTAATTAGAAAATCTCAGGTGTCGGGTTTTAACATTGAAAATGGTTTTATATACTATATAAAACAGTGGGATTTTAAATTAGAGGATATCATTTTTTCTAGGTTGATTTGACCGTGTATCCACACACGATTATTTTCATTGATGTTTTTAATACGAAGAAAATGGACCAAGTGCATTATCTTAATCGAAACATTTGAGTGCAATGCACAATGTCATTAGCCATAATTGAGTGGACGTGTGTTGGTTAAAAAAACTTGTCGCAAGCGTAAAAAATTACCCCTATATGGGATTGCCCTTGGACAATGAAAGCCATTCGCAATAGATTCTGAACCTATGCTCCTTCGGAAAAGCCGTCTAGGAAAGACGTAGCCGTGCTCAATGGGGTGAGACGACACGTGGCTATGCCAGAAGACCGCTGAACATCGAGTAGGCCATGCCATGAGCCAAGATCAAAATTAGGAACGCATGATTAATTGAGTTTAATGCGTCGGGTTATGGAACAAAATTGTGTGACATGGTATGGGACGTGTCATAACGATTTGGCCTTATAACCAAGATCCTTGTGCTTGGTTGAAATTGAGTGTGGCATTTCAGTTGATTGAGCTTCATTGCTGCTCATTATTTTGTGGCTATCTGTGATATGAATTGTGCTGACATGTAGGGCAGATCTGATACGAGGTAAGTCTCTATGGTTGTATGATTATGTGGTTAGGACGCCTCTAGGCGTATTACCCTCCTAATCGAGGTTTAGAGCGTGAACTCGCTGAGATTTATATATCACCCCATCGTGGGCTCAATTCTTTTCAAGACCGTAGAGTGGAGGATTTGGAGCTAAGCTGAGGGGATCCAAGATGTAGGTCCATTAGGACACCTTTTGGAGATAGACCTTTTTGTAGACTTTTGTATATGACTCAATGTGTATAAAAACGTGTTTTGGTTGTGAACTCGCTTTCTTGCTTTTCTATCCCATGTTGTTGATGTCAAAGGATTTGTTTGTTCACTTCCGCATGTGCAATAAAATCAATGGGTCGGTGACGCGTCCTAGAACATCGCAATTTTATCGACTATCGAGGATGGGCACACGCTCGAGGTTCGGGGCGCGACAACATGCCAGGACAAAACATATCGAAATTGATTTCCATTTTGTTCGCAAGAAACTATCTCTTGCTTCTCTAAGTGTACAATATGTTCTAAACAACTACCAAATTGCTGATATTTGTACTAAAGCACTATCTAGACGGGACCATTGCATCATACGCACCAAACTGGGTCTAGGGTTCAAACTCACACCTAGTTTGCGAGGGGGTGTTGAGAATGCAGCGCTACAAATGCTTAGAGGGAAGCAGCATGAAGAAACTCAGCAACTAAAGTCAACTAGAATAGAGGAAACAAAGGATTGGCGTGAAGAACGAGCAGTCAGTCGAATTAGAAGAGTGTAAACTATGTCATTTGCTTCAGCGGAGTTGTTTCTTGTACACATATGCATGAGCTCTATTTTCTGTTATGTGTGTGTTAAGCTGTCATTCAAGGAGTGGTTGGTTTAGATCTAGAAGTTATTCCTCTACTGTTATATATAAGCATGTAAAAATAGTACGGATCAACATCAAGCTCTCAGATGAAAAGACTATGAAAGAAAGAAGAAGATGACCTCTTCAGCAAGCTCTATTCTCATTCAACTTCGACTGCTTCCTTCTATATTAATTTTTCTTCAGCCACGACTGGGTAATGATGCTGAACATCGTGATTTCGAGACCAGTCGAGAACAAGTCGATTTTTGCCGTTTGACTTTCTTTGCACAAAAGAAATATAAGATGGGATTGCCGTTGAACAATTAGCTTTGCTGCCTTAGCAGATTTATCCAAAGAAAAATAAGATGCATTGATATGAGGTTTGGTTATTTGAATTCAAGCAAAAGAAAGAACTATTTTTATCCTTCGCCATCTTATCAAAATTTCTTTTTTTTAAAATCACTAAAGATTATAATAGAGTTTAAATGTTAAAAGAAATGAATCAAAAGATTTTGATGAGCTAAAGGTAAAATGTCAGCCACTTCAAACAAATTAGTCATGTTACTACTTCAGAGAATAATGTTGAGTGTCCATGCTGCGATTTCTAACCTCGGTATTCAAATATGTAGAGCTTGAGACAAACGTCATGCTCTTTTGGATAGCTCTATAGATGATATATTAATCTACAAGAAAAATCAACATGTACGAAATTCAAGCTAAATCATTTATTTATTTTTTGAGCGAGTAAATATCATTCCATTCATAAATTATAATTATAAATAAAGAAAATTACAAATAAAGGCTTGAAAAGTCTTCATTTTCTTAAATAATGGCTTGAAGTGGACATTATTTCAAAAAATGGATTTGAAATGCTCTCATTTTCTTAAATAAGAATTTGAAGTAAATCTAGTTTCAACTAAAAACCTGAAGTACCCATATCATCTAAAAAAAAGCCTAAATTAACCGGCTATGAAGGGCAATTTCGTCTTATAAAATTTATAATTTTTCCCTTTTTCTTTTTTTATAGAATTTTTAAAAAAAAAAAAGGAAAACATGGGCAAGTTGTGTCTTTTCCTTTTTTAAAATTCTTAATCTAATTTAATTTAAATTTAACTTGTGTTTCAATGAAAATATATTTAATCGGTTGGAATATGTTGTCAGTCGGTAAGGTTAGGCCCTAATATGAAATAACCATGATTATTTCAGGCTTTTCTTTGGAAATTAATATGGCATGATCAGATCTTTATTCAAAATAAGATTCACTTAAATTTTTATTTGAGAAATTGAGAGTATTTCCGGTCTTTATTTGTAATTTTCTTATTTAAATAAGTTACATTTTTTTAGAAAATTTGGGAACATTAAATTTATTTATTTTTTAAATGGAAAATTGTTTTCGAAAGAAAAGGAAAAAAGCTGCCATCGGTTTTCCCCCTCTTTTCAAACGCACGTCAATCCATCATTTCCCTCTCTCAGCCCCAGCGCCTCCTCCTCTCCTCCCCACCCTTCTCTCTCTCTGCCCACCGATCGAACTCGGAAACCCTCGCCGGCCGCCGGCGATGGCGTCGAAGGACCTCCCCTCCGACGACCCCCGCCGCCAACACCGAGACCGGCGGCGAGACCGTCGCCGCCCGCCGGAAGCGGTCCCGCCGCGTCAGCTTCGCCGACGTGGAGATCACCTCCGTCCACATCTTCAAGCGCGACGAGGACTACTACGACACCACCCCTCCCTCCGATCCTAACCCCGACGGCCCGGGTTCCCGACGCCGGGGAGGCGCGGCCGCTGTTCAGGGATCTGGGGGACCACAGCGACGACTCGAGGGAGCTCACGCCGAGCGGGGAGTACAGGAAGGAGGACGGGGAGGAGGAGGAGGAGGAGGAGGATGCCGATGAGGTCGGGGTCGGCAGGAAGTCGTTCCTCAGGCCGATTGGGTCGCCGTCTCCCGGGAGCAGCACGTTCGGCTCCGCGACTTCGAATGATGGTGAGTTGATTCGGGTTTTGCATTTCTAGTGCGATTTTTAGGTCACCAGAGCTTTGGCTTTGAACAAAAACGTTGTAGGGTGGAATTCGCGGTGCACAGCAAGCAGACTTGGTGAAAATTGGTGGGAAAGATGTTTAGGCTGTGAAGCAAATGCGGTTATGCTTCAAATTTTTGCACTAGAACCACATATTCCTTCTAAGATCTGATTTCGCCTCCCTCTCTCTTTTTCTCTCTCTCTCTCTCTCAGCTGTGGCATGATTTCTGAAGATCGATTTTTTTTTTTCACCCGTGAAGCACTATGTTTCTTTTGTCCTTCGAGTATAAGTGAAAGTTGGTTGGTTGGTTCAATTGGTTCAAATTGCTTCTCCCCCTTTTTGTCATCATTAAAAAAGGTGAGAAAGGAGTCAGGTCTGCTTGGGAATGCGCACGATCTGGAAATCTCCCATGGACTGGACTACGCCTTCTAGCCTCTTCAAGTCTTCCCTTAGTTGAGCTACCTCCTCTCCTTTGGCATTGGCTTGAAGTTGTAGAGCGAGGTCTTTCATTTTGTCCTCCAGGGTAATCGAAGATGCTTGTCCATCATTCTTTATGGTTTGAATCTCACAGTCCAGAGCATAGATTTGGCCCCGCATTTCCAAAAGAACATCTAGAATACGACGAAAATCTGCAGAATTGTCCGTCTGTGTACTTGCATTTGCTTTCTCAGATGGAGTGAATGCAGACGATGGCGCTTCTGTATAGTCTTGCAAATTTGGTGTTGACGTATCATGTCCTTCTTCAGGCAATTGAGAAGCCTGAAATTCTTCTGGATCTGCTGGAGATTGTCTTAGACCTTCACTATTGGCAGCATGAGGTGTGGACCTTTGCTCGCCAACTCCCCCTGTCTCTAGGACATCAAAAAGGGAAGAGTGATGATCATGCTCTTCTGTATCTTGATTCCCCTTCTCTCCAGATTCACCTGCAGACTTTTCTTGCTCTTCTTCTCCTTCTTCTTCAGCTTCTTTCTCCCTCTCTCGATGCTCTTCTTCTTCTCTGTTCTTGGCTTGCTCCTCTTCTTCTCTTTGTTTCTTCTGATGTTCTGTTGATTGGGGAACAGAACGTCTGGTCCTTATCAAGGCAGTGATTGTGAGATCTTCCTCCTCATATTCTTCCTCCAAGATGAGAGTTCTCTTCTTTTTGGATGGGGCACCAATGGCCTCCTTCCCTTTTCTCTTTGAAGCAGACGGAACTGGAGTCTTCACTCTGAATTTCTCCATTGCCTTGGAAAGTTCTTGCAGACGCATCTTCGTTAACATCTTCAAACCTACCACCATCTTATCGCACGGTCGAACACAAAGTGTGTGTGGTGGTTCAATATTCATGTGTCTATAGATCTTGGTCACCAGACCTGGGTAAGGCAATTGTCCCTTGTCCTTCGACATTGCTCTGTACATGTGAAAGAGAATAGTGTGAGGAAGAGAGAACTTCATCCCTGAGTTGATTGCGTACATCAATTTTGCCTATGAATTAGACACATCAGTCTTTGATGTAGACTTGGGCCTGATGCAATTGATCACAATTTTGTGCAGCACGATATTGATGGCACGCATCCTTGAATAGATGATTTTTCCTTCTGCATCTCTATCTTTGACCAATTCCAATGAGGCACGAGCAACTGAGACTTTGATTGGTTGATAACGTCCTCATTCAACTCCAATTATGTCCGCCAACATGTCCACGTCTAACACATAATCCTGATCTCGAACACTGAATGATATTCTATTCGCATCTATAAAGCTGAGATTTGAATAGAAATACGCAGTCAGTTGTGCATAACCATCTGTGGTATCAATGCAAAAACGTTCCAGTTGAAGCAGACTAAACTTCTCTCTTAAGTTCACATTAACAGCATCCAAGAAATCGAAATCAACACTCCTAGGGTTTATCACCCCTCGTTTCAGCAGTCTGAAAAACAAATTCTCACGTTCCTTTGATTTGAATAACTCCATCCTCTTTCCCTTCACCTTTACAGCAATACCCATTCTAGGTTGAAAATCAATGAACATTTTATCATCGTCGTTTCCATCAGTCGGATTCGGTCCCGACATACGAGGGTCACTGGGAATATTCGCAAGTGCTTCCTCTGCTTTACCCTTGGGAGCAATTCCCAAATCCTCCATTTTTTTTCAGAAATATATACTCATTCCCATAATGCTTATCTTTGAGAAAATCATCCACGTATTTCAACGGAGTCCCAGTACTTTTCAACGCACAATAAAGTTTGTAAATAAACGAGGGTTTTTGGACTCTTACTGGGTCTGCGTCCTCGATTATCTCTTCCTCAGGTTGTTGACCCGCATCATGTGGGGTAGATGGCGTTGAGTGACGTGGTGGAGAGTGAGTCGGGTTCTCGTTCTTTACTCGATAATTCTTCCTCTTCGGTCGGATCGAAATGGGTAGGTCCCTCCTTCATCCTCTCTGTGGTCCCCTGTTCGCGATTCTTGAAGACTTCCTCGAAGAAGACATCCTTCCTTGTCGCTGAAAGATTCCTTTACTTGCTTTCCCAAGAAAAGATGACAACTTTCTCGAAGATGAACACGAAGTAGAAACCGGATTGGGAGGAGAATGCTTTTTAGGGTTTTGAAGATTGAAAATGAAAACTGTGTATATACAACTCAGTTTTGAAAAGGGAAGTTCAATCGACACAAGGAAAGTGTACGGATACCTCTTTTCGAAATCAATAACTGCCAAAATTAATCCTTTTGAAAAGACAAGTTTTTCGTTTTTCACGGAGACTACAAAATAACTGAACGAAAGATCATACCTTTTTGAGTTTAGATAAAATAACAACTTACAGTCTATAGTCATCAATGTCTGAGTCTGAGAGATTTAGAGTCTGAGAGATTAGAGTTTGATGATCATCAACTTTCTGAGTCTGAAGGTTGGAGAGTCTCTAGACTTTAACTTCTTCGAGCTTCAAAATGTTGAGTCTGGAACAGATAAAATCGAATTGATTTTTCTCCAAAGGCTTTGTGAATATATCCGCTAGTTGACTTTTTGAATCAACAAATTGAATCGAGATTTCTCCATTTTGAATATGATCTCTAATGAAGTGATGTCGAATCTCTATATGTTTTGCTCTTGAATGAAGAATTGGATTTTTGGTGAGATTGATTGCGCTGGTGTTGTCACATTTGATTTCTGTGCATGAATCTTCAATCCCAAAGTCTTGTAGCTGTTGTTTTATCTATAGAATTTGCGAACGGCAACTTCTAAGGGCTACATACTCTGCTTCTGTTGTTGAGAGAGCTACAGTGCTTTGTTTCCTTGAAAACCAAGACACATCCCCGCTTCCAAGCAACGTAACAAGTTCCTGAAGTACTCTTTCTATCGACTCTGCAGCCGGCCAGATCTGCGTCTGAATATCCTAGAAGATTAAAGTCTCCCTTCTTAGGATACCAAAGACCAATGCTTGAAGATGAAGCAACGTATTTAATAATACGTTTTGCAGCACTGAGATGGGATTCTCTAGGATCTGATTGAAACCTAGCACGTATGCAAACACTCAACAAAATGTCGAGTCTAGAAGCGGTAAGATAAAAAAGTGAACCGATGATGCTCCCCTGTACAGCTTTTGATCAACTTTCTTCCCTTCTTCATCTTTGTCTATCTTCAAAGAACTTGACATTGGTATATCGAGTCTTCTTGCAATTTTCTAATCCAAACCTTTTGACAAGATCATTAGCATATTTTTCTTGGTAAATGAAAGTTCCTTCCTTCAATTGCTTTATTTGAAGACCAAGAAAGAATGTTAATTCTCCCATCATACTCATTTCAAACTCATCCTGCATAGACTTAGAAAATTTCTTGCATAGACTTTCATTAGAGGATCCAAAAATAATATCATCCACATATATTTGAACAAGTAAAAAGCTTTTGTTTTCCTTTTTGATAAATAAAGTAGTATCTACTTTACCTTTGACAAAACCATTCTGTAATAAGAACTTACTCAGTCTGTCGTACCATGCTCGAGGTGCTTGCTTTAAACCATACAAGGCATTTTTTAGTCTGAAGACTGAGTCTGGCTTCTTTGGGTCTTCAAACCCAGGCGGTTGTTCCACATAAACTTCCTCTCGGATAAATCCATTTAGGAAAGCACTTTTGACGTCCATTTGGAATAACCTGAAATTTTTGTAACAAGCAAACGCAAGTAATAGACGAATAGCTTCTAACCTTGCTACGGGAGCGTAAGTCTCATCATAGTCTATTCCTTCTTCTTGCGTGTATCCTTTGGCCACGAGTCTTGCTTTATTTCGTACGACTTTTCCTTTTTCATTCATCTTGTTTCGAACACCCATTTGGCTCCAATAACAGTTTTACCTTTTGGTTTAGATGTCAATTCTCAGACATCATTAATGTTGAACTGTCTAAGCTCCTCTTGCATAGCTTCGATCCAGCTTTCATCAGATAAAGCTTCTTCTATGCTTTTTGGTTCAATTTCAGAAATGAGAGCCACAGCACTAGACTCTTCACGTCTTTTGGATCTGGTATGAATTCCTTCATTAATTTCGCCGATAATGAGATCTTTGGGATGACTGGACTTATGCTTCCAGTTACTGGTTGATTTGTCTGGATGATGATCTCTTTCTTTATTTGAATCTTCATGAACATCTTGATGCTTTGGTCTTCCGTGAGTCGAGACATTTCTTGAGTTGTCGGCTTTGGAAGGTCCGGGAGCAGATTCAGACTCTTCATACTGAGTCTAACTGGATTCATCTTGCGTGGAGTCTTGAAATTTGACATTCATTGACTCCTCCACCGACTAGCTCTTCTTGTTATAGACTCGTAGGCTTTGCTTGATGTAGAATATCCAAGGAAGATGCCTTCATCGATCTTTCTTCAAACTTACCAACTTGATCCTTTGCATTTTTCAATATAAAGCATTTGCAACCGAACACATGAAAGTATGAAACAATGGGCTTCTTACCTTTGAATAATTCATAAGGGGTTTTCTCAAGAATAGGTCTTAGGAAGACTCTATTGATGATATAGCATGCTGTTGAAACAAACTCTTTCACCCAAAATCGTGAAGAAATTTTACTTTCAATTAAAAGAGTTCTAGCCATTTCTTGAAGAGATCTATTCTTTCTTTCCACAACTCCATTTTGCTGAGGAGTGTATGGAGAGAACACATGCTTAAATCTAGATTCATCACACAATTTTGTAAAATCTTGATTTTCAAATTCTCCTCCATGATATGTTCTTATACTTGAGATAACACATCATTTTTCATTTTGAACATTTTTAGCAAATTTTTCAAAATACGAAAAGGTTTCTGACTTACTTGCAAGGAAATATACCCAAGTAAAGCGGGAGAAATCATCCACAATTACTAGGCAATATTTCTTACCTCCAATACTCTGGGTTCTGGTTGGTCCGAAGAGATCCATATGCAGCAACTGTAGTACATGATTAGTAGAGACATGATTTATTGGCTTAAATGAATTTCTTACCTGCTTTCCCATAATACATGGTGTGCATGGATCGGACTTTTGATATGGTAATTTGGGTAGACCTCGAACAAGATGCTTTGATGAGATTTTGGCTAATTGCTTCATATTGACATGACCAAGCTTTCTGTGCCATAAGCTCGCTTCATCTTGAATTGAGATTAGGCATTGTGATTCATTTAATTTCATGTCTAAGAGGTAGATATTTCCATGTCTTCGACCCATGAAAGACTGAGTAGAGTCTTTACTAATTCCAGAGCAAATTCCTTCTTGAAATGAGATCTTGAAACCAGTATCACACAATTGGTTAATGCTGAGAAGGTTATAGTTGAGTCCTTCCACTAGAGAAACATTGCTTATTGTGAGATTTCCAATTTTCACAGTTCCAAATCCCACAATGCTTCCTTTGCCGTTTCCTCCAAATAAAACATTTCCACCGTTTACTTGAACAAGCTTTATGAAGCACTTTGAGTCTCCTGTCATGTGTCTTGAACATCCGCTGTCAAGATACCACTTTACCTTTTTCTTGACGAAGACTTGCATTTAAAAGAGAGTCTCAAGCTTTCTTTGGTACCCAAATTTTCTTGGGTCCTTTGGTGTTAGTAGGATAAACATTATTAGGCCATACTTTCTTAACAGGCTTCCAAACCATAGGACACTCTTTTTCAAAGTGATCCCGATCACACTTTGAACACCTTAGAGCATTTCGACCTACGAGACTTTACAAAAACTTTCTTGAAATGATTTTTGTAAGCCTCTCTCGACGGTCTTTTCTTAATTCTTTCTTTTACTTTAGGAAAATCAATCAAGGGAATTGTTTCTGCTGTCATGCCTAGACCGGACTTATTGAAGTAAGGTCTTTGAACCGAAAGAACTTTTTCAAGCTTTTCGGATCCTATCGAAAATTTCTTTGAAATATTTGATAAGTCGTTTTTAAGAAAACATTTTCTTTCAAAAGATTATCTTCTTTTTCTTTAAGAGTAGAAACATTCAGGTCTAAACTTTTAACTCTTTCTTCTAAAATGGTTTCCTTTTGTTTTAGAGCTGATTTTAAGTTCGGAAATCCTTTTGAGAGAAGTCTTAAGACTGAAACACAGTTCATCAATGTATTTAGAGACTTTGACAGGAATTTTAAAATCACTTACCTCAAATTCACTGTCTGAGTCTGATCCAGAATCTGAGTCTGAGTCTGAATGTGCCATCAGACATATGTTGGCATATTCATTATCACTTTCTTCACATTCTGTATCACTCCATGTTTCGATTTTGAGAACTTTTCGAAACTTCTCAACTTTTCCTCTTTTCTTCTTCAGAAGAGGACAGTTGGGTCTGATGTGTCCCTTTTTCTTACATTCGAAGCAGACTACATCTTTGTTTGGTTCCTCATCATCAACAGACTTGGTCTGCTGCCTCTGGAAACTTTGTTTCTTTGAGTTGAACCTTCTACCTTTTTTATTCAGTTTTCTGAATCTTCTTATCATGAGAGCAAGCTCCTCGTCGTCCATATCATCTCCCGAATCTGTATCATCAGAATCATCATTTGATTTTAATGCAATGGATTTCTTACCTCTTGGATCTTCATCTTCATTAATTCGTTCCACTTCATAAGACTAAAGAGTTCCAATCAACTCGTCGACAGATAGAGGCATAATTCTTTGCATCTCTCTTATTGAAGTCTTTATATGATTCCAATCCTTGGAGAGTCCACGCAAGAGCTTGTTCACCTTCATGGGATCAGAAATTTTTGTCCTTGGTTCTCAAGACCATTGACAATATCTGTAAACGACTAAACATGTCGGTTATAGATTCTCCTGGTTTCATTTTGAAGGCTTCATATTGACCGAGGAGAATGTTGATTCTGGTCTCCTTCACTCGATCTGTTCCTTCATAGGTGATATGTAATCTGTCCCATACTTCTTTTGCTGTAACACAAGAAGATATTCTGTTATATTCAGTTGGAGACAAGGCACAATATAAAGAGTAAATTTTTTTTGCATCGAGTGCTTGTCTCTTATTTATCTCTTCCTGAGTCATTCCGCTGGTCTCAACAGTTTCTTTCCCTCTTTCAGAGACTGATGCAGCAATAGGAGTGATTCCTCTTTCTACAACGTCCCATTCCAGAGGATCCTTTGATCGTAGGAAAGCTTTCATCTTGTTCTTCCAGATGTTGTAATCCTTTCCATCAAAGTAGGGTGGTCTGGTATTGCTTTGCCCTTTCACCAGCCCTGGTGCTAGCATACTAGCCATGGATCTTTTACTCTGAAGTAAAACACTTCAAATAAAGTAAGAACACGAGCTCTAATACCAATTGATATAGCTAGTACGAGTACCTAGAGGGGGGTGAATAGGTATATAAAAGATTTTTCTTGATTATTGCGCAATACTTAGACAGTTGAAGGATTTGCGATAAGTAATAATCAACGTAAGACTAAGTAAAGGAAAGAGAGAATTGAACACGCGGTTTATAGTGGTTCAGCTTGATTCAAGCCTACGTCCACTCTTCTGCACTGACAGCCAATTGGCTGGATTCCACTATGAACAAAGAGATGCTACAGTGTTGATCTTCCTTGATTTCTAGGTGTAGATGATCTACCACACTCGCTCAAGGTATCACCAAGTATGGACACTCTCTGTGTATACAATTTCGCTCGAATGAATCGACTAATAATCAAGATGCTTCGCACTGAATTTCTCTATCGATCACGTACTTAAACAACTAGAACGTCTTCCTTTTTATACTCCTTTATGCCATCATACCCGTTGGCACTTTCCAAAGGAATTCCTCCAATCTACCCGTTGGACGGAATCAATCAAGAAGATCATTCGAGCTATTAAAGGAACTCCGACGATAGCCCATCAATCCCGTTCGCCCATACAATCGGGATCTTGGTTTCCAAGAATAGAACATTCCAAGAATATTTCGTCGACCATCGGATCTTCAATTGATCTAGATACGAACAAAAGAATCTGTTATATTTATCCAACCAAAAAGATCTTCTCCAGAGAATAGGATTAAATCCTCAACCATATACTCCGGCTCTGGATTTCCTTCGTCACTGGATCAGAAAGAGTGTCAATGAGAATAGTCTTGAGTCTTGAATCTTGAGTCTGGTGATCAGAAAGTCTTCAGACTTTAAACTAGACGATCTGCAGATATCCAGACTAGACTGATAGAAACGTTTTGTCAGCTTCAAAATATTCTGGAAAGATTTCTCCAACAAAGTGTGCTTCGTCAAGGCCCAAAAAACAAACAAAAAAACAAAAAAAAAACAATTTTTTTTTGCCCTCATGTTGGCCGTGAAGTTTTGTTGTCCTGACTGGTATGTCGTCTGTTGTTGCTATTTCTCATAAGACAATTTCTTTGGTCCCGTCTCCGCGAGCTTTATTAGACCCGGAAGGTTCTCTGACTATGCTGCTTCAGATGAAAATCATGATGTTACGATGGACTCTACAACGTTCTCAATGCATTTCCGCAGCCTTGCAAGATCCAACTCTGGCATGGAGAAGACGCCAACGAGCATTCATCTGACCTTTGATGAGAAGACACCGTCCGAAAAAAATACCTCTGCTAACTCTGGAAGTTTTATGATGCTAACAAATGCTAGGAAGCTGAGTCCAGAATCTTCGTGTCCAATGCATAATGTTCAGAGTGATGGTAAAGATTCAAATGAAATGAGCCTTATCGGGAATAATCCAAATAGGTATGACTATGGTGGACTTTCTCCTACCTTGGATGCCCTCCTAGCGGAAGGCTGCCAGGATTTGCAAGCTCTTCCTGGTTTTGATGTTACAATGCAAATGCATCAGCTACTTTTGAGGTTTTCAATGCTGATGAGGGTGGAAGCAGTAAGGAGAATGTCAAGGGCTCTGCAGATAACATAATGAGCTCTATGGGCACTGATGGAACCAATTAGATAACTGTTGCAGCTTATCATGAATTAGACAAGGCAAATAGTGCTTCTGAAGGAATGTGTATTGAAAATGTTAGAAGTGATTTATCTAATATGGTTGACAGTTTCATTCTCGATGCTCCTGTTTATCAGCATGTCCATACTCCTAATCAGACACTAAGGGCGCGTTTGGCAACGATTCTGTTCCCGGGAACTGATTCTGACAAGAAATGATTATTTTTTATTTTGTTCCCGGGAACTGATTCTGAGTAAAAGAACGTGTTTGGTAACTGTCTAAAATTTTTTATTCTGGAATAGAATTGCGTTTGATAACGTGTCTATTGATTATGTTCCAAATTATTTTTTTATTTTTAAATAATTTTTTCTACTTTTTTTCTTCTTCTTTTTTTACCTTTTTTCCTTTTCTTTTTTCATTTTTTCTTTTCATTTTTTCCTTTTTCTCCTATTTTTCTTTTCTTCTTGTGGCCGGTCACCGGACCGGCGACTGGCCGGATGAGGGTCGGCGACCTCACCAGAGCGTCGCCGGCCCTCGGCGAGGCTGGCCCTCGTCGGCCGAGCGTCGCCGATGGACAGGCGGGCCTCGCCGGGGCTAGGCGAGGCTTGCCGGGGCTGGGCAAGGCCCGCCTGACCACCGGTCAGGCTAGGCGAGCCCGGCCGGTGGCTAGGCAGGCCTCACCTCGCCAGCCGGAGGCTCGGCGAGGCTCGCCAATGGCTGGGCGAGCCTCCGACGAGCTCGCCGGACCTCGCCAGTGGCTGGGCAAGCCTCCGGCGAGATCGCCGGACCTCACCCTGGCCAAGCGAGCCTCCGGCAAGATCGCCGGACCTCGCCCTGGCCAGGCGAGCTCGCCGGATCGGCGGCTGGTGGTTGTGAGTGGCGGCGGACGGTGGCGGGCGACGGCGGGCGACGGTCGCGTGATGGCGGAAGGAAAGAAGAAGAGTTTTATTGTGTTGATTCTTTTTTTGATTTTCGGACGTAGAATCAATTTTTTTTTTATTCTCAAATCTACTCCAAAACTGATTCTGGGAACAAATTTGTTCCCGGGAACAAAATTTTTACCAAACGCGATTCTCGTCCCAAACTGATTCTGAGAACAAAAAATCAGAATTAGTCACTGTTTGGAGTGTTGCCAAACAGGGCCTAAAAGTAAGAACACTGTTCTTGTCTATATTTTATTTGTTTATTTCTAGATTTGGTTTTTAACTTTTGAATTTTGACTAGCTAAAACCACTCGGACTTTACCGGGCCATCTAGGATATGTGCACCATCCTGGTACTTTTGAGTTTGATTGGTCTCAGAAACTAACGGTAGAATGGAAGTGTCTTTGGTCGCATGTAGCAGCCATCTACTGCAGCTATATGCAGTATTACATGCTCTAGTTTAGGAGTAGCTTATGAGATGATAAAATGCATATAGTGGATGATGGATGTCTGTTGCTGAGACTGCATTTTATGAACAACGATGTATAATTCCACAATTGATTTTTCAAAATGTCCTTAGAAAGGCGGGTCCCAACACATCGCTAGATCAGAAATGTTAGGACATGTACTTGTTTTTTTTATTATCGCTCCTCCTGATCTGAGAACGAAGCGATGACATCGAAATAAAGCCCAAAAAACGCCACATTCAGATGGTACACATGCACAAGCCCAATGGAAATACGATAACCTCAAGAACCTACAATTAGTTGAACAATTAATACTAATTGAAGCATACGAAAAGAATCATCTAAATCCTAAGCTTCAATTGTGCAGTTTTGAAGGGATTTAAAGCGCCGATTGATGCAACAAATTAGTCGGCAAAGGGTGATGGCCGGAATATAGTGCAATTTTTTTGGAATACTGTATCGTGTAAGCAAAGCATGCAGGGGTAATTGACTCCGGATGGAACTGAGAGCCGGACTAGTTTGACCGAGACCGGCCCTTTCTTTTCCTCAATTTCTTATAAGAAGTAAGAACTCTTCCTTTTGGGAAAATTCCAAATAAGAACCCCAAGTGAATCTATTTTCTCAAATAAGGACCTAAAGTGAACATTATATCAAATAATGACCCGAAGTGGACCTATTGTTTCAAATAAGGACCTGAAGTAAATTTTGTGTCAAATAAGGACCCGGAATGATCAGGTTAATCTCTATTAAGGACCTTAGTTCGCCAGCAGACATTTTTCGACAATTAAAATAGGGGCAATTTTGTTAGAAATTTGTAATTGGAAAAAAAGGGAAAATTCTAAATTAATTAAGTTTAGGTTATTCATTTAGATGTTTACGTTTTCTTCTTTCTTCTCCCCCGCTGCTCCTCAACCAAATTGATGCCCGGTCATCATCGCAACTCGATTCTTGTCGCTCCTTACCTTACTCGACCAGTGGAGAATTTGGGTTTCCGCAAACAAAGAAAGAAGCATCTAGAGTTCTTCTTGTTTTTGAATTCATGCTTCAACCAGCAAAGAATTTGGGTCTTCGACTTTGCAGAGGATGGGTACAAGGAACGGGAGAACTTTGGTCTTTGACTTCGGGTAGACCGTAGAAAACCTAGGGTGTTTTTATTTCTGTTTTAGGATTTGTTAATTTTCCCTATATATATATATATATAGAGACAAAATTACCCAAACTCTGATCATCGAAAATGTCACATGCTTGATAGCCGGCGAATATTTGGCTGACCAGCAAGCTCAGGTTCTTATTTGAAATTGATTCAACCACTTCATGTCCTTATTTGAGACAATTAGTCCACTTTAAGTCTTTATCTGAGACAAAGTTCATTTCGGATCCTTATTTGAGAAATTTGGTCAACTTCGTGTCCTTATTTGAAATTTTCCCCTTGCTTTTTACCAAAAATCCAACAAAGAGACGTGGCGAGACTCAATCATGACAACCTCACCTACACGAACTTAAAATCCAATGGAGTCAAACACCATTGATTCCAGCAAATTCGCCAACCATCCGCAATAGAAATCGAAACAATAACAAAGTAAGCGAAGTGCCATCACATTGAAGCGAGCGTGAGAGAGAGGGAGGCGCCGCCGCGAGGGAGGGCTGGGAGGCTAGGGGGTGATCATGATGCCGCAGTGGACGGCCGGAGAGTATCTGGCAGCAAAGAGGCTGTCACGCCTTGAACCCCAAGCGCACGCACATCCCACTATGGTCGATAAAATATGCGACATCCCAGGATATATCGCCGACCCATTCATTTCTTCATGCATGCAGAAGCGAAACAAATCCCCTGACAACATTTAACCTGTGACAGAAAAGCAGGCAATCAATCACAATACCAAACATTCATTTACAAACACAAAGGGTTTAAATACAACACTGACTGTCTACAAAATAGACCAGCTCGACAAAAGGGGAACTATCCTAAAACCAACTAGCATGACACGTTCTCCAATCCTTATGACTTCACCTCTACAACTCCTCAAGGCCAACCAAAGCTATATGGTCGCTCCGTCCACCAGGGACCTGAAATTTTAATCCCACAACCGGGATGAGACAATGTCTCAGCAAGTTCAACCCCCTAAACCCCTATTAGAAAGAAAATACGCCCCGGATGGCCTAGCCATATCACATAGAAGACTTACCTCGCATTAGTCTTCATTTGCAGGTTAGCACAATTTATATAATTCAACCACGTACAATTATGATAACCAAACAATTATGGCATAATCACATTATCAGAACAATTCAACCACTTGGATCGTCTCAGCGATCAATCGACTCGGCCGATTACATGTCGGTAAGATCATCATACGGTCATTCTAACTATTCAATCACTGCCTTCACTCGCAACTCTATAGGTAAGTCTAACATTTAGTGGTAATCACGGCCCCACTCGGCACAACCTTTAAAAGGTGGTAGATCACGGCCCAATGGGCACGACCTCTGTCAAGTGGTAAATCACGACTCAATTGAGTGCAACCTTTATTAGGTGGCCAATCACGGCCTTATTGGGCGCAACTTTTATCAGGTGGTCAATCACGGCCCCACTGGGCATGATCTCCAATAGGTGGTCAATCACTGCCCTACTGGGCACAACCTTTAATAGGTGGTTAATCATGGCCAATCTCCCATCAATTTCCACACTTGGGATTTTATAAAGAATCCCTATTTATCGTAATCACACTCAATTTGCCACAACCAATCATCAAATTCAAATTCTAAATGCATAGCAGCGATCGACACAAAATTCTGAGCAACCAGGGTCAAAAATATTTTTTTTGTTTTTTTTATAAATAATAATATTTTAATAATTTCGGAATATAATATAATATTATAAATTCCAGAATTTCGAAACAATTAAATAATTCAAAAATAAAATCATATTATGTCCCATCAAGGCTTATTATTAAATAACTCTATTAGCCTTAATTAAACACACTTTAAATTAAACAAACTTCTTAATCCAAATCACAATTAAATAAACTAAACTATCCACCTAAACTTGCTTAACTTAGGCTAAGCACACTTAGGGCATCATTAACCATCTAATCAAGATTTAGTGAGTTAAACTCATCGGAATAACGAGCCGAGCGGACCAAAACGACGGGATCAACGCGAGGATCGACTTTCCTCAAAGCGGGCCGAGCATCCGGGCTCGGGAAGGTGGCCAAACCCGGGCTGCCATACCCATTTTAGATGCTAGTTGAGGCCGACGGAGGTGGTTCGGCGGTTGTTTGGGCGGAGGAACGGCGGAGGAGGACCGGTGGTGGCTTGGACGGGCCGGTGGGGAGGTCGACGGTGGCAAAGGGAGCTCCGGCGAAGGCCCGAGCTGCTCGGACGAGCTGCTGGAATGCGGGCTGGTGTGGACGAGGGCAATGTCGAGCGGTGGCTAGGCGCGCGGGCGGTGCGCGCACGGTCGAGCGGAGTGGCGGCGGCGATGGACGAACGGCGAGGCTTCGGCTGGCTGAAGCGGATCTCTCCTGCTACTGGCCACCAAAGAAGAAGAAGAAGATGGAGATGGAGAAGTCGCACGGGAGAGAGAGAGGGAGGAGAGAGAGAGATGGGACCCTTTCTCTCATTTTCTTTTCTTTTTCTTTAATCCCTCAAACATGGCCCACCATGACCTCACATGAGGTCATCTTCCACTCACACCAAGCTTTCACAACAATCCTCCAATGGGTCCAATTTCATTTTCCGCCAGGGCCTAAAATCTTGCACATTAATTTCTTTAATTCCCTTCAATTCTCTTCCAATTGAGTTCAATTGAAGTCCATAAAATTAATCCAATGTCACCACACTTCAATTCACATAATCACTTGACTATAGAACCCTCTTAGATCTCAAAAGTATAACCAAAAGTGGGCCTACCAATTTCTCGAGCCAAATTAGCCATTCTCTGATTAATTTGCTGACAAAACTCGGCTTGCATGAAAAATCTTCCAAAGACGAGTCAATATTCCTAAAATGATTTGTGACACACCTAGACTTCAAATTTCTAAATTCGATCTCAATTCCACGGTTAATTTCACTTTGGCACGATACTAGCGCGGCCCAACCTACCGGATAGCCTTTAGAAATTTTCATGCATTTGACCTGTGGTTGATCATCTCAAGCCACAATGTACATCTTTGAAACATTGGCGACTTTCGGTTGTCGGGGTAATCTCAAGATTTCAAATACGGACACAGGGTACCAAATCGACAAAAAAGTCGGTCCAGTGCCAATCGACAAGAATCGTGCAATCTGGTGGAATCACCCACACCTGATCACATGCCTCTATCGAGTCGACCTATCTCCGATCTCTAATCTATTTTTAATTGTGCCATAATGACCCTTGCAAATTAGCTCAATCGAAATATCGTTTCCTAGTCAAATTCTCGAGTCCGATGCATTAGAATTTCTTAACGGCTTCACCTGATAGGCTAGTTTTCACCTGAGTGGCCGACTCAAGGAAAAGAACTATATGTGTGCCAACAAAATGCCCGTCTCAATTTATTGAAAATAGAATTGGAAAAATCGAGATGTCACGGAGGCTAGGGTTTCTTTCCATAGTATCCGCCAATTACTTTCCTATTTTAAAATAGAAGAAAATTACAACAACGAAAAAAAAGGAAAGAAATATAATGGCAATACCAGTCCGGTCCGGGTGATCTCGGTTCCTTGTCTAGAACAGGAAACCGGACTGTTATTTCTTGTTTTAAATAACTTTTTGTTTCTTATTATTAGGTACAATTTTGTTCATTCTTATAATTAGTTCACCCCATTATGATGTAATTGTTTCAATTTAATCAGTAATTTTTTTTTTGTTCTTGTATGAAAACGTCCATTTTAATATCGTTCTTCCAATTTAATGTACAAACATTTCTCTTATTGATGGAAAATCATGTTAATATCATTTTCGAATCTATAACAATGATAGAGAATTATTTCATGTGTTTTCAAAGAAAACAACACCATATATTATTTTTATCTTCTATCGTACAATATTCGACTCATGTACTATTGACGGAGTTTTGAAATACACCGTACAATAACTGATTACTAAAAGCTTAACAATATTAGGTGTATAAGAAAGTTTTTAATCACGTATGATATTGCGATAGATACAAGGAATACTTTCTTATTAAATTTTTGCTAATCACATAAATAAATTATTAATTACTTTAAACTTTTTACCTATATTAAAAGTTGAAAACCATCTCAAAAATCTATTAGTTACTAACTTTTTTATAGGAAAAAATTAACATGAATATCAAGAACTCCCTAAGTTAGATAGGTTGAAATTTTTGTTTATCATTGTTATTACATAAAAGATATTACTAACTACTTATAAGTACATAATATTATCAATATAATAAATACAGAAAAGAAGCAATTTTATGTAATTACATACTAACTTTAGCATATTATAAAAGTTATTTACTATGTAGATAAGTCTTCTTTTTCTTTTTCTTTTTCTTTTGTTTTTTCGAAACTATGTAGATAAGTTATTAGCTACAAGGATGACCACTTTTATACAATAAAAAAATTGATTTTTCCTCTTGGAAAAAATCATAAAAGAATATATAATCAGAATCTTTTAGATACTTATAAACTTGCTTTTTCAATGTACCAAGGCGCAAATAATAGAGTGAAAAGTAATTGTTCATGAAATTCTAAATGCGATGAATGTGTTATAACACAAGTAATATAACAATGAGAAAGGATATCGTGTCACGGAGATTGATGATTAATAAACCAAGTAAATATAAAAAATGAATTAATTGTAAAATTTATTTGACATCAAAATAGAATTGAGAATAAATTAAAATTGACAAACGTACAAAAAAAATTCGAAATTAAATGCAATAAATCAATTAAATAAATATGTTAGAGTATCCGATTTCACCATAATCACTAAATATGAATTTCAGATTATCACGCATATAAGAACGATATCAAACATGTGATAGCAAAATTTCCAAATGTATTTACTATTTTATCTCTAGGTATAACAAATCTAAACAGTTTATCAATCCACTATATCTCTAGGTAAATTTAAATAAACATAAGTGCATTAAAATCTATGAATATTCCCGGTTTACAATGAATCTTTGGAATCACCTTATTATCGAAAGCTACGCAAATAACATAGTATATCTCCATTCACATTTAATTCATGGTTATATATCATAAGAAGTAATTGCATATTATCGCTTCTTGATCTCAAACATATACATCAGATCATTCAAATGATGGCCAATCATCTAAAAGCATTAATATAACTCACATGAATAAAATCACTTGCAACACATAAAAATCATGAAATTCATATCATCTTGGTCAAGTTACATCGTAGCCCTAACAAAAGAAAATTAGAACATAATAGAAGAAGAAATGAATAGATAAATCAAACCTAATATATTGAATCAAAGAACAAGAATTCTATCACCACTTTCGTTTTCTCTTCAAAATGCTTGAAAAACTCTCTAAACAATGAAAAACGATCTAAAAATAAAAACCTAGTCTCCCCAAGCTCTTAATGTTCTCCTATTTATAGGATACATCCAAGACTCATATCTTAAGGCAATTGCTTATTTTTCGCATAAAATTAAAGAATAAATCAAAGAATTCCTTATTTGATATCCATCTTCCAACTCTTTCTGATAAAATTAGGGAATAAATCACAGAACTCCTAATTTGATATTCATCTTCCAACGCTTTCTCATTTGAATTCCCCAATCAATAAATTCTTCCTTTCCTTCTTTTTGTCATTTTTTCCTCATTTTCTCCACGTCTCATTGTGTTGTATAAACAAGGAAAATTTGAATATATAGAAGGAAATCCAAATCTTTTCTCACATATATTGCACTATTTGTTACCTAAAATAGGTAAAATAACTCTATTTTGTAATCAATGGACTTATTTCAATGAACTTTTTCAATATAAATAGTTACAAAATCTAAAAATAATATTATGTGTTCACTGTTGGATGACTAATATGTGTTTGAATTTAGTTTTATAATTGAATCTTTTCACATGTCAATCATTTTTTACATAAAAATTAAAATAATTAAAATATGAATATATTTTATAAAAGTTGTCCACGTTAGTGTTGGCTATACCCATTGCGTGACGTCCACGTAAAATTAGCTAAATGAACTCAATTAGCACAATGTAAAATTATTTATGACTCAATTGGCAAAATTAAAAGCTTTATAACTGAATTGACAAAAGAGCAATAAATTTAAGATTTTTTGGATAATTTTCTCTATCCTAGTGTCATTCATCCACTAAGTCCAAAAATCAATGCCAATTCCTTGTGAACTACGTTTGACCCTTATGTCGATATTCACTATGAGAGAAAATGGTGTCATCAACGTTGACTTGGAGTGTCGCTTCTGGGTTGCTGGCAATTTCCGTTTGTCCATATCTAAAACCACGTTTCGTCCCAGAAAGTGACTAAATTGACATTAACTAATATTTAAAAAAAAAAAATTCTATTTTTCGTCTTGATGCGAAGCAACAAGGCAGAAAGATTGAAAATGACTCTCTGTTAATTACATTAATCATCGCCGTAAATAAACGACACACTTTAATTATTTATGATGATCTCTCCAAACAAACACAGGCTTATCGCCAAATGTCTCTTCTATTACGAAGACCACCCGGTTGCAAAGCTTATCCAGAAGATGTTAGAAAGAGCCGCTAAATGCCTCTTTTTCAGTAAGAGCTGCTCCTGTATAAGGAGCGAGGTACCAGAAGCAATTTCAGTTGCTTCCCATCACCAAGGCTAGTATTCTGATGCTTTGTAATCTTTCATTAGTGATAGATCAGAGGATCTGTTTCTCTCTAGCCTCATGCCGATGATGAACGTTTTTCATGCCACGATGCCATGAAAGATCTGAAATTTTTCATCCTTGATCTGAGTACAGTGTTGAGTGTGTTTATATATAAATATATATAAATATATAGTGGTAGTTCATGACTTTCATGTAGGATGTTTGAGATTAATTATCATTTGAACTTGAGCTCAGTTGCTTGATTTAACTCTCTACTCACAACCATTCAACCGATTCTCTAGCAGATATCAAGATGACAAGTTCTGCAATCAGGAATCGGGTTTTCTTTGCCCTTTCTTCAATTTGGTTTTCTTTGTCAAGAAGCTACATGCACACATACGCCGGTGATGACCTCAAATTTGCCGAAGTTAATTCCTTGACCTCCATCGATAATGGGCTTCCCTTCAGCTACTATAGTGTCCCATACTGCAAGCCCATGGGTGGGATCCGAGAAAGTATCGGTAATGTGGCGCCGCTGTCATGGGAGATGAAATTGTCGACTCTCCATACCGGTTCCGAGGGAATGTCAACGAGTCCATCTACCTCTGCACCACTGATCCCCTGAGCGAGCATGAGGCTAGGCTCTTGAAGCAGCGCACTCGCGATTTGTACCGAGTGAACATGATGCTCGATGGTTTGCCGGCAGTAAGGTATGCCAGGTACAGTCAATGGACTGGCTTCAATTGAATTTGTACTACCGTGCAGCGATGATGTTTACATCATCAATCATCTTAAGTTCAGAGTCTTGGTGAATGAGCACAGAAGCTGCGGCTATGACATAACAGATTTTGACTCGCCATCGGTCTCTAAGTGTGACATCCTGTAATTCGACCCCGTTTCGATAAAGTGAAATGGGCATTTCGTCGGCGTGCTTACGGCCTTTTTCTCTGAGCTGATCACTCACGAGTTAACTAACCTATTGGGTGAAGCCGTTAAGGGATGTATCAGCTGTAAAATCCCTAAAAGCTACCTAATTGGTTGGATTGAGCTAAAATCACGTCTGATCGATTTTTAACCACGAAATTGAACTCGATTTCGGGAATCGAATTTTAAGCGCGTCATAATTCTTATTTTTAGGACCATGTCTCATCGCTCGTCAATTTATTGACGGGTCCGAAATTTCAAGAAAGAAATTATCGGAGGAAAATTGAAGACCAAAATAAAATAGAAAAGAAAAGGAAATTTGCATAAATGAATTATGTATTTCTCTTTTCTTTTTCCTCTCTCTCCCTCTCTTTTCTTTTCTTTCTTTTTCTTTTTCCCTTTCCCCTCGTGCGGATAGCCTCCCCACCGCCCATTTCTCTCTCCTCTCTCCTCACTTTGACTAGTCAATGCATATCCTCTCCTCTCTCTTCCCTCTCTTCTCTCTTCTTCTTTCCCCTCCCCTCACGCGACCGTTTCTCCCTCTGTTCTTCTTTCTTCTTTGCGTGCGAACCAGGAGCTCGGAGACAGCAGCTCGCCGAGAACCCCTCGCCGCTCGTCCCGCCGCCGCACCGCCGCGCCGCGCTCGTGCGCCCGCCGTCGTCTCGCCGTCCGCGCGCGCCCAAGCCGAGCGAACCAGCCCTGTTCCGCCTCTGTTCTGCACCGACCAACCCATCTCCGGCCACCTCCGGCCACCGCCTAGCCTCGCCGGACCTCCCCCGCGACCCCCTCACTATCCGTCGGCCTTCCCTCGCCGCCCTAGCCGCCGGGATAGCCCCAATCGGCTCCGTCCAGCAGACCCACGGAGTGGGTTTCAGCGACTTCGAGCCCGCTTTTGGGCCGTTTCCGGGCCTCGGATCCGTGAGTCGCTTTGGGAAGTTTCGTTCCTCACGTCGCCGCCGTCGGATTGATCCGACTTGCGCGCGATTTGGTGAGTAATCTCACTAATCCAGGATTAGTTGGCTAATTATGCTTTAGGTTGGTTTAGTTTTAATTAATTGTGTTTAGGTTGTTAGATTAGAAGTAATTAGCAATTATTAGTTAATTGTGATGTGATTTAAATAAATTGATTGTGCAATTAGCAAGTAGACGTGGTCTACTATTTATTGGAAGTATCTCGGGAATTTTCTGACCCCTAATTGGGCTTCAAATTGGCGATTCGGGCCTAAGTGAGATTTTTGGGCATTTAAATATTAATTTTCGGAATTAAATTAAATAATTATTTATTTTCCGAAAATTCAAGGAGATGGTTCGGAACCGGAAAATTATGCTGATGACCGTGGTGAAGTCTGTTTATTTAATCGGGCTTTATTTTAAGCTAAATTGAATTTTTAATATTAATTATTTAATTTTAGAAATTAATTAATTATTTATTTATTTCTTGAAAATTCAACTGAGATGGCCTGGAACCGGAAAATTATGCTGATGACCGTGGTGAAGCCCGTTTGTTTAATTGAGTTTTAGTTTGTGCTAATTTGAATTATTAATATTTATTAATTAAATTTCGAAATTAATTATTTATTTATTTATTTTTCGGAAATTAAGATTGAGATGGCCGACGATCGAAATCTCGTGCGATTGTCGTGATGCAGTCCGTTTATTTATTTGAGCTTTGAATTGTGCCAAATTGATTCTTGAAAGTGGTCGAGTGGGACCGTAAAGCCATTGAATCTTGAAAGTGGTCGAGTGGGACCGTAAAGCCATTGATTCTTGAAAGTGGTCGAGTGGGACCGTAAAGCCATTGAATCTTGAAAGTGGTCGAGTGGGACCGTAAAGCCATTGATTCTTGAAAGTGGTCGAGTGGGACCGTAAAGCCATTGAATATTGAAAGTGGTCGAGTGGGACCGTAAAGCCATTGAATATCGAAAGTGGTCGAGTGGGACCGTAAAGCCATTAAATATTGAATGTTGTCGAGTGGGACTCTGAATAACTATAGCTTGAATGACCGGGAAATGGTCAGGTTGACATGTAATCGACGAAGTCGATTGATCATTGTTTTGATTTGATGTTGTGAATTGATTGACTGAATGGGAATGACCGTGAGTGGTCTTGTTGGCTTATGTCGACTAGGTCGATTTGATCGATGCTTTGATCGGTGATATGATTGCTTGAGTGCTTATTGTAAATTGTACTGACTTGCAGGTGGGATCTGATGCTAAGGTACGTCTTCTGACCTATGCGTGTTTAGGCAGCCTTTAGTATAATGGTTTACTAATCGGGCTTAGTGGGGTAGAACTCGCTGAGACGTAGTCTCATCCCAATTTGGGGAAAACCATTTCAGGACCCTGCTAAGGAGCTGAGGAGGAAGAGTTGGAGAAGGATTTTGGGAGAAGAAGACAATCTCGAGAGGGGCCGTGAGTACGGCCTAGATGGACTGAAATTTTATCTTCTTTGATATCTCCATTTTGATGTGAATAGAGTTTAGAATAAAAAGTTGTGAAGTGTTACGGTTTGTGGTTTGTATAAAAGTTTGGTTATAAATTTCAATATGAAAAATATGGCCACACTTTTCTATCCCATCGTTTTATTGTGCAGGGATTTTAAGCGCTTCCGCATGTGCTTAAAAAAATGAAAGGGTCGGCGATACATTGTCCTGGGATATCGCATTATAAAATCGACCAAGAGTGAAGGATGTGCACGTGCCTGAGGATCGGGGCGTGACAACCAGTTTAAGTGGTATCAGAGCGAGGTTGAAGATTGGAGTGATAAGGAGCGATGGTGAATGGGATAGTTAGTAGGAAAGGCCTTTGAATTCATGCTGGTGCATGTCTGTGTTAGCTGAGTGCTAAAATTGTTTGTTGTTTGAATCGCTCTGTTTCTAATTCGTGTTGAATTGGAAGCAGGTGTCAGTAGATTAAAGTGACACCATGAGCGATCAGGAGCCAAGAACTCCTAGGCAGAGGACTTTGTCCTCAGTAACTCGGACTAGGACACCGACAAGAGTTGGTGCCCGAGGTGGCCGAGGTAGAGCGCAAGCTGAGGCTAGCGCAAGTGGAGCAGCACCACATCCCGTTGGTGTCGGGGTAGCAACCCCAGTTGACCAGGGAACAGTTGGGATCACGCAAGCGTTGGATGCTATGCGTGAGATGATGGGGCAACAGGCCCGGGATCAAACAGCTGCATTCTTGCCGCCGTTCTTGCCGCTACTCTTCTTGCTGCCAATCTTTATTCTTTGCAGCCGTACTGCCATCGTACCTGCTGGAGTCTGCTGGGAGGCCGATGCCTAGTTTGGTGGAACAGTTTTGAAATTGAAGCCACCGAAGTTTATCAGCGGGAGACCCCGAAGCCGCCGCTCTGTGGATCCAAGGATTTGAGAAGGCCTTTGCACTTTTGATGTGCTCTGAGACTGAGAAAGTGGTCCTCGCAGTCTACCAATTAGAAGGAGTTGCGAGTACTTGGTGGAGAACCACTCAAGGAACGATATTTCCCGAAGGTGTAGCCCCAGAATGGAACGCCTTTGTTGAAGCCTTCAACGGGAAATACTTTTCAGAAACTGCTAAAGAGATTAAGATGGTTGAGTTCCAACGCCTTCGCCAAGGCTCTATGACTGTGGATCAATATGAAGCGAAGTTTGCTTTGAACCGTCGCAATATGCCCCGAATTAGTTGAGAATCCAATAAACCGAGGAGAAGATTCGAGATGGACTCAAGCCGAGTTGAGAAGCCCATTGATTTTGCTAAATCGAGAAATTATAACGATCTTTATGAGAGGGCTCGAGATGATCGAAAGAGACCAGAACGATAGAGCCGCCTCATCTGGATCAATATGAAGCGAAGTTTGCTGAACTGTCGCAATATGCCCCTGAATTAGTTGAGAATCCAATAAACCGAGGGAGAAGATTCAGAGATGGACTCAAGCCAGAGTTGAGAAGCCCATTGATTTTGCTAAATCTGAGAAATTATAACGATCTTTATGAGAGGGCTCAGATGATCGAAAGAGACCAGAACGATAGAGCCGCCTCATCTGGATGGAAGTTTAATTTTCAGCGAGACAACATCCGCCAAGGAAAGAGGCCGATGTTTGGAAATAGATTCCAAGGCCCACCCAGCAAGAAGGGTGGATTTAATAGATCAAGACCCATTGGAACTGATGCATGTCGCTTTTGTGGGAGAAGACACGGGACAGCACCGTGCCTAGCTAGGACGATTGTGTGTTTTGAATGTGGCCAACAGGGTCACATCTCAAGGAATTGTCCAAGGAAGCAAAGAGGACAACCTCAATTGCCACAACCGCCACCGCTGAGACAGATAGGAGGGTATGCCCCTCAGAATGCACTATAAGGAGGACAGCAGAGACCTCCAGCTCAGGGCACTATGTACGCGATTACCCAAGGTCAGGCAGAAGCTGCGCCTGGCGTGATTACAGGTACGGTCTCGCTCAACGACCAACCTGCTTATGCTTTGTTTGATTCGGGAGCAACCCATTCCTTCATTGCCGAGCAATATGTTAGGATGCTAGGATTGAATCCTGTATTGTTGGAATCGGCAATTTGCATATCTACACGCTTGAAAGATAAATTTATTGCTGCTTTGGGATGTTCGGGGTGCAAGTTAGAGATTGGTGAGCGAGTGGGGAAAATTGACTTGTTAGTTCTAGCCATGTATGATTTTGATTTGATAATTGGCATGGACTGGCTCACCAATCAACGAGCTAAAATGGACTGCTATCGCAAGGCGATTCAATTTGACCCATTAGGGGGTAAGAGCTTCGGGTTTGTCGGGAATCGAGGAGGACCTTCGATTTCCTTAATCTCGTCGTCAGAAACAGCTCGTTTGTTAGACGAGGGTTGCCGAGGGTACTTAGCGACTATCGTGGATACGACAGTTGAAGAGCTGAAAATGGAAGATATTGCAGTGGTACAGGAGTTTCCATATGTCTTTCCAAAAGAATTGCCAGGGTTACCGCCAGAAAGGGAGATTGAATTTGTAATCGAGCTAGCACCAGGGACAGAACCGATCTCAAAGGCACCGTACCGAATGGCGTTATCTGAGTTGAAGGAACTAAAGGTGCAGATGCAAGAGTTACTGGATAAAGGATTTATTCGTCCTAGTGCATCGCCTTGGGGAGCACCGGTTACGTTTGTTAAAAAGAAAGATGGTTCGTTGCGTTTGTGCATTGACTATCGGCGGCTCAATCGGAGTAACGATCAAGAACAAGTATCCATTGCCGAGGATAGATGACTTGTTTGATCAACTGCAAGGAGCATCAATATTCTCGAAGATCGACTTGAGGATAGGATACCATCAGCTGAGGATTCGGAAAGAGGATATTCCTAAGTCAGCATTTCGTACTCGGTATGGTCATTACGAGTTTACAGTAATGCCGTTTGGATTGACGAATGCTCCAGCTGCCTTTATGGATCTGATGAACAGAGTGTTCAAGGAATATCTAGATCAGTTTGTGATCGTGTTCATAGATGATATCCTGGTCTATTCGAGAAGTAATGAAGAGCACGAGAATCATTTGAGATTAGTGTTTCAGACCTTAAGAACACATCAGCTATATGCTAAGTTTAGCAAGTGCGAGTTTTGGCTGACTCGTGTTGCGTTCTTAGGTCATGTGATTTCCGGAGAAGGAATCTCCGTCGACCCGAGCAAGATAGAAGCCGTGATCAAGTGGCCAAGACCGACATCAGTGACAGAAATCAGAAGTTTTCTGGGATTGGCAGGTTATTACAGACGGTTTGTAGAAGGTTTCTCAGCATTAGCGTCGCCTTTGACAAAGCTCACGAAGAAAAATGAGAAGTTCATATGGACAGATAAGTGCGAGTGTAGTTTTCAAGAGCTGAAGGAAAAGCTGACTACCGCACCTGTGCTGACGATTCCATCTGATCCTAGAGGATTCGAGATCTATAGTGATGCGTCATTCAGGGGATTGGGTTGCGTGCTGATGCAACATGGCAGAGTTGTTGCATACACTTCCCGGCAGTTGAGACCTCATGAATTGAATTATCCGACGCATGACTTAGAACTCGCAGCCATCATATTTGCGTTGAAGATTTGGAGGCATTACTTGTGTGGGGAAAAGTTTCAGATCTTCACGGACCATCAGAGTCTCAAGTATTTGTTCTCTCAGAAGGAGTTGAACATGAGACAACGGCGATGGATGGAATTGCTGAAAGACTACGACTGTGATATTCTATATCACCCGGGAAAGGCGAACAAGGTCGCCGATGCACTGAGTCGGAAGTCTTCAGTGGCACGGATCTTGGTTAAGGAGTGGAACTTAATCGAGAGAGCTCGAGATTCGGAATTCAAATTTGAGGTAGGCCACCTCTCAAGTTTTATGGCCGCCCTCAGAATTGAGCCGGATGTCCAGATCAGAATCAAGCAACTTCAACCGACAGATCCGAACGTACATAAAATTCTTCAAGAGGATACTGACAAAAGAAAAGCTGATTTTCAAGTTTCTGATGATGGGGTACTGAGGTTTCGTGGACGTTTGGTTGTACCTGACGATGTAGAGCTTAGAGAAGAAATTTTATTTGAAGCACATTGTAGCAATTATAGCGTTCATCCTGGAAGCACTAAGATGTATCAGAATTTGCGTCAACACTATTGGTGGTCAGGTATGAAGGCGGACATCGCCAAGCATGTGGCCAAGTGTTTGACTTGTCAGCAAGTAAAAGCCCAGCATTGCAAGCCGAGAGGATTTCTGCAACCTCTCGCGATCCCAGAGTGGAAATGGGAGCATATCACGATGGACTTCGTGACTGGACTACCAAGGAGTCAAAGGGGAAATGATTCAATTTGGGTAGTAGTCGACAGGTTGACAAAGTCGGCTCACTTCATTGCAGTTCGAAAGGACCTAAGTCTAGATAGACATGCAGACCTGTATGTGCGTCAGGTGGTTCGTATGCATGGAGTGCCAGTTACGATAACATCGATAGAGACCCAAGGTTTACTTTGCTGCTTTTGGAAGAGCTTGCGAGTGCATTAGGTACAAAGCTTCGATACGATACGGCATATCATCCTCGGACGGATGGCGGTCCGAAAGGACGATTCGAGACTCTTGAAGACATGCTGAGAGCGTGTGTAATAGACTTCAAAGGAAGTTGGGAGGATCAGCTTCATCTGGTGGAATTCGCCTACAACAACGTTATCGCGAGCATCAAGATGGCTCCATTTGAAGCGTTGTATGGCGAGCATGCGGGAACTCCGGTGTGTTGGGATGAAGTCGGAGAAAGGAAGATAACGGGCCCGAGTTGGTTTAGCAATCGGTAGATGCCGTGGCAGTGATCAGAGATAGATTGAAGACAGCGCAGAGCAGGCAGAAAAGTTATGCTGATAAGCGTCGAAGGTCTTTGGAATTCCAAGTTGGTGATCACGTTTTTCTGAAAGTGTCACCAATGAGGGGAACTTCGCGCTTTGGTAAGAAAGGCAAGCTGAGTCCGAGGTACGTAGGTCCGTTTGAGATTCTTGAAAGAATCGAAAACCTAGCGTATCATCTTGCGTTGCCGCCAAGATTGGCGCAAGTGCATGACGTCTTTCACGTGTCGATGTTAAGGAAGTACGAGCCTGACCCGACCCACGTGCTCAATTTCGAGGAATTGGACGTGGATGACCGTGTGTCATATGTTGAAAGCCCGGTCCAGGTTGTCGATCGTAAAGAGCAAGTTCTGCGTACAAAGACCATCCCGTTGGTCAAAGTGGTGCAGCAACACCACGGTGCGAAGGAGCGACTTGGGAGAGCGAAGAATCGATGAGACAGTTGTACCCCGCCTTTTTGAACAAAGTGTAATGGTTTAAATTTCGAGGACGAAATTTTTATAAGAGGAAGAGTTGTGACATCCTGAAATTCGACCCCGTTTCGATAAAGTGAAATGGGCATTTCGTCGGCGTGCTTACGGCCTTTTCTACGGCGATCACTCACGAGTTAACTAACCTATTGGGTGAAGCCGTTAAGGGATGTATCAGCTGTAAAATCCCTAAAAGCTACCTAATTGGTTGGATTGAGCTAAAATCACGTCGATCGATTTTTAACCACGAAATTGAACTCGATTTCGGGAATCGAATTTTAAAGCGCGTCATAATTCTTATTTTTAGGATCATGTCTCATCGCTCGTCAATTTATTGACGAGTCCGAAATTTCAAGAAAGAAATTATCGGAAGAAAATTGAAGACCAAAATAAAATAGAAAAGAAAAGGAAATTTGCATAAAGGAATTATGTATTTCTCTTTTCTTTTTCCTCTCTCTCCCTCTCTTTTCTTTTCTTTCTTTTTCTTTTTTTTTTCTCTCTCTCTCTTTTCCCCCTTTCCCTTTCCCCTCGTGCGGATAGCCTCCCCACCGCCCATTTCTCTCTCCTCTCTCCTCACTTTGACTAGTCAATGCATATCCTCTCCTCTCTCTTCTTCTTTCCCCTCCCCTCACGCGACCGTTTCTCCCTCTGTTCTTCTTTCTTCTTTGCCTGCGAACCAGGAGCTCGGAGACAGCAGCTCGCCGAGAACCCCTCGCCGCTCGTCCCGCCGCCGCACCGCCGCATCGCCGCGCCGCGCTCGTGCGCCCGCCGCCGTCTCGCCGTCCGCACGCGCCCAAGCCGAGCGAACCAGCCCTGTTCCGCCTCTGTTCTGCACCGACCAGCCCATCTCCGGCCACCTCCGGCCACCGCCTAGCCTCGCCGGACCTCCCCCGCAACCCCCTCACCCTCCGTCGGCCTTCCCTCGCCGCCCTAGCCGCCGGGATAGCCCCAATCGGCTCTGTCCAGCAGACCCACGGAGTGGGTTTCAGCGACTTCGAGCCCGCTTTTGGGCCGTTTCCGGGCCTCGGATCCGTGAGTCGCTTTGGGAAGTTTCGTTCCTCGCGTCGCCGCCGTCGGATTGATCCGACTTGCGCGCGATTTGGTGAGTAATCTCACTAATCCAGGATTAGTTGGCTAATTATGCTTTAGGTTGGTTTAGTTTTAATTAATTGTGTTTAGGTTGTTAGATTAGAAGTAATTAGCAATTATTAGTTAATTGTGATGTGATTTAAATAAATTGATTGCGCAATTAGCAAGTAGACGTGGTCTACTATTTATTGGAAGTATCTCGGGAATTTTCTGACCCCTAATTGGGCTTCAAATTGGCGATTCGGGCCTAAGTGAGATTTTTGGGCATTTAAATATTAATTTTCGGAATTAAATTAAATAATTATTTATTTTCCGAAAATTCAAGGGAGATGGTTCGGAACCGGAAAATTATGCTGATGACCGTGGTGAAGTCTGTTTATTTAATCGGGCTTTATTTTAAGCTAAATTGAATTTTTAATATTAATTATTTAATTTTAGAAATTAATTAATTATTTATTTATTTCCTGAAAATTCAACTGAGATGGCCTGGAACCGGAAAATTATGCTGATGACCGTGGTGAAGCCCGTTTGTTTAATTGAGTTTTAGTTTGTGCTAATTTGAATTATTAATATTTATTAATTAAATTTCGAAATTAATTATTTATTTATTTATTTTTCGGAAATTAAGATTGAGATGGCCGACGATCGAAATCTCGTGCCGATTGTCGTGATGCAGTCCGTTTATTTATTTGAGCTTTGAATTGTGCCAAATTGATTCTTGAAAGTGGTCGAGTGGGGCCGTAAAGCCATTGAATCTTGAAAGTGGTCGAGTGGGACCGTAAAGCCATTGAATCTTGAAAGTGGTCGAGTGGGACCGTAAAGCCATTGATTCTTGAAAGTGGTCGAGTGGGACCGTAAAGCCATTGAATATTGAAAGTGGTCGAGTGGGACCCGTAAAGCCATTGAATATCGAAAGTGGTCGAGTGGGGCCGTAAAGCCATTAAATATTGAATGTTGTCGAGTGGGACTCGAATAACTATAGCTTGAATGACCGGGAAATGGTCGGGTTGACATGTAATCGACGAAGTCGATTGATCATTGTTTTGATTTGATGTTGTGAATTGATTGATCGAATGGGAATGACCGTGAGTGGTCTTGTTGGCTTATGTCGACTAGGTCGATTTGATCGATGCTTTGATCGGTGATATGATTGCTTGAGTGCTTATTGTAAATTGTCTTGACTTGCGGGTGGGATCTGATGCTAAGGTACGTCTTGACCTATGCGTGTTTAGACAGCCTTTAGTATAATGGTTTACTAATCGGGCTTAGTGGGGTAGAACTCGGCGAGACGTAGTCTCATCCCAATTTGGGGAAAACCATTTCGGGACCCCGCTAAGGAGCTGAGGAGGAAGAGTTGGAGAAGGATTTTGGGAGAAGAAGACAATCTCGAGAGGGGCCGTGAGTACGGCCTAGATGGACTGAAATTTTATCTTCTTTGATATCTCCATTTTGATGTGAATAGAGTTTAGAATAAAAAGTTGTGAAGTGTTCTGGTTTGTGGTTTGTATAAAAGTTTGGTTATAAATTTCAATATGAAAAATATGGCCCTGCTTTTCTATCCCATCGTTTTATTGTCTGGGGATTTTAACTGCTTCCGCATGTGCTTAAAAAAATGAAAGGGTCGGCGATACATTGTCCTGGGATATCGCATTATAAAATCAACCAAGAGTGAAGGATGTGCACGTGCCTGAGGATCGGGGCGTGACACTAAGGGTGAAGAGCGATTGTGGGCTTCACTGTGGCTCCTTGCAGTGTTAAACACGACCAGGAATACATGAAAAGGCTCAAAATGTACGACAACATAGATTCAATGGAATGTCCCTCCGATCTCGAGACATTGCAGGCTGCGAGGGAGAACGAGAGGATATCCTTCACTTATGAGGTTCAGTTTGTGAAGCGATATCCACTGGCAATCTCGTTGGGACATTTATTTGAAGCAGAGATATTCGCGAATCCGCTGGTTCTCAGTACTCCGTTCTCTGATGACCTTCCTTCTCTTAACTGGTATTGTCTTCATGATATTCCTGAAGACTATCTAGGGAAATCGCAAAATGTCGGGGACTCAATAAGCAGGCTGAAGTACAGACCCATGAGGAGCCTTCGGGTTGGAAGCTTCTTGCCAGCGATGCATTCAGGGAGCCCAATCACTCGAGGCTTCTCAGTGTGATGGTTGGAACTCGGGTCCAAATCACACTGACCGGATTTGTGACTGTAACTATCACGGCCTTTTGCTACTTAACACCTGATGCTCGAGGATTGATACTGACATTGATACTAACTGTCTACTCTTTTTGGGGAATCGTTGGCGGGTACATTGGCGTGCGAAAGTAGAGAACGCTGAAAGGAAGTATTGATGGTTGGAAGTCAGTTTCGTGGTTGATCACATTTCTCTTTCCACGAATCGTCCTAATCGTACACGTTGCGCTCAACTTCATAATGTAGGTCAACCGTAGCACCGCCGCTATACATCTCCACGTGTGTCGCCATTCTATTGTACTGGTTCTGCATTTCAGCGCCAGTCACCCTGTTTGGAGGACTCCTAGCGACCTGGGCCGAGGCTATCCAATATCCTGTGAAAACCAATCACATTCCTAGGGAAATCCCGGCTTAGACACTCCCCTCGTGGCTCTTAGTTCTTGGTGCTGGGATGATCCCGTTCAGCACACTCGTTACTGAACTCATCTTCTTTCTGAGTAGCATATGGCTTGGTAGGTTCTACAGCGTGTCGGGGACCCTCTGCATTTGTCTTCTGTCCCTTGTTATTCTCTGTGCTGAAACTTCCTTGATCATTATTATCGCAATCTACAAGCTGAGGACTGGAAATGGTGGTGGAAGTCTTTCTGTGCTTCCGGTTCGGCTTCCCTCTTTGTGTTCATGTACTGCATCAATTACTTGGTTTCTGACCCGAACGGTTTGAGCGGGCGTCCATCAGTCACAGTTTATGTCAGTTACTTGCTCATCATGGCGATAGCAGCCCTGCTATCAACTGGAAGCATTGGTTTCCTCGCTTCGTTATACTTTGTGAATGCTCTCTTCTCATCAACAGAGATCTGAGTAGAGTCGACTTTTTCCAATTTCATCCATTGCTTGAGCTTCTTGCTTTGGGAAATGCTGACATCACCTCAATCGATATAGTAACGTCCTACTTTATTATGTATTGCCTGCCTTTGTCATGTTTCACTGTCGAAATAAGCACGAGATTGTTGTAAGTAGCTTAATGTTTCAAAGTAATGTATTCCCATCTATTGCACACATTTCCACTTCCATTGCTGTATCATCTGACAATCAAGTATGGAGCTTTACTATTAACAGTCTTCTTTGATCTGAAGGTGCCAATTGGTAGCTCTGCAGGAATGGCATCATCAGATAACCTTTAGAACTCAAAGTTATAAATCTGAACAAGCTATGAGATACGTTGGATGGTAAAAATAGAAAGAGAGGTGGATGACGTTGCGCGCCATCGGCCATTTAGCAGATAGATAGCACACGTGAGCAACTCAGAACCGCACATATGTTCATAATAATAACCTACTGATGTTTAGACGAATAAGTAAATAATGCTGAACCAAGTCTCTCCACAAACCTTATAATTCAGTGATTCCACAATTGAGTATATGGTACATATAAAAAGCACCATTCATAAATAGGCTCAGCATCAATTTTAACCAGAAGGCCATTCTCTAGAAACTACAGGAACAGCCCTTGAATGCCCTTAACAACAATAGGACTCCTTGCACGGCCTTGAAAGACTTCTTTTCACGGAACTTCTTAACCTTCAGGTGGAAAAGAACTGAAACAGTGAAACTTCATTTGTCTGTAGAATCGATGCTTGGTAGCTCCCTGGAGAGCCAACATTCTTCATAGTTTGAGCAACACCATGATTGATCTTTACATATTGCAACCTTCAAGTGGAGGATTGGAAATGGTGGTGAAAGTGTTTCTATGCTTCCAGCGCGGGCTTTGATCTATGTGTCCACGTACTGCATAGCCTCCCTCCATCACAGTTTATGCCGGTTACTCACTCAGTGGCAATAGCAGCCCTGCTACGACCAGTAGCATTGGTTCCCTCATTTCCTTCTACCCCATTAATGTTCCTTTCTACCTCATTCACCGTATCATACAATGCCTTTGTCATGTTGCACTGCCGAAAGTGGGACAAGAAGTATACGCCAACTCTTATTGTATTAAAACTATGTGTTCTCATCTATTTCACATATTTCAGCCATCATATCTACATCAGGTGACAATCAAAGAGGGAGCTTTGTTAAGAGACATTGATTTATCTCAGTCCATCGAGTCTTCTTTGAACTGACTGGCTGATTAGTCGTCCAAGCAAAGGGATAGTCTTCTGAAACTTCAGTTTTCCAAACAATGGATGAAGAGAAGCAGTAGCAGGATGCTCACGCAATAAATGAAGAAGAGAACTGAGCACCTCTGCAGATGCAAAGTATGCTTGCATGCCTAAAATGCACAATGCTCTCATTATAAAGACCGATTAGCATTTAGATGAATAAAAAATTTATCTCCATCCTAGTTTCTGAATTAATAAGTTTTGAGACCTTATAATTTGCAAACCTTTATTTTAAATTCATAAAGCACCATTCGTGAATAGGATTGACATCAATTTAATAAGAACGCCATTTTTCGGCACTATAATAACAGTCATCAGATGGCTTTCACAACAATAGGACTCCTCACATAATGTTCGGTGTCCGACCATATCAGCTCGCCAAACGAGTAGTCCCCAGTCACACTGGCTCCTTTCGCCTTCAGCACGACCTTGAAAGACTTCTTTTCATTAATCTTCTTGAACTTCAGGTAGGCTGGCTTGACAAGAACCGAAACTCCATTCGGTTCCAGTATCGACGCCCTGTAGGTCCCTGGCAAGCCAACGTTCTTCACAGTTCGAGTCACCATGATTGATCCCGAGAGCTTAGGAACCGTGATCGAAGGATAGTTGAAGTCTAGAAGACCAATGTGTTTCGAACAATTGTAGGCACCATCAGAGAACATCGAGATCTGCATTGCATTGTAGCCTAGAGAACACAAGAAGTTGGGATAATCTTCGATGCCCAGATCATAGACCAGGCCAGGGTCCATAGCACGGTTGGGTTGGATGTGTCCAGCTCCGTAACTGAATGGAGTCGCCTTGTAGTATGAGGCATTGATGATCGATTCCATTGCATTATCTTGTATCGTTGCTGCAAGCAAACAGACAGGGGGCAAAGATCTCTCAATATGTTACGCATCTTGGAAACACCTATCAAACACCAGGCTAGTTAGTCATGACAATAATATGTACAGGTTTGGTTCGCATTGTTTTCAGTGGAGATTGCAAGAGCGGCGGGTTTGTCATTTTCACTACCCTAAGGTTCAGGGTGCCCATCAGACATAGCAGTTGAGCTCAGAATGTAGTCGAAGTATATCATTCACTCATACTCACCACTCGTCATGATTGCCGATCGAATTGCAGCAGGACTCCATTCTGGATATAGAGTTTTCAGAAGACCAGCAACACCAGAAACATGAGGACATGACATCGAGGTGCCTGACATAGCATTATAAGGGACCAGCCCCGCTGCTTCAGTGTAGGCAGCTATGACACTGACTCCAGGTGCAGTAATATCCGGCTGGTCATAATCATGTCAGTAACTCAACTAGCTATTGTTACAAAAGCAGCGTGACTAAATCGGCGATGAACCTTCAAAGTACCTTTAGAATTTCGGGTGTGATGGTGTTCGGCCCCTTTGAGGAAAAAGCCGCCATGAGTGGAGATGGCTTCACGCCCAAATTTGTCACTACGCGTGTGATCTGAGCAGTGGGAAACCTGTCGCAACGAAAGGTTGTGCAAACGCATCAAATCACGCGGACAGAAGTTATGCCGGCCTCATGAGCTCGACCAAGAACAACTTTTCGCCATGACAGAATCTGTCATTAGGGTGCAAAAGAGGAGCCTGTGTGCACTTACTTAGTTGATTTGATGTAACTGAAGATGGCGGCACCATCGCCGTAGTTGACGTTAGACGCGGGAAGGAAATGTGGTTCCGGCTCGATTTTGTTTCCCGAGAGGATATTGTTGGCAAGGACCATCCCGACCGCGCCGGCGAGGAAGGCCTGCTCTCCCTTGTCGACCCCTGCGATTTCTCCTTGAAGGCAAACCAGGATATTCCCCTTCACCTTCCTCGGATCAAGCGTTCCATCCTTGCAGAATATTCTGTCTTATGCCACCATAAACGAATCATAGTTAGCAATAGAGTATATACCGAGCTAAGCGAAAGTGGTAAGTTGACGGGTTCAGCTCGATAGCACGGAAATGGTTGTGATCCTTACGCTTCATCGGGCGACACATGAGACAATCCAGCATCCGCTGCGCTGATCAGCTTGTAGAACTTGCCTCCAGGCAAGGATTTCGGTGATAAGCTCACACCCTTCGGGGCAAAAGGAGAAAGCAAAAGGACACATATATACAGAGTTAGCAGTTTCCCGGAATCAGAAACGCATTCAACACTGATTTACACAATCAAAATCCCCGACGCGATGTGACAAACAGTAAAACAGGCTTTATCTCTTGTCCAGATTAGCTTACGAACCGACGCAACAATTAAGGGTCATGCTCGATGAAATATCGCTAATCACCTTGCGGACATTCATCATTTGAACATGCGATTTCCAGTGCATTCGTATAGTTTTTCAAATTGGTAATGCGTGTGTCAAACCCTAAGAACAGCTTCACCGATTGAGAGAGGGAGTCTGACCTTGAATCGCCTCTGATCGCCAATCACCACGTAGTTGGAGAAATCCCTGTCCATGGTGCTTGCCGCCACCGTGATCAGCCAAGGCCAGATGTTCGTGACCGTCCCGTCGCTGGGCCCAGAATTCCCGGCCGAGCAAACCACGACGATGCCGTTTGTCACGGCATGGAAGGACCCGATCGCGATGCTATCGTTCAACAGTGTGGGGGGGGCGCTGCCGCCGAGGGAGACCGAGAGGACGTCCACGCCGTCGTGTATGGCAGCGTCGAAGCCGGCCATGATGTCCGCGTCAAAGCATCCCTTGTCATCGACCGGTGGCCAGCAGACCTTGTAGGCAGCAACCCGGGCCTTCGGGGAGCCGCCCTTGGCGGTGCCTCGGCCGTAGCCAAAGACACTGGCGCCGGCGACAAAGTTGCCACCAGCGGTGGAGAGGGTGTGGGACCCGTGGCCTTCATTGTCGCGGGGCGTGTCGAAGGAGGCGTTGAGGGGCCCCACTGCGGCGGCGTAGCCTTGGTTGAAGTATCTGGCGCCGATGAGTTTCCTGCGGATCGACGTTTCCGTTGGCGGGAGTTACCTTTGCATTTTCTTTTTTTCAAAATCTATGTCCAAAGGGAATGTGTACAAATAAAATAAAATAAAAAAGATTAAAAAAATTTTGAAAAAAGGGTTGCCAAATTAATGTGTGAGAAGAAGATTTAGACATAAGAAAATTGCTTACATACAAATTCCGATTTCACTTATTGAAGAAAAACAATGAAAAGTTAAAACGTTGAGAACGATTCATACTCTCCATGTACAATTTTCGGCCTCAGGTATTGGAGTCCGAATGGTATAGTGCTAATTAATTTTCCATGCACCGAACTAGATGTATAAACATTATTCGGTCAAAATTAGGTCGCTCGCCTCATGTCATAAGAAATCATTTTCATTAAACCTCCATTTATTTCCCAAAAATAAATAATTTAAAAAAAGAATCCTAGAAGTGATCGCATACCAAAAAAAAAAAAGAATGAATGAAAATATTTTTATGGAAAAAATATTTAAATATAAATTGTTATTAATAATGAAAATATTTTTTATCAATTATTATTTTAAGTAATGTAAGCAATCATTTTTTAAAAATACTTTTAAATTATTTATATTTTTTATAAATAAACGAAGCCTGAAAATAAGTTATAAATGAGAAACAGTAGGAGCTATAGACTAGAATTCTTCTTATTTGGCCGAACGATATTGTCCACTAGTCAAAGTAGCTGAAGCAAGATATGGTGCGCAAAAAGGCAGTCAACGAAAACGAAAGTCAACAATTATGGGTTTTTGATATCTTTTACCTAACTTGATTTTTCAGACAAAAACAAAAGTTTGAAAAGATTGCTCGGACCCAAGAGCTGGTCAAAGCGAAATGGCGGAGAGAAATGAGAATTGTCCGTTTTGAAGGAATACAAAAAATATCAGTTGATGACAATGAAGGTGGAGATGAAGATAGTCACGTCTCGTGAAAGTCGGCCAATTCTTGAGAAAAATAATAAAGGGAGGAAAAAAATGGTTTCATATGTCAAATCGAATTTTTTAAAAAAGGGAACATGTTTAATTGAATAACATCTTCCCTTTTTTATTTTTTTTAATGTTACCTTGTTATGTAACTCTATGCAGATCAACACATTTTCAGGTAACTCAAAGATTGCAAATAAATTCATCATTTGAGAAATTTACATAATAGACTTGGACCTAAAGAAAACCTTGATTTTCCAAAGGAAGGGTAAGTGGTTGCGCCACCAATGGTGTTACTCGAGCTCGACAAGGCCGAGTTCAAGGCTTGACAACACCAGATATAGCATCATGAACCCTAACCAAATGTAGGGATGAAGCAAGCTCGAGAGAGGAATTGACGTTGGGTGCTCGTGAAGTGGTCGATGACATTGGACGGCAAAAGTCACAGCTAATAATTGGCAGGCCAATACAACTTCAAATGAAGTTTTACTTTTTTTATTATAGATCCAAGAAGAAGGTAAAAATATAATAAAAGATGGATTCAACTTTATTGTGGAATGGATTAGATTCAATACTTAAGAATAGTTTAAGGGCCATATTAAATATATCAAAAGTTCAAGAATAACATTACACATTAAGTTAAAGTTTAAAAACTATCATGATCATTATCCCTCCTTTAATCATGTCTGTAGGTTGTATCGTACAAGTTGTTCGAAGTATGTCTTATTTCTATAGGTTTGTTTGCTTAAAAGAAAACTTTTTCCAGTAAATTTTTTTCGACTTTCTAATATATGGATGACAGAAAATTAATCAATATACAAAAAACATTTTTCATAAATTGAAAACAACATGCTTAAATCGGGAAAAAACGACTTGCCCTTATGGCAAGAAGGAATTAATTTTCCCTAAACCATCCAACAAATGAGAAATAACCATTTTCTTTTATCGCGATCAGTTTTTAATAAAACAAAAGCAATCTAAGACCTAGTTTATAACCATGAAATAGTTCGAGCTACCTAAGACCTAGTATGAACTGGGCAACTCTATCATAAAGAAATTTACCTTAGAAATGCTTAAAAGACTTCGGACACCACCACTAACCACAGTACCAAAAGATATAATAGGAAAGTACCCTTTACCTTCTCGAAAGAAGGTGGGTGGAGAAAAGTCAACGTTTTAAAAATGGCAACCTTTTTTTTTTTTTTCTTTTTTCTTTTTTTTTTTTTTCCCTTTCGGGGTTGAGCGAGGAAGGATAAGAAAGTGGGAGAGTGGGAGCAAGCAAAGAACCTGTTGCAGCGAAAGCGAGGATCCTTGTCGTTTTGGCAGATTCCTTTCCACTTTGGCGGAATCGGTCCCAACCCCTGGTCGCTAAAGCTCTTGGATTCCGGCCACGCCCCTGCATGCGCCAAAACCCCAATCGATCACATCTTCTTTCCCCATTTTTTGCACCGAGGCTTGTCAATTCCAGGTCCAACATAGCAATCGCAGCAAAGAAATCAAACCCCACGTGAAGAGCTTGTGTTTTTTCTCGACGTTTTTAATCATGAGGGTTTTTTCTCGAAAAATAAAGGGTTTGTCGTTTTTAATCATGCACTTAAACATGGCAGGATGAACATTGACCCTTCCTTTGGCCTACTCAACGGTGTAAAAGAGGGTTTGTCTGGGAGTTATTAACAGTTTCATTTTAATTGTTGGCTAAAAAATCTTGTAGCATAAGGATGGATTGTTCTAATATATATGATATATATGTGCCACTGTGTCTTTTATGGTTTTGGGCCTCGGTTATGATTGAAAGTAGAGGGAGCACATGTGATGGCCGAGACTACCAAGATGTCAATTTAGGCTCTATCTCCATCCTTAGCATAGTACCACCTAAGGAGTTTTAGGCATATAGCTCACAAAATGCACAAAGACATGATGCATTTCCCTTTGCTAGTAAAAAATAATTTTTTTATATGACTATGTATTCAAGATTTGACCCATGTGCCATATTTTCCCAAACAGTGAAATACATTCTCAAAATTAAAACAAACGATCCACAAAGACATGTGGATAGAGAATATGAAGATGATATACACCTCTAATTAGATCCACAAGCAAATTCCTCCACAATTTTTCATTATTATTTTCCCGTTTTGCATGCATTTTTTATGGACTTTCGATCATGCAGCTACACAGGTTGTGCTCCTCTAGTCAGCAAGCAAAAGACAACATCCAACAATTTTCGATTAAATAAAATTTTCCTCATGGGTCGAGGAGAATCTTTAATTTTCGAGCAAAAGACATCATCCACACATGTCCATCATTAATGGCAGAATCTTATTATATCCACTAGCTCACTGAGGATTAGGCACATTGGAGTGTGCTCGACTCGCTATCCATTTCTTTAATATCTACCCTCTTATATTATGGCTCAACCTGTATCATGTGCGTAGGTCAATAAGTTGACAACACAAAGTCGATAGCTTGTGAAAATCATTAGATGGGTAGACACGATGAAACGACGATCCGTCTTAGAGTGAAGAGAACATGCGCTGACCGAAGCAAGAACCGAACATGGAGAGTAAACGAAAGTCGGAGATCTTGAAACATTCGCATTTCTTTATGATAGATAAACGACCTGAAAGCCTTGCTCTGGTTGTAATGTAAGTCAAAATTTGTGGGTTTCGCGGGACTTACATTATTTTTCGTCAAGAAAATATGATTTTAGACTAGATAAATGAATAAATAAATAGTGGGTCGAAGTGGCTTGCCTGAGTCCAGATTCCCAATGATGATATCTTCACCAAATCGAGCCTTCTTCCAAATTGATTCGGAAGGAATCACGCCGTTCTGCTCGAGGCCTAGAAACTCCCACGATCTTGTTGTGTGTAGTTTCTTGCCCTGGTTCAGAAAAACCGACACCACTCTTGGGTGCTCTGCCAAAGATTAGAAAACCAACAATAAGCATTCAAGATGGAAAAGAAAAAACTAAGTGCCTCCTTGGCGGAAAAACGAAATTCGAACAATTAGAGTTGATTTATTTAGCAATGTGACGGGCTAAGTTTGGATTTTCAATTGAATATTATTGATACACTTGACGCACGCGTCTCGTCAATTGCACTAGTCTTTCTCAAAGTTTTCGTAGATGTGTAGAAACATTGCTCTTTTTCTAATTATTCGGAGGGTTTGCGCTAAAAAAAATGCATAGGATGGAGCAACAACCAAAGGTTGCACGACTTGTCATCAAGAAGCGCAAGTTGCACTCCAAGTTTATGATAGAAGCAAACAAAAAGACCGTTGTTTTTGGTGGTCAAAACTCCAAACCAAGGGAGAAAAAAGGGGTCGGAGCTTACTGGCGATTTGGGCAGCTACTTCATCTTCAAGAGTTGCGGCGAAGCCATTGATGTGCCTCGTGTACGAATAGAAGATGGCCTCCTCGGCGTCGTCCCGGCTATACAAAACATAGTCATCAATGCGTACTATAAACCGATAAGAAGAAGTACAAGAAGTGGTTGTGGTGAACTTTATCTGCATCGAAATGCAATACCTTCCCAAGAAAGAGCCAAGAAACTCATGGTGAGACTCCGTCACTCGACTCAGATCAGCCAATGAAGCGTCCCGGCCGTGCGAGTGAGATCCCAAGTAAACCACGTACGACTTCGATTCCACGCACATGGAGACACACAAAACAGAAAGAAAATATTCATGATGATGGTGATGATGAGATGATGATGATATCTGTTAAGATACGACCATCTTCAAACCAAGACTAGAATGGAGAGATTCCATCGCTAACGGAACAGTGCGAGTAGGCTTTGAATGCTCACCTTTTTGGCAGCAAACGCGGGCGTCTGGTGCGGTGTTAACGAAAGAAGAAAGAGCACGAGAAGGTGAACGGAGAGGCTCATGGCAACTTCCCTCTGGAGGGCACTTGCATCACCCCCTTGCAGGAACGGTAGAAAAGAAGTGAAGATGGCTGTGTTCTATTTATAAACTTAGTTGGCACAATTAAAAGGTGCACGGCACATGTGGTGATGCTTGTAGTGACATAATAAAGTAGTGACATAATAAAGTTTCTAAAGAAGACATTGACAAGATGAATAGAACAACATCCCAAGACCAAGACCTGTGACTTTGAAGTTTCTAGCCAAGAGCAGATTATAGGGAGAGCGCGGCGATCGGCAAGAGAACAAATAAGGGGAAGAAAAAAAAAAAGACAAAGAAAAGACAAAGGAAAAAGAAAATCAAAAAAATAAATAAATTAGAAAATTGTTAAAATATTATTAATGTTTACGTTAGTGCCGTCTATGCCATGTAGAAGGTCGGCATCCACATCAGTAATCTCAAGCCAAAATTGCCAGATGAACTCAATTGGCAAAACGCAAAAATGTTATATATTTAATTGGCACAATTAAAATATTTGAGACTCGATTGGCAAAAGTGTGATAGGTTTAAGAATTTGTGGACAATTTTCCCATTTACAAACCTTGTTGCTCAATAATCAAAGAAACATCTAGAGACACGATAGAAGTGACACGACCGACTTGTCGTTTTGCCTATATTGTATGCATTTCATGTTGAGGGCAAAATTTAGCATTCGCCAAAAGGAAAATGATATTTGAAAAAAAAAATGGTGGCCCCAAGGCATCGACAGGATGTGAACCATTGCTTCCTCCAGGATGTGAGTAGCTGATACTTTTAGGTATATTCTTCAAACTAAATGTTTATATTATCTGAAAATTATCGAATTTCATGGAGCTAGTGAGTCCCTTGTCTTTATGTAGCGCATTAAGGTAGTAGATAATGCAGAGGCAAAGCTTTATGCAACATATAGATAGATATAAGTGACTCTACGTACCACATACATAATACCGATGCTTGCAAGGAATGTACTTTCTATTGACTCTATTGAAATTTGCCAACACCGCATCGGAAGTATCCAATAGATGTCAATTGAAAGAGTTTGTTTCTTTCTTGAGGAATAAATTTTCAATGAATATCTAAATTTGAACTCTATAGGATCCCAATCCCATCATATGCAAGTGTTGGGTCCGCATGCACGTACGTTAATTATTGATGCGATCATGAAAGGTCATTTCCTTTTTTCAAACCCTTCTCTCTCTCTCTCTCTCTCTCAAAGGTGCACGGCACATGTGGTGATGCTTGTAGTGACATAATAAAGTTTCTAAAGAAGACATTGACAAGATGAATAGAACAACATCCCAAGACCAAGACCTGTGACTTTGAAGTTTCTAGCCAAGAGCAGATTATAGGGAGAGCGCGGCGATCGGCAAGAGAAGAAAGAAGGGGAAGAAAAAAAAAGACAAAGAAAAGACAAAGGAAAAAGAAAATCAAATAAAATAAATAAATTAGAAATTTGTTAAAATATTATTAATGTTTATGTTAGCGCCGTCTATGCCACGTAGAAGGTCGGCATCCACGTCAGTAATCTCATGCCAAAATTAGTCAGATGGACTCAATTGGCAAAACGCGAAAATGTTATATATTCAATTGGCACAATTAAAATATTTAAGACTTGATTGGTAAAAGTGTGATAGGTTTAAGAATTTGTGGACAATTTTCCCATTTACAAACCTTGTTGCTCAATAATCAAAGAAACATCTAGAGACACGATAGAAGTGACACGACCGACTTGCCGTTTTGCCTATATTGTATGCATTTCATGTTGAGGGCAAATTTTAGCATTCGCCAAAAGGAAAAGGAAAAGGAAAATGAAATTTGAAAAAAAAAATGGTGGCCTCGAGGCATCGACAGGATGTGAACCATTGCTTCCTCCAGGACACGAGTTGCTGATACTTTTAGGTAAATTCTTCAAACTAAATGTATATATTGTCTGAAAATTATCGAATTTCGTGGAGCTAGTGGGTGAATTAATACTCAAAACACAATGCAGCCCTTGTCTTTATATACCGCATTAAGGTAGTAGATAATGCAGAGGCAAAGCTTTATGCAACATATAGATAGATATAAGTGACTCTATGTACCACATACATAACACCGATGCTTGCAAGGAATGTACTTTCTATTGACTCTATTGAAATTTGCCAACACCGCATCCAAAGTATCCAATATATGTCAATTGAAAGAGTTTGTTACTATCTTGAGGAATAAATTTTCAATGCATGTCTAAAGTTGAACTCTATAGGATCCCAATCCCATCATATGCAAGTGTTGGGTCCACATGCACATACGTGAATGCGATCGATGAAAGGTCATTTCATTTTTTCAGACCCTTCTCTCTCTCTCTCTCTCTCTCTCTCTCTCTCTCTCTCTCTCTCTGTGTGAAAGGTGCACGGCACATGTGGTGATGCTTGTAGTGACATAATAAAGTTTCTAAAGAAGACATTGACAAGATGAATAGAACAAAGTCCCAAGACCAAGACCTGTGACTTTGAATGAATTTTCTAGCCGAGAGCAGATTATAGGGAGAGGGCTGCGATCGGCTAGAGAAGAAAGAAGAGGAATAAAAAAAAAGACAAAGGAAAGACAAAGGAAAAATAAAATAAAATAAAATAAACAAATTTGAAATGTTAAAATATTATTAATGTTCACATTAGTGCCGTCTATGCCACGTAGAAGGTTGGCATCCACGTTAGTAATCTCAAGCCAAAATTAGCCAGATTGACTCAATTGGCAAAACATGAAAATGTTATAAATTCAGTTGGCACAATTAAAATATTTAAGACTCAATTGGCAAAAGTGTAATAAGTTTAAGAATTTGTGGACAATTTTCCCATTTACAAACCTTGTTGCTCAATAATCAAAGAAACATCTAGAGACACGATAGAAGTGACACGACCGGCTTGTCGTTTTGCCTATATTGTATGCATTTCATGTTGAGGGCAAATTTTAGCATTCACCAAAAGGAAAAGGAAAAGGAAAAGGAAATTTGAAAAAAAAAATGGTGGCCTCGAGGCATTGACAGGATGTGAACCATTGCTTCCTCCAGGACGCGAGTAGCTGATACTTTTAGGTATATTCTTCAAACTAAATGTTTATATTATCTGAAAATTATCGAATTTCGTGGAGCTAGTGGGTGAATTAATGCTCAAAACACAATGCAGCCCTTGTCTTTATATAGCGCATTAAGGTAGTAGATAATGCAGAGGCAAAGCTTTATGCAACATATAGAAAGATATAAGTGACTCTATGTACCACATACATAACACCAATGCTTGCAAGGAATGTACTTTCTATTGACTCTATTGAAATTTTGCCAACACCGCATCCGAAGTATCCAATAGATGTCAATTGAAAGAGTTTGTTACTTTCTTGAAGAATAATTTTTCAATAAATATCTAAATTCGAACTCTATATGATCTCATATATATTTAGATGCGTATTGAGATGATATCTTTTTTTCATTTTCAAAAGATGATATCTTTCTTGAGATAAGTTGAAAAAATGTCGATCGTTCACTGAATGGATAGGATCCCAATCCCATCATGTGCGAGTTTGCAGTCCGCATGCACATACGTGAGTTATCGATGCGATCGATGAAAGGTCATTCTCATTTTTTCAAACCCTTCTCACTCTCTCTTCTCTCACTCTCAAAGGTGCACTGCACGTGTGGTGATGCTTGTAGTGACCTAATAAATATTCTAAGCAAGACATTGACATTACAAATAGAACAAACTCCCAAGAACAAGACCAAGACCCGTCACTTCCAAGTTTCAAGCCCAGAGCAGAGCGTAGTGAGAGGGGCGTTTCCTTCAGGCCTCGGCAAAACAAAACGTGAAGAAAGTCCAAATGGAAATTGATGGATTTGATCGAGCTTAGAAACTGAATGCTTCGGATTCTCTTCAACCATTGGTCAACTACATGGGAAATCGAGAAGAATGGTCGGTTTTAGGTAAAGCGAGACCAAAAGAACTCCTGATTCCTAGTATAAGATTTTCCTCAATAAACTTTGGGAGCAATTGCGACCGTCGATTTTGGAAAAACAACGATACCCAGATCCATTTGAATCTGCTTACGGATCAAAATAAATGGTTTGGGTCGCGTTTATAAGTACAGAGGAAAAAGTTCTGCGATGTATGTTCTTGGAGATATTCTCCATCTAAGAACATCCAGTTTGCCTACCAACGTTCTAAACTACCCTCTATCAGTGGAAAAAATGAGTTTTGTCCGAAAGCCCCACACCAATGATTGTTGCCTTGGCGATAAATATTTTATGTTAAGCTAGTGCTCCCTGCACTATGAGCAAGCTGTGCGAAAAATCGCTTCCTTTTACATTTGCTGCTGTCGCCCACGACCGGCCAGGGCTTTGCGGTCCTCACCAAATCTAGTGAGGGCTCGATCTCACTCGTGGCCAATGAGGGTTGGCTAGCAATCCTCATTGGGCTTAGGAAAAGAGAGAAAGAAAGAAAAAAAATTATAAAAATTATCCACGTCAGCCCCAACCATCCTACGTCAATTGTGTCATGTAAGACAGCTCTCGTCCGCATTAGCAATTGCTGGTCAAAATTGATTAGAATGACTAAATTGCCAAATCGTCAAGAAGTTTAGAACTAAATTAGCAAAATTGAATCGTTTATGACTAAATTGGTACAAATACAATAAGTTATGGCTTTTTTGGCAATTTCCCCACATGTTCCGTCACAACACATGCATACTTTTCTAGCTTTTTTATGTGCATTTCAATCTTTAGGTTTTTTTATGTTTTTCCTTTTTTTACTAACAAATTTTCTTATGTCAATTTATTTTTTTCATTTGATAAAAATATCTAACCAAGTAACGTATTCTATGAAGAGCTTTAAGTAAGTCAAATGTTTTGGTATGTATACGCATGTATTTTAGTGACATAGGTTGGGTCGGTAAAATTGTATTACATAAAATTGGATCAATACGGGTTAAATTGATCAATTTGAATCGGATCATTTTCGACTCAACTCACCTATTTAATGGGATGGGCCCAGTTGTGCATGCAACAATACATGTTTTACAACCGTAACCCTTCAAAACTGGATGAAGACACATTCCAAAAGGTCAAAGCTGACCCACGACTGCTAAGGATCTGTCGAATGACCTCGCAAAAGATGAAATACTTGTTTTCGCAATGAATAACTGCTACGATAAAGCTAGACCAAGCATGCTCCGAGTCCGTGTGAAGAGAGCTTGTTACCAAAGGGGGAGCATTAAGTTGGTTTGTGAAACTATCATTGAGAGGATTGCTAGATAGAAAAGCCTGCAAATGGCCATGGGCTATGGCCTCTTGACCATGGAGTAAAATTTTCCAATTGATTTAGGCAGCTATTTTGAGAAATACACCTATAAAGATATATGTGTGTGTGTGTGTGTGTATTAATTTTTCAATTTTAGAGTATATTAATTAGCCTTCTCATTGTTTATAAATATGCTAGTGTAAGCACCAGACGTTTGCTAAGAAATGCAAAATGTTAAACAAAAAGTTAATCGACAAATTAAGGGAAGTTAATCGATTTCCGCATCGTCCAAACATCATCTTACCGTATATCATATTCCTTTGTAAATTAGCCTGTGCATATATAATATTAACAGAGATCATGGACCAATTAAAAACTCGTTCTACTAGAAAGTCACATGAAACACGTTTCTATATACTATCATAGTCTTATTAATATCTGTCCAATCAATTGGACAATCAAATTTACTACCGTTAGGGAAAAAGCTGCTAGAACTCAACGAATATCACAGTCTTCAGATTTCTACAATCTACTAGCGGTTGAATCTTTTCTGCAGTGTGATTCTGCAGTAGGTAAAGAAGAGAAATTAGCTTCCGAGGAAATGGAAATAGTTCAGGTTCTATGCTTGCTCCTCAGCCTTCTCTATTACACATGGCAAAGAAAGGTTTTCTTTTCTTGTAAAAACTTCTTGTATACTTCTTTCAATCCTTGAAACCAATTCCTTCCTTTGTGCAACAAGCTTCTTTTTGGACAAGGACCTCTTCAGAGCCTGCTTCATATTCTTAACAAGTATTACAACTAATTTCTTTCTTCAGGAACTTTTTTTATCTTTCTTGTGGACAATCCTAAGTACACCCCTAATGTTATTTTTGTTTTCGATTATTACCCCGGATGGTGACTGCAATTTTAAGAGCCTTCGAGCGATTTTCTTGCATTCCAAATTTCGGGCAGAGCAAGCACTTCGGATTCCTACCGTGCATGTTGGACACCTTGACCACCACCTTTTTCTGCAAGCATAAAGAACCGGGATCATATATATCAACATTTTCTTGTAAACAAATCAAACATTAGTGTCATACTAGATTTCACACCTTAGTCACGGTCTTGGTTTGTTGAGAATGCTCTTCGACAGACCTGCAGATAATTTTCAAATCTTCTGAGAGATGGACTGAATGGAGTTAGGGCATGATTTGTAGCGTGAAGACGACAGAGAAATAGAGGGAGAGTGTGTTTTTATAGTCATTTTCTTCTATTCATATCGAGTCTTCACTGGAGTCTTTTGCGTGGAAAAAGGGAAATGCCGCTATAAATTTCAACAGGAAAAGGTGGAAAGAAACTAGGCAGAGCTGGGGGAATCTGTGTGGGGAAATTTCGACGTGACCTGCCTCCGGGACAGGTTCGTGGACGTCGCTATCCTAACATATGACGTGCAAATTAGGGCAAAGGCCAGCGGCGACAAAAAAAATCGCCCTAATCTACAAACCCTAGCCGCTCAATCATTAAGGAGAACGTATAGAAAAAAAACCTGGTTTTGAGAATTTAAACGTACCGTGAATCGAGAGCACGGACATGCAATGTGGAATCAGTCTTTGCTCGTGCCAGCACAATGATACTCTAAACCCACTGTTTACCTCTCGAGCAAGTATTTTAGATGCTCGATTACTGAAGAAATATAAAGAAAACCGGGTTTGAAGAATTTAGATGTACTGTAAATTGAGAGCACGGACATCCGATGTGGGATTTGACTTTGTTCATCCCCGACACAATGATACTCTAAATTGACTATTTACTAAAGTTGGCAGACATGATGTGACCAATTAATTGCTTAGCTGCATGGTACATCCCTCGTTGGGGACATACATTGTCTAATGTGTAATTCCCTCCTCATTGCTATTGCAGAAGAATACATCTTCGGAATTTGGAAAACCCCAAAGTTTCGGGGTCAAATTCTAAGACCTCTTCAATGGCTTTTTCTAAAGAAAGGACATGCTTAAACCACACGAGCCTTGCGACTTCGGCAATCAATCGCAACAATGAAAAACAACTGCCGGCCTGCTAGCTAATGTCCAGAAGCTGAACATGTTTCCAGAGCGGTACCCGTGGCAGCCGACCCCACAATGCAGTCCCAATCTGGACTTGGTAAAACCCTATTTTCAATACTCATATTATATCGGAAACTTGTGAAAACTTTAGAGAGCTTTTGAAAGCCGTCATTTAAGAGAGATGAGAACATGAGCATACTCCCCTTTTGTGATTGATTATTGTGGGTTTGGATATTCCTAGGATGAGTATGAAAATTTTGAGCAATTATAATCATCTCTTAGCCGATTATAAAATAATCATCCTATCGATCTCTCCTTGTAGAGTAAGCACATCATCAACCACATAAATGAGCTGCGTCCATGCTTTGTTTTCGCAATATATTTCTGAATCCAATTGTCTCGTTTGTTCACGCTTTCGAGTTACTTGGACTTTGGCATTTTCAGGCGCAGCTTCTAAGACCTCTTCTTTTTCTAAGAAAAATGGTGGAGGATGAAGAATTCTTCTCATGGTGAAAAGAAAGGAGATGCTTAAACCACTCGAGCCTCGCGACTTTGGCATTCAATCACAACAATTTAAAAGTATGGCTGGGCTACCAGCCAATGGCCAGAAGTTGGACGTGTTTCCAACGCGGTACCCAGACATCCAATCCCACGATGTAGTCCTGATCCAGGCTTGGTACGACCCCTTTTTTTAAACTCATAATCTATTAAAAACTTGCGAAAATTCTAGAGAGCTTTTAAGAGTCGTCATCTAAGAGAGATGAAAGCATAGGAACACTCCTCTTTTGTGATCGATTCCTGCGGGTTTGGATGTACCTAGGATAAATGTTGATACTTGATTTTTAGTCGATACATCATTAAAAAAGATGAGTCCAAATTCGGGGTCAATTTTGGGAGATTTGCTCGAATGCCTTCTAATTTGGTCAATTTGGCATGTTCAAAGATTAGAAAGCTTAGCTAAGGTGGTTTAATCTACATAATTCGACTTGGCTCATTTTAGACTAGAGTGCAATTGAAGTAATTGAGCTTCAATTTGGCCGATTGAAATTCAATTGAACATGTGAGACTAGCTTGTGACCTCGCTTCAATAGGAATTCAATGAATTTGAATATTTTGTGCACAATTCTCGACTTGAGATAGTTCAATTGCATCTCGTTTGACCCAATTCATATAGAAATATTTGATTTTTTTTTAAAATTGGGCAAAACCAGAAAAAAATAAAACAAAAATCGGACAAAAAGTCAACCCAGTCAATCCAGCGTTGACCAGATTTGACCTGCGTTGACCGACGAATTTTTCCAGCCATATTTTGGCCGAAAACCACCATCAGCTGGCCCACTTCATGGTCAATGCATCCACGTTCTTAAATTTTCTCAAAATTCTAGTTTTGTTACGGATTTTACAAAATTCGCAAATCAATGCTGCATGTTATGAAAATTATAAAAAAAATTATAAAAAAAAGAAAAAAAAAAAGAGACGACCTCAATTAGTTCATAATTGATCGTCACCGTTCATTAAGAATATATCATGACCATTGAAATAGGCATGTGCTCAATTAGGGGTGCTCTTAACATCTTTAACAAACCAATTAGCTAGGAAGATCAAATCCAAGGGCTAAGATTTGATCTTGCCTTAAATTATAAAACAAATTTTCTCTGCAAAATTGGGGGGCCATTTTTCCAGATCTACTTTCTCTCACTATGTCTCTCTCGATGTCTCTCTCTCCCACCGACTTTCCCCTCTCATCTTCGCGCGCTTTTTTCCTTTGGCCGCACCACCCCTTGTCGGCATTCAGCCTCTCGCTGGCGAGCTCTCCAGCGTTGCCAACCGTCCTCAACGCTCTTCTGCCCTTCCTCAAGTCCCAGGTGGCTGTGATTAACCGGAAAAGTCGCTGGTGATCTTTTTGTACCCAATCTAGTGGTTGTTCTGTCCAGCAGCAAACCGGAGCAAATCCGACGTCATCTTCAGCATCTCCGGCAATCTCAGTCCCTCTTGGACAGCACTCAATGTTCCTCTGCCCTTCCTCAAGTCCCAGGTGGCTGTGATTAACCGGAAAAGTCACCGGTGGTCTTTTTGTACCCGATCTGGTGGCTATTCTGTCCAGCAGCAAACCGGAGCAAATCCGGCGTCATCTTCAGCATCTCCGGACATCTCAGTCCCTCTTGGACAGTCCTTGACGTTCCTAAGTGTTGTGGTGGCTCGGTGATAGTTTGTGGGAGTTCGTTTCATGCGAAAACATTAAGAGGTAAGCCTGTTCGGCCTCGAGCTCGATGAAGCGAGGTCTGAATAAGAGATCGGGGGTAGAGCTCGTCTTAGGAATTGATTTGTGAGATCTATGATGATTTGCTGATGTTTAGGATGTATTGAGAAGGAAGTAGGTAGGCTGTGATGATGATAATATGTTTGAACTTGGATGATTGTTGTTCTGCAATTTCGGATCCCTGACAGACCTCTTTGTGCATATGCCTGGAAATGAGTTAGTATATATGCTTTTTGGTGCTTGATGTCTTCATGAGAGTCGAATATGGCTTGATTAGCTTTCCAATGAGCTATAGAACGTCCCGATCCGATTTCATTTGCTATCTGAAATGATTTTTGAACTTGGATGATCTTTGTTCTGCAATTTCGGATGCCTGACAGACCTCTTTGTACATATGCCTGGAAATGAGTTAGTATATATGCTTTTGGTGCTTGATGTCTTCATGAGAGTCGAAGATGGCTTGATTAGCTTTCCAATGAGCTATAGCACGTCCCGATCCGATATCATTTGCTATCTGAAATAATTTTTGAACTTGGATGATCTTTGTTCTGCAATTTCGGATCCCTGACAGATCTCTTTGTGCATATGCCTGGAAATGAGTTAGTATATGTGCTTTTTGGTGCTCGATGTCTCCATGAGAGTTGAAGATGGCTTGATTATCTTTCCAATGAGCTATAGCACGTCCCGATCCAATATCATTAGCTATCTGAAATCTGCTTTGAAAGTCAGGAGATGATTCTGGAAAACTGATATGTTGTAGTTCACTGTTATGTATTGTTCGATCTTGTCTACTTATCAATTTTTTTTTTCTGGATTTTTGTACTTTGAATCTTAAATCAACTCCTTCATGAAAATCATTCAAAGCATGTTTCTCTACAACATACATTTTTTCCAGAATTTTTGAAAATCTTTCAGATAGGTAGATCCTAAAAAAATTGTTCTTATGTCTGCATATTTCAATACCAGGAGTAGCTTTCTGTCTTAGTATAAAAAAAAGGTCTGAAATGACCTCATTTCAACTCGAGCTCTTATAAGAAGATGTAGGAAACACTTAGAGGCTTCTAATGCCGCTGATTGCATGCTAGTTGCTTATTGTTTGGACTATTTTCCATTTTTTTCAAAGTTAGATTACAATCTAAATAAGGGATCAAATTCGGACCCCTGTTTTAACCCCTATATGGATAGACCTTTGATATTTTGGTCCATTTTTTCTATTTGGAATCTGAACTTGGCTTCTTAATGAAAGTTATTTTTCATCATGTTGGCTATATTTTTTATAAATTTGGTAATTTTTAGACATGTTATGATAGGACAAATTCTTGTGACATTAACTGAATGTCCTGTTGTTTTGACAAATTTCTGATGCGTTGTTGCTTGTTGTCTGATTTTTGTAAATTCATGTGTAGCTCGTTCAAGAAACTTTCTTCACGAAAGTTGTTTGTCATCGTGTCATGCATATTAGGAAATTTTTCCATAGCTATATTGTCAATGGGTGTTACTCAATTTTGCTATCCTTACACGTTTGTTCTGAAATTCTCTAATATGAACACAATTGTGATTGTTTAGCTATATCTTTTAGCTTAGTTTGTGTGTGAAATTAGGACATGCCATTTTCATAAAAATTGTTTTAAATGCTTTGATCTTTTTTGTTAAACTACCGGTCTTTTCAAATTGTATATTTCAAAAAAATATTTTGGTACATGTGATGTTTCTCAAAAACAATTCCTAAAAAAGTTATTCTCTAAAACTTGATTTGGCTTTAAAAAAAAATCCTATTTTGACAACGTGAAAGTCACAATTTGAATTGTTTTCAAAATGCCTGCGACGCTTGTGACTTCTAATGCGAGGCCCAAGCTAGCCTTGGCAATTGAATGCCTTTCATAGCTAAGATATTACATTGTCTCAAAACTTTTTCATGAATGATTTTTTAGATATGTTTTTTTTTTTTGAAATATCACATGTACTATTCATACATATCATCCCATCATGCATTAGAAATTGCTTGTGTTTGTGATTGGCACATGCCCTTGGTAATAAGTGACCCGCCAACAATTCATTTTCTTGCTTGATTGGTTGAGAAACAAGGTTCAAAAGACCTGCATGCATGTTTAAATTTTTTGCAATGCATGTGATTTTTAGATGAATGGTAGGGTCAATGCATGATATTGAGGGAAAATCCTAGGATCATATAGATTGCTTGATTATGAGACTTATTAGCGTTATTGGCCATGAGAGAATACAATTGGTCAATAATTGCTATAAGTCACAAAAAAAAGTGGATTGGGTAAGTGTCTTAGTGGGACCTTCGCATGAAAGACAACGGCCAACCCCGAGGCCCCAAAACTTGACTTTCATATTGCACTTCTTTTAAAAGATTGATCTCAATATAATGTCTTGTTTTTGGTTGTTTTTATGTGTATGATTATTTCTTTCCACTGTATGTACCTAGTTATAAGTTTCTTAGGCTAGGATTAAATTAGAACCCCGAAGATGGAGAAAGCGCGAAGACAATGGAGGTCGATGTCCATTTCGACCATTATCATGTACTATTCGTTTTCCTGACATATGTCTCGGGTTCTGTTTGTTTGTATAAAACTCGAGAAGTTGCGGGTTTTCTCTCTTTCTGTCATTTTTTTTTTCAATTATTTTTCTTTTTATATTTTTATAGGATTGCATGATAGATTTACTGTTTTCCTTGATTGTTTACTTAGGCTGCGTTTGGTAACGTTTCGTTTTTTTGTTCCGGGGAACGAAACAAAAAAAAGTGTTTGCTTAAACAGTTTTTGAACAAAAGAACGCGTTTGGTAAGTGTAAAAAAAAACTGTTCTTGAAATAAAAAAAGAACAAAAACACGTTTGGTAACTGCAGTTAATTTTTGTTCTTGGAATAAAAAAAGAACAGAAACACGTTTGGTAAACTGTACAAAATTTCTGTTTTTAAATTTTTTAAAAAAATGCTTTTTCTAAATAAAGTTTAAACGAATCAATTTTTTTTCAAGTACTTTTTCTATTTTTTTTTATTTTTATAACATTTAAACATGATTGAATTATCATTCTCATGAAATTCTCATCAATTTAATTTTGATAATGGTGAGTGAAGAAAAATATTTCCAACATAATCATATATGCATATTTAAAAACTAAATTTATAAGTAAAGTTCGTACAATAAGAACTAGCAAAAAATGGTGGAAACGGTTTTGATCTCGGACAACAATCTCTCTCTGGAATACATCCGACACGTGCTTCATAAAAGAATGGCAATCGTGACAAATTCGGATGTTCTTCATGACCCGACTCGTCCTCCCGTTTTCAAAATGCAGAAAGGCGAAAGCAACTGCCAACTTCTCGCTGTGATAACTCAGATTGCTCTCCTTCTCCTCCTCTTCAATATCATGGAGCACGTTTGACGTTTGTGGCATATAACCTCGAAGCTTCAATCTGTCCATTATTGAAGTTAACAAGTCCCTAATATTTTCCCACTCCGAATGAGAATTTTCCCCTGAAACAAACTCATGGATCTCTTGGTCTGCATTGATCAAACTATAACCTGGTCTTTTGCTAATTCTCCTTTCATTAAAATCCTCATCTGCGCTTTGCGGTTCCATTTACCAACTCCCCCATAGGCATTGGACAGAAGGACATAATCACCATCGTGATGAGGATCCAGCTCATGAAGTCTTCCTCTCGCCTTTTCAGCTAAGCCAAGATGGTCATGATTCACACAGGCTCCAAGCAGAGTTCTCCAGACAACTGAGTTTGGCCTGATCGGCATCTTTTCAACAAATTCATATGCTTGCTCAACCATCCCCGCTCGGCCAAAAATGTCAACCATACACCCATAATGCTCAAGCGTCGGTTCCAGCCAATAATCTTTCTTTATGCTTTCAAATATTCCTCGGCCTTCTTCGACAAGTCCTGCATGGCTGCAAGCCACTAAAACTGCGGAGAACGTTATAGAATCCGGCTGCATTCCTGATTCCTTCATGTCATGGAACAATTTGAGGGCCTCATCACCGTGGCCATGCACCGCAAGCCCATTGATCGCCACCGTCCAAGTCAACACATTTCTCTCAGGCGTTTCATGGAACACCCTCATCGATTCATCGACTGACCCACACCTGGAGTACATGTCTATCAAAGCAGTCCCAACAGAAATCTTCCAACTCAAGCCACTTCTCCGAAAATAACACTCGACCCACCTCCCCAATTCCAAAGCCCCTAAGCTGGAAACCGCCGAGATCACACTGAGCATAGTTACCTTATCTGGTTCAAAACTCTCTACCAGCTGCATTTCCCGAAAACAAGCCAAGGCATCGTACCCAAATCCATTATTCGCGTAACACCCAATCAAGGACGACCAAGACACCAAGTCTCGCTCAGGCATTTCGTCAAACACCTTCCGCGCCGTCTCCACCGCACCAACACACCTGTACGCGCTGATCAGCGCGTTCTGGACATAGACGTCGGAGCCGAGCCCGAGCTTCGCGATCAGGGCGTGAAGGCCGTGGCCCATCTCCCGGAGGCGAGAGCAGGCCTTGAGGACGAAAGGGAAGGTGAAGTTATCGGGGGACACGCCGCGGCGGAGCATCTGGGCAAAGAAGGAGAGAGAGTGGGGAGGGGAAGAGTGGGCGTGGCATCTGATTATGGTGTTGTAGCGACGGTGTCGGGAGAGGAGATGCCGGCGAAGGGGAGCGGGCGTGGGGCAAGCTCTCCGGGGCCGAGGCGGCGCATGATAGCAGGAGGTGGCGGAAGGTGGCGGCGTCGTCCCGGAGGCCGGTCTTGATGACGAGGGAGTGGAGCTTGTAGACATCGTTCATGGATGCTGTCCTCGACAACATAGGTTCAGCCTCGTCGGCTAGCCCACTTTGCTTTTATACATCGAGTCCGCCGAGTCTCGTCCTCCTCGTCCGGTTCGCTCGGCAGAGCAGCTCCGGCGAGCAACCGTCGCCCGATCCGGCGGATGGGGCGGCGGCTCGCTTGGGGCTCGCGTCGCTCGCTCGAGCCGCTTCCGCCGAGCGACCACAGCAGCTCGAGCTCGGCAGCAGCTGCAGCGAGCGACGCCGCTTGAGGCTCGAGCGAAGGCCCGGCGGTGGTCGGCGAAGGTTGCTTCGCCCCCTCTTCGAACGGAGATGGAGGAGCAAAGAGCAATTACCCGGACTCGGAAGCTTCAGCCGGTTGACGGAGCACCACCCGTCGGCGCCGGAGAGTGAGCGGAGTGGGGAGGCGCCGGAGAGTCCGCCCGAGTGGGAGGCGCCGGAGAGGGGAGACGTCGGGGAGAGCACGAACGAAGCTTCGCACGGCACGAACGAGGACCGTATGTTCCCGTTTTGTTTCAATTTTGTTCTTTATTTTTGTTCTTTTTTCGGTTTGCCGTGTTTTTTCGGAGAAGAGAAACAACTTTTTGTTGTTTCTGATTTCTGCTTCAATTTTGTTCCGAAACGAAAAAACAAAAAAAAAAACAAAAACGCAAACAAACGCGTTTGTTCTTTTTTGTTCCCCTAACAAAAAAACAGAAAAAGTGTTTATAAACACTTTTCAGAAACAAAAACATGCAGGGCCTTATTGTCTTGCAATTTCAATTCCATTGATTGTTTTCTTTTCTTGTTTTTCTAGAAATAGAATAGAATGTAAATGACCAACGATGCATGATCACTTAGTTTATGACAAATGATCCCGAAAATGTAAAAAGAAATGCATGGACATGTTAGGAAAACACAACATACTATTTAAGTACCGAAAGAGCACTAATAAAAATATTAGCGTAACCCAAGTCTTCAAACCTAGATATTTGGTTGTGTAAAAATCGAGGGAACTCTTCGTATTTTCTTTTCACAAGCTCTTTATTATACTCAAAACCTGTCTCTGAACCCCCTCATGACAATCAATCAAACTAAGCAAACAAGATTAGATCACTATTGATTTTGTTTCAGCAAGTAACAATGTCAAACCAACAAGTACAACTTTCAAAATTCCAATTGAAATGCAAATCACTACTGATTTTGTTTCAATTCGGTCTACTAACAAACGAGTCGCCTTCTTGATTTTTTTTTGTTCAGCTAATTTTTTTTTTTGCCGAATCTGTTTTTGTTTTTTTTCTCTTGCGCACTTTTTTTTTGTGTGTGTTTTCTTTCTCTTCTTTTTTTTTTTCTTTTTTTTGACGAACTCAAATACAATTTAAGATGCTAGAAAAGAAAATTTAAAACTAACAGCAAACAACTACGTATGGAAGCACAGAAGCAATCGGATCCCTAAATTAGCTAGAACTGAAACCCTAGCTCAATAAATCTCAAATTTCTGAATATCAACAGAAAATTAAAGATAAATGGACCTTGTAGAACCTGGCTCTGATACCAAACTGATGTGAATCGTTGCGGAAGGATCGTTCTAAGAAGGCCTAGATGGTACAAATTGCAAATCTCGACCTTCAATCAAACATGTGATCAGCAACCTCAGTATGAACGTGACCTATTGACGAACGCATGTCAACCAACCAACGTTATAGACGGCACGAGCGAAAGAATTCCCTATCTCGCTTGATAAGTCGAATCGACCACCACAAGCGAATCTTGATTAGGTCAAGTCCTCAAAAGAACAATAAAAGAGAATCTCTCAACTTTTTCCTCAAAAATAAAATATCTATCCATCCCCCAAAGAAATTCAATCAGTCTTATATATAAGCCTTCTAGCCGCCACACAAACCCTAAAACCAACCCTAAAAAAAAACTAATACGTCATATTCCAGAATATTCCTATTCTAGAATATTCCTAAACAAGAAGAATATTCCTATTTGACTTAGTCAAATATTTGCTGACCAGATAATCAAATTGCGCCAAGATTTCCAAGATTCTTCAAGATCTAATCCAAGGTCATCTCCACGCCAAAGATCACAAACCATGACACCAACAGCTTGCCTAAATTGCTTGGCCCACGCTCGAGTGATTGAACTAGTAGGAATAGATAATGGGTCCTTAACACCTCCTCCTCGATATGGCTCGATGTCCACATCAGAGGGTGGGGGGATCTTTGGCTTTGTCAAATGTACAGGGAATTGGAGGTAGCATTCCACCGGTATTAAGTCATGGATTGGTTTCTTCAGCCCTTTTTTCTATGTGTTGGTGTTTTGTATGACCTACACAAGACTTGCCGTAGCACTTCAAAACTAGATGAAGAAACATTTCAAAAGGCAAGAGCCAAGGCACAGAAAACGCCCTCAACATTTCACAACTGTAGCTGTCACGAGAAAGCTCGATCGAGTACACTTGGAGTCAAGAGACCTTGTGACCGAGTTGGTTTGGAAAGGCATGGGATCAAAACCATTTGTAGACCAAACAAGGGCCCATGGACCCTAAGACGAACAATTGTTTAGTGGATTACTAGATAGATAGGCCTATGAATGGTCATGGGCTATGGGCTTCCAAACTATGGAGAAGAATTTTCCACTTGAATTTGGCAACTATTTTTGAGAAAAACACAATAATTTTTTCAATTTTTGAGTTTATGGATTAGCCTTCTCATTGTTTAGACGTATGCTAGTATCAAGCTGCACATCACATGTTTGCAAAGAAATGGAAAATGTTAGAAAAAAAAGATTAATTGACAAAACTAATCAAAAATTAATGAATTTCCACATCATCCAAACAAAAGCTTGCAATTTATCATATTTATTTGAATTTTATCTTTTGCGTGTATATATAACATAAAGGAGAGACAAAACGACACCAATCCCATAAGAATCACACCTCAAGAATTACATTCGGGATGAAGCACCACAATACTATCTTATACAAATCCCGAGAAAATCACACCCAATGTCGATAGTATAGGAGAAGAGCTTGGAATCACAACTCCAATCTTGTGCCCGGAGTTTCTACAACGTTGCAGGTGGCACCATTGAATCATTGCCAGTACCATTGGTCGTAGGTGAAACGAAGAAGCATGATGCAACGAATGTAGATGGACGAATGATCAAGATCGTGCCAAGACCAAGACCTCGATTCTGAAGTAGCGACGAGGATCGATTGGCTCATGCGAGGGAGCCCGTGGTCGAAACGCACCGGCGGCTCGTGCTTTGCATCAATTGCTCAAGCTCATGGGGAGTCTCGTCCTTCTAATAATTTTCCCCAAGAACCAACGCCTTTCTAGATCTCTCATGGTGAACTTCTCTTCCCTAAATGAGGAAACAGTCAAAATAAAAACACCAATTTTACAAGTTATGGTCTACCCCATCTGTATAAAAAAAAATGTCCATATAATATATGTTTTCGCATGAATACTGAATCACCCATATGATATTAGGGAATATGGTTATTAAAAAATCTATAAGTTTATTATCAAAACCCTCAAAAATCTCTAACTTTGACTCTAATTTCAATTCTATCATAAACTTTCTTTTGTCTCATAAAAAATGGCAAAAGAACGCCTCAAGTGCCAAAAGTTGGCACAAATGAACACTTAAGTGCCAAAACTTACGAAAATGTCACTTAAGTGCCATTTTTTTTATGAAAAAGTTGACACTTGAGTACCACATCCGGCGAATCTCGCCAAAAATCTTACATGACATTTTTTTATTAATTTTTTTGCTTACGTGGCTTGCCGAAATCCTAACTCAGCAAATCACACGCAAATACAATGTCATTTTGGTATAATTCGAATTTTAATATAATAATTAATTAAATTAAATTTTAAATAATCAATAAATTAATTATAAAAAAAAAGTGAGGGAGGAGGAGGAGGGAGGCAGCCGGCGACTAAGGGCTTAGAGGAAAATAGCCTACAATTTTGCAATCATATGAAATTATCCACAATTTAATTACATGATTTCGTCGAATCGACCTATATCTGATCACTCATCGCTTATAACAGTACCGTATTGACTCTTGCCGATTATCACGATCGAGTAGTCGATCTCTGATCGAATTCTCAAGTCTGTTGTATTTATATCCCTTAACAGCTTCACCTGATAGATCAGTTAACTCGTGAGTGGCCAACTCAAAGAAAAATGACCATAAGCGCATCAACAAAATGCCAATTTCGTATATTTGAGACGGGGTCAAATTTCAAGATATCACAAGGCCCTTGTCTACTTCCTCCCCTTCAGCGTGGTCATGCTCGTCCAATACCTCTACGAGCCCGAGTCTTGGGAGACACACGCCATCAGGCGGGCTGTGGTTGACTACATTGACATCATCGCCACCAAGCACCTGTTCTGGAATCGGAGCCTCGGCGCCGACCACTTCATGCTCTTTTGCCACTGTTGAGAATGCAACACTGCAAATGCTTAGAAGGAAGCAACAAGAAGAAACTCAGTAACTAAAGTCAACTAGAATAGAGGAAACAAAGGATTGGCGTGAAGAAGGAGTAATTAGTTGAATTAGAAGGGTGTAAACTACATTGCTTGCTTCAGCAGAGTTGTTTCTTGTACACATATGCATGAGCTCTATTTTCCGTTATGTGTGTGCTGTGCTGTCATGTGAGTTTTATTTTTTTGCTATGTGTGTGCTGAGCTATCATTCAAGGAGTGGTTGGTTTAGATCTAGAAGTTATTCCTCTGTTGTTATATATAAGCATGTAAAAACAAAACGGATCGACATCGAGCTCTCAAATGAAAAGACTATGAAAGAAAGAAGAAGATGAGCTCTTCAACAAGCTCTCTTCTCATTCAGCTTCGACTACTTCCTTATGTATTAATTTTTCTTCATGGTATCAGAGCCATTCTCTGAGTGTTCAAGATACACACCGATTCATGGCTGCAAGAGCTCCCAAATTTCCTTTGCCTATTCATGTAAACTTGAGCAATTTTGTCACGATTAAGCTCACGAAAGATAATTTTCTTCTTTGGCAAGCTCAGTTTCACAAATTTCTCCGGAGTCAGGAGTTGTTTGGGTTCGTCAATGGTGAGGTTTCACCACCACCATAGAAGATACGAGTAGATGTCGATGGTAAGGCAGTTGAAGAACCAAACCCTAATTATGCATATTAGATCAGAACCGATCAACTAATTTCCTCGTGGATTGGTGGAGCAATATCTGAGAATATCCTGGAGTTGATTATTAGATTAGAAACATCTTATGAGGTATGGAAAATTTTGTTAAACTGATTTACATAGAAGTCTGTAGCTAGAGAATTTGAGTTAAGGGGGAAACTCCAAGCATGTCAAAAACGAAGTAGGCCATTATCTAAATACTTAAGAGAGTATAAACTGATTTGCAACCAGTTGAACGCAATCAGTAAGCCTTTGGATGAGATAACAAAGGTGTTCGGAGTCTTGGAAGGGTTAGGATCGGAGTATGAGAATTTTCAAACAAAAATGTATTTTTTGAAACCTCAACCAGATTATGACAAAGTTATATCACAACTGGAGAGATTTGAAACAATGTTGCAAAATTACTCCTTAAACCAACATAATCCAAACTTCGCCTATTATGGGCAGAGGAATGTTGAAAGGAATCAGAATGTGGATAGTGAGACAGTTCAATCAAATCTTGCCTTTATAGGACAGAGAGGAAACAATAGGTTTTATGGAAATAGAGATGGAATTAGTTATGGCAGGGGTGGTCAAAGTTATAGTATTCGAGGTCGTGGTTATGGAAGAAATCAAAGTTACAAAGCCTGTAATTCGAACCAAGAACAAGAGGTTTAGGCTTATAAACCACAGCTGAGTAATTCTAGCCAAGGATTTCGACCTTATGCAAGTGCTCCACAAAGATATCAGGAAGTTAAGTCATATCCTCCCCTAAACTCCTCACTTAAAAAAAGTCAAGATGAGAAAGCAATAGGAGGTGCAAGAGTGATATGTCAAATCTGCAAATGACCAAGACACGATGCACTTCAGTGTTGGTATCACTTTGATAATTCCTTCCAAGATCAAGACATTCCATCAGCACTTACGGCAGTACATCTCGAAGATCCAAAGGGTAGTGCATGGTATCCAAATACGAGTGCTTCAACTCATGTAACTACTAATCCGAGTATTGTTCACAACTCATCAAAGTATATTGGCTCGAATACAATAATGATAGGAGATGGGTCCTATCTTCCTATTACCTTCACTGGAAATGCATTTTTACACACTGAATGTGATGTGTTACCCCTTAATGATGTGTTAGTGGTTCTAGAAATAAAGAAAAATCTGTTTTTGTTTTCTAAGCTAACAGATGACTATCCTTGCTCCTTTGTTTTTGACAAATATGATTTTTATGTTAAGGACCATCAAACCAACACAACGATGCTGCTTGGAAGAAAAGTTGGGGGTCTATACAAAGTGGACCAGCAAACCACCAACGTTCTTTTACTCAAAGACATAAGGCAGTTGCAGAAGAAGTGTGGCACCAGCGGCTAGCTCACACTAACTTTCAAACCCTAAAGTTTCTTCAAAATCAGAAGCTGATCCATTACAATAAGACAACTCCAGCTATGTGTAGGAGTTGTCAAATAGTAAAAAGTACTAAGCTAGCTTTTCCATTATCTGAATCTGAAACAAACTTCCCTTTGGAAAGGATACATTGTGATGTTTGGGGACCATCTCCAGTGAGTTCAGTTCAAGGGTTCAGATTCTATGTTATCTTTATAGATAACTTTTCTTGTTATAGTTGGGTTTATCTAATGAGATTGAAGTCGAATTTCTATGATATCTTCATCCTATTTCAGAAGTAAGTGGAAAATCAGTTTGATTGAACAATTAAAGTGTTTCAATGTGATGGTGTGGGCGAATTTTCAAGCAATAAGTTTCAAAACCACTTAAAAGCCTATGGAATCAAAAACTACATGTCATGTCACTATACTCTAGAACAAAATGGGATTTCAGAATGGAAGCATAGGCATGTGGTGGAACTTGGATTATCAATGTTGTTTCATGCAAGAGTCCCATTGATTTACTGCGTGGATGCCTTCTTGACTGCAACTTATATTATAATATGCTTCCTGCTCAAAATTTACAGATGGAGTCCCCATATAGTACTCTTCAAGCATAAACCAAGTTATGAACATTTATGTGTCTTCGGAAGTGCTTTCTATCATTGTCTTAGATCATATACACAACACAAGTTTGATCCTCGCTCACTCACTTGTGTGTTTCTCGGCTATAGTGATAAACATAAAGGGCATAGGTGTCTTGTACCCTCGGATGGCAGAGTTTATATTAGCCGAAATGTCACATTCGATGAGAGTTTCTTCAATTTTGTTAAGAAGCTGAATGAGTTGTTTCCACATTATACTGCTTTGTACAAGAAATGGATTGAAGAGGTTGAATTTCTAGATTCAACCAAAGCAAAACGAGTGAGGAAGATTCCATAGAATAATGCAGGATTTTTACAAGAACAAGAGTTACATGATAACAAACAAATGCATGCCCCAAACACCACCACTGAGAAGTCACAAACACCATCAAATCCACATTCACCAACTATAACGTATTCATCATTTGTCTTAGAGATAAGCGGAGATGGTGCACCTAGTCAACCAGCTGCAATTCCGATTGACAGCTACCAAAATCAAGAGAGACAAGCTTTACAGCCCACGATATCAACTAGAACATCAAAACACTCCATGCAAACCCGGTCCCAGTCAAGTATTGTGAAACCGAATCCTATGTATGCTTGTCTGGCCGAATATCATGTACCTACAGAACCCAAGACAATCAAATCTGCATTATCTCATGAGGGGTGGCATAAAGCAATGATCGAAGAGATGAATGCACTTCATAAAAACCAAACCTAGACATTGGTTCCAAGAACTGATCACATGCATGTGATAGGGTGCAAATGGGTTTTTTAAACTAAACTGGCACTGGATGGAAGTCTTGACAAGTTGAAAGCAAGATTGGTAGCAAAGGGATTCCACCAGGAGGAAGAAATTGATTTCCTCGAGACGTTTAGTCCAGTCATCAAACAAGCAACAATTTGGATCATTCTCTCAGTTGCAATGGTAAAGAGGTGGTTGATACATCAACTTGACGTCAAAAATGCCTTCTTGCATCGCACATTGAAAGAGACTGTCTATATGGAGCAACCCCCTGGGTTTGCCCGAAGCAACCCCCTAGGTTTGCCCATCCTACACTTGTTGATCATGTCTGCTATGACAAGCACCGCGCGCATAGTTTGAGAAGTTTAGTAACTTCCTACTTAAATCAAATTTCTTTTGTAGCACTACGGATCCATCACTGTTTGTGTTTCATAAGGGCAAGACACAATTTTACTCCTACTCTACGTAAATGATATCCTATTGACAGGTAATTCTAATCTTTTACTTACACAACTAATTACATCTCTAAGTTCAACGCATCACATAAAAGACTTAGGATGTATTCATTACTTTTTGGGTATTGAGGTAAAACACATACCCAAAGAACTCTTTCTTTGTCAAACGAAGTATGCTGTTAATCTTCTTGAGAGAGCAAACATGAAGGAATGTAAACCAATATCAACACCGCTGCCTCTAAAATTATCATATTCTTCTGATGATGAAGTCTATCTTGATTGACCACTTGAGTACCGCAGCTTAGTTGGGGGTCTCCATTATTTGATAATAACAAGACCAGATATTGTTTATGGTACCAATATGCTTTGTCAGAAAATGCAAAACCCTATAGTTGGTGACTTTAACAGATTAAAATGAGTTCTTCGCTACGTTAAAGAAACTGTAAACCTGGGACTTTTCCTTCACTCTAACAGTTCCTTAAAGTTTTATAGGTTTTTGGATGCTGATTGGGCTAGTTGTGTTGAAACAAGACGTTGTACAACTGAATTGATGTACTTATCTTGGGTCCAACATACTCTTCTCGTTAGCAAAGAAACAAACTATAGTATCTTGATCATCCACATAAGCAGAGTATAGAGCGCTGGCTTCTACTACTGCTGAGTTCACATGGATAAGTTTTGTTTTTTAGGACATTGGCATCTCGTTAGCTTCACCAACGGTAATCTTTTATGATAACCAATCGGCAATCTCTCTTACAAATAATCCTATACTACATGCCAAGACAAAACATATCAAAATTGATTTCCATTTTGTTCGCGAGAAAGTATCTCTTGCTCCTCTGAGTGTACATTATGTTCTAAACAACTACCAAATTGATGATATTTGTACTAAAGCACTATCCATATGAGACCATTGCATCATACGCACCAAACAAGATCTAGGGTTCAAACCCACACCCAATTTGCGAGGGGGATGTTGAGAATGCAGCGCTGCAAATGCTTAGAAGGAAGCAGCAAGAAGAAACTTAGCAACTAAAGTCAATTGGAATAGAGGAAACAGAGGATTGGCGTGAAAAATAAGTAATTAGTCGAATTAGAAGGATGTAAACTACGTCATTTGCTTCAGTATAATTGTTTCTTGTACACATATGCATGAGCTCTATTTTCTATTATGTGTGTGTTGAGCAATCATTCAAGGAGTGGTTGGTTTAGATCTAGAAGTCATTCTTCTGTTGTTATATATAAGCATGTAAAAACAGAACGGATCAACATCAAGCTCTCAGATGAAAAGACTATGAAAGAAAGAAGAAGATGAGCTCTTCAGCAAGCTCTCTTCTCATTCAGCTTTGACTACTTCCTTCTATATTAATTTTTCTTCAGCCACGATTGGGTAATGATGCTAAATATCGTGATTTTGAGATCGGTCGTGAACAAGTCGATTTTCTCCGTTTGACCTTCTTTGCATGAAAGAAATATATGATGGGATTGTCATTGAACAATAAGACCTTGCATGTTTTCGTTCCTAGAATCTGTTCGGAACAAATTTTTTGTTTTTTTGTTCCCGAAACAAAATTGGAACAAAAAAAAAAGAAAAAAAAAAACTTACTTCGGAATCTAGAAACACTTCTTGAAGGCCTAAAAAGAACAAAAATGAAAAGAACAAAACCAAAACACTTTTGGGTTCGTTCGTGCCCTTCTCCTTCGTTCGTGCTCTCCCTTTTTCGGCGTCTCTCCCTTCTCTTCAGTGCCTCCCACTCAGCTGACTCTCCAGCGACTCCCCACTCCGCTGACTCTCTAGCGCCTCCCCACTCGGCTGACTCTCCAGCGCCGACAGCTGGTGCTCCTTCACTAGCTGAAGCTTCCAAATCCAGGTAAGTTTCTGCTACTCCTCCTTCTTCGTTCGACAAGGGCTTCGGCGAGAGCCACCCCTCGCAAATATGAGCCACCTTCGCCGACAGCAGGGATGCTCACTCGAGCCTCAAGCGAGCGTTGCTCACCCAGATCTACGGCGGATTTGGGCGATGCCTACTCGCTGAAGCTGCCCTGCCGAGCTCAAGCTGCTGTGGTCACTCGACAGAGCAGCTCTGGTCGCTTGAGCGACAGAGCAGCTCTGGTCGCTTGAGCGACAGAGCAGCCTCTCTGCCAGCTCGAGCAAGCAGAATGAGCCCCAAGCGAGTGTCGGTCGCCCACATCTACGGTAGATCTGGGCGACGGATACTCACTGGAGCTACTCTGCCGAGCTCGAGTTGCTCTGGTCACTTGGTAGAGCAGCAGAGCGGCTTGAGCCAGCTCGCTCGAACAGCAAAGCGCTCGAGCCAACTTGCTTGAGCGAGGGTCCCTGCTCTGCTCACTCGGCAGAGCAGTGGAGCGACGCTCGATCGAGCCATTCAACAAGTGGATCCTTCGATTCCGCCGGGGATTAGAGTGATGTTGTGTTGTTGCTTGATTCAGTTTTAGAATGGGGGAATTTCAGTTCATCGATTGGATTGGGGTTTCCTTCGATTGTTGTTTTATTGCTCATGGTGCTGTGGAATGGACAAGCTGGTGAAGCTCGTGGCGATGGCGTTCAACGACGATTTCACCTCCAAAGGGGAGAACCAACCGAAGTTGGGGCGCAGCGACAACTGTAGCATCGTAAGAAGGTAAGAACCAAGGGTAATGCTGCCTTGTGTTGGCTAAATTTCATGGTTGCATTTTATATGTAGCATTACAATGAAATGCTCAGGCTGATCATTTGGATTTCACAGCTCAAAAATAGGTTGGAGAGAGTAGTTGTTTAGGTTTCTCACAATGATGTTTATTTTATTTTGAGCATTCTGTTTGATTGATCATTGCTAGTCCTAGTACTATGTAGTTCTTGTAGCTCAAAATGCAACTTATGATCTGTTTTATACAAGTTAATTCAACAATTATCATTTTTGTCATTATAGTCTTCTTGGCTTGCATCTCTTGAGAATGATTTTGTGTTTGGCATATATAGTATTATGTTATTGATTTAACTCATAACTCATATGTTGCTCAATCGACTGATCAAAGATTAAATGGCATCTGAGAGACACACATTCAATGCAAAGTGGACCGAGTCTGTAACCAACATATTTATTGGTTTGTTGGTGGATGAGGTCAAAAGGGGAAATTGGACCTCTTCTATTTTCAACAAAGCATGGTGGAGAAATATACAGACTGAATTCGTTAGACAAACAGGATGCCAATATAGCATGGTCCAGCTGAGGAACAAAGTAAACAAACTGAGAAAACAGTATAGCAGTTTTCAGAAACTTATGTCTCAGTCTGGATTTGGTTGGGATAATGTCAATAAAAGAGTTGTTGTCGATGAACCAAGCATATGGGAATCTCATATCAAGGTATATTTTTTTTAACTTTTTGGTCATTTTGATGTCATTATGTATATAAATTTTAAAATATATGATTATATTCTTCAAATGTCATTATTGTCAAAATTGTAGGAGAATGTAGAGTGGGCAAAATTTAGGAAGGATAGATTTCCCTAGTATCCCGAGCTATATATTGTATTTGGTGGTACATATGCTACTGGGGAATATGGCATTGGAAATGCTCAAGATGTGACGGTGTCAGAGGAAGATGACAATGGTGATGGCAATATAGGTGGTGACAACAATGGTTACAATGCATATGGTGACAATAGTGGTGGCAATGCCTATGGTGATGCTGGTGGTGGCCATACAGATGACTTCGGTGATCACCACACTAATGAGAGAGTCTTTACATCAGAAGATGCTGCAACTTCAACTCGTGGAAAGCACAAATTGGATAGGACTCCAAATACTAAGAGGAGAAGGAGGAGTACCCAAAACAGTATTGATGACACTTGTAAAGCTATACAAGACTTTTTGAAAGTTAAGTCAAGTCAAGTCAATCTAGTAGTGGCTCTGCGACCTCTGGGGTTATGCCATCACCTGTGGACCCTTTCTCCGTAGCTGCTGTGATGGATATTCTGCTTAATATACCTGAGATAGATCAAGATCTTTACAATAAAACGGTGGATTGAGCATGCGATAATGCTTAATGGAAGGTGGCTTTCATTAAATCCACACCTGAAAGGAGAAATTGACTTCTTTATCATCTTTAGTAGATGTTTGGAAATATATTATGAATTGAATGGGGTTTCATTAGATTGTATAACGTATGTTATCTATTAATATGTAGTTTTTAAAGATATAAGTGTTGAGACTCTTCGTACTTATATGTAATGGCATCTTCAATTGAGACTATGACTTATGTTATTGATTGTTATTGGATATATTTTCAAAATCTATATTGATGTTTTTATATTTTTGTGATGGTATAAGTGCTATGGAAGAGGAATCAGATAATATATGTAGTGAACAGGTAGAACAAGTTCAACAATTCTTGGATGATGATGATCTTCACATATTGCTAGCGTGGTTGTGCAAGGTTACGATTGACGCGTCCGTGCATACAAGAGAACCCATTAGGGACAGCAAATTATTAGGATCCGAATTAATAATGGAGATTGTTTCTGGACATTCAAATAGGATATATAAAGCCTTCAGAATGGAGATGCATGTTTTTATGAATTTATGTGATTTGATGAGAGTAAGAGGTTGATTAAAATATAGTCGATATAATAGAAAAGATGAACAAATTGGGATATTCTTATCTTTGGTTTGTCATGGTAGGTCAAATAGAAATTTATGTGAGAGATTTCAACATTCTGGAGAAACGATCAGCAAGTATTTCAATGAAGTGTTGAAAGCAATTATCAAACTTTCAAAAGAGATAATCAAACCACCGTCCTTTGATGTCATTCCACAAGAAATTATTATGGATCCTAGTCATAAGCGCTATTTCAAAGTATGATTTCTATATCGACTTTATACCGTCAAATACATGTAGTTCATAATCTTATATAATCTTAGGTTGGTAATAAATTGACAAGACCCCGTAGGTGCTCTGGATGACACCCATATAAATGTTATTATCCCGGTGTCTCAGCAAGTTCGATTTAGAGGCAGGAGAGGGACTACCACACATAACGTGTTGTGTGTTTGCTCATTTGATATGAAATTTACTTTCGTCTATGCTAGATGGGAAGGATCTGCCAATTATTGTCGAGTGCTTTCGGCAGCACTCGAAACTCCTCAATTGCAATTTCCTCGACCATCACCTGATATTTATTTTGTTTATATTGACATTTGTGATTATATTATTATTGAATATCATAACAAATTTATATATGTCATGTTGTAGGGAAATACTACGTGGCAGATTCCGGTTATGCAGCACTTCTGGAATTTTTAACTCCATTTAGAAAGGAACGGTATCATCTCAGCGAATATAGAGGGAGTGGGAGACGGCCAAGAACAGCAAAATAGTTATTCAACTATAAGCACTCTTCACTAAGAAATGTAATTGAAAGGTCATTTGGGGCATTAAAGAATCGCTTCACCATTTTGAGACATATGCCTCCATTTACAATTCGGAAGCAAGCACTTGTTGTAATTGCATGTTGTGTTTTTCATAATTACATTCGTGATCAAGATAGGATTGACAGAAATTTTTCCATATATGGAGATCCGGAGTACCCATTTGGACCTACAGAAGTGGAGGTTGCAAATGATATATAGGATGAGCAATCATCAGGGATAAACATGCTTAGGATAAGTATTGCAAATAAAATGGCAAGGGATCACAATATGCATGAGATTTGTTGACTTTTGTAATATTGTTTTTAAGTATTTACTGTGATGAAGTTGAACAATGAATTATATTACTTCATTATTGTGATGTCATGTATGGAAGGGTTCATGTTGAGATGTATAAAATTTTCTTTTAAGTATGCACATATGACCATGTTGAAAATATTTTTCTTCACTCACCATTATCAAAATTAAATTGATAAGCATTTCATGAGAATGAGAATTCAATATCAAGTTTATATGTTATAAAAATAAAAAATAAAAAAGTACTTGAAAAAAATTTGATACAAACTTTACTTACAAAATTTTCTACCAAATATGACATATGATCATGTTTAAAATGTTTATCTTCACTCACCATGAACAAAATAAAATTAATGAGCATTTCATAACAATGAGAATTCAATATCAAGTTTAAACTTTATTAAAGAAAAGCTTTTTTTTGAAAAATTTAAAACAGAAATTTTTTGTCGTTTACCAAACATGTTTCTATTTTTTTTCTATTCTAGGAACAGAAATTGACTCGCGCTATTCTCAAATGTGTTTTTGTTCTTTTTTATTTCAAGAACAATTTTTTTTACACTTATCAAACGCATTCTTTTGTTCAAAAAAAACCGTTTCCCGCAACGAAACGTTTTTTTTTTTTTTTTTTTTTCACCGAACAAATTTTGAACGTAAACGTTACCAAATGCGCCCTAAGCTTTGCTGCCTTAGTAGATTTATCCATAGAAAAATAAGATGTATTGATATGAGGTTTGGTTATTTGAATTCAAGCAAAAGAAAAAACTGTTTTTATCCTTCACCATCTTGTCAAAATTTCTTTTTTCAAAAATCACTAAAGATTGTAACAGAGTTTAAATGTTAAAAGAAATGAATCGCAAGATTTTGATGAGTAAAAGGTAAAATGCCAGCCACTTCAAACAAATTAGTCATGTTACTACTTCAAAGAATAATGTCGAGTGTCCATGCTGCAATTTCTAACCTCAGTAGTCAAATATGTAGAGCTTGAGACAAACGTCATGCTCTTTTGTATAGATGATATATTAATCTACAAGAAAAATCAACATGTACAAAATTCAAACTAAATCATTTAAATTTTTTTTAGCTTGTAAATATCATTACATTCATAAATTATAATTATAAATAAAAAAATTACAAATAATGGCTTGAAAAGTTTTATTTTCTCAAACAATGACTTGAAGTGGATATTATTTCAAAAAATAATTAAAAATACTCTCATTTCTTAAATAAAAGTTTGAAGCAAATCTAGTTTCAAATAAAAACCTAAAATACCATATCATCTCAAAAAATAAGCCTAAATTAACTGATTGTGAAGGGCAATTTTGTCTTATAAAATTTTTAAAATTTTTACTTTTTTTTTATTTTTTATAGAAATTTTTTAAAATAAAAAAAAGGAAAACATGGGTGAGTTGTGTCTTTTCCTTTTTAAAAATTTTTAATCTAATTTAATTTAAATTTAACTTGTGTTTTGATGAAAATATATTTAATCAATTAGAATATGTTGTTATTGAGTAAAATTAGTCCCTAATTTGAAATAATCATAATTACTTCAGGCCTTTCTTTGGAACTAATATGGCATGATCACGCCTTTATTTGAAACAAAATTTACTTAGGTTTTTATTTGAGAAATTAAGAGTGCTCTAAGTCTTTATTTGAAATTTTTCTCATTTAAATAGGTTACCTTTCTCAGAAAATTCGGGAACACTGATTTATTTTTTAAAAAAAATGAAAAATTGTTTTCCAAAGGAAAGGAAAAAAGCTGCCAATCTGTTTTCCCCCCCTTTTCAAACGCACGTCAATCCATCGTTTCCCTCTCTCAGCCCCAGCGCCTCCTCCTCTCCTCCCCTCCCTTCTCTCTCTTTGCGCTCCGATCGAACTCGGAAACCCCCCGCCGGCCGCCGGCGATGGCGTCGAAGGACCTCCCCTCCGACGACCCCGCCGCCAACACCGAGACCGGCGGCGAGACCGTCGCCGCCCGCCGGAAGCGGTCCCGCCGCGTCAGCTTCGCCGACGTGGAGATCACCTCCGTCCACATCTTCAAGCGCGACGAGGACTACTACGACACCACCCCTCCCTCCGACCCCAACCCCGACGGCCCGGGCTCCGCCGACGCCGGGGAGGCGCGGCCGCTGTTCAGGGATCTGGGGGACCACAGCGACGACTCGAGGGATCTCACGCCCAGCGGGGAGTACGGGAAGGAGGACGGGGAGGAGGAGGAGGACGCAGATAAGGTCGGGGTCGGCAGGAAGTCGTTCCTCAGGCCGATTGGGTCGCCGTCTCCCGGGAGCAGCACGTTCGGCTCCGCGACTTCGAATGATGGTGAGTTGATTCGGGTTTTGCATTTCTAGTGTGATTCTTAGGTCACCAGAGCTTTGGCTTTGAACAAAAACGTTGTAGGGTGGAATTCACGGTGCACAGCAAGCAGACTTGGTGAAAATTGGTGGGAAAGATGTTTAGGCTGTGAAGCAAATGCGGCTATGCTTCAAATTTTTGCACTAGAACCACATATTCCTTCTAAGATCTGATTTCGCCCCTCTCTCTCTCTCTCTCTCAGCTGTGGCATGATTTCTGAAGATAGATTTTTTATTTTTTTTCACCCATGAAGCACTATGTTTCTTTTGTCCTCTTGAGGATAAGTGTGCTTCGTCAAGGCCCCCCAAAAAAAAAAAAAACTATTTTTTTTGGCCCTCATGTTGGCCGTGAAGTTTTGTTGTCCTGACTGGTGTGTCGTCTCCTGTTGCTATTTCTCAGAAGACAATTTCTTTGGTCCTGTCTCCGCGAGCTTTATTAGACCCGGAAGACTCTCTGACTCTGCTGCTTCAGATGAAAATCATGACGTTACGATGGACTCTACAGTGTTCTCAATGCATTTCCGCAGCCTTGCAAGATCAGACTCTGGCATGGAGAAGACGCCGACAGGCATTCATCTGACCTTTGATGAGAAGACACCGTCCGAAAAAAATACCTCTGCTAACTCTGGAAGTTTTATGATGCTAACAAATGCTAGGAAGCTGAGTCCAGAATCTGCTCGTCCGATGCATAATGTTCAGAGTGACGGTAAAGATTCGAATGAAATGAGCCTTATTGGGAATAATCCAAATAGGTATGACTATGGTAGACTTTCTCCTTCCTTGGATGCCCTCCTGGCGGAAGGCAGCCAGGATTTGCAAGCTCTTCCCGGTTTTGATGTTGACAATGCAAATGCATCGGCTACTTTTGAGGTTTTCAATGCTGATGAGGGTGGAAGCAGTAAGGAGAATGTCAAGGGCTCTGCAGATAACATAATGAGCTCTATGGGCACCGATGGAACCAATCAAATAACTGTTGCAGCTTATCATGAATTAGACAAGGCAAATAGTGCTTCTGAAGGAATGTGCATTGAAAATGTTAGAAGTGATTTGTCTAATATGGTTGACAGTTTCATTCTCGATGCTCCCGTTTATCAGCATATCCATACTCCTAATCAGACGCTAAAAGTAAGAACATTGTTCTACTCTATATTTTATTTGTTTATTTCCAGATTTGGTTTTTGAGTTTTAAATTTTGACCAGCTAAAACCACTCTAGCTTTACTGGGGCGTCTACAATATGTGCACCATTCTGGTACTTTTGAGTTTGATTTGTCTCAGAAACTAACAGTAGAATGGAAGTGTCTCTGGTCGCATGTAGCAGCCATCTGCTGCAGCTATATGCAGTATTACATGCTCTAGTTTAGGAGCAGCTTATGAGATGATAAAATGCATATACTGGATGATGGATGTCTATTCCTGAGATTGCATTTTATGAACAACAATGTATAATTCCACAATTGACTGGTTGATGTGAATTATGCATCGGTTTCTCATCCATGTTGGCTAGGCTATCTGCCTGTCTGCTTCCCTTTCTTTATTTTTTTTTTTTTCTAGTCTTCTGCCTAAAATTCAGTGAAGGCCATGCTGGGATTTTTCCAGATCAATTTTAAGCTTCTGGTTTCTTATACTTGCTCTCTATACAATAATCTGAACATTTTCTGGGAATAAATGGACCATAGTTTGGGATGAAGCTTTTGATTCTCCTCCTTGCAGCTTGGGCCTGTATTTCAACATGTGACTGAAGCTACCATCAAGGAAAATTCCCCATGGAATGGAAGTCAGAATCTTGATTCTACTGAACAGGACCCCAACAGATTGCACACATCTCATTTGAAAGGCTCTATATCGTCTTTAGCAGCTAAAAGGCGTCAATTGTTTTTGGATACAGTTAGTTCACCTGTAAACGTTCCCTTTGCATCTCCTTCAGCCAAAATGTCTGGGTCACTGCTAAGTAAGGAAAGAACTCAGCATGGTTTGAGTCTGTCATCTATGTGGAAGAACATTCCTAAGTTTGGAAATCTTGATTCATCTCCTCCTTCTACTCGTTTGAAGGAAATCAAAGCATTAAAGCTTAAGTTATCTGGTTATCTATCTAGTTCTCCTTCCAGTACCAGTCAGGCACAGACTAGCAAAGATGTTGTAAGCAAACGCACAGAGACCCCTGTTGCTGTTCATGATAGCAGTCCAATGAAGACCCCAATCATAAATAAGATGAATAATAATTTCAGCCAAACTGAGAAAACTCTAGCTCTTGCCAGGAATGGAGAATCTCCAGGTCACACATCTTTGCACATTAATCATAATGATCAATCTATTACAGCAAAGACAGAAATGGCCTATCCCAACAACTTCAGCATGTCAGGTGGTGGAGTGATGCAACCACGATCTATGTCTGAGAGTTTTGAAAACACCGCCCTGGTCTCTTTGAAAGCTGAGCCTCCATTGGATGAATTTGTGGTTGCTCATAGAAAGGATAACGAGGAACCTATTGTAAGTCATAGGTTGTCAACTTCCCCAGTGCAAAGGTTAAATCAGGAATTATTACCATCAGGAAATGATCAAAGTACACATAATGTCTCTATGCAACAAAATTGGTATAGAAAGTCCATTGGTATTGACTCAGACCAATTTGGAAGTCCATTACAATCTGTAGCCTCTGGTGGCTATCCAATTGAAGATGTTAACAAGATAAAGTCCCATTTCCTTGAGAAGATATCTCCAAGGGGCAGGAATATGTCGGATTTGTGGAGAAAGGATGAAATTGCGGTCGCTCATAGAAAGGATAATGAGGAACCTATTGTAAGTCATAGGTTGTCAACTTCCCCAGTGCAAAGGCTAAATCAGGAGTTATTACCATCAGGAAATGATCAAAGTACACATAATGTCTCATTGCAACAAAATTGGAATAGAAAGTCCATTGGCATTGACTCGGACCAAATTGGAAGTCCTTTACAATCTGTAGCCTCTGGTGGCTATCCAATTGAAGATGTTAACAAGATAAAGTCCCAATTCCTTGAGAGGATATCTCCAAGGGGCAGGAATATGTTGGATTTACAGAGTTTAAAGCAGCTCAAGGACCTCCAGACTGAAGCAGATGGAGTCAGCTCCATAGAGGAAGTTTCTTTTGGGGAAAGAAAAGTTTCTTCTCTTATGCCTGATTCCACATATCCGAACAAAAGTACTGATGTGCCTTTGCCTAAAAAGGTCATATTGTGAAACTGATTAGACCTAAAGATCATCATGATTTTCTGTTGACACCGATGAGTCTATTTCTGTTATTTGTCTTTATTAATTCTTTAGGTTGCTAATGCAGAGCCTCTCTAAGGAACCAGCGCAGAATGACGACAAAGAAATCCACAACATGCGCCATTATGAGAACATGCAGTCCACTGTTGAGGAAAGCATATCTACTTCCAAGTCTGATGCTTTGGGCATTCTTAGTAACGACAATCAGCAGGAGCCTTATCATTCGGCACGTATTTTGTCTGCACAAGAGATGAAGGAATCTCACCATCCAAAAGAGGAAAGGAGATGCTCTTGAGGATGGAGATCTTGTCAGTAAGGTTGCCAGGACAACAGGGAGTTCAGAAATCAAAAGAAGTGAGGGTTATGATGTCAATTCCTCCACTGAGAATCCCAGACATTCTTTTATGGGAAGAGAGAATTCTGGCGATAGCATTCCACCACGTAGAAACGGCAAAGATGTACGTCTATTGATGATGGTTTTATAATTTACCTTTTTGTGGTGCTCTTCACAATAAGTAGTCCAATACCCAATGCTTCTCCTTGATATTGGAGGTTAACTTGCAGGTTTTTACAAAGTTCTTGGATGATAGCAGAAAAATACCATCTCCCTTGGTTGGCAAGCTAGATATGAGAATGGTATTTATTTATTTTTCTTTCCTTTTATTTTGAGGTTATGCAAATTTTTAGTCATCCTCTTGACATAGTCATTGGCATCTTCATTTTTATTTTTTTTTTTTTTGGTGATGTATAGATCAGTGTGCTCGATGAGATGTTAGTACACCTTCAGAAAGTCAAAAACTATGAGCTGCTTAGCTCTGACATTCAGACTAAGGTTAGCTGGGCTATTGACGAATGCCTGTCCCTAGCACCTTGCTTTTATATAAAGAAAATTTATGAAGTAGCAATGTAATGGTTTTCACTTTGCAATTTTACAGAAGGCAGATCAATCTCGTGGTGCTTCTGAGAAAAGGTAGCATCCATTTTAACTTTGTGAGAGTTAAGACTCATTGATGTGTGGCATGTTGGGTGTATAAAATGAGCTTTTTTCATCATTGAGCTGCAGATCATATGAGATCAACTCTCTGCTGTATAAAGCATTGCATGAGAAGGAGAGATTGCGCTTAAATTGTGTGAAGCGTGAGAGGCTGCAGGTATAGAGCAACTGACTCATATAATCTCTTGATTCATGGATTAGATGCTGATGTTGTTTTGAGCAGGAAACAGAACAAATCTTGAGGTCTTCAATTCAAGAGTCTCAAGCATTAAAATTGATAATGAAGAAGACCTCACTGCTTGCTGTTGAGGACAGCAGTTGTGAGGATCATCAATGTTCAACTCAATCTGAGAATGGATACAAGGTAGGTGACTTGTTTAGGTGGTGTTGTATCATTCTCTCCTAGCAAGTGCAATCCAGTGTATACAACCGCATCCTGTCTCCTCCACCTCAAACTACCCACATGAAGGACGGAAAGGAAAAAAATGACAAAAAAGAAAATAGTGAACGGAAAGAAATAGCATGACTGTCATATTCTGAGACTGATGTGACAGTAAACATAAAGTTCAATGGGATCTAATCTGCTTGTCCATCGCTAGAGAAATATTGTTGCTTCTTTCTCAATGGTTACATGTCAACTTCATAGCCTTCTCAAATCCACAGTTTTTTTAAATTTCAGATGATAACCCTTCATTTGACTAAGTTTGTCAAATATTACTTTCGGATGTTTGAAGATGATTGTTATCAATAATGTGGTTGAAAATACTTAAGATCGTTTGAATCTGAATATCTTGTTATGGCAATGGGAAGTCCTTTTCAGGTCTTGATCCATATTTAATTTTCAGGAGTTGCCGAGGCGCAATGGCTTACGGCGTCGTATTCTTTCACTGTTCTACATATAATTAGTAATAGGAAATAAAACCTCCTCATCTGGTTTTTGAGACCTCATTGTTACTGCTAATTGAGGAGTCACGTCTAGACATCTATATTTGTTCTTATGCAGGTTTTTTGTGATGTGATCATGTTGTTACCAGATATGGTCCAGACATGGAACGGTAGTCACATTACAGTAGAGTTTGAATAATGAATTTTGCTCGAAATTCAGGAAGCCTCTGAAATTTATTCAAGACTTTTGTTTCCTGCCATGCAACTAATGATGTGGTTGTTGCAAATATAAGAAGAGATAGAAGGTAGTATCTCTGAAGTCTTAAGACCAAATTGTCGAAAGTGAGGCAGGAATTCTCATTACACTCAGGCTGAGAGGAAAGATGGGATGCACACGTGTCCAAGTTCAAAGCATGAAATCAGAATCCCTGCTATGTTTTGATTTCACTTTTGAAGTTTATGGAATGAATCGTGACATCACGTGCTTAAAGCTGTACAAGTCCAAGTACCAATTACCTGAACTGATAAAAACTATGAATAAAGTGAGAAGTCTAAGATTGTGCATCAAAGGTAAAAGCAATTAGGACTTTGTATTAAAATCCATATCAGAGAGCTTAAAACTTGTCCCTTATACCTTTTCATAGGGTTTAAAAAGAGAAGATATTTTATTTGTCTTATACTTTTTCTAATTCTGGAGGTGAGGTATTCAGCCAATGACTTTGATATTTTTTAAGTGATATGTATGTTCAAAATGCAAGCTCACAAGCATTCTTTAAGTTCTGCACAAAAAGTATGCATTACTTCCTATTAGCATCATCTGCATCAGACATTATATTGTGCACGGTAGTGAAAATTCATGTGTGATGTCTAACATTTGGGACTTCATGCTTCTGGGAAAAGAGTTGCTATCCTGCAATTACATATTCGCTACTTCTCAGCATAGTATGTAGTGTAGTAACATGCGGGTTGATCTTTCTTTATTATTCGTGAAAGCTCACGTAATTGTATTATATGACAAGACCTTTTTGCCTTTTTAGTTAGTCACCATAACAATATGTCGAGTTTGCATGACGTTATTGCACATCTTAGTGCAAGTTATTGATTTCTGTACATATTCTGTTAAAAGAGGTGCTATTTCTGCAGGTTGCTCATAACCCAACGACATCAATGAAGCAGGAGATTGAAATCTTAGAGAAGAAAATAGAGAACTTGACCAAATCTTTAAACAGATTTTGCAAGATGAAGGGAGAATTAGATTGCGTAGAGACAATAGGACTAATTAATAACTTCATGAAGAAAAGGATGTGTTGCAGATTCGTTCGCCTGGATATGCAGGTTTTCTAATTTACCGTTTGTTCACCCCATGCAATGAGAATGTCAATTTGTCTTACAGTTCAACCTCTCTGCTGTTTGCTCAGTTGTGGAAAGTGAGTTCCTTTGAGAGTAAAAGTGGCCATCATGATATCACTCTTGACTATCTTGGATTAATTTACCAAAGGTTGCTTCTTCAATCCTGATTCATGCTATAGAAAATTTCACTTTACATTTCTAAAGCAGCGTATAAAATGTAGTGCCATTTTAATTTTTAGTTTCGCCGTTTCCTTGAATCAATGCAGGCTCAGCTTGACTGCTCATCCAGTTCCAAGTTTAACAGTTTCCAACAAATTGGCCGATACAAAGATAGAACAGGTAATGGATTTTCACTAATATGGAGAAGAAGTACAACAGTCTTTCATGGTATCTTGTGGCTTATTTGTTGGTGTTTTGCAACTAGACCTGAAAGATGTTTTTTTCCTTTTGTTAGAATTATCCAAATATGGCAGCTCGCACAGCATTTGCTTTTGTTTTCAACAGTGAGACAGTTAAGAATTATGCCACTTCAAGATGTTTGGAAAAGGAAACGCAAGTAAGTTTCACTCATAAGCTTTTGATGCATTAGTCTAGATGAAATGCTTATCCCTTTATTCTCCAGTCAGTTTTGTCATGGAAGCCATATGAGGTTATCGGCAAAGGCCGTGTTCTCTATAGCTGTATCTTGGCCAAATTTTCTTACTTCATTTTTATGGCTTTGCAGATAACACATCTGCTTCTTAGAAATCTCTTGGATGTACTTGAGGAATTACTTCTAGCACAACTAGAAATCAAGAGTCTAACACACACAAGTTTTTTCTCTTCAAGAGGTAACAAAATTTTTTGTGCTTGGACTCTGTTTCCTTATTTCTCAAATAAATTCTTTTGTTGAATTTTTTTGGTACTTATACATTTTAGTACCACCTTCTCATGTGATCTGCACCCTCCACACAAAATTCAGCTTTCATGATGCATTCATTTTCACTCGCATTTAAACTTGATGATGAATTTTTTAAACAAGAGACCTAAAGAATTGCTGCAATGATGCTGATGTCACATTTTTGAGATTCTCACTAGTAACTCATTGTGGCCTGCCAGTGAACTTAGATTTTGATTTTGAAGTCAGCATCGTGTATAGTTTCTTTTCTTGTTGTAGGTGGGTTGTCCCTTACTCATAATTTCTTATCTTCATCTAAATGCAAATTGCACTTTGCCCATCAAACTTAATTGTAAGTGTTGTTTCAACCTTGAATTTGCTGCTTTTTCTCAACGTGGTCCGGCTGCTGAATTCTTTTTTAAGGCGGTTCTTGAACTTAAAGACTTTTTCCAAATGCGTTTCCAGTCAGTTTTATTAATGGGCATGTTGGAGAGAGTTACTGGGTCCTTGTTTTCATTTTTAGAAATAAATGGTCGATTTTGTCTTCATACTTACTGGAAGTCAATTTTTAGGAAAGTTAAGTTTCAAATGTCTTGGTGCTTTAATATTGGTGGGATTGGTTGTTGATCAGGTTCTTTGCTAATAAGAGACATAATAACCACAGCAACAAGTGGTTAAGAATTGCTGAATGAGAACTTACTTTTGAAAAGAGTTGATAAGTTTCAGAATTGAGCAGAGAATTTTAATTTGAGGATGAAATTCGGAGAAGCAAAGACAAGTCTGGGAACTTAAATGGCATTAAATTGATCAAATTCTTAGTTTGTATGTCAGATGACAATTGCCAACTGTCACATTGTCAACCAACTTTTTTTAGTGTTGGCAATTTTAATTGCGGGACACAAATATGGCAATTTTTGCCCTCCTTTTCTAATATATGTTCCATCTCCATAGCTCAGTCTTAGGCCACCTTTTTGCATTGATGATGCGCTTGTCTGGCCTGCCTTTACTTCATTCTTGCTAAAATGAGACTTTCCATATATTGATCTACATTGTCACTATGTGCCCTGATTGTGTGATTCATGTATTGTACAGATGGGCAACTTGATCTGCTGCTTTCCTTCATTGACTTCTGCAGTGATCAGAAGGTGGCATTAAGCTTCGACGTGACATGTCTGAATTGGTAAATTTCTTTAAGTTCTTTTAATATGTTCTGGTTGTTCCCATCTGAAGGTTCCTCAAGCTTCTTTGCAGCTTGAAAAAGATGTGCATTTACTTGCTGATAGCTTTACGAGAGAAACTAGCGTTCTTTTTTAAAGTTTCATTTATGCTCCTCTGGACAGGTCACCCAACTTAGAAAATGCTACTTGGGTATTAGATCACTGCAATTCGCTTCTCTTATATTATACTTGACCAATCATGTGACGTACTTACCTGGGTTTGCTTCTTAAAGGACTTTCTAATTGATTACCTAACCATATGATGTCTTTTTGTTTTGCTCAAATTCGTTCTGGCTTTTGGTGTCTAATCTATGAATTTGACATTTGCCATTACAGAGATGAGCAATAGTTTGCTTCATGCATGAGTTTTCTCAGATTATTGGGTTCAACATTGGCATCTACTCTACTTTTCTGTCTCCTATTTGGACTTCTATCAGTGTCGGTTGGATTAGCTCAGTACTGCTATGATTTAGGAAAAGTATATTTTACGTTTGGAGCAGTATTTATTTTCAAACAAATCCTATTCTGTTTTAGACCACATTTTTTTTTTTTTTTTTTTTTTTTTTTGCAGCACCACTCTGTGACATGACTTTTGACTAATTCATATTGAACCCTTTTTCTGGGCTTCTTAGTTCGAAGCTTATTACAGATTGTGTATTCAAACTGTATTCATACATAGTGGGTTGAATCTATAGACCTTTTTTGATCTTTTCTCTTGAATTAAAGATGACTCTTGGTGATGATTTCCATTGGACAGTGGGCTTTATCCTTCGGAGGCTCTCCCATATCATGTCGAAGCTTCCATGGAGAAAATTTCTCACTCACTGCCTCAGTCAATTTCAAAGGAGATTACAACTGCTATAGAGCATCTACCGGTGGGATACTCAAGAATTTTGAGGCTCTGCCGATGTGTCTCCAAGGAATTGCGAGGTTAAAGTATATTGTATTGAATCAGAGGAAAAATAGAAGTTGGATTCCAATAGCTTGTTGGTGTCAATATGCATATATTTGATTTTGAACATGCTGAGTCTGGTCAATATAGGTACTTTTCAACGTGTCAGACATGATCTTTAACAGATTGTAAATATAGGTTGTCATTGGCACCAATCTTGCTGAAGCCCATTTGGATTCGAATCCTGTCAGCTTTGTGGAAGAATTATCATGTCTATAATGTATTTGTTTTTTCCTATGTGGTCGGAACTTGTGCCTCAACTAAAAGCACGGATATTATCTATGAAATTGTAGTGCTTGTGCTGTGCTGGAGATCAAGGTTGTCTTTTTTTGGACTTGCGTGGGTGGTAAGCATGGGGATGCATTGGCATCGCCAATTTTACATAAAGTTGCAACCGGTACAAAGGGATTGTGGATCTAATTCCGGCGTTGTTTAACAAGTTGAGGAATCGGCATGCTGCAAAAAGTGAGGATCGACTTATAATCTACTAAAGTCTAGGGGATTTTCCTCTCAGCACTTGGGGATGATTTCATCTACAAAGTTGAAAGGTTATATGGGGTTCTCGACACATATTCAATGACCCTCAAGAGAAAATCTAGTGTGAGGATGATTTGAAGGAAAAATTGATAATATTCGACTCTTTTTTAGCGTAAAATCATTGGTATTTCCTACTAATAAGGAAGAAAAATATACATCCTTGCAGTGAATCTAGTGCTTTTAGCCAATGCCCGTGTCTTGTAATGGACATGCTAAGGTGGTTAAAGAACAAACGGCAGATCTTTTGGGAGGTAAATGAGAATTTTGAGCGGATTGTATTCTCTATTTCCATCGTAAAAGGGCCTTTCTTGGAGTCCATTAGTGGGGGAGAGTCGAATTTGCCGATCTCCTTCCTCCCATTTCAGTCTCGTGTAGATGTCGCGATGGTTTCGCAGTTAGGGTTTAGGGAGGTCTATATTTAGCCGGAAGGGGACGGTGCAAGGAGTGGCGGTGGCCGATGGAGAAGCCTCTTCTGCTTCTTTTTTGATGCTTTAGGTCTGAACGAGAATCGGGATAAGAATCAGGATGAGAATCGGCACCTTGATGAGTAGATTCTATCTCTTTGAGCACAAGAGGATGGGCCAACCAATAGTAGTCACGAGAGCAATCACAGGACAGCAGCAACATCTGACGGTACAGTCGGAGGACGATGCTTTTTGACGTCTGACCAAACCGCATTGATTGGGGAGTAATGTGATGGCAGCTTTTTCCAGAGCAATGCCCTCCAACGTGATTGTTGGTCTTATCTTAGAGAATTCCAACTCTGTGGACCATCTTGACTTTGGTTGGGGAGGGGGACAAAAAGAAGGTGTCCTTTCGTTCGATGAAAACGATGACATTCGGGATTTCGAAAATATCTGATTAGTGTTGCCATCAACGCTTTCCACCCACCTCAATGGAAAATATCTTCGTCATCGTCATCATCCACTTTTATTATTAAATAATTTTTTAAAACTTTTTGTCCATTATTTTTTGCATATATATACAATCTTGCACAACACTAGTATATACTGTGCCCAAAAAGGTCGCTGCCAGCAAGAAATAAGCTTTGAGAACCTCGTGCTTCATAAAGCATAAAAAAAACCCATTGCTTTACCAAGTGGCCCCGCCAAGGCACAAGGAAACAAATGAGGCAATAAAAAATTAAGTGGAGAATAGACATACTGGCACGGACGTCACTGATTAACTGAGTGCAAAAAGACGTTTTATAAATAAATAAATAAAATTGATCGTGAAAGGTATGAAGTCGAGCCTAATACTAGCAGAAATTTTCAAAACCGAGAGCTTGAACTCCTTGCTGAAAGGTTGGACTCAGCAATTTCAATTACAAAATTAAGTGATTGTGCACAAATTTTACGATCTTTATTCTTTAAATCGATACATAAGAAATGGTTAAAAAATGAATAAATGAAAAATAATTTTTCATTGTCCACGAAAATTTAGTTATAAATTGTCATAAGCAATGAAAACACTTTTCATTGGCCAATATTTTGAGTAATATAAATGATTATTTTTTTAAAAATCCAAATTAATTGTTTTCGCACCCCAAGTATTAGGTTATCGTCGTGACCAGATAAAAGAGAACATCCCTTTTCAGAAAGGAGAGAAGTTCAATCCTACAAGACAACTTCTGAAGTAACTATTAGAAGTTTAGCTAAAATTAATCGAGAAATCATCCATACAATTGCCTTAGTGGGATTACAATGTGACTTTACAATCTCAAGTCAACAAGTTTGAATATGATTTCAAGATGGTTTCATGTTTTCCAAACTGCTAACCCCACACACTTCTTTGAAACGTTGGAACGGTTCTTGATCTAAGAGAAAACCCCGTAATCAACTCTTTATCTTAATGACTTTGAATAAATATGTTGCATCACTGGCCAAAAATTAAACTTATCCGTGAGGTAGAAAATTAAAGAACCTGCGAACATCGCGAATGTGTAATCCAACATAATGACTTCATAATCGTTAGAGGATAAAATTTGTTTGACAATCCATCTTAGGGCGATACAAACACCAAATACAAAGAGAAAATCCAAATGTAGACACAACTCCACGCGCAAAACTCATTGTAATACTGTTGACTCACAAAGTAATATCACACTTCATGCCAGTCCTGAAACGGTAAAAAGTTTGATAGCTAAACAGCGAGGTCTTCAATGTTGCTAGACAGAATCAACGTGACCATAGATGTGAAAGGCGCTTGCCTTTTTGACATTCCAAGACACAATTGATCGCAGTCTCCTGCATCTGTTTTGCTATTTCATCCATTGGCAACAGAGCATCTACAATCTGCAAACAAATATTAAGGGACCCATATGATCAGCAGCTATGTCAATACAGCCCCTTTTCAACCAAAAAAAAAAAAATACAGCCCTCTCAGTCGTCCAGAAACCCAAAAAAAAAAAAGGAAAAGGATAGAACTGCAACATCGATCCCCATCATGATAAGAAACACAGCATTCTTCTGTGGCATCCTAAGTGCAGATCGAAACGCAACACAAACATGATGAATACGGGAAAGGAATTCACACAGCTGTAAAATCTAACAGGAAATGTCAATGTGGAAAACCATGTACAGCAGTCACCTAAAAGCTACGTATCAGAACTAAAACTTCTCTAGTTATAACCTGATAACCAAGGTAAACTAAATACACCTGGGGATCCATGTATACAGTAAAAAATAATTCTTATTTGAGTGCTTTAAATAATAATGAGAAGACAAGAACCAACTATGGATCTTTTGAGGATTGCAAATGTAGCCTACAAAGATTCCCAAAACCACAGCAACCCAAATGGGAATTTCCCAGATGACAACACACAAGGTATATTAACATGAACAACCAAACACAGTCCAATCATATTGCTGAATTCAGTAGATGAAGTTTTGACCTACCTGCCACGAGGCATCACGCAGAGCCTGGTAGCTTTTACCAACCTTCCTTTGAAACTCAATTTTCTCATACCGCTCATTTCCATATCCTCCTCTCTCTGCAGCTTTCTGTAATTTTGAAATTGCCACCCAGATTCAGGAAGTGATACTTCCAGGATATTACAATAAAGCAATAGTACGGCATCATACATTCAACAATTTAAATCCTCGCTATTCTTTTCATCTCACAAGCAAAGAGTTTCAGCTCTCTCTCTCTCAGTAAAACAAGATTACCTCAGGTGGTATGTCCAGATAGAAGACCAAATCTGGGGCCACCAAACCAATCTCTGGTGCCTGAGAAGAGAGAAAAAGATATCATTTCCAAAGTACAACATAAAGAAGATTGAGTCTTCTGCTGAAATATGCTCTAGCAGCACTAACCTTGCACCATTCAAAATCAAGTCCTTTGGCAGATGAAAAAGCAATGCCAGAGTATGAATATCGATCAACAATGAGGGTGGTACCAGCTCTCAGCTTTTTTTCCATCAAAGATCTGCAAACATGAGAGAGGTAATTGGCCAATAAAATGGGAAATCATCCTGGTACCTGTTTACCATATACTTTGTATAAGACTAGCATGACAAAACAAAAAAGAAAATAAATGGAAATATAAGGCATGCTAATTTGCAGCACTAGTTTGAGAGCAAGAATACTTAATCATATGCCATATGACAACCCTGTCAAAAAGACTACTCAACAATAGTTTGCTCAAAAGATATTGACCATCCCATTTACTGATAACATAATTTTGCAACCGACCATCCCATCTAGAAAGTATCTTATAAGTCCACTATATCATTTAACATTTACACATGGTATTATATCATAATCATATTCATGATTTGTCTTACTTCACCACACTAGTTGTGTAACAGATGCAAAAAATACCTAACCAAATCACATGTTAGAATTTTTGACCTCATAGAGATCCTGGATGCTTTCATCCTCAAGCTACCAATTGCCCAAACCAAACACCAATTTAATTAATTTTCACCGTCTTATCTTCCAGAAATTTCTAATTATTATGTTATCATTTTCGCTGATACCTTCTGACAAAGACAAGGGTAAGCATGTAAACATGACCATTAAAACAGATGGTCAATGAATAATAGGTGTCGACCTTCCACCTTGTTAAGTTTAACAAGAACCCCAGAATCATTAGCCATCCTGGTACTGTAAGATGAAGAAGGCATCATGTCCACCAGCTCACTAAAGAAAAGCGAGAACCACTTAGTTGGCAAACAGAGGTACATCTTTGCTAAGCTTGTCTGTGCAAATAGATGACCATGGTGTACAGATTTTAGCAAAGGAAAATGCAAGCTGCTTACAAGAAAGATGGCATACCTCTTCTCCCATCTGTTAGCGCTGAATAGTAGATGTGTCGTGTAGTCATCTAACTGTGATTCATTAGAGAGGTAGGAAGATATCATCTGACCAATGCTCGTAGTTCTGTCCGGAAATCGCCACAGTTCAGTCGAATGCCCCAGTCCCTCCAAGAAAGAAAGCAGCCTTGTCGACTGCGAACTCTTACCACTACGATCCAATCCTTCTAGAACAATAAGAGCACCTCTTGACTCACTGCTGCCACCATTTAGGCAGTTGTTCTGACCCTTCTCCATTCTAATCCCCCGGATGCAAGACTGCTGAGAAAACTTTGGTAAAAAAATGAACGACTTCTTGGCAGCAACAGCACCAAAGTTTCTGCAGAAAAGCCCACAGAGCAAAAGCAATGTTCTTAGGGAAGGCTTAAAACATTTATTAATGAAGATGATCTTTCCAGCAAGATATCAGAGCTTCACATCAACAAGGGGAAAAGTATACAAGACGCTCTAAACATTGTTACTGATCACAGTCGAGCCCTAAAAGTTTTTTAAAAAGTGCAATAAAGTATTCCATTGATTACTTTTCCGGTTTCTCTTCCGAGGTAATCACTAACTTCAGAGATTCCATTGCACTATTTTGAAAAAATTCAGAGCTTGATTGCAGCAATAAAAGATCCAACTCGCAATTGCATTTCACACACAAGAGTTGAGACTTTCAATGTACTCATCCACCGATACACATCCACAATTCAATTTTTCCTTGGAGTTGAAAAGCTAGAGTTCCCAAGAAAATTTACGGTATGTTCACTTTGTTCTTGCCATTGATAAAGAAAACCATCCAACATATAATTCAAACTAAAAACAATTAACAGAGAGAGAAACTTGAACCCCAAAGTGACAGCCAAGCAACTAAATCCAAATTCGTATCGAAACAGTATTAATTTGAGGACCCTCACATGGACTTTGTAGCTATGAAATGGCAAGCATGGTTCATACCCTCCAAAGAACGAAGAGCTGCAAGAACCAGAAAAACAAATCAAGACTCACTCCTCAGCTTCCCATCAACGAATTAACCTTGAAAACACAACCAACCGACCAAAGTTCGCATCTTTTGTCGCGGGCATGGAATTTTAAGAGGGATTAAAAAAAAAAAAAAAACGAAAGCGGCCAAAGCGCACTCCGCTGAATCCGAAAGAATGAAGAGCTCCGCAAAGGAAAGTTCCCTCCTCCCCGCCGGAACTCGATCGTAATCGGCCGAAATGCTGAGCCGCGAGCTAATCCCTTCCCCTACCGGCTCGAAGACGGCGGCCGCCGGCGAGTCCGCGGCGAGCCGAGCTACGGCCGGCCGCGTCGCGGAAGAGAGAACGCAACGACTAAAGGGACTCACCGAAGAGGCTGGTGATGGCGGGAAAGCGAGGCCGGCGAGGCCGGCCGGAGTTCGTCGGACGGCGACGGCGACGGCGGCGGCCGGGTCAGGCGCGATCGAGAAGACTGGAGTGCCTAGTGGGACTGCAATGATGGATTGCGCGCTCCAATTTCTCCAGTCACTTTTTGGCGCCCTAATCTGAATATTTTTTTTTAATTTATCATTTTTTTTATTTGGTATCAGAGAATTTGGGCGCGAGAAACCGCCCCGCCGCTGCCCGGCTCCCGGCAGGGCCGGGCGGGGTCCGCCGGGAGCGGGGGCAGGGCAGGGCGAGGCCGCCTCTTGTGGTCCTCGCAAGGCAAAGTGGGGAACTGTCCAACACTGGTAAAGTTTGAACAACTTAGGGATGTGCACCAAATTCAATTTCATCTAAAAACCGAACTAAATTGACTTGAATTTATCATCAATAACCGATTTTATTGGTCTGGATTGAACCGAATTTTTTTTTAAAAAAATTTACTTTTCACTAAATGAGAATCAAACCATGCTTTACATGGTATAAACAAACAATGACATGACTCTTTAACCAATACATATAAAGGAATCAGCGATCAACTCTAAAATAGGAATAAGTCAATGGGTCTAGGGTCGGTTTCCAGATTTCAAAATTTGGAAACCGATCTTATACAAATAAGTTCTAGATTTCATGATTGGATCAACCCAACTCAAGAACCACTCAGCCCAATTTAATAAGTCTTGAAAAGGTGGTGAGAAAATCGTGCGATGGCGATGGAACTCTTTTTAAGCGGGCAAAAAGGAGCCATTAGAATCCTAAAGTGGGAACGTCCAAATTCCAAAAAGCAATGTTCCCTTCTTCTTTTTTTATGGTCGTTTCGATTTGATATTTGAACTTGTATGTTTTCATTAAAAAAGAAAATCTAACCTTGATGAGTTGAAATGATATTCTCTTGAACATCTATTTGTTTATTTTAATATGATAGAGAATTTCATAAGATTAATACTATGAAAACTCCAAATAAATACATTTATGACAAATTCATGTCAAATTAATTTTTTGACTACTAAAAATCTAAATTGATACATTTATAATTAAAAAAAACCCAAGTCAATACATTTGTGACGATTTTAGTCAATTTTAGTTTCTCTTATGTTAGTTTCTCTTGAAGAGTAATAATACTATAAAAGTCACTAAGTGATACACCAATGATAAATAAAGGGTAAAGCCTTAAATTAATATATTAATCAATTGTTACATGTTATCTAGTAAAATCTAACATATATGGTAAATTTGTCACGAAGTGACTCGGTTTCATAATACCCATACCAACTCCGGGGACATTCCACAATTTGCCCTTTGTACTTTCAATCGTCACGCATCAACCCCTAAACTTCCAAAATGGCCTCTCACTCCTATTCCTCACCTCTACATCTTCACTTTCTCGTGCCTCTTCTCGTAGCTCACCGGGTTCGCCTTCTCGACGGTGTTAGGCTCGTTCGAGAACATTTTCCAGGGTCGGGTCGGGCCGAAACGCAAGATCGAATAATAAAACGACGAGGCGTTTTCCCCAAGTTTGCCTTCGAGAAACTAGAGCACGGGTTCTCCTCGACGACATCCCAAGCAATCAATTTTCCCGCATGTCCCTTGACGATTGAATCGATCCTCTTTTCATACGCGGGTGTGGGGGACCAGACCAGTTAATTTTTATTTTATTTTTTTTCCAGAAGATTGTAGACGAAATCGATTTCATCGAAAGAAATCCAGATATTTATTTAATTGGTCGATAGTGGGGGTTAGCGCCGGTCTGGACCAGCACCTGCAATCCGATTCGGTTTTGTTCCCTCGAGAAATGGTCATCGGTCCCAAAAATTGGAAATCGATCTTGTGCAATCTAGTTTCGAGGTTAAGGTGCTAAACTAGACTAGTACACCGGCTCTCAATTGAATCCATTTTAACTGTACCCGTTGTTTACATTTCTTTTCAGGTGATTAAAATTTCGACCAATTTTTTATGAATGAACGAAAAATTATATTTTTATGTTACGTGTTTTTGACTTTTTATTATTTATTTTATTTTATGTGTTCATCTTTTATGAGTTTTTGCTTTCGGCAAATGGATATTCCTATTGTTGCTTTAATATTCGTTTCGCTTGATGAGTCGAGTTGGATAATTCCCTATTGCTTTAGATTTTTATTTGGCTTTTACAAGTGTTATACTTCTCAATGTTTTGTTGCTATATATTGCGGTTTTAAATATTGTTTGTTGACCGGATATATACTAGTAAGCTGAATCAGTCAATTCTCTCTAAATCGACCCTAAATTCGGGCCAAACAAACAATCCGGGTTTTAGAATTTAGGAATTGCCTTGTATAGATAGATTTCAAATTTCATTATTAGATCGGTTTGACTCTAAAACCACTCGCTTTTGATTTATTAAGAATTTGATTAAATTCTAATTATCTCAATTCGATTCCCAACCTTGGCCTGATCTCGCTTTTTTCTTTCTTTCTTTTTTTTAAATAATATTTTAAAATTATTTTTTTCTCTTTGTTTTCCTAAAAAAATATTCTATTATTATTAATCCAAATGCTCTTAATGTTCATATGCCATGCAATATAATGAAAACTAATTTTGCTAGGGGTTACAAATTAATATACATTTTTTATATAATTAATGAATGATTAAACAGGTCACCAAAATTTATGTTTCTACGATGTATGTAAAAATATTTTCAACTATTCACAAGTTAACCCTAGAGCTTCTAATATTCAATGGTATTATACTCACTCGAGAACATTTTCCAGCTAGGGGTTGAGCTTTAAAATGCTAATCAAATCATAAAATGACAAGGCGTTTTCCCTAGTCCATCTTCAAGAAACCAAAGCGCAACTTTTCATTGATGACATCCCAAACAATTGATTCTCCCGCACGTCTTATACGACCGAATCAATACTTATTGTCATGAATGGGCGTAGGGGACCAGACCAATTAATACTATTCAAAAGATCATAAACAAAAAACCAATTCATCAAAAGAAATCCAAATGGTCCAAGACGGCAGATTATGGAATTGGACCAAATCAAATTCAATCGATTTAAAATCGATTCTAAAGTCTCAAAATTCGAGAACCACAAATAAATAAATTTCTAATTTCGAGAACAGATCCGCTTAAACTCCCCACAACCACTCCCTCCCTCCCTCCATCCCAAATTGATTAATTTTCTGGGGGGAGGTGGTGAGGAAATCGTGCGGTGGCGGTCAAGCTCTTTTAAGTAGGCAGAAAGGAGGGAGAAAGGAAGGAAGGAAGGAAGGGAGGGGAGGGGAGGGGAGGGGAGAGCGTCATTAGGGAATCCTCGAAGTGGCCGAAAAAGCGACAAAAAAGGAGTGCTCTTTTATCCGATGTGGTGGGAGAATTATAAAGCGATCGACATCCCTCTCCTCTATAATGACTTCCGCGTACGGAAACGCGCTGCCCGGCGCCCATTGGGAGGGCCACGTGTCGCTGCACTTTCCGCGATCTTTCGGATCTTCGGCTCGGGCCCCACGCTCGCCCCCCCCGGGTGGTCCGATGATGCCGACCCGAGGTGGAGGAGGGGGAGGCCGTCGCTGTCGGCCTTTTGCCCGCCCCTTCCTGCCTCCACTCGCCTTTTGCCCTTTTGGATGGATTTTTTTGGGTTCCTCCGGTTTCGTGGTCATTTTGCATTATCGTTTTTGCATTGTTCTCCCTCTTTTATCATTTGGGTCGGGTTGAAATCTTGCTCGCTTTTATTTGTTTATTTATATTTCTCGTGAGTGGTTGAATCTGTGTTCCAGTAAAATTGGAGGAAAATCTCGAGACGTTAGTCTCTTCCGATTTAATCTCATTATATCGATAAAGCCCGATGTTTAATTGGTCACACGATTCCTTTTATCATTATTACATCGAGGTCAGTTGCATTTCTCTCTCTCTTAAGACTTGGGTTATATAGAATTCTCGCTTTTTTTTTTGTTTATTTGTATTTTCAATGAGTCATTGGATTTGTGTTCCAAGAGAACTTGGGGAAAATTTTGGGGGCGTAGTTCTCTTCCAACATAGTTTCATTGCATTGATAAAGCTTGACGTTTAGTTTATTTTGATTCATACACTGATAGATGGCAACGAACGATTCTTGTTGGTAGTAAATATTTGTCCCAACCCATTTTATCAAAGTGATCACTCCTCAAGTCCTCATTGAATCAACTAGGGTCCTAGTTTGTCACGAGGCTATGATGAAAAGAGGGCCATGCTCAAGTTCTCTTGATTGATAATTTAGAAGGTCATGATTCGTTAGCCAAATCCCCAAACAAATTACTCAATTAGGACAATTTGGGAGTTAATCTTTACTTTTGAATAACACCACAAGTTAGTCCTTTTCTCTTTATCTAGTTTAGGAATTGGGTTATTCCATTATTCATTGAATCCATTTTACTAATTACAATAAATACAACTTTATCGAAGGAAAAATCATAAAAAACGACTTGGCTAATGACATCATTGATTGTGACCCATCGAGGACCATCGACCAAGAAAAGTCACACTTCCTTACCCTCAAGGATCTCCCTCGATGCTTTTCTAGAAAAAGCAAGATCTTCGCGTAATAGATTAAATCAAACGATCACTTATTGCCTATTCGACACAGCTCTAATGGTCGCTTAACTAACACTTAATTCCCAAGGTAGGATTGCCTCGCGAGAACACGAGGTGGACCAGAAGAAATTTCTAGGGTCGTCGATTGTTCCTATAAAGATTACGAACTCCAATAATTTTATTAAATTCTAATTTTCTTAATTAATTAGCCGCCAAAAGCTTAAGAAAGGCATGTGGTGCACGACTAACATCCAAATAAAGAAAGGACAGGTGTCAAAATAGATTGCGTGGGGCTTACAAAGTGTGATTTGTTGGGGGTTTGCCGAATGATTTTCTATTAGGATTTTGTTTTTTCTACGCAATGAAAACTTTTATTTATATTGTTTTTTTTTTCTCGAAAGATGGGGGGGGGGGGCAATCAAGGGATTCTAAGTCTATATTCATATTTTTCCCAAATTTCAAAAACTCTAAGCACGAGTGCGACTTCAAATCCCGTTCCAACCATAAAAAAAAAAAAAAATTCCAGTCTGCCAAAGGACAAAAACTAAAAGTGACCCAAAAATACAAAATTAGATTCATTATTCACGATGAATCATAATTGACTACGAAATACGAATCAAATATCTAAAAAAAGAAAACTTCTACCCATTAGTTCTACATATATGTTTTTTTTTTCGAAAATTTGAAGACGAAAAAAAAACAAAGGAACCCAACCCGCTATGGACACATTGGTTCAGGCGTTTCCCCCTCTTCCGGTTGGGAGGAAGTTCGAATCACCGTGATTGCATTTATGTGACTTAAGTGTAGCGGCGAGTATCGTCTCGAGTTTTACGTCACCGGCTGCTATCTATACGTTGGTTAAAATTAAAAAAAAAAAAAAAAAAATATATATATATATATATATAATTCATATTTCGTGCAAGCCACTAAAATTCACAAAAATTTTAAAAAATAATCTTCAAAATCTCCCCCCAAAAGTTTTATCACTAAAGCTAAAAATTAAAGTAAAAAAATATTCTATATACGAAACAACCTCAAAAGAAAAGGAAAATAGAAAAGACCAGTCAAGAGGGTATCCCATCTCCTAAAAGGGGCAAGTGGTCAAACGATATTCATGGAAAAAAAGAGGAAAACAAAAGGAGGGGAAAAAAAAAAATGAAGGAAAAAAGAAGCAGAAAAAAACAGAAAAAGCCACTTTTGGTTTAACTTCGGAAAAGGACGTGGGCCCACCAGCAAGTGCCCCACTTTTCCGAATTCTTTATTATTTATTTTTCTTGCCCTTTCCAACTCGCCCCGGTGGGGGCCAAAACGGACATTAAATGCACTGCTCGATTATTATTAACAATATACCGACCAATAAAAGATAACAATATTATAATAATATTTTAATATCATATATTTTTCTCTCTCCTGCGCGCTTTTTATCGTCTTATGTCACATTTTCCTGCTCTGCTCATTACATTCATACACGCACTCCCCAGCCCACACCATATCCCTCCCTCTCCCTCTCCCTCTCTCTCTCTATCTCTACTTTCTCTCTCTAGGATTTGTTCTTCGTGCTGAGCGAGATTCTGCGGAGCTCCGCTGCGCTTCCGCTCGAGGGTTTCCCGATCGCCGCCGCCGTCGCCGCCGCCGTCGGCCTGAGACCGGCCGTCCGCCGGAGCTGGCTGCGGATCTCGTCTCCTTTCGACGAGGTGAGGGCTCTTTGTTGGTTGTCGCGTTTTGGGGTGGGGGGGGGGGGTTTTGGCGGCTCGGTGTCGGGGCGTGGGGGTTTTGCCGGCGCTTTCGAGATCGGCTTCGCGAGGTGCTGATCGAGGAGAGCGAGCTCGTGTCTGTGGGTGGTGGACGGGGCTCTGGTGATTGGGGAGTGTGTGCGGAGCTTCGTGCTCTGCTTTTTTGCGGATTGGATCGCGGAGGTTCGGATTGAATACCGCCGGGGGAATCGAGCTGTTGGTGTAGTTCGGAGTCTGTTTTTCATCGATCGTGATGTGGGGATGGAGGGGGATAAGGTTTGTGTGGTGGTCATGATACTTCTTGCTGACAGTTCGATGTGAAGTTGAATGCTTTTTTTTTTTTTTTTCCTGGTGGGGAAAAAGGAAAATAGTTCGTTGGTTCTGCATAGGCTGACTGGTGAAGTTAGAAATCTTATTAAATTTTTGGTTAATCTACAAGCTCTTTTTGGACAAAGTTTTTGTGCTTTGGGTAACCTCTCTTCTTCAGTTTTGAGTTGCTTTAAGTTTCCCTTTTTCCTCTTTGACATTATTTCTAAGTAAAGGCATCTTGGAGTTTTTGTTGCTCTTAAGCTTGAAATTCGGGGGTTTCTATCATCTTTATAAAGCTCTGTTTTTTTTTTTTTTTGGTTGCATTTCTTGTGTGTGTTTTTCGCTGAGAAAACTACTGCTTTGGGAATGGTATAGCGAGAATTTCTTGGTTGAGATTACTTCTTCTTTACTTGGCCTGGACAACCGTTCAAAGCTTGATCTCCCGAAGCTACATCCAAGTGACTAATATTCTATCTTGATGACAGGAAGGAAACCGTGTAACTGAGGATTAAGAGGGGCCAGGTGGAATCTTGGAGATTGAAGAAGCCTTTCCTGCTGTTTAATCTCGAGATCAAGTATCGTGGTTTTGAGTTGAAGAAGTATTGCAATTATCTTAATTGAGTTCTGGTCTCAACTCGGAATTACTGCTTGAAAATGGGTTATATATGTGAGTTCTGTGGAGAGCAGAGGTCTATGGTGTATTGCCGATCTGATGCTGCATGCTTGTGCTTATCATGTGATCGGAATGTTCATTCTGCCAACGCTCTTTCGAGGCGCCATTCAAGAACGCTGTTATGTGAGAGGTGTAATTCACAACCTGCTTGTGTTAGATGTGCGGAAGAGAGGGTCTCGCTATGTCAAAATTGTGATTGGATCGGTCATGGGGCCTCTACCTCGGCATCAACACACAAGAGGCAAACATTAAACTGTTATTCTGGTTGTCCCTCGGCAGCAGAGCTTTCTTCAATATGGTCTTTTGTGCTAGACTTCCCCTCTGGAGGTGAATCCGCATGTGAGAAGGGAATGGGGTTGATGAGCATAGCAGAGGGCAATGAAAACGCAGCTTGCATTCCGCCAAAAGACAGCAGTAGCCAAGATGTATCTGTTTGTGCTGATGCTGAGGCTGGGAATGCAAATGCATGGGATGGGTCATCTTCATTGCCGGAACTTAAATCAGCGTCTCTGAATATGGGTCAGCTGGCTGCATCTGCAAGCACGGCGACTCCTAAGGTAATTGACCAGTTCACTTTATCTGCATCTACTTCGAGAGAAAAAAGTCATCGTGAAGAACATGAAGTAACCAATAAGTCGTTTCCAGGGCAGACTGTGGTTGTTGCAACATAATTTGGTGCATGATGGTGTGAAAAGGAAGTAGGTTGAAAGGTATCTGATTCCCTGAGATCAGAACTGTTTGCTTGACAAGTATTTTTCAAAGATAAAACTGTTTTCTGATTGTTCCTCCTTTTCCTTGATTGTTCTTGCCACTATTTAGTGACTGATTAAAACCATTTCCTTTATTTGAAGGATTTTTTTTTCGCTAAATGCCATGCACTCATTATGCTTGAGAAGTTACTAATATTCAACATTCAATTTTTGGCTATTATTGAGCGACTTCTCTTTTCCTTTTTCAGAACTTGAAAGTTTCTCAGCACTTAAAATTCGGCTCTTAACTTATTAGTTCTCATTTTCAGTTCTATCCAAAAAGCCCTAAGTTTTCACTCAACTTCTTGCATGGGATGCAAATTAAAATGGTATTGGTAGCTCCATCTGCTATTTCTAGAGTGCTTTCACCTTTTTAAACCTGTTCTACCATATGCTTAATTTTTAGCAACGGTCACATGAAAGTGATAAGTCTATTGCTGTATTTCTGGATTTTCCATCTGTAAGAATCATTCTGAATTTCGTTAGCCTATGAAGCAAATCAACAGTTCATTTCTTTTCGGGAATTTAACAGCATTTGTGAAATCCTTCTAACATGTGTATCGTGTGAATGTGAGTTCTAATTTTGGGTTACAGATCTCATGAATTTGACTTTGTGTGTGCAAATGCTTGTCTAATCACTGGATTGAGGTGTGGTAATGAATTTCACTATAAAATAATCTGTTGTGGATTTAAAGTTAAAACTTCTACATGAGCATTGAGTAGGTTTTGCGTTGTTCGCTTCCAATAACATTGACCTTTTGCTTTAAGAGGCCTTCTTGTGTGATGGAAGTAAAACGGGCATCTATGTTCTCCACTCTAGTGCTGATCTTTTCCCCTGTTAAACTCCACTCTTAGAGGGCATCCCGATGCTGAGGCTCTAGCAGTAGTACTACTTACTTTTATTGTAGAGGAAAATAATTTGATAGCGACATTTCCAGTAGGGTGGTAGATATTATGATATGTGGGTTCTGTCGTGAGAAGCATTGCCTTGAACACCACCAAAATCAACCATTTTATTTGTCTTTGGGATTGATATCAGCTTTTCTATAACTATTTGCATTAAGCTCCTCCGTTATGCATTTTCTATTAGTGCATATTGATGCATTACATCCTTCACTGACTTCTGAAGCTTCCTATGCATCTTCATTTAGGTGTGCCTTCCTATGACAAGAAGTCCTGGGCTTTTTGAAGATGATAGGTTCTATGAGGATTTCAACATGGATGAAGTGGATTTGGATCTTGAAAATTATGATGAGCTTTTTGGTGTTGCCCTAACTAACTCAGAATTGCTGTTTGAGAATGGTGGGATTGACAGCTTATTTGGAGCAAAGGAAATGTCTGCTGCTGATTCCAACTGTCAGGGTCCAGTAGTTGCTGAGGTATATTGTTATTAAAGGAAGAATATTTGGTCTTTCCGAATATTTTGCTGCAAAATCTATCCTATAATCTATAGAAGAGACACAACCTCTCTGCCACATAATTGTGCATCATGTGTTTTTCCCTGTTTGTTCCTCTTTTCTTTCTGTTGTCTGTTTGGTGGAAGAAGAGTGGAGTTTGGTTATGTTGCTATTTCAGTAGTCAAATCCTATTGATGCGTTTCCAAGGTCGTTTTTCAGAAAGGATAACTACTAGGTCTATGATAGTTTGCACTTCTTGGGATGAATTGTATGCTCATCAGAAGAAGTCCTTAGGCATTGTCACATTGAGATGAAATGATGTAAAATATTGGTTTTCTAGGTTGATAATATTGGAGGCCGTGTATCCCTGTGAACATAGTTTTAAATTCTTTTACTTGTTTATTGTATACAGTAAACACTTTCGAGCAGTAATATATAACCATAAATACAAGGGTTTCAGCATCTCCAGGGTTTTGGCTATAGATTAAAGCAGGATGAGATTGTTATCAAAGTCAGGCTACTTCTGATATCGATTGTCACTTCACATTGATTTGAGAAATAGTGGACCATGTTTGAGAAGATACATACAAGAAGGGAAGTTAGTGGGATATTGAAAAAAAGTTGTTGTCTCCTTAATAGCAGGGCATATAATTCTCCTTCAGACTGGACTAGCAGAAACATGGAGATGAAGAATAGCAGCACATAGGCTTATTAGACATAAGGGCATACTTTCGAAGCAAAAATGAGGAAAAGAACATGGGGTGGGACAATATGGCAAACACCATGTGATTTTATTGCAATTTAATGGAAGCTTGATGTTTGATGTACCATTTTGTTTATCCTGGCTCTGGGTTGAGTACCGATTCAATTATGGTGGACTGTTCTTGACTTGCTCTCTTGATGAGTTGACAACCTTTGTCTAACGAGGAAATAACTAATAATTATGTGGGACAAGGCTTGGTGGCGGTAGTTGTTGTTGTTGTTTGTGTTTCCCATTTTGTGTTGCAGGGAAAGATTTCCCTCCCAGTCAAATGTCTAGGAGGATGAGGTTAGTCCTTTCCCATATTGAAAGATGGGTGGCACTGTTGGTTGGAGGCTGTATGTGCATCTGAAAGTTGTTTTAACTCTACTATATGAATGCTCTTGGGTTGTGTCTGCTCATGGATCAATGATCTTGTTCTAATTCATCTTCAAATGTTGGCTACCATCATTATATGGTTGAGGCATGCTAAATTCTTTGCTGGTATTTTCTTTTTCCAAACTCAGGAGAGGTTAATTTGGTGGTATTTGGAATTCCCTTGGAGTCTAATGAATTTCATATGCAATGTGGTTGGGTTAATGTTGTATAATAACCTGCTTAGTTTTGTTCATAGCTGGTGAAGGTCATAGTTTGTTGCAGCTGTGGTATATAGGTGATGGGTTCACTGGACTTCTCTGACAAATTTCAACGAAATGCTATTGCCTCTTGTTTTTATATCTTCCTAGCTGTCAGGTGTTAATAGCATTGCTATCACTGCAGGGTTTGTAGAACTTCTCTTGCATTCTTATTCTTTCTTAGTTTGAGTATTGCTGGCATGGTAGGTTTTTATGTAGACATATGACTGAACAAAGTTCATGAATTTTTCCACAGGGATCATCTTCTGGACATGCAATACAGCCTGCATGCAGTGTTGCCTCGGCTGAGTCTATGATGAGCTCTAAAACCGAGCCTATTATATGTTTTTCAACTAGACAACCCCATTCCAATCTCTCATTCTCTGGTCATATTGGAGAGAATAACACTGGTGATTATCAAGATTGTGGGGCTTCCTCAATGCTTCTTATGGGAGAGTCTCCATGGTGTACCCCTGGCCCTGAGAATTCATTCACATCAGCAAGCAGGAGCAATGCTGTGATGCGTTACAAGGAAAAGAAGAAGACACGCAAGTAAGCATGAGTTAAATTCTTTACATCAATTCACAGTAATCATGATGAAATAGATCCTGTACGTGGGTCTGCTGTGTCGTGACATGTTTCTTGAGCTTTATTAGAATTCTTTCGAATAGAATAGTTAGGAGTGGGATTCCAGTTCTGGTCCGAATCCACCACTAGCATAACTTTGGTTCTTGTGAATAAAAGAGTTGAGTCAGGGTGATGTATGTCAATGTTTCTCTCGTATACTTTTATTGACGTGTGATATTCCTGTTTTGAAGTGCCATTACTACTGCTTGAGGAGTAAAATAAAATAAGCACTTCTCATATTTGGATGGGCTTGTAGTTCCATTTGATAAATTTGTGATGCAGCTGTATTTGAGCCCTCTTTGGCCAACTTACACATTATTAATAGCTAACCATTCTTATGCTTTCTTAATCAATGCCCCCTTGTATAAGCTGTCCTGTGGTCCCATGTCTCCCTCCCTCCCTCCCTAGATGTGTGGCTATGAGCAAACAATTTTTGGCAGGTTATTGTATCGATATAAGAATATGGGCCTGTGTCCTTGTTTCATGTCAGCAAACAAGCTTCTGTACACTCTGACCATTTTGGCTTTCTTGCTCTTTGATGCACTTGCTTGTGATCTGAGGCATTGAAGCCTGTGCTATTGATTTTATAGTTACTTTCTTTCAATATTTGTCTCTGTTCAGAGCTGCCAAGATCAATTGTCAACAATCAAGCACACCAACTTTTGTCATTGAGCAGTGGCATTTGATGCTGCGAAATCTTTGGTGCATGATTATTTGACGTTTGTGGTGTGCTGGTGTGTGTTTTTGGTTACTGAGAAATAGATGGATGACTAGTTGAGGTACTTTTTGTTTAAGCAAAGTAAATTGATCAACAGTTAATGCGTGAATTTACTGTGACATTACTTTAGCAGATATGGTTCTGTTTTCTTGGCCAAAGATGCTAGAAATGGGTAATGATGGCTCCTTTTGACACTCTAAGCAAAGTAACTGACTCGTATTCCATCATTTGAGAGTAAAATTGGTTGATATGATCATCTTTTACATAGATCTACAACTCTGTTTGCTTGTTATGTGCATCCATAGTAGTGGAAGCTTCACATGTAAATTGCTGTGCATATGCTTCATTGCCCATCAAACTCCTTTCCCCTGCCTGGTCTGCAAGCTCCATGAAAATTAAGCATTAATGCGCATATACTAGAACCTTGTAATCAACAACTACTCAATGCAGACATGTGTTTCATGCATCTGCATTTGCTAAGGGTAGTTTTGTTTAGTTACTCCCCCAACCAAAAAAAAAAAAAAAAACACCACCACTAAGCAGGGGGGAGTTGTTTGTTTTGTACTTCGATTTAACTTTATTAATCTCCATTTGCATATTGTGCGTAGGTTTGACAAGAAGGTGAGATATGCCTCTCGTAAAGCAAGAGCTGATGTGCGAAAGCGAGTGAAGGGCCGCTTTGTCAAGGCTGGTGATGCTTATGACTATGACCCATTGAGCCAAACCAGAAGCTACTGAGTTGACATATATATGCCCAGAGGGAAGGAACCCTCACCTTCTATTTGCAAATAGTTGGTTCAATGGGAAGTGGATGGTGCAGGTGCAATCCTAATGAGTGCAGATGCATGATGGTGACACTGAAGCCACAGTTATAGCCAAGACAGCTGAAGATGAAAGGGATGGTGGGATGGCAATACTGAAATGTGGGATCTGACCATAGTCCTCGTTGCCATAAAGAATTAACTAATCGTGGAATTTCTTCCCGCCAAATTGTACAAATATTAGTTGCTTGGCAGTTTCTGTTGCTTTGCCATCCTCTGGGCCTCTTCACTGTGATATGAGGGGGAAATCGTAATTGGTGCCAGCTAGACATAGTTAGGCACGTCATAAATGACAATATGGGGTAGGCTTTTCGTCTACCTCTTTTTTTGAAGCTCTTCCTGCATTTGGCTGCTCCTCTCTGTGATTAGTCAAATTTACAGTTTCAACTGAAGCTCAGGTTAGTGCTTTTATTGCTTCTATTGCAATTCATGTATAAGATGAGGTGGGAAAAGAAAATCACACTTTAATGTATAGGCAGGGTATAAATATATTTAGAATAGAGAAGGACCCAGTCTAGCTAGCGAGTTATTGTAGCATTTTCATTCAGTACACATTTCTGTATAGCACAGGGATATCCTGTACGTTGTTGCAGAGAATAATCTGTACTTATTTTATGTGAGATTCATTTTTGTCCGCTGTGAAGTATATGAAAACTGTGAATGCTTGATTTCTCGTGTAAAAACTTGTCACCGAACAAGGTATCACTTATTCTATGGAATTTAAATTATCGATTGATGGCTCAAGTGAGGTGGGGGATGTGACATGGAACTTTGTGCAGAGGCTATTTCCTTTTGAGCCTCTTTATTTAGGCTACTGAGATATTGAGTTCTATTCTTGTTTTAAGTTAATGAGATATTGAGTTCCGTTCTAGATTAGCATTGTGGTATTGGTTTCAGTGTTTAAGGCGTAGAATGTGGTAGCAAATTTTTCAAGAGCTTCGCACACTGTAGGATTAACTGATTACCTTAAATTTCAACCGATAACAGTAGTTGTACTGCATTTAGAAGCTTAGATCTATGTTTCGTTTTTACAAGGAAAAGAGGAAAAAAGTCACTGTACTTAACGTTTGTTAAATGGGCACAGATCTGTTTTCCTCTTTCTCTGGTAGACCCTGGTGGTTAAGCTCGAGAGTGGTTAACGACTGCTTTTGTGCGCTCTGGGTTTCGAACCGATGTGGAACTCATAGCACACGGGAAGCTGTTGGTGGTAGGTGGGTGCAGTCTGAGAATGTTCGAGGTGCATGTTCTTTAATGAAACTTGCTCGCCCGCACATCCATTGTCGACTCAGGCCGTGGATGCAAAGTAGTTGAGTTCACGTGTCTGATGCTGTTGCCATCGGACAGCGCCATTGTGTGCCTGTGGAGACCTCGCAGGATGAACGGAAAGTGTTGTGATTGTCTGTTCTTGAGTCGGATTCTTGTATCTGCTTTTTGTGTCTTATATGATGGACATCATAGGACATTTATCCATTGGATTCTCGTTCTTGCAGCTGATTCACAGCAACTTTTTTCGATAACGAGTTGTGTATAGAAAGACGCTTTTAGTCAGCTGAATTTACTGTATCTCTGTTGTGTTCGCATACTAACCTGAAATACTTTTTAAGATTTTATTTATAATGAAGAAAAAGTCGGAAAAGATTTTCACAAGCCAATCGGGTCCTCAGTAACAAAAACAAATATAAACTGCAAGTGTTTTTGCTCATTTTTGCATCTAAGCACTTGGACTATTTTCAAATGACAACTCAAGCCCTCATGGTTCTGGGCACACTCGTCATCCTCACTTCCATAAATCACTTTTGATGGAGCATTGCTACGTTTCCTTCGCCATTTCCACATAAATTCTCTCTACGGGAAGATCATAGGCGCCTTCGTCCCGTGAAAGATTTTACATTTTCGAAAGGTATTTCTCCCGATTGCTTGTAACGTCTAGAAAAAGCGATTTAAAGGCAAGTATCCTTATCATCAGCAACAATTTCTGATTAAACATTGGACATTTTAGTGGGTTCAATCTACCATTGGATTTGCGACATTTGTACTCATGGATAATTCTGTATCTGGACTCGTCCAATGATGAAGGTGTATAATAGTGAACGTAGTAAGATGGTCAACCTATTAATTTCTCGAACTAATGTAAGTTAAGGAAAATTCTAAATTAGAGTTTGAAATACTTCAAAATTATTTCTTGAATAATAGTCTGAAGTGAACATTGTTTTAAATATATATCAAAAATGTTATTATTTTCTTAAATAAGGGTTTCAAGTAATTACATCAATCTCAACAGAGGATTTGACCTCAACGGCCGATCAAGGGCATTTCCATTTGTTTGCTTTTTCTTATTTTCTTTACATTTTTTCTTTTTCTGCATAAAAAAGAAAAACTACAAAAAATAAACCACAAATTAAAAAAAAAAAAAAAAAAAAAAACTTTGGTGAGGTCCCTTTTTGAGAATGATCCGAAATAAAGTCCACTTCAAGCTGTCATACATTTAGATTCTTATTTGATTAAAGATTCATTTTATGTTCTTATTTGAGAAATTAAGAGCACTTAAGGTTTTATTTGAAATTTTCCATGTAAATTATTATTAATAAAAAATATTTTCCAAGTTATTAATTAGTTTGAAAGTGACTATTTTATTTTGAATAAAAATATGAAGAAAAAGGTTTAGACAAAGAATGTAAATTTCATTCGGTTCAATTTTAATCATTCGAAACCACTTTTTTCTTTTCCTTCGAATTTTTTTCCGCCATAACTCATGTCAAACAGCATTATTTACTTATTTATTTTTACTTCGCCATACCAGAATAATTATAAATTTTTTATGAAATACATGAATAAATATTCATTATATTCATTTTATCCAATGTACTTATTATGGTACATTTGTATCAAATGTTCTAAGTACATCTCTTTATACAATGAAAGTTCGTCTCCTTATTCTGTACATGTATTATTCGGTACATTGATATTAATGATAAGTACATTCTTGTTTTCCTATAAATAGGAGTTTAGTTTTGATGTACAATATACAATCACGTAAAACACGACAGTTAGATACTATAAATAAAGCTCTCTTATCTTGCTACTATCTCTAGTGTTCACTTGCTTTCTCTTCTTTAATCTCTTCTCTATTATATATTCGCAACGCGATATTTTACAACACGTTATTAGCACGAGGATCAGACGATTGAGTAAGTAACTTTTGCAAGCACAAAGATCTACCGACTGAGTAAGTAATTTTTGCAATGTGGGTATTCTTTTTATTGATCAACTTATACTTCATCTTCTTCTATCAAATTTTCATTTTTATTTTTCTTGGCCCGAAGCCAAAATTTTAAATCTAAAAGTATCATTTTGCTCCTGAAGTAGCGGTGGATATTTGGAAATCTTTTTAATTAATTTAAGGATTTATTTTTGCAATGATTATGACAAATATTGAAAAGCTCAAATTCCACGTCCTCGAAGTAAGTGGAAATAATTATTTATCCAGATGCCTTGACATGGAAATGCACATCCAAAGGCAAGGTCTCGCTAATACAATTATAGATGATGGAATCTCGAATGAAAATGATAAAGCAAATGTGTTGATTTTTATTCGCCGTCATTTGCATGAGAGCCTGCAGACTCAATATTTATCCGTTCGAGACCCGCATATCTTGTGGAGGGGGTTGAAGGATAGGTATGATCATACCAAAACTGTTATCATCCCTCAAGCACAATATGATTGGCAAAATCTTAGACTGCAATATTTTAAATCAGTGTTTGATTATAATTCCGCTTTATTTGATATTGTTTCTCGGCTTGAGTTATGCGGTATTAAACTCGCTGATGCGGAATTGCTTGAGAAAACTTTCTCCACCTTTCATGCTTCGAATATTGTATTGCAACAGCAATATCGGCAACGTCAATTTGTCACATATTCAGAATTAATTTCTGTGCTTCTTACTGCTGAGCAAACCAATGAATTACTGCTCAAAAATCATGATCTTAGATCTGCTGCTCAAAAGCATTGCTTGAAGCACATGCTAACTTTGAGAAAAATACTAGCCATTTTAAGGCCTATAAGTGCAGGCAAGAACATAATCTTAGAAGGGATGATAAGAAATTTAACCGCATTGGGAAATCAAACTTTGGTCTGAATCATGGAAAAGAAAAGAAGCCAAAGAATGTGATTAATGAAAGTATTTGTCATCGTTGTGGCATGATTGGGCATTGGTCACGTACTTGTCGTACGCCAAAACATTTTGTTGACTTATACCAGGCATCTTTAAAGAATAAGAGTAAGCGTGGTGAATCTCATGCCATTAAAATCAATCCCACTGCCATAACCACTGTTGAGGCCAACAATATCTCCGTTGATGGGACTCCTCTTACTCCTAAAGTAGCAAATGTATCATTGAATGTCTCTGATTTCTTTGAGAACTTCTGATTACTTTGATGAATCAGATTGGTGGATGATAATTTGAACTTTGAATTTTATGTTGTTTCACTTTAAATGTATTACTTTTTTATTATTCTTTATGAAATGCTTATGAACCTTATATAATATTTATTTTTTCGACTATATAATTAATACGCAACTTTTATGATACTTGACACCTGAAGTTGTCAATATAAATGCAAATGGAAAATACCGAGAAAAATGAAGATGTTTGTTTGCTTGATAGTGCAACAACACATACTATATTTTGTAGTAGACACTTTTTCTCGAGTATGACATTACGTAAGGCACAAATCTATACAATATCAGGTCATGTTCCGATTATTGATGGTTTTGGGAATGCTGCAATTATTTTGCCAAATGGTACAATCCTGCATATTGAGAATGCATTTCTTAACATTTGATCAAAAAGGAATCTGCTCAGTTTCAAAGATGTACGCCGTAATGGGTATCATATTGAGACTATTTATGAGCAAGATAAGGAATATATTGGCAAATCCTCTTATAAGATGGGCCTGAAGACCATCCATGAGAAGCTAGAAGGTTCTTCTATGGGTTTGTATTGTGTCATGATTAAAGCTATTGAAACCTACGCTACCGCATCCTGGAGATTGGTAAGCCTTGATAAGTTTGGACTATGGTATGATCGCCTTGGTCATCCTGGCACTTTAATGATGAGTAGGATAATTCAAAATACAAAAATGCACCATTTAAAGGATATAAAGGTATTGTTGTTCAAAGATTATAATTGTGAGGGTTGCTCACAAGGAAAGCTCATTATCAAACCTTCTATAACAAAGGTTAATTTTGAATCTCCTTTATTATTGCAAAGAATTCAGGGTGATATTTGTGGATCAATACAACCACTAAGTGGACCATTTAGATATTTTATGGTATTAGTGGACACATCCTGTAGATGATCCCATGTTTGCCTATTATCTATGCGCAATGTCACATTGCATGTTTACTTGTGCAGATTATAAAACTCCGAGCACAATTCCCTGATTATCCAATTAAGAGCATAAGGATGAATAATGCTGGTGAATTTACATCAAAGAGTTTTGATACATATTGTGCTTCACTCGGAATCGAGATTGAACACCCGGTTGCATATGTTCATACTCAAAATAGATTGGCAGAATCCTTGATTAAACGTATCCAAATCATTGCCCGCACTCTATTATTAAAAACGAATCTCAACGATACAGCATGGGGTCATGCAGTTTTGCATGCGGCAGCTCTAATAAGATTACACCCCATTGCTAGTATTTTACAATCTCCTCTTCAAATGGTTCTTGGTTATGAACCAGATATTTCACATCTACACACCTGTGGTTGTTCAGTACAAGTGCCTGTAGTACTGCCAAAAAAGGACGAAAATGGGTCCCCAACGCCGTTTGGGCATTTATGTTGGGTTTAATTCACCATCTATCATTAGGTTCTTGGAACCAACTACTGGTGATCTTTTTATTGCTAGGTTTGCAGATTGTCATTTCGATAAGACTAGGTTTCCATCAATTGGAATACCTACAACGTCCATTACTGCAAAATAAAAACTAGTTAAGGCTTTCTCCTAGAATGAGAAAAATTTATCTCAATTAGACCAAATGACTCATGAATGTGAAAACGAGGTCAAGCGCATAATCCATTTACAGGCTATGGCCAATAGACTTCCTGACGCATTTAATGATGCTACTAAGGTAACGAAGTCTCATATTCCAGTTGTAAATGCTTCAGCTAGGATAGCTGTTCCCGAAGAACAAGCTAAAATGGATCAAAATCCCCCGCACTTGAAGCGTGGCAGACGGATATGATCAAAGGATATTGCTCCTCGAAAACGAAGGGGAAAGAATCAGGAATCCGCTCCAAAAGAGCCTGGCGTTGTGCTTGCTCCCAAAGAGCTTATTGCCCTTAAAGAGGCACAAACCCATGAAATGAGCACTAGCCCCAGGAATACTGAGAATTCCATTACATATTGTAATGAAATTTGGGATCGAAATGAAATCATCATTGATGATGCTTTTGCATTCTCAATTGCTAATCAAATTATGGATGATGATTGTAAACCACAATCTATTATTGAATGTCGTCAAAGGCAAGATTGGCATAAGTGGGAGGAAGGAATTAAAGCTGAATTAGCTTCCCTAACTAAACGAGAGGTTTTTGGACTTATAACTCGTATCCCCGATAAAGTAAAACCCGTTGGATAGAAATGGGTATTTATCCGAAAACGAAATGAGAAAAACGAGGTTGTTAGGTATAAAGCCCGACTCGTTGCCCAATGATTCTCCTAGAGACCTGTGATTGATTATAATAAGACATATTCACATATGATGGATATGATTACATTTCGTTTTCTCATTAGCCTAGCAATCTTTGAAAGATTGGAAATGCGTTTTATGGACGTTATGACAGCATATCTATATGGCTCATTAGATTATGATATTTATATAAAAATTCCTGAGGGATTCAAAATGCCTGAAGTATGCACTCCCCGCAATTTATTCTCAATAAAATTGCAAAGATCTTTGTACGGGTTAAAGCAATCCGGTCGCATGTGGTAGCAACGCCTAAGTGAGTACCTAATTAAGGAAATGTACAAAAATGATCCTATTTGCCTATGCGTGTTTATTAAGAAATTAGAAACTGGATTTGCTATTATAGCAGTTTATGTTGACGATATAAATTTAATTGGAACTCTAGAAGAGTTAACTTAAACTACTGAATATTTGAAAAAAAAGAATTTGAAGTTAAAGATTTGGGTAAAACCAAACTTTCTCTTGGTTTAGAGCTTGAGCATAAAGCAAATGGAATAATCGTCCATCAATCAGCATATGTTGAACGATTGCTTAAACGTTTTAACATGGACAAAGCTTACCCATTGAGCACCTCTACGGTTGTAAGGTCTCTAGATCCCCAAAATGACCCATTTCATCTTAGAGAATCTGATGAAGAGATACTTGGTCCTGAAGTACCATATCTCAATGCAATTGGGGCTTTGATGTACTTGGCACAATGTATGAAACCAGATATCGCTTTTGCGGTAAATTTATTGACAAGTTTTAGTTCTGAGCCAACTCGGAGACATTAGAATGGAGTTAAACATATTTTCCGTTATCTTCGAGGAATCATAGATTTGGGATTATATTATTCCAAGGATTTCACTAACTCTGGTTTAGTTGGATATGCTAATGTTGGATATAGATCCGATCCACATAAGGCTCGCTATCAAACTAGGTATTTATTTTGTTATAACGGCATCGCTATTTCTTGGCGTTCTACGAAGCAATCGCTAGTAGCTACATCTTCTAACCACTTTGAGATTATTGCTTTATATGAAGCTGTAAGAGAGTGTGTTTGGTTAAGATCCGTTATAACACATATTCATAATTCTTGTTGCTTAATATTGGTTACAAATTCTCCCACTATAATTTATGAAAATAATGCTGCTTGTGTTGCACAAGTTAGGGGATATATTAAAGGTGATAGGACCAAGCATATCTCGTCGAAATTTTTCTATACTCATGAACTCCAAGAAAGTCGACAAATTGATGTTAAATAGATTCGATCCATAAATAATCTTGCAGATTTTTTTACCAAATCATTGCCAACATCAAGTTTTGAGAAATTAGTATATGGCATTGGTATGAGGCGAGTTCATAAGATGTAAGATTAATTAGCCCCAGAAGTGGCTATATGGCGCTATTGAGGGGGAGATATTATGAACTATACATTGCAATATTGATATACGGCTAGTTCATAAGATGCAATAATGATTAGTTCGAGGAGTGGATATATATACATTGCACTCTTTTTTTTTTTTTTTAATGTTTGGTTTTTTCCCATAGGGTTTTTCCGGCTTAAAGTTTTTAACGAGACAATTAATCCATCCATAAAATGGAGATATCATAACATGTGTACTCTGCACTCTTTTTCCCTTTTGTCCGGTTGTTATCCCACTGGATTTTTCCGGCTTAAGGTTTTTAATGAGGCAGTATCATTCGATGCACATTCATAATGAATATTCAAGGGGGAGTTATGGAATACATGAATGAATAGAATACATGAATGAATATTCATTATATTCATCTTATCCAATGTACTTATTATGGTACATTTGTATCAAAGGTTCTAAGTACATCTCTCTATACAATGAAAGTTTGTCTCTCTTATCCTGTACATGTATTATTCGGTACATTGATATTAATGATAAGTATATTCTTGTTCTCTTATGATGTACAATATAAAATCACATAGAAACACGACAGTGAGTTACTAAAAATAAAGCTCTCTCATCTTGCTACTATCTCTAAGTATTCACTTGCTTTTCTTCTTTAATCTCTTCCGATTATATATTCGCAACGCGATATTTTACAACAAAATTATTATTATTTCCAATGTCAACGTATTTATTTATTTATTTATATATTTTTTTCTCTTTCTACCGGACGTGTTTCGGCGATTACGAATGCTTTCCCGCGATCACCACCAACCTCTCGTTCCCTCTCCTCTCGCGTCACCTCTCAGATAAGGCCTCTCTCTCTCTTCTTTCTCTCTCTACACCTCCGATCGGCCATGGCGGAAGCCGCTTCGAGGATCTTCCACGCCTCACTCCTCCCGCCCTTCTCCCCACTCCGCCGCGGACCCCACAAGCCTCGCCCTCGCTTCCCGCCCGGCCTCTCGCCGCCGCCGGCGACGAAGGTGGTTTGCTCGGTGCCGGCCACCGCCGCCGCCGCCGCCGCCGCCGCTAGGGCGTCGGAGGCGCGGAGGGTGATCCCCTGGGGATGCGACGTCGACTCCCTGGAGAACGCGTCGGCGCTGCAGGGGTGGCTGTCGGACTCCGGCCTCCCGCCGCAGAAGATGGCGATCCAGAGGGTCGACGTCGGGGAGCGAGGGCTCGTCGCGCTGAAGAACGTGAGGAAGGGCGAGAAGTTGCTGTTCGTGCCTCCTCGCTCGTGATCACCGCGGACTCGGTGAGGTTTCTGCGCGCCGTGGCTTTGGTTTCGAGCAGAATATGATCATCCCTATCTGCTGCGTAATTTCTAGTAGAGCGTCGGAAGCTTTAAAATTTGATTTACAGTGAGGGTAAAGTGAGATGGTGAGTTTTTATTGTTGTTCGGTATAACTTAGCAGGTCGTGAGGTGAGTGATTTCTCGTGAATCGCATCATTTCGGCATCAATGGTTTGGCTTTCATGCGCCAAAGAGATGAATATAATGTGGTACCTGAAAGCATTGCACATTGCACAGAAAGAAAGTATATCATTTGCTCTTTCTGGAAAGCTATGGAATTAGATCATGTTAGGTGTTGGATCCGATTTATTTAACTATCTTGTCGTTCTCGAGTAATGAATTCAGCACCCAAATTGGCAGATGCTGTTCACAAACTCTGGTTTGGAAGTTTGTGATGGTCGTCCACTACTTGCTAGATTCATTAATCAAGAAACTTTTTGTCTATCTGCTTTTTATGGTGGTAGGAGTGGGCTGTGCAGAGGCTGGTGAAGTTTTAAAGAAAAATTCAGTGCCGGATTGGCCATTGCTTGCTATATACTTGATTAGTGAAGCAAGTTTAATGGGGTCTTCTAGGTGGAGCAATTATATCTCGGCCCTGCCCAGACAGCCTTATTCACTTTTATACTGGTAGTTCCTCTACTCTTTCACCTACTTACAAGTTCAATAGCTTGTTTCTATTTTTATGTTTCAATTTATTTGATTAAGGATCTACTCTCAGATTTTCATTTCAGGACGCGTGCAGAACTGGACAGATACTTGGAAGCATCACAAATCAGAGAACGAGCAATTGAAAGGATTACTAATGTCATTGGAACGTAAGCTGGCCCTTGGCTTTGCCACTAATGTTCCCATATTTTGCTACAAGTTTCTTCTACTTGATTTCTGAGATCATGATTTTCAAAGGGTGGACTCTGATATCGATTTCCTGTGCAGATATGATGACTTAAGGTCCAGGATATTTTCCAAGCATCCTGAATTATTTCCTGAAGAGGTATTTTAGCTTAAATATAAGTGTTGATATCCTAGAATGCTTAAGATTATTTTAGAAATATTTGGTAACAGTAAACCCGCATTTAGTAAACCTTTGCCTTCATTTTTAGACTTCCACATGTAATGCCGGAATTTGTTGACATTCAATATTGTAACTAGCATTTTAATTCTGTTTCTCAAGTTATTTGTTTTGTCCCAGATTCTCTTTTATAGAGATTCTGAACTCTGAAAATGCATTCTTCTCTTACCCTATAGTCATTGAATTACAGGTATTTAATTTGGAGACATTCAAGTGGTCATTTGGCATTCTTTTCTCCCGCTTGGTAAGGAACTCTCAAATCACAACTCTAAGACGTGTATCACCAAAATCACTCTTCCAGTTATTTTAGAGATCAAAATTGGATAAATGTCTTTTAGCTTGTCCATCACAGATGTAAGGAAAGTCTGTAAGTTAAAGAATTAAATCTGCCAATGAAGTATTCATTCGTTTATATCCAATAATGTGTTTCCATGATTCCTAATGCTGATGGATTGTTCATAACCAACTGTTAATGAAAAACTACAGTTCATTTCTGTAGGAAGAGGGCAGAAGGATCGTAAAAAATAGTAACGTCCTATATAAAGAAATGATGTATCATCAATATTTGTTTTGGAAAAAGAATCAAATAATCGAGCCATTATTTTATAATCTGTCCCAGTGCATATTTGGCTATTGAGTGTTTTTAACTGTTTCTGGGATTCAAACAGGTCCGTCTACCTTCAATGGACGGAAGGGTTGCGTTGGTTCCATGGGCAGATATGTTGAATCACAGTTGTGAGGTGTGTTGATCATTTTTCATGTCAAACTACATGTTTTCTTTAGGATATGATGCTTAAAAGGTAACCTCCGACTGGCCTAGGTTGAAACTTTTCTGGATTATGATAGTTCATCACGGGGAATTGTCTTCACAACTGACCGCCCCTATCAAGCAGGCGAGCAGGTAACTCTCTACAACTCAAAACTGTTTTAAGAAAGAGATGTGGAAGTCTTCCAATTTCTTGATTTGGCTTGTGCAGGTTTTCATATCATATGGCAGGAAGTCTAATGGAGAACTCCTTACTGTCTTATGGCTTTGTTCCTAAAGAGGGCACAAACCCAAGTGATTCAGTAGAGTTATTACTGTCACTGAAGAAATCTGACAAAAGTTACAGCCAAAAGCTAGAAGCTCTAAGGAAGCATGGCTTATCTGCGTAAGTAATCTAATTTTGCTGCATCAATTTAATTTGCTCCAACATCAACATCTGGTTGCAACCCCTGAACCATCTACGACTAATATTTTGTTAGTATCATCCTGTTTGAAGCAATTTATGCACTAACATCCACATCCGATTGAGGCATTAAGTTTGATTCACCATTAGTCTCATGTAATAGCTCATCTATATCCATTGGCATCATGTAATACAAAATATTTGTCCTTGATATTTATTACTTACATCTTGGTTTGAGAAGCAAGTTATCTCTGTCTTGGCAGCTCCCAGTGTTTTCCCATACAAATAACTGGCTGGCCGGTAGAGTTAATGGCATATGCCTATTTAGCTGTTAGCCCTCCCAGCATGAGCAGTCAATTTGAGGAGGTAGTTAAGTTTTACTTTGAGAAATACATTGTCATATTGTTATTTTATCATTATAAAGCTAGTATTTCTTTGCAGTTGGCAGCTTCAGCTTCAAATAAAACAACAACTAGGAAGGACATGAGATTCCCCGAAATAGAGGAACAAGCATTGCAATACATACTAGACAGCTGTGAATCGAGTATATCTAAGTACTCGAAATTCTTGCAGGTGAACATTCTGCCTTTGTGACAGAATGTGTGCAGTTTTATAACTTTTATCAACTTTTAAAATGCCCAATCTATAGTTTCCTTGTTGTGGGAGAGTCAAATCCCACCTTGAGAAGTGATAATGTGACTATTGACCCTGTTGCTTCTTTCTCAATCTAATATTTCAGGAGAGTGGATCAATGGATTTGGACGTGACTTCTCCGAAACAACTCAACCGAAGATTGTTTCTGAAACAGTTAGCAGTAGACTTATGCACTAGTGAGAGAAGGATACTTTTCCGAGCCCAATATGTAAGGAGTCTAATATGCACCATTTTTTGATTAGTTGCATCTATGCTGTTTGATATATTCTTATGGCAGCATTGTCTGATTTGCCAAGAGTCATCTTGGTCACTGTTCTATGCAGATAACATATGTGTAACATGGCATATGAATATCTGCAGCCAAAAATATCAATTTTTGTGCTTACCCAGTGTGGCTATTCGTTTCAGATTCTGAGAAGAAGATTGAGAGATCTAAGGAGTGGCGAGCTGCGAGCTTTGACATTATTTAATGGGCTCAGAAAGCTCTTCAAATGAGTATGGGAGAACATGGTGATACTTAAAAAGGCCAACTCTCAGATCTGTTGGGATCTCAATGTGACCTCGGATTAAAATCCGACTTTGGCATCAATTGAGTATGAGGACTTTGGCATCAACTGAGGTCAAGCAAGCATACAATCATCTTCCTGTCACACTATGAACTTTGATTGTACTTTTAGATTGCAAAGTATGGAGAGGATAGCAGATCAGTGTCTCAGAATGTTATGCTGCAAATGATGATGCACGCTCTGTTTCTAAATCTTTTTGGCTTTTGAAATTTTAGATCAGACAGAAATGTGCGATCGACATTTCATGTTTAGTTTTGTTTCTGAAGTGATTATCACCTGACACCTATTTGGAGTACTTTGATTTTGAATTTCTCCCAACTCTCATTTGGTTCAATGAGGATCATAGGAGGATTAATTTTCATTTTGTGTAGTTATTGAATCTAGCAAATCTTCACTTTTGAGGTCGAAAACTGCTTGAGCAGAGTGTTCTGCCAGAACTATGTGGAGTCTGGGGTGTGTGCAGGTGATGAAATTTATAGATAACTTTAATTTGTCGGCAAAGCTCTCCAAGTTAACATTCACAAATTAGTGAAACAGTTGGATATTTTTAAAATCATCAAATAAGCACAGGCGAAATTTGTAAATTATGGGTTAATACCATGAAAAATTGAAAATTAGTACATTTATAATAAATTTATCTAAAACTATTTTTTTGATCTCAAAAAACTTTCAAATTGGTAGATTTATAATATAAATTTATCCTCAATTAGTTTGTATCAAATTTTTATTTTCAAATTGCTGAATTAGATGATACATGATAGTTAATAGGTGTACTAATTTGAGGTTTTATTTTCCGTTTGTCATAAATGTATAAGTTTTTTGATTTTTCATTATATTAATCTAACTTAACAAGAGCTGACCAAAGGTAAATTTATTACAATTACACCAATTTGAATTTTTCATGGTCTCATAAATTATTGGAATTGCCGATGATTTTGAAACAATCAAATCAACGTTAGTGATTAACTCAAATATCCATTTTAGTTTCATTCAAGAGTTATCAACTTAAAGCTTTGCAAATACTGCCAGTAAATTATTAAGTTAGTCAACAATTATGAAAATAATTGGTAAATTCATATAAGAGTTGGAAAATTAATATTCCTCTAACTATAATAAATGAATGTTGATAAATTATGGGGACGGATGATACTGTCAAAACAATCTAGTATACGTTAGTAAATGAACTCAAACAACAATTGGTAAATATTAAGAAGATTAGTAACATGAACCAGTTGGCAAACCGTGCAAATAAATTTAACGTCTTGGCGACAATAACAATTAGAATGGCTGGTAATTTGAAACAATCAAATAAACATTGGCAAACTGATTTAAATAAGAGTTAGTAAATTCAATATGCTGGTAAGCGCGCATATGAATACATTCAAATAAGAGCTAGTAAAGCTAAAACTAATTGGTCTATTAACACATGGAAAGTTAAGGCCTTGTTTGTTAACATTCTCGAGAACAACTAATTCTGTTCTTTTGTTTATAGAAGTAAAAAAAGAACAAAAATTTATTTGGTAAAATTTTTGTTTTCAATGATAGATTTAGAATAGAATCAAGAAGCAAAAAAATGTTGCTTCTTGTTTCCGAAATCAATTCTATTTTTTTTTTCTTTTTTCTTCTCTTTCCTTTTCTCCTTCTTCTTCTTCCTTTTTGGCTGGTCGCCGGCCTTAGCCATGGCAGGTGACCTTGTTGGAGCATCGCCGACCTGAGCCTCGCACAGCCATAGCAAGGCTTGGCCTTGCCAAGCCAGGGTGAGGTCAAGCCTCGCCTAGATTTGTCGAGGCTGAGGCTTGCTTGGCTAGGCGAGCCCCTCGCCCAGCTGGTCGCTGGCCATCGCTATGGCCGGTGACCGGCTACCAAGAAGGAGGGAGAAGAAGAGAAAAAGAAAAATGAAAGGCAATAAAAAAAAATTAAGAATCATACCAAACGCATTTCTATCCCGAAAATAGAAATTTTGGATAATTACCAAGCACGTTCTTTTTTTTTCAAAAATTGTTCATAGGAATAGAATCAGAAAAAATCATTTCTAATAAAAAATTGTTCTCTGGAGCAGAATCGTTATCAAACGCGTCCTCAGTAATCACTCAAATCAAGGCTTGTAATTTTCTAAAGTAGTTAGTAAAATTTATTGCATCAACAACTTTAAAAATAAATATTGTTAAATTATTGAATTATTTGGTAAAATGATTGGGAATTTAAAAGAGATAATTACATGAGTGGTTCTTAAATCTTGACTTAATGCACCATGTTGCTTTTAAACTTTTAATTTATTTAATATAATCCCTGAACTTTTTGTTACATGTTTAATTTAATCCATTGACTATATAAAATACATTATTGTCCTTGAATTTGAATCAATGAAATGATTATATTGAACACTTTTATATAGTTCATACACTCTTGCCTTGGAACTTCATCAATAATAGCCCTTCTTGAATTAAAATTTATGAACCATATTAATTAATTAAGTTCATAGAAGACATTATACATTGGACCAAAGTTGAGGGATCATTTGTGTCATTTTTCTAATTTAAAATATTCATGTCCCACATGTAATGACATGCTGGAATTTCTCGTGTTATTTTATTTTATTTTTTTTGAGTTAATATCTTGAAAAAACTTCAAACTGTTACATCCATACAAATTTATCTTAGATTAATTTTTTAACTCCAAATTGATACACTCATGAAAAATTTATCATAAACTAATTTTTTGATCATATAAGACCATGAGTGGACCTAGGCTTAGAACCAAAGAAGACGGAGTCAATTTCTTGCAAGTATGCCTTCCCATTGTGAGCGAGCCTCTTGTTCAAGCCCTTCAAGGACAACTTTTAGTAGAAAAATACTCTGACCTTTAGTTTAAACTAAGGGTGTGCATGGTCCGGGCAGGTGGTTCCCGACCTAGAACCGAGAACCGCCCACTAAGGACCGGTTCCGAAAAATGGGAACCGAGATCCACTTGGGAACCGGACCGTCAGTCCAGTCCGGTTCCTGAGTGGATCCATGGATCCGGTCTCATTGACAACGAGATGAAAATCTTAAGTTAAGGAAAACCCAACATCAAAAGAGAGGACATAATTGATCTCAATTCTCAAATGCACAGCAAGCATCATCAAAGCCAGCCAAAAAGTTTCAGCTCCCCAGTTAAACATCTTCAATGAATAATTTAGCAATAGGTTTTCATTAGTGTAAATGATAACATCAAACGTACATTGCCTGATGGACATTGTAACTAGACCAGAAATGCGAACTTCATGTAGTAGTAAGTTGGAAACCTAACAAAAGAAGCAAGAGCTTTCTTAGATCTAAATCATCCAACAAATAAGGCCAAAAAGCCAATTTTGCATTAAAAGGAAGATAGTAAGCAAAATTGAGCAAAACAGGAATGAAAGAATGGGAATAAATAAAAGGCAGTCTTGCTTGACTACAAAAAGGACAACGCTAAGGAAAGGTTAAAAAACAATGAACTTGGTCCACCTAGCATAATTCAAGTGTCACAAGTAGGTCGGACTTCTTAGGGACATCCTCATGACCCCATATCATAATTACACCTAAAAGACTTTTCTGGAAAGGGGAATAAGAAGGTTTTCATGCTCTCAGGTAGTGCATGTTGACAAATAGGCTCACCAGTTAAAATGAGCCCTTGACAAGAGAAAATCAATTGTTTGCACAAGGGACTACTGATAAACCTTAGAGAGCATGGAGGTAAATATAAAGGTTAGGTAGAAGATCTTTCTTTGATATAAACAGCAGACAAACTTCACTGCATCTTCACATTTTGGACTATGATTAGGTAGTGTATCATAATTAGTTTCAAATAAAATCCAAGAAATGATATTCTTATATAAAAGGCCAACATTCTGTAATAACCTCGACAAACAAACCTAGAGAAAAAATAAACAAAAGAACTGAGAAAGACCATATTGGAGTTCAAAGACTCCCTAGAAGAGAATTTTGTCCGCAAACACTTCGGCAACTCTAAAACTTCCATAAGCTACAATAGTGAACTACTACTATAAGATATGACAAGGAGTGTGGGCAAGCAATTCAGATTGTCAGCCTTCAAATGAAACCACAGTTCGTAGTGACTAGTAAGTTAGATGGACAGTGTTCAAGCAATTAAAATTCTCCACTTTGTATAACCTCATGTCCATATTAGATATGCCGCGGAGCCTAGCAGCACCACCTACCCACCCATCTTGCTCTTTACGATCGCACTTGTAAGATATTTCTAGAACCACATAACACATAGTTTTTGGTAAAGATTTCCAATCAACCTTTTCTCTAGAATGGTAGGCTAAATGCCTAGATGTGAAGGTCCCAACAACTTCAACAAAATTCTAAAAGTTTCACCTACAATAATTTGAAGGATGTAAAAGGTACCAACCTGCCCAATAAATAAACCATCGCTACACTTACCAGGCAACATTGCTAAAGAACCAAGGACCTGCTATAATATACTAGAAACCAAAAGCTACAACAACTATAAATCAAAACATAAAGCAAAAACATCAACTAATTTGAGAAAGTACATTAATCAGGTTTCACTCAAACAATTATTGAAAATCTCACCACATATATTCCTCCCACTTCAACTTGTAAACTCTATGGATTGTCAATCTCCTTGTTAATCTCCTTGCTAACATCATCCATATCTAACAAAAAGATGATTTTAAATAAAGCATTCAGTTATTAGATAATAGATATATAAAAGAGAATTACATGATAAAATGATATGGACTTACCAAATTCAAACTTTTCCGCATTTTCAATACATTCTTCAATATTAATCAGCTTAAGAATTGCTCTCAACCAATTTTGAGTGCAAATCAAAGCTTCCACAACTCTAGGAGTCAAAAAACTCCAAAAACTATCAAGCACACGACCAGAAGTACTGAAAGTTGATTATGAAGCAATGGTAGTAATGGGAATAGACAAAATATCCCGAGCCATCAAAGATAAGATTTTAAACTTTTGGCTAGCAACGCTTCACCATTTCAAAATGTCAAGATCATGACTATCTTCAAGTTCAGCTTTAAGATATCGATTGAGCTCAGATAAGTTGTCATCAGACTTTTTCTTCTCCTCATTAAGAAAGTCATCATATGAAGGCTCATGCACATAGAAATTTAAGCTGCAATCGTCATCTTCATTTCCCTCATTGAAATAAGAATCGCAGCTACTACCAATATTAGTAGAACTTACCAATTCACCATCCAAATTTTTGTCTTTAGAAGCATGACAAGATTTCTCATAAAATTTAAACACAAGTTCCAGGGCAAACTTCACCACCTTATCAAACATCTTATCAACTTCTACAGCATCATCATAAATGAGTTTATAACAATACCTCACATAATTCAACTTTTCTCTAGGATCCAATGTTACTGCAATCAACACCATCATATTTACTTTGTCGAAACTCCCATAATATTTGTCAAACTTATCTTTAATTTTCAAGCTCATAACTCTCACCCTATGATCAAAAGCCTTTGTCATCCTACGTCTGGAACTTTGTATATCACTTCAAATGATCATAAAACTTATTCAAAAAAATTAGAAAGAACAATAACATTTTCCCAATCAACACTACTTGGAGTATCAGAATTAAGCTCAGCCAAGAAAGACACATCTTCTTTTTCCATCATTTCAAAAGATTTTCTTAGTTTTATGGCACTTTCTAACATTAGGTAAGTGGAATTCCACCTAGTTGAAACATCAAGACAAATTGAACCCTTATAAGTAATCATTTTACTTTCAATGCAATCTCGAAATATTTTAGCTTTCATAGGAGAATTCCTCACATACCTAATCACGTTTCGAATACGTGCAATGGAATCACGTATCTCGGCCAAGCCATCCTTCACAATCAAGTTTAATATATGAGCCATGCACCTCATGTGTAAAGATTTACCATCTAAGATCAATAGCCCTTCTCTTGAAAATTTTTCTTTCAAATAATTAATGGTCACATCATTTGAACTAGCATTATCCATTGTAATTGTGGACAAATTTTTCTCTATTCCCCACTCATATATGCATTTTTCAACTACTCTCCCAATATCCATGCCCTTGTGACTAGTTATCATCACAAAATTGATGATCCTTTTGTGCAATTTCCAATTTTCATCAATAAAATGTGCAGTAAAGGCATAGATAGTTCAAATTCTGAATGGAACTCCATGTATCAGTCGTGAGTGCAATCCTAGAATTAAGCTTACGAATAGAAGCCTTCAAATTTCTTTTTTCACAAAAATACAACTTCATGCAATCGCTAACCACTGTAAATCGCGACATATGCTTGAAGAGAGGTTGTAATTGATTCATATAATCACGAAATCCAACACGTTCAGCAATAAAAAATGGTTGTTCATCAATTATAATCATCCGAATAAGCATTTGCCTACATTTCTCCTAATCAAACTTCCATGTCGTTAACATTCCACTACTCCCAGTACTACTAGTAGTATCTCCTCCTATCATTTGAGTTCCATCTACTCTTTGTGATGCAAAATTTTTTTGCCTTTTATCCACATTGCGAGGATACTTATTGCACTTTTTCAAGTGCTTCAACATATTTGAAGTATCATTATCAACATGGTACGAAATCTTGGATTCGCAGTAATTACAAAATACATCAACTTTCCCATTTGTGTGAGTTGTTCATTTTCGAAAATGAAGCCAAGCTGCTGATTTTCGCTTACTAGGAGGAGGACATGGACAAGAACCAGATACCTTATTTGTTTCGGATGTTTCTTCAAAGTTTTCATCTCCTTCATGTTCTTGTGATGTTGATTCCACTATTGGTGGTATTGCATCATAGGATTCCTCCATTGACATGTTAATGAATCACCTGAATCAAGCAACACACTATCAACAATTAAACACTTATCACACCACGGAATTAACTATTTTAAAAGGCATCACAAAATGCGGACGCCCCTGTCATGAGTCAGGACACCCATGGCTATGGCGAATGACCATGAACACACGACTGAACCTACGCGAGTGCCTAGCCCAGCATTAACCATTACAGACCACTAATACACTCAAAATTACACACTCAAAATTAACTTCTTCTTCAGACCAGGATCACATCCTCAATGGATTGACTCCCCACTCACCACCAAGGACTCACGTAAAGCACGAAATACAGAAGCACGAACTCGGCCAAGCTCCTCTACCCTCTTCCAAAAATTCCATTTTTTCCCGCAAAGAACTGACCTTTTTTCCCAATCAAACCACAGAGCTAATCTAGGTCCCCGAGAATTGGCATTTCCAGACAATAAAACAAACAGCACAATCAATCACCAGCGCATGCAAAGAGCAATGGCACACGACGCGGAGCGTGACCCAATCGACACCGCACGACAAGGCACGACGTGGCACCTTTAGGGCGCCATTGCACAGAACGACGTCCGCAAGCTCGAACAATCGCGTTTGACTCCGCGTGCAGACCAAGTGGTCGATGATATCGATGATGACGACATACCTTTGAGAGGGAGAGGCGGCAAAGGCCTCGAGCAATGCAGCGGGAATTGAGTGGAGCGACGGTAGTAGCAGGTGAGGGAGTCCTCGTCGAGACGGAAGCTGCGGGGACGTTGTATTTAATGGAGGAGAGGAGGGACGATGAAGAAATCGATTGAGAGCACAGGTTACTGTTGAGCGGAGTAGAGGTTGTGGTGGGTGGCGGCCGGCAGGAGGGGCGAACAGCAACGGCAAGATGGTGAGAGGAACCAGAGGCTATGGTGGTTGCTGGCCAGCGCGAGGGGTGGACAGCGGCGTCGAGATGGCGAGAGGAACCAGAGGCAGCCGCAGAAGAAACCGAAGATAAGTGAGATGAGAGTCGAGACGGTGAGATCGATTCTAACCTAGGTTTTTTTTTAGTAACTTTTTTTTTTAATATTAAAAGGGAACCGGTCAATCCGGTCCGGGTGGGCGGGCGGGCGAATCCGCCCATGGAACTGAACCGGACCGGTTCCCACTGGTTCCAAAAAATTTGAACTAGGAACCGGATCGGTTCCCTCAAGAACAGTTGGTTCCGGGTAGTTTCGGTCCGGTTCCGAGCGGTCCAAGCGGATCCTGGTTATTTTGCACACCCTTAGTTTAAACACTCAGAGATTCCAGGATGGTAACATTTTTAACTATCAAAGTTGCATTTCTCAGAGAATCTTACCAGGTTGGAGAAGAAGTGTTTAGAAAGAAATTGAGAGTTTAACAAAACATTCACTTTATTTCAAAGGACCATGCCCAACACATTATATCCTCCTTACATTTTATAGACATTAGGAGGTCACAAACATACAAGGACCAAGCTCACGGGTCCTAAAACACACAAAGGCTTTAGAAAATTCGGTAGGGAATTATTCTAGGTGATATGAACAATGACAGTGAACAATGATTTCCCTAACCTATTGCTACAATAACTGCTACAATGACTTGCTACAATCAACGATTTCGTTTGTCACGAGCATTGTAATCACAGTTTAAGTCATCGAAATTGTGCATTTTTGCTAGTAGATGTTCTTCATATTTTTACTCAAGTCCTGAAAGTGAATCTGGTGAGAGAGTTTAGGTATTCCTCATGTTTGCCTCGTTTGACGAGGATGCTTCCTCATGATTCCTGAAAGACCCTGTAGTGTTGACATGCATGTTTGACTGATGCCAATTCAATGGTTGTACATAGTAGGATGTGTCCATGCCTAGAGATAAGGACAAATCTCCTTGATCATAGGAGTCTTGGGAAAGAGGACCTCCTTATCATGCATAGAGGTCTTGAGAGGACTGCGCAGGGTCATTCATGTTTGTCATTTCTTGCTCTTGTGATGATGCAACTTATATGAATTCCTTGAGTGCTTTCTTAACTTTTGGTGTAAGGTTATAATGATCCTATGTAGTGGGTACATTATAGTTTCATTCATCTTTAGGAATGACTTTATTTTCCTAGCACAAAACTCTTTGGAGTTCTTGGTATTGGTGTTAACAACAATCAATAGGTCTTGGAAAAGATTTGTAAATCCGAACTCTTTGGAGTTCTTGGTATTGGTGTTCACAACAATCAATAGGTCTTGGAAAAGATTTGTAAATCCGAGCTTCTGTAAGGTGCGGTTGAGATTTATAGGATGTGGTATCTATAATTTGTGGAGTATTAGTGATGCTGCCATTGTTTTTTTTTACAAAAACCCATGGACATTGGAAGAATATAATAGTGTGGATTTCAGGATTTGGTTTGATGGTTCTCAATTCTTGCTGTAAGAGTTGCTTCTAGTGAGTGGAATGATAAAACCAATTGAGGAAGGCTAAGAGATTTCTGTCATTTTCCTTTCAATGTTTCGACCGAGTCTAAATATTCTGGTGAGGTTGTCAATAAATCTTTTGGTTGGAATTTCGGTAGCTATTAAGTACTTATTAGTTAAGTACCATAATAATCATCGCAATTGATTAGGGAAGTCTTCTTCCTTCAAGATTAAAGGGTGTATGAATGGATAGTTAGAATTTAATCCAAAAGATAAAGAATTGAACCTCCATAAAGTCTGAATAGATCTGTGTGGCATTGTCACATGAGGTCTTCCAGATTTTCAGTGAGGCTGTCATTTTAGATTTGTTCAACAATCTCTTGGGGGTATTGCCAGCTTGGCCAATCTTGTATTCTTTCAACTTTTCATTGTGATGAAGAGTATGGAAAGCATGCCTCATGATGTACATGTTGATTTTTGCTGTGCTTTTGGTCTTGACAAAAAGTCAACAAGCACGTTCTTCTTTTCCAGCAATGTGTTTGGTTTTAAAGGAATATTTTGAAAACTATTTAGCTCATCGAAGCAATTGAGAATGTGGAATCTGCTTTTATTTGAATTTGGTCATCCTGGGAAAAATGCCATGTCTAATTCCACCATGAAGTGATGGTCGATGAGATGGAATTCAAACTTTTTTATTCTATTTTTCACCACTAAGATTTTTTTTGAAAGTGAAATGATAATGTATTTTAGCTTGGGAAAATTTTCCACTCTTGTAGACACATAGTTGTCTCTTACCATCAATTTCTTCGAATATGATGGCTGCCTAGTATTCATCACTAGCATCAGTCTGGATAATTCTCTTCTCTATTGATAGAATTTGTAAAAAAGGAAGAGTTTGCACGATCTCCTTAAGTTCAGCGACTGCTTTAGTTTGAGATTTTCCCCAAGATGGAGGATTCTTCTTCAATGTTGACTGTAATGGAATCAGCAGTTTTGCAATGTTAGGAACAAAATCTCTGATATAATTAATTATTCCAAGAAATTGCTGAACTTGTTTTGTTGTAAAATTCTCCTCATGAAACTTTAACAATTTCTAAGCAATATGCGGCCTTGGATAGTATGTTCCTTTGTTAAGGTGTATACCAAAAAATTCAATTTATGTCTGAGCCATCTTTCTTTGAGAAATCATAATCCCATGTTACTTTACAATGTCTGCAAACTGCCTAAGAAGTTGGCAATGAGATTCCTCGTCAGGGCTGTAGAGTAGAATGTCATCAATGTATATAGCTACACTTGACAAAATTGGTTGAAAAATTCGACACATGGCTTTTTGGAACAAGGATGGAGCTACCTTTAATCCAAAAGGAAGAACTTTCCATTGAAAATATTGGTTCAGAATATAGAACCTTGTTTTGGGTTTGTCTTCAAGAAGAATTCTCAATTGCCAAAATCAGACATTGAGATCAAATTTGGAGTAAATATGAACTTTTGACAATTCGGTAAAAAGGGAAATTTTGGAAGGTAAATGGAATTTGTCATTTTGGAGAAAAATGTTAAGAGGCTGATAGTTAATTACCAATCGCATCTTTCCTCTATTTTGCTCAGAACGCTTATTGACATAAAAGGTTTCACAAGCCCATTAAGAGTTTGAAATCTCAATAAGGCTTTGTTGCAACAGTTTCGAGCATTCCTTCTGAGTTGAGACTAGGTGCTTTGGCTTCATTACCATATGACTCGCCTTAGTTGGATTAATGTCCTCATTTTTTTAAGGGAAGACGAACAAAGAATTTTGGATTTTTCCATAAATGATAAGAACATTTTTGAGAGAATTCCGAATGGGATTCGGAATAGGATTCTAACAACTTATGCATAATCAGATCTAATAGATTCATTTGGATGAAAAAAAAGTCTTTGAATATTGATGAACTTAGAGAATTGGTCCTTATACTTAAGACATTTTCTAGGAATGATACGAAGCTGAGAAATCTGAGTCATGATAACCCAACCAATGATCAAATCTTTGTTTGGAAGATTAGATCCGAAGATTTTTGTTGTTATAGAACACTGGGGAAAAAAACTGGACAGTTACTGGGGTAATTTCTACATTAGTAGAAAAAGTATCCCCTGAGGCAGAATTGAAATATCGAACGCAGGAAGTCCAATATTCTAGGAAGAACTTTAGTATCTAAGATTGAAAAACTTGCACCAGTATCTATGGGAGCAATAATAGTAATGGATTTGGCAAACTTTGAGGTGAAGATTTTCATGGGAAAATGGGGACAATGGATTTAGCTTGAAAATATGTCAGGGTCTTGTTTGGATGAATTGAGGGATATGTGAAAGAGATCTTCAGAATTTGAATTTGAATAAGTTTCACTGGGAGTTTGATAACAATGAATGACATAAAAGAGTTTGTTCAAATGGTTCTTCATCCATAGAGAATAGAGATTCAACATCATCATTTTTGAGTGAAATACTTGTCTTAATCTTTATGTGATTTACCAGATGATTTTGACATTTTATTGCCTAGGGGCAATTTTTGGCGAAGTTACCCCTTTGGTTGTAGATGAAGTATCGAGTTGATTTCCTGTAGCCTAAACAATCTTTTCTTTCGTGTAGGAATCATCATTTCTTCTTTCTTCAAAAGTGCTTAGAGTCATGTATGAATTTCTTTATCCAGAATTTCTTAAAGTGCTTTTTTTTTTTTTTTTTTCCCAGAAGACATTTCACAAGAACCATCACAATCTTTCTTGGAGCATTTGATCTTTAGCTCATGGTGAGAACATATGGCAAGAACATGCTCTATCAAGTTCTTTGTTGTCCGTGAGATAAGTTTTAACCATTTGACGCTTTAAACACAAATCATCAAGGCACAAATGGATCTCTTGTTGTATTTCTCCCAAAGGAATATCCATAATTCTTCTTTGTTTGCTGAGAAAAAATTTCTCAACTTGCTAGGATAACTCTTTAGAGATAGAAGTAAAAAATATTTGCTTTAGGTTTGGATCAGCTCTGATACCATAGAAAAACTTAAGCATTTCTCGATAATGTTTATCGAGATACTTTTTCTAGAGAGAGCATCATTTTCTTTCAAAGAATTCTCTCCTTTTGAGCTCATGAAAGTCAAAGGGTTTTCCAATGAAAAAATGGTATAGGAAGGTAATGGCATGGCTAAAGTTTGGTGAAAGTAGAAATTGAACCTAGTATTGTTCTATCACTGATTGCCACCAATATTTGAGGCTTCTTGTAAACCTTGTAACAAAACCAAAAAGGACATCATATTTATCCTGATTGGTAAGAGCTTGGGCATTTAACCAAGTATAGAGTTCTTCAAATCTTTATGGCCATTTGGAATAAGGAATATCATCAACAGTGAAAAACTGTTTGGAAGAAGTAGTCATATGCTGAGAGGGATTGTTTGGTTGAACAATCTCTAGGTTCAAAAGGGTTGGATTCCATATCTTAGTCCGGAGGGTTGACCATAAATATTGATGAAGTTACTAGTGCAATAGGAAATAAATCGATGGCAGGGATTGAGAAGGAGGGAGAAAATAAGAAGGATATCGAGTCTGACTCAATATCCAAGTTGTCTGGAAAAAACTAGTTTTGATGGAAATAAGATATGGTCTTTCAAAGTGACAAGATCAAGTTGTTCCTCTTGATTGCCCAATTCTCCCAGGAATGATTCCAACGAATTCGATAACATCATTTGGTTTGGCTTTTCTTTTATAACAAGTGAGGATTTTTCAGACATCTTCTCTTTTCCCTTTTCTTTCCTTATTTGATCTAGTTCCTTAAGGCAATTTCGCATCTCTACCACATCTGTCTTATTTTGTTTGATGGGGGCTTTTGTGAGAGTAGCAAAGATAGACGTATTTTGAGATGGTGGAGGAGGTGAATGTTCTGTCCGCAATGTAGTCGGAAATGGGTTGAAATGATCGAACCTTCATTCTTCAAGGAGTTTGATTTGCCTTTTGAGCTTTTCTACTTCTGCCTTAAGGCTTTCAAGATGATGATATCCCAGATGTTGTCCGAATTCCAAGGCATGAAGTCTCTTTTGGAAGTCCGAAAGCATCTTCTTGGTGGTTTCATCATATCTTCGAAAATCTCGTTGCACATCCATAATTTTGGAATCAATAGTTTTGAACGCATTGTTATGTACCAAAAGAGTCTTTATTGCCAATTTAGGACTGCTTCAGCAACATGAATCCTTCTTTTGTCTTCCATGTTTGTCCACATCAATGGGGCAAGTATTTTGGGAACATGGTGATATCTGCCTTGTGGATCGATGAATTCTTCTAGAGTAGGGAACGAAAGTTTCGAACTTTCTCGAACAAGAGAAGGAAAATCTATCTCTTGAAACATGGTGATGGAAGAACTAGATGTTGTTTCCTTGGGAGCCTCAAGTGGGTAGAAATGCTTTTTTGCCCATTTTAGGATTGACTTATAAAACGGGAAAATAACTAGTTTTTTTTAGAGGAGGATGTGATGGTGGTGGAGTTGGTGAAATGGAGGGTAAAGTAGTGAACTCTAGTAGTGGAGTTAGAGCATAAGAAATCATAAATTGGAATTTATCATACTCACTAAGAGTATCAACAGATGAGTCTTTTTTCAAGTACCTTTGGTAGATAGTATCCTTTGACTTTCCGTGCTTCCGTTGGGGTCTTGCATTTGGGTCTATTTCATCGGGAGAATTTGTACAATAGGAATATTGACAAAAAGGATCCCATAAGCAATGACCATATCGGTCCTTATAGTAATGGATAGGGTTTCCATTACTCTGGAAATATCGAATAAGCTTTTTGGATTTGGCTTGAAATTGACTTAGGAACACATGGTTCAATCATGAAAGGAGTCTAGAAAATAGAATGACTTTCTTCCTTTCCTTACCAAATTTGATGGAAACAATGTCATCCTTTTTTCTAACGAATTTGGAGTCTAAAGACTAGAAAGACTTGTTATTTTGATGTAGTTTTTTTTTATAGTTGGTAATCCATGTCTCTAGGAGGAGCTTGGCTAGCTTTTCTTTTGGGATTTACCTAGGAACATGAATGCAGGATGCTTGATCATTCTGCATAGAGATGAATAAAGCATCTTCATTTCCATTGTGAAAATTCAAGTCAAGACCATGGTTTTGCACTTGATAAACCATTTGGTATCGCAGTGTTGTTGCAATAGAGTTAGCAGTTTGAGGAGCTCCAGTGAGTTGGACTTGGACTTTTAGAAAGGAAAGTAGCTAGGGGTTTGAAAAAGCGATTTTGAAGTTTGGATATAAGATTACAAAGACGGTTTCAGTATTCAAAGTGGTTTGGACAATACCAATACAAGCATGCTAGTATTTTAGGAACCGAGTATCTAATAACGCTATTCTTGCCACGACTAGCAAGCCCTTGTGACCATGAAAAGTAAGAGCAAGACGAATAGCTCCATAATGGACATTAGAATATTCCTATTGAGTCCATTGCCTGGGAAACTCTAGAGGGATTTGAAGAGTAACAACATGCTCATTTTCAATAGTAGGAATGGGATGTTGACTGAACTTGGAGGACTGGACGTACTCTTTTACTTTCTTTGGAGTTTGGAGGATGAGTTGACGGATGGCGTGGATAGGGGAAAATGACGAGGTGGGTTTAGCAAAAGCGAAATAGAGGTTTATAAGGAGAAGTTGAGTTTTAGAGATTTTGATTTCATCGCTAAGAGAGACTTTATAAAGATAGTCAATCTTAGAAGCATTTGACACATGAAAATCTGAAAGGGCTGAGAAAGATGGAGATGCGGTGAGATAAACCGGTGCTTCTAGTATTTCGGGCTCTATCATGGTGTGAAGAAATCTTCTTAGCACTAGATTCATCTACCGAGTGCATGGAACGAATCTGGTTAGAAAGGAAACTAGGCTCTGATACCATGATCAAAAACTCCAAATTAGTATACTGTTCACAAATTTATCATTTATTAACTTCCATAAAATTTTATCGTTGAATTTGCTAATATAGATGATGTTATGATGATATGTGGCAAATCCACGTGAAAATCTATAAGATAACGGTCCACTTGTGAAAAATGTAACGGTACTACTGTGATAAATTTGATGGTATATCTATGACAAATTTGTGATTTTTTGTTATATTTACCCTATGAATTTCCACATGAACTTGCCACATCACTATACTACGTCACCATGTGCCATCTAGATTCATAAATTTAACATTTATATTTGATAAAAGTGAATGGAATATAAATTTATCACAAATATATAATATGACGTAAATTTATCATAAACATATTAGTTTAGGGTTTTTGATGATCAAAAAATTAATTTTGGATAAACTTATTATAGGTATATTAATTTAGGATTTTTATAGTAGTCAAAAAATTAATTTAGGCTAAATTTATCATACACACACACACACATTAGTTTAAGGTTTTTCATACTATTAACTTTGTTTAATTTTTTATTTTTTGAAAAATGAAAGATTTCTCTAGAGACTTTACGAAAGAACGTTCCATGGAACGGGAGCCGACGAACACAACGGGGAGGGAAAACGAAGAAACCTAAAATAACTGCCGCCAAAGCAACGCTCTGAAAACTGGGGAAGTCCCAAGCGAAGCGTCTCCTACTCCTGCCAGGTATGAGGTTTCTTCTCCGAACCCAACTCGGTCGGGACTCGTAATCCAGGAAGAGAGCGAAGCCGGGGGGGCATCGAATCGACATGGCTCTGTGGATGGAGAAGGGGTCGCAGCCCCAGACCGAGAGCGAGGTCGCCGACCTCGACGCCATCGCCGCTCTCAAAGAATCCGCCGCTCTCGAGCTGAAGGTAAATTTCTCGATGCGTGCGGCGGTTGCACTTCTCAAGTTCGTGTTTTGTTTCGCACCCATCACTCGACTCCGACGCCTTTCGCGTCGACGGATGCTTTTGTTGAAGTGGGACTGATTGGGGCGCGAACGGTGTAGTGGCAGTCGTAAATTCGAGCGAAAGTTCAAAACTTGGCTGGCTTTTCTCCTTCTTTTTTTCCTAATATTGGCCTGCTTGTGGGGTAGGAGACTGTACACTGTGGCAACTTAAATTGCCCTTCTCAAGTTCGTGTCTTGTTTCGCACCCATTGCTCGACTCGGACGCCTTTCGCGGTTGGCGGATGTTTTTGTTGAAGTGGGATTGATTGGATTGCGAATGGTGTAATCCAAATTGTCAATTTGAACGAAAGTTCGAACCTTGGCTGGCTTTTCTCTTTTCTAATGTTGGCCTGCTTGTGGGGTAGGAGACTGTACGCTGTGGCAACTTAAATTGCTTTGTCAGTTGGTGACCGTGTGAATTTCTTTTACGTTGAGTTAAATTGTCTGTGGTGTTGCCACCTTGTTGATCGGAATACTAGTTGTGTTTGTGGATATGACATGCTATAATCAACCGATGGTATTGGTTGAGCTAGGGTTAGGAACAGGAACAGGAACTGTTACTGCATTCCTTATTGGGTCATCACTACAGGAACGTTGTGCTATGTCAGCGTGCCTATTCGATTTTAAGGACTGGGTTCATGATATTGATGTAGAGTGACTTCTCTATCCATGTATGTTTTACCATCAAGATACAGGAGTTTAAGACATAAGTGTGCTTTTTAGGGGGTGAGTTTATTGAGGAAATGGTTGACAGGAACTAATTTGCTAATGGGCTAGTGGCACCTTGGGACTGCCAAAACATTGTCATTAGATTGATACCTTCATCCATAGTTCAGACACTGTTGCTATTACCACATTTGAAAAGCAGTTTCTTCATGTCTGTTCCACTTGTCCATTTGCTTTGCAGGAGAAAGGTAATGAGTATGTCAAGTTGGGGAAGAAACACTATTCGGATGCTATTGATTGTTACACGAGGGCCATTGATCAGAAAGCTCTGAGCGACTCTGAGAATTCAGTTCTTTTTGCAAATCGTGCACATGTCAATCTGCTTCTTGGAAATTATAGGCGTGCTTTAACAGATGCCGAGGAGGCAATTAATCTGTGCCCAACAAATGTTAAGGTAAGTCATTTGCAGTTATAGTCCAGTAATGTTTACTTTGTGGATCTTAAGACATGATGTGCACGCTGTAGGCTTTTTATCGGGCTGCCAAAGCATCTCTGTCACTTAATCTGTTGAATGAAGCCAAACTGTACTGTAAAAATGGACTCAAGAAGGATCCGAGTAATGAAGAACTAAAAAAACTTGCAAGGAAAGTTGAGTCCAACATAATGGAGCGCCAAAGCCATGAAGCCAAAGTTTCCAACGCGGTGGCAGTAGCTAAGGTAGGCAATTCAAATGTCTTCATCTCTACTTGTTCCAGGAAAATCTTCATTTTTCTACTGAGCGTTTTACTTTATGTCTTTAACCTCTATGCCTTGGTCTTGGAGAAATTCTTAGGGACTTGTTTCTGCAATTGAGGCACGCAAATTAAAGATGGGGAAGGCAATGTATCGAGAGCTTACTGGCCTGAAAAAGCCTGTGCTAGATAAAGATAACATTCTTCACTGGCCAGTTCTCCTTTTGTATGCAGAGGTCATGTCCAGTGACTTCATCGAGGACTTCTGTGAGACTGACATGTTCTCAGCTCATCTTGACTTAATATCCTTAAATTTTACATGCTTTTTAACGTGAAAGTTTGTTAACTTGATTTGTCATCATGTGGCAAAGTCTATATTCATGATCAGTTGCGTGTTTGAGATAACTGCATTTTATTTCCATCACATGATTTCTCATTTGGATTCTGATGCTAACACGGGCAACCACCTCTGAACTTCCTGCATCTGTTCTTTTGGTCTTCTGGACCATTTTTGGCAATGCATCCACAAAGAGATTTTTCACATAGGATAATGAGTTAGGATTCCTCCATTTACTCTTGATCATGGTACAGTACTATCTAAAACACATAAGCACTTGATAAGAATCTGTTATGTGATGGAGAAAAGACTTTGCAGAATGCTCAGTCATAGTACAGTTGTGATTTTACTTTGGGATAGCACTTTAAATGGAGTAGACAATGGTGTACTGTTACACTAGATTCTTAGAAATAGCAATTTAAAATGGTCAGTAGTTGATACGGGCATCAAATGCCTAAGGGTATTATTGATCCCATAAACCTTTTGGATATAAGCTCCCAGTGTCTTGAGATCAGGCACCTTTCCTAGCTGAACTTGTCATGAAGCCTAGTCAGATCAGGAACCTCTTTAGTGCCCTTCATATTATTTTCTTCTGAGTCAGTGTCCTTGTGATTAATTGGTCTTTGGTGATAACTGATCATGGAAGAGGGTAAAGAAAGATGGAAAAGAGAAGGTTGCTCTCAGCCCTTTTACATTATAAAAAGTACTTGACCTTCTTACCAAGAATTCCATTGAATTTAAAGAGAAAACAGGAGAATTTATCATGGATTGGACAGCAGTCTGAATCAATTCACATCTGTGATAAATTTCTTAGCTGTGACTGATCTATAACCAGTTCTTAATGTACAATTAACATAATATGGTTGCAACATGGGAGATTTTAGTGTTGCAACTGTCCTCCTACAATCAGAGGTTCTATTTCCCCTTGTCACCCCTATTTGCCAATTAGAATTTTGGGATGTGAGCACTTCCTTCATTGAATGTTTCCTTAACATTTGAACATCTTCTCAGAGGATTCTCCTCCATTGCCATGGGATACAGAAAATAAGTACACCCGTGATGCTATTGAGTTGTACTATGAGGTGAGCTGCTAGAGATTTTATGGTTAAGGTTGATACTTGTTTATCTTGTGTCTCTCGTAAGTAATCTTGCCATCTAGGTATATGCTTTTTTCATTGTTTACGTAGATTGATTCTCTACATCTCTGATACTTTATGTTGGTCGTGTTATTGGTGGATTACTTCTGAGCACATTGCAAGTTTCCATTTTTGGAGGTTTGATCCTAGGTAGATGATGGGAGACAGCAAAATTTCCACTAAACTGTATCTTCACACTTGGGCAGAAGTATTGGCAATAGTATACTGCAGACATATTGGAGGAGATTCTTCCTTTTGTATCTTTTCCTTGAGAAACGACGTGCTGCCTTTAACTTTATTTCGGAAGTTCAATACAAGAGACTGACTTTGGTCTGCAGGCTAGTTCTGGAACTTGTTTGTCAACTGCAAAACTCCTCCAATATTTTTTAGAAGGTACTGCGGGTGCTAATGTGGAACTTCCACATGAAGATGAAAACGCTGCAGGCAGTTCTTCTAGCAAAACCATCTCGGCTGGTAGAGCTTCTCTTTGCTGAAACTTTCCTGTAGTGGTGCTCTTATTTTTCCTATTAGATTAGTTTGCTTTGTATCACTTGAATTGAACTTGTCTCTTACTATTGGACTTTAAGAGTCTTTTAATTTCCCTATGGAAATATTTGGTACAAAATAACAAAACAACCTCCAATGAGATTTTCAGATGCTTGGCTAGCATGAAAGGTTTTCATCAAATAATAATTTGAGGGTTTTCGTCTAAACATCTAGAAGGCCAGGGTCAACTGATTGTGTGGGTCTTTCCATTGGTTATGCTGTTTATGAACATTGATCATCAATAGTTTAGGATGACTTGTGAAGATGAAGCCATATTTATCATATTGGACTTTGTTTGCTGATGGTTGAAAGTGGTTGCATCTCATTATTTTCATGCTTGTTGATTCATTGAAGAAGGAAGCTTGTATAGTCAGATTAACTGAACTTGTTTGGGTCATTTACTCTCACTATTGAAGTTATATTTTCTCCTGAACCTTTATGGAGTTAATGGTAATAGTCTGTTAGCAGAAGTGTATCATCTGATAATCTGATCTCGGTGGCTATGCTCATGTTTGAAGTGATCTTTTCTCATGATTTGTTGAGTGTTATTTAGGAATGTAGTCTCAAGTTCATCTTTCTTTATGGAAAGGCAACTTTAGATAGTCCATCCTTTTCTCTCATGTTCCTTGTGTGGAGAAAATTTCAGTTGAAAGAAGTAGAGCAAGTTTATACATTTTATGCAATGCTCAATTCCCATCTGATCTCTGGGCATATTTTCAGGTGATGACTTTGCCAGTAAGTGGATCAGAGTTAACGAGAAGAGAACACTCCATGATGTTTTGAGAGAGTCTAGATTCATTATTCCGGGAATTCCAGGTGCGTTTGGATGACTTGTTGTTTCAGAGAGTGAAATGGACTTTAGTTTTCTGACAGAAACGGGATAAAATATGAAAAGAATCTAGATTACATAAAATGACTTGCGATGTTTGTAATATTTCTACCATCATCTGTACTTCACCTTACCTAATGTGAAATCTTTCATTTGATTACATCTTGTTATTGCTTCCTGATTAAATGTGGTGGCGACTATGCAGTGTTCTTTGTTGTTTCCAGAAGGTCCAGCTTCTATCAAGTGTTCAAATCTGGAAAGTGGAGTCCACAATGATGTTAGGTGACCATGCTTGTTGTCTCTTCAATGGAAACGTTCTTTCCTCTTTTTTTTTTTTTTTTCAATTTACGGAAATGAGTGTGAGCACCGCCATTTCTCATTTAATTTATTCATAGAGGAGAGGAACATTTTTAATCTACTAGCCGGAGCAACATAGATCACATCAATGTTTCTAGTGTTCCCTATAATTTGCATCATGTAAACTATGGATGACCTTTTACGTTACTACCAACTTCCCAAAGAGTGAATAATTTCTTTGGAAATGTGTGAAGGATAAAAAATTTAGGCGACAATGGCAAATCGTCGGCTCTTGTACATCTATGCATCGAATTGAGCCAGGCACAAACAATATCACAAGATCGAGTCTATCTATATTGCCACTTTCTGTTCTCTAGCCATTGCTTCTCTTACTACTTTGTCCGTGTGGAATGGCTGTACATACTCAAAATCAGCGCCTGCAAAGTCAAGAGATTGCATCCCAAAAGTATGGAGGGCCTTATATTTTGGACATAAAATGGGGGCCGCTTATGCAATCCTTGGTCCTTGCTGTATCATTGGAAGCGAGTGTGTTATTGGTGATTCAACAATCGATGACTTAGGATGTTGGGTGCGTTTGGGAAGACTTTTAGGGAAAGTCTTTAGGAAAATACAAATACCTTTGAGTTAAAATGTGTTTTTTAAAATGCAACTGGGTTTGGTAAATTGTACTTTGAAATCCCTTTGTGAAGTATTTTGAACAAAATGGTGTTTGAGAATTATATTTGCAAAGCATCTTTGTTGTAAAAAAAATTATCAAAAGAAAAATTTTTAAAAATTGACCGGCAAGGGCAGCAGCCGCTGGCAACCTCCGACGACCTTTGGCAACCCCGGATCTGGGGCGGTGAGGCCCGGTGATCCTGGATTTGGGTTGTGGCGATGTCGCGTGACCTCTAGCGACCTCCGGCGACCTCGGATTTGGGGACGGTGAGGTCGCGCGGCATCGCCTTGACCTTCGACGACCTAGATTCGGGGCATCAAGGTTGCAGGAGGACCTCGTCGCCTTAGATCTGGGTCGCAGCAGGGTCGCGCGACCCAGATCGGGGGCGGCGAGGTCCTCCTGCAACCCTACCGCTCCAAATTTGGGTCCCGGCGACCCAAACCTTGCCGCGACCCACCCCCCAGCGTCGGTCGTGCCATCCCTGACGACGGTCATCTGGGTGACGGTTGCCGGCAACTGCCTGCTCTTCGCCGGCGATCGGTCGCGGAAGAAGATGATGAATAGGAAGGGCGAAACCGAACAAATGAAAAATCAATTGAGGATAATTTGAGAAGAAAAAAAAAATTTAATCCCTCAAGCTCAGCATTTTCAGTAAACTGAAAGTTCAAGGCATCTCTCAACCTACCTTGGGCTTTCAGCCTTGTGAAGCTGGCATTTGGGAAATGCAAACCCAAAAATGAATACCAAACAGACTAGCATTTGCTAAGAATTTTTAGGCCTCCAAAGGGCTTTGGGAAGTAGTTCCCAAACGGAGCCAATATACGTTAGAAGCATCTTCACATCATAAATTCTCCATTAGAAGGTAGGAACCAGTGTGATCTCTATCCCTCAACAGTAGGCAGCCTAGGCAAATTTTCAAAGGCATTCTGGAGAGAGTACAGAATGCGAAATATACCAAGCTCTTGTACTCGTGGACAAGATGCTCAGCATGGAGGAAAGGCTATTAGACAAATAGCAGATATATATCGGCAAAATTGCACGCAATGCCCAGGACAGGTTCCCAGTCCATCAAATGTGAACAATCAGTGTTTATAACGATGAAGTTGGACCTAAGATGTCATCTCCTACCATCAGATATATGAATACCACGCTCTCCTCCAGTTCTCCTACCATCAAATACATTAAAATAAGTTTGCCTTAGCGCATCCACGGCACATTAGCTCTATTTTAACTTTGCTCTGAGCTCACAAGGAGATGTCCTTCCCAAAAAGTCCTGCAATTCCTTTCCCGGGATCACTTTGCTTCACAATCGACTCCCCAACTAGTACCTGCAAAAGTAATTCTAAAGTCCATCAAATCACCTGCAACTAATCTGAATACATCTATAGGTTAACATGCTCCCCAGTGATGGAGTTAATCTCATCATCCTCCCTTCAATAAAATGCAAGCAGGTTTAACTCTTAATACCATCAGATTGATCTTGATCCATCAAAAGTACAACCCAAATAAGATGGTAGACCAAATGGAAAAAAAGAAAAGAAATTATCACTTGGGATTGGGGCTACAAATGATAATGACTTGCCCATGAAAAGTTCTTCCTGCTTAAACAGCAAAACACATATTTTGAGTGGGAATGAAGAAAATGCAAAGCAGATACAGTGCTTACCGCCTTCACACCGGCTTCTTGTACATAGGCAATGTCATCAGGAGTAAACAGTCCAGATTCCCCAACAACCTTAAGTTTCATAATTATTGAAAAAGAAAATAGTTAGAGAGGTTTAAGATCAGGCAAGCAGCCATTATGACAAATAATACTTCCACCAATACAGAAGGAGACCAGAGGGGATCTACTCTTTCTGCTTTGTTAGCATGAAAGAAAGATTAGTAGGGGCTGCCTTACAATTATATCCTTCTGACGGATTAATTGGCCACGTTCTCCAAGAAGAAGCTTCTTTGTGTTGCTAATATCCACCTCAAATGTTTCTGCAAACAAAGAGGTTAAATCAGTCATAATGACTAAAACGTGCAGGTGGTCTCATTGAATTCTACAACCTTCCAATATGATCTCATCAAATTTAACAGTATCCATCCCTGGAGTAATGTCTAAATCCTGATTCACTTCTCATGGTGAATATAAATCGCATTCAAGAGGCGATATAATATTGCAGCTGAAGGACATTGCTCTCTGTCCATTCAACAGTGTGATCACGTCCTTTCTTCTTTCTCCTTGCTAGAATCAATTACTTTGTACTTTTCATTTTTTGTGGCACTGGCTGTCCTCAAAATTCCAAGCTTATTCATTGGTTTTACCATCAATGATTTAATTGAAAATAATAAATGGAAACTAACTAGTGCAAAATTGTTCTACCTTGATACTCGCATCATGTAAAATTGACTAACTAGTTAAAAAGCTAAGTCATCAAATATAAGAAAAGCCTACCCAGATTGCGGTTGTTGATGCCAATAAGCTCAACTCCCTCTATTCCAAGGACGCGATCCATTTCCCGCTCATCATGCACCTGGAAATAAATGCAATTCTCATCAGAAAATTAGTTTAACCACACCAGAGTCGAACTGAACCACCTGAATTAAAGGTCCAAGGGCGATGATCACACTAATGCCTGTGTTACAAGGTATGGGACATAGATCACAAAGGACTAATAAAAAAGAATATCACAGAAGTTCCAATCACAATTAAAAGAGATGACTATAACAAGGCATAGGCCTTCTGGCTACATTATACATCACAGATTTTCCTAAAAGCTTCGCAAACTTTTGAAGGATTTGGTACAAGAAGAAGTAGAAATCTAATTTATGAATGACATTATGAATTTTCCTAAGCTAACTTGCAACCAGAAGAGCAGGACTAGTTTCAAATGACATAAGCCAACTCTGAACCAGAAGAGCAAAACCAGCTCGAAATGAGATAAAGCCAACTCTCAACCAGGACAGCAAAGCAAGCTTGAAACGAGAAAAATTACAAGTAGTGAAAGGTATACAAGAAAGAGAGATATTCAAACCTCAACAAGAGCAGCCAAGCCAAGCATCTTACAAATCTTAATCATGTATCTGATGTCAAGGTCAGGCAGCACAGCTGCAATCAAAAGAATGGCATCTGCACCTTTTACTCGAGCATAGTAAATCTGCCATGCATCTACTATAAACTCTTTGCACAGGAGAGGGCACTGCATAGATTTCATTTCGTTAAGAGGATAAGCAAAAATGAACTTCATACTGATGTATCCATTCAAGAAGATAGCTTATCTCCAGGGACAAACCTTTACTCCTGCTCTCCTTATTGCTTCTAAATTATCAAAGCTCCCCTGCATTGGCCAAATTAAAATGAATGGGCATATATCAGCCACTGCCGTCATATTGCTAATACTTATGAACATTAAAATGCTACATCCAAAGATGTTCACCAACATGTTTACCTTAAAATATTTCTCATCAGTCAAAACACTTAGACATGCTGCCCCTCCTTTTTCATAAGCCTGAGCGATTTCAACCTGGAAAGAAACATTCACCAAAAATAAATTGTTTCAAGAGATACTAACAGTCCCTACTATTCATCAAACTTCAGAGCTAGATTGCCGCCACAGCTTACAAGACACCATCAATGTCAACAACAATCAAGTCCTTTCCCATTAAGTGGGATTGGTTGCAATGATTCTTCTCCAATCAAGGTATGTCTGAGCCAAATTCTCTGTTGCACAGCTGAAGTCAAGTATTCTGGGGAAAATTCTCATGAAAACAATGGTTGAACCTATATTGTCCTAGCTATGAATAGTGGATACAAACCAAGGCTGCCCAAAGCCTAAATAGGTGATAGATATCTGTAACTGGAACCATGACATTATCTTATAAAGAAATGAGGACATATCCATTGTCACCTAGCATGCATTGTTACATTGGTATGATTTCAAGTAGGGTTACTTACAATACCATAAATAGGATAGGGATGTCGTTCATACAACAGAATATACAACTTACAGGATCAAAATCTTCCCTCAGTATTCCTCTACTTGGAGAAGCCTTTTTAACTTCAGCAATCAAACCTGGAAGTCCTGTTCGCTCATGAGCAGCTTTAAGAGCTCCAACAAAATCTTTAGTCTCAGAAGCATTTTGAAGGGCTTTCCTAAGCACCACCAGATCTTGCTTTTCCTTCAACTGAAATTAAAAGCATAAGAAACAACCAATCACAATGAGTCACAAATATTGCCTGCTTGATATACAACAAGAAAATTTATAGTGACTTACCCGGAAGACTTCCTTTTCCTTATGCCATATGATCTCCTCCAGAATATTTCGAGGAGTGTTGCCTTCATTTTGCAATCGAAACTCAAAGGGCCCAACATAGTGCAAGGGAGGTCCAGTTGGTGGCCTTCTTCTAATCCTGATCCCTTGGCTAGCAGCTACTTCATCTTGGTACATCCCTAATTCCCAGTCCTTGGCATTAAGAGAATTTTCTTGTGATTCATTAGCAGATACAACTGTAGCAGATATATCACTGGTCTCTGACTGCATAGAAAAACAGTATATGCCTTGGCTGATGAATGTTACCACAGAAGTTAATAAGATCAATGATTTGGGAAAGATGATATGCAAATGACATAAAACTGAAGCACGAGTTCAGTGAAGATCTTCAATCTTTGTCACTTCTATATTGAACACAAGCCAGCAAATGAGATACATGGTAAATATAGTACTTTTAATAAACAGCTGATGATCATGAAGCTGAGGAAAAGATTGTTGCCTTTAAATGAAGTATGTTGGGCTTGCTATTTAAGTCGAATGGTTGTAATTTTTCTCATAGCAATTCATTACTGAATCAAGTGCTTGATATGTATCATTGTACAGACATGAATGAGATTTTGTAATGTCAATTCACCAAGACAAGATAATGGAACACAAATTCTCTACCAACAGCAATTTTTTTTCCCAAACCATGCTCACATTGGCTCTCCCTAAATTTGAGAAATTGAGAGGAAAAGTTCTTGTTTCTAAAAGTCATTAAGCAGGTAAAGCCAAGTTGAAGATAATGGAAGAGAATGGCGACCTGTTGAGCTCGAATACAGCTGACAGAGAGCTTTCTTTCCTTGGCATGAAGGTCCATTGCAGCAATTGGAAGTAATCTACAGATCGATGACTTTGCGGGCCTGTGCATGAGGGAAGGTACACCATGAAATGGAACCCTAGCCGTTGCTCGAAAAGAAACTAACCCCTCCATCTCCTTCTTGATTTGGCTTTCTACCTTTACTTTCCAATGACTTTATTGTTTGATTTTGGGCCTCAGCAAAACTAACTTCTGCCATACAGAAATGAAGAGAAAATAGAAAATTTCATTCTATCTATACAACCATATAGCAGAAAGGACTTAAATTATAGTACAATATTGTACTTCTGGCACAACATTATTTTCTTTCCATGCATAGGTTTAATGTATGACATGTAAATTCAGTTCATACCCGAGTACACATGCAACTAAAAAAGTTTTCACAGGTTTAGTATGAGATCACACAGTATTAGACTGAGCTGCAACCTGCTGGATGCTATTCAATATGAACTAAGTAGTATAGATTGGCACCATAAAAGTTATGACAATAGGGTAATTTATGAGTTACATGATAAAAAAGCTTCTAGTGAATGCAAGGTTCGTACCCACTTAGAAGGTTCTCTGTGGTGGCAAATGGGTAGGTCCTATAAGCATGTGACTGAAATAACCCATTTTACTCACATCTACATATTATCAAGCAAAAACAACCTGCAGACCCCTATCAAAACCAACCCCATCCAACCCAAAGCCACCCGATTCGCTCACATTTTGAGCATTTGAGCATATCAACACGCCAACCTCTTATGCTATTGCACTGTCTTACAGATTATGAGTGTAGAAATTATATTTTGGAAACCACCTTTCCATTGGAACTTGAACCAAACATTCGGCATGCACACTCAATTTTCTTGCATTCACAGCACGTTCTTTTACTTTGGAAAAACATTCACAGCACACATCAACAAACACATCTCCACATTCCCAGGTACGTTACTTAAAAGTCACCCTTTAATCCAATGAGCAACTACCGCACCATCAACTGACATTAAATTCACTCAAGCTCACTCAATCAATCATCAACCAGCATCGGTCACGGAATACTAATTTGACTGCTAAATGCACTTTAGATTCAAAAGAGCCATTTCCACCACCACTTTTGTGCTACTGGTAGCTAAACTGCAATCACCAGCCATTTTTACCATTAAAGTTTTGACCTTTAACCATGCCCAGGAGATTCCAATCAACACACGCAGAGGATAAGCTCGCGTACGTCAATCAGAACCTCTGCCTCTTCTTTCAAGAAACCCAAAAGAGACAACAAAAAGAAAACCCAATTGGAATGAAAACTTTTTAAGAACCAAAGAACCATAGACTCACCCTTAAGACAACTGCAGATTCTGCAAATTCAAGCAAGAATTGCCAAGTCTCAACGTTTGACGCAATTCTTCACGAGACGAGCAGGCGCTCTTCAATGCGGGAGATGGGTGTTCTCCGGCGACGGCGGGGGAGTTTCGGATGGGATGCTGCGACAAGTGGAGGGAGGGAAGAGAGCTGCAGAGATTATTACAAGAAGTTGTCTCTTTGTAGCTCTCATTCCATGTCATAAACAGGCATGCATCTTCAATTGGGAAAAATTACAGGGCAGGAAAATGATGAGGAATTAGCAAAATGGGAAGAGAGAATCCTCCCCCCCTAAAAAAAAAAAAACTCTTCAAATTTACCATATACGTGCTAATTTAATTTTAAACCTTTCAGTTATACTAATTTAGTTATGATCTTATTAAAATTTAGCCAATTTAGCTAAAAAAAGGTTAATATGAATGCTGACGATTTTATATGACATGCCCAATTTTGACATAGCTAATTTTTTAAAATGTTTTTTTTTCAATTTTTTATTAAATTTGCTTTTTAATTGATAGAATTAGAAACTAGCAAAATGAGAAACAAGAATCCAACAATAAATTAAATGGATAATTCCCAAAACACTTCTTCAAACTTACTACAATTGTTAATTTAATTCTTACTCTTTCAACTATACAAATTTAACATTAATCTTTTCAAATTTTGCCGTTTTTGCTATAGTATGCTACAATACCAAACATATTACTATAGTGCACTATAGTAACATGAACAATGCCAAACGATACCAAACAATTATACTGAGTAAAAAGGAAGGGAGGAGAGAGCTTTAGGAATTCATAGTAAAATATATAATATTATTTTCTAGGGAAGTTTTGGATAAAAAACAATCAAGAGTTCAAGGGTATGATGTATCTCTTGTTGGAGTTCTCCATGGATCACGTGATGGTGAAGTTGGATTTTGCAAAGATGTTTGTGACTCAGAATTGTCCTCTATGTCAGTTCTATAGTATTTATTTGACCAATTTTGATTAAAAACATTAACGTGGATAGTGATTGTTTTACATGGTACAACTAACATGGATATGAATCATTTTTTAAATATTTTTTCAAACTATATTTTTAAAGTTGTTTGTAACTATTATAATGAGAAACTAGCAAAATGGGAAACATGAATCCTACAATAAACGAAATGGATAATTACCCAAAAACATCTCTTCAAACTCATTACATTTGTGTTAATTTAGTTTTAAAATTTTCAATTATACCAATTTAATCATCACTTTTACCACCACACTAAGTGCATGGAGGGGAGAAGTTTGAATCCACAGCATGTCGTAGGTGAACTTACCCGTTTTATGGGAGTAGTGGGTTCCTCCATGAGTCCCGATTTGCCCATTTGTCCATCAACTTACGGGTTTCCTATCATAAAAAATTAAAATTAATCATCACCTTTTCAAATTTTGTCAATTAAGTTTATTAAAAAAATTTAATGTAAACATTGATTGTCTTATATAATATAATTAACCCTAATGTGGATAATTTTTAAATATTTCTTTCAATTTTTGTTATATATATTTTTAATCATAGCCGTCGATGGTTGATGGAGCTTGCTACAACGGTTTGCCTCACCCAACACCCAAATCTAGGCGAGCTAGGTAAGGCCTTGACCCTTGTAGAGTCTAATACCCTTGTTGGCCACTAGTGAAAGGAAAAAAAGAAGAAAAGGTGAAGAATAAAATTTAGAAATATTAAAAAATTTCCACATTAATAACGATTATGTTACATAAGATAACCGACATATTCATTAGTATTTTCTACCAAAATTGGCTAAATTAACTTAATTGGTAAAATGTGAAAATGTTGAAGGCTAAATTGACATAGTTAAAAATTTTTGGATTGAATTGGTATAAGTGCAATATGTTTATAACATTTTTTGGTAATTATCCCGTAATTGAAGAGTAAGAAAATGAGAATTTGTGGATATATTTTTTGGTTCTAGTAGCTTTTTAAATTCTTAACTTTTATTTGGGTGACATTATGGATGTTACATTCTTATTTTGTTATTTGGAATAGAAAATTAACAATAGAGATTGGAATTTTGAAATATCAGAATCAAAATTTTGTTATTTTTATTTTGTTAACATCTTTTTTCAGAATCAAAGGTATGCTTTTCTTGTTTGTTGCTTATTTTCGTGGAACATGCATCGATCATTCTTTCTCTTTTCGTTTTAAAATTCTAAATATAATAAGATGTTTTCTCACTTCAATTTCGCGTTTGTAGTGAAGCAATAACCTTGCACAATTTTCTTAGCCTTTACTTTGAATTGAACGCAACGTGTCATGTCCTACCTTGTATGCATGTTTTTCAAATTGTATCTCAACGACTCGACCTTTCATAAGACTTGGTATTTCTATTATTTTTGGATTCTCTTGAATTACGTTTGACACAATAGGTTGAATGTAATGGATTACGAGAATATGAAAATAGAATCATGATAGAGTGAACCAAAAATTTCATTGATGGTATTTTATAAAACGAGAATAATTTCATTTGATGGGAATGAAAATTTGGGATGGAACTAATTTTTTATACACAATTTACATAATTAATAACATAAAAAATCTATAACAACTACGGATGACATTAATTACCTCATTAAGTATTAAATTTAGTAGAAATTAAAAGTCTAATTTGTTGTGGAGTCCTGGACACGCGGGCACACGTGTCAATAATCAGTGCCATGCCAAACTTGGCAATTTCTGGCAATTTTGGAATGGAAAACTGCTGAAAGGACTTAAATTGCATCAGAAGACTAATAAGTCGAGCAAAAATGTAATTAAACCAAGCATGCGGGGCTGAAAGTAAACTCTCGTAAAGTTATGAGACCAAAAGTGCAAATTCCGACAATCTTAAATCCTATCGTCTTCTTCACCTTGTTGCAATCTCTCTCTCTCTCTTCTTCTTCTCTCTACTGTAAATTCTATCCTTTGCATTCTATCCACTGTCGGGAAACCTGGGTCAAGCTCTCTCTTCAAAGTCGATACTTTCGGCGAATGGCGAGCTCGAGTCGCCTGAACGCTTCGAACCGTCGTGGCGGACTCGCCGTTTCAGCCTCCTTCGCTCTGCTGTGAGCCGTGAAGCGTGAACTTTCCGGCGGCGGCGGCGGCGGCCATGGACGTCTCTGAAGCTCTGCCTCGCCCCAACCTTCGCCACCTCTTCTCTCCCAACCCGTCTCCCCTGCTCTGCTCGTAAGTGTCGAAGCTTCGTTCTTGAGTTTTTCTGGTGCTAGCGCCACTGGGTGGAGTGTGGATGGCGCGAGAGGTCGTCCATCGTTAGCTGTTTAGTCCAAGTTCAATTGGGTCTTCTACCGTGACGTGTTTAAGCCTTTTGCTGATGCTCTTTTTCTCTAAAATGCTATGTCTTTTGGCCACTCTAGATATTTAGGAAGCCACACGGTTCAGCACAGAGCGACCCTATTCTCTCTCGTTTTTCTTTGATGGTTACGGAATTCGTCGAATGAGGAATTTTTCCGCTCGAGCTTCTGATATGAGGGAGCCTTTAGTTCTGTCCGCGGTTGCCGCTATATACTTCCATGGCTTTGACTGACATTGCAATGGTGTATTATGCTAATTACAAATTGAGGGTGGCAGTTCATTTCAAAGTACATTATGAGGAGCCCGTGATGGTTCCCTTCAGAAGATGACTTTGGGATGCTTTCATGGGGAGGGTCCTCGAGATCATACTTTCTTTGGATGTTAACCATGGAATAAGCGTGGGATTTGTATGAGATGGTAGTTGGAAGGATACTGGAAAGTGTTTTGTTTGCTAAAAAGATATCCTTTTCCCACAAAATGTGAATTTTCTGCCGTGCGCTTAATTTTTTTGGCAGTGCTGTGTATGCGTGTGTGGATGTTTTGTGGGCGCATGTGCAGGCACTTGTTAACAATTTTGAAGCCATTGATGTCGGATTAATGGTGAACTAGGTCTATGTGCTGGCATCCGCAATACGAGAATGTTCTGGGACATACTATTCGCACAGGAAATAACAGTTTCTGTATGAGATCAGCTATAATGCATACAAGGAGAGGTAAAGTGCCATTCACATTCTTTGCTTTTCTTTTTTGCCTTTTGGTGCTGGATATTTGTAAATCTAATCTAACAAATAGTATGTTGAAGCGTTAGCAATCTATTAGATACAAGTGCTATTGTTCTTCTCTTTTTCATTAAGATGATTGCTTATGGCTAAGTATTTGGTGTTCTCTGGTGTCCATAGAGAAGAACCTTATGAATGGTACATTTGGAAGGAAGACCTCTTGTTCTTTTTGAAGTGGTGTCAGTTTTGCTCACTAGAGACATGGAAGAAATGTGGGTGTGAGCGTCCTTGATTCTGTGTAATGATAAATTGTGATCTCATAAGTGTTTATCGATCTAAGCAATTTAAAGTAGCTTTGTCCCATTGTACCACCTTCTAAACTTCAAAATTTTCTCGACCTTGCATTTGTGGTCTATGTAGGATCTCGTGATGATTACTGTCTGCTCTAAATGTTAGTATCTAGGTAATTAGAGTTACTATAACTAAGTTACTTTACATAATGAAAAAATTACTACCACACGAAGATAATGTTATTGGATACTTGGGCATGTTCGCTCGTGTTAAACTTAGTGGAATAATTTATCCTTTGAGAGCCTTGTTTACTAGAAAAAACTTATTAATGAAAATTGCAGGTGAAAAAGTTGCTGTTAGCTATATAGTTTCCAAGATGACATAAATGGACTTCATCTTTTAAATCTAGAGATACAACTTTCCCGATCATTTTATTTAGCTGTTTGGGACGAATACTTTAAAGACTGAGTCAGGTCTATCTCATTCCAAAATCCAGGGAAGTCCTCTATTACTTCTGAGAGCTACTGCAAAGTGGTTTGGACTGTCGAAGCAGAAGTAACAGATGATCAACTTCTGTATCTAGCTGGTGATCTTATGGAACTAGGCTGCTGGGAACCCCAAATGGCAATACCAATGTCTCCAACTCAACACGCCAACTTATGGAAGGTTGAAGTCAAGGTAACTGTCTCTAGATAGGAAACAATGAAATTTGTTGGCAAGTGTTGAAATTGAAAGTGTTGCCTGCTTAACAATATAGAATCATAATTCTCTTTCTAAGTGCCTTGAGTGATCTGCCTTCACCTTTCAAGTTTACATCTGGTTAGTTAATTGGTCTCTTGAGAGTGAGTGATGATTGATAAAGGTTAAGGATGTAGTTGTTTCGGGGGCTTTTCTTCTTGTGCTTAATTTAACTATGTTCATTTTATTCATACTTTGGTGGCTGAAAATTGGATTGAAACAGCAAACTTTCTATCTGTCAAAATCGATAGCTCGGACTTTTCTAAGTAATAACAGTTAAATCTTTTTTCATCAGATTGCCTGCGGGGTTAGTTTTAAGTATAATTATTTCAAGAAAGGAGCATCGTGGCCTCCTTATGATACCATTTGGCGGCCTGGGCCTGAATTTTCTCTCGTCATCCCTCAACATTATCAACAAGATAAGAATATTGTGGTGAGGGATTCATGGAAGGAACTCCAAACCGGAAGTAGGATATCCTCAGCTCAATTATGGGGCTCATGGATAGAGGAAATTTACTTGCCAATTGAGCCTTTGACATCAGCAGTACCAAGAGGTATTATCGTTTTCTTGAATGCATTGTTACTGTAGTACTTCCTTACGATGCTTCTGAACACTCAAATGCTTACAGTGGCTTATCAGATGAAGATGAAATTGTCAGATGCCTAGGAACTGATCTACTAGAGGCAGGAAGATCCTTAGATGCAGAGGTCAATAATGAGAGTTACACCAATAATGAACACATGATAAGTGATAAGCAGAAGGATTATGTTTCTGCTACATTTATCTCTGAAAGACAGCAAGCTATCGAGGAGCCCTGGCTCATCTCGACTCTTCCTAGTCATATATCAAAGGATGTGGATTTTGACATACCTACAGAGAGTGGCAGTGGGGAAGATGAGTTTACTCAAACAGAGTCTGAAAATCAGCGTTATCAAGATGCTGGTGAGTTGTTGGCCGAAGAAGGAAAGCATCTAGTTTCAGTTGAGGATTCTATTTCTACTGTTATATTAATCAATTCCTCAATATGCACAATGCAAAGAATTGCAGTATTGGAAGATGGGAAGCTAGTTGAGTTACTTCTGGAGCCTGTTAAAACTGATGTACAATGTGATAGCGTGTATCTAGGTATTGTCATGAAACTTGTTCCACATATGGGTGGTGCTTTTGTCAACATCAGCAACTCGAGACACTCCCTTATGGATATCAGGCATAACAGAGAACCTTTTGTATTTCCTCCATTTCATCAACAAATGAGGAAAACAAAACCAAATGGCTCAGAGAATGAAGCTTTTGAAGGTCATCCACTTAATCACGGAGATGTCCATGCGTTAGATAATGTTGAAAGTATTGATGATGTCAGAGAGATTTTGTCTCAGGCTTCAAGAAAAGCTGTGCATGATGACTATGAGGAAAATGAATATGAGGATGATTTTGATGCTACGGAAACCTTGAAAGGATTTTTGAATGGTAGTCTGTTGCATACAAATGAAGTTGGTGTTGCTGCTGGTATAGAGGACAATGTTGGTGGAATCAATTACAGTCAACAAGGTGAGTCTCTTAAGGGTTTTCTTCCTATGGAAATGGCAATTGCCACTAACTCCGAGAGATCTAAACTTAAAGATGCAAAGGATGCTACTCTTACATCTGCTGGGGATAATAAGTGGAGTAAGGTCCGGAAGGGCACCAAAATTATTGTTCAAGTAGTCAAAGAAGGACTAGGCACAAAGGGTCCCATGTTGACCGCATATCCTAAACTGAAGAGTAGATTCTGGGTGGGTTCTCCATCATATTTCTTTTAGTCTTAATAGACTCCATTGAGCTATTGTTTTGCGATACCTAATTTGCTTCAACCTCTATCGGTTTGCAGATATTGATGACTCAGTGCGATAGGATTGGAGTGTCAAAAAAGATTAGTGGGATGGAACGTACTCGATTAAAAGTCATAGCAAAGACTTTGCAGCCCCAAGGTTTCGGTTTGACTGTGAGGACTGTTGCTGCTGGCCATACTTTAGAGGAATTGCAGAAGGATTTGGAAGGTTTGCTTTCGACCTGGAAAAACATAATGGAACATGCAAAATCTGCTGCTCTTGCTTCGGATGAAGGTGTTGAAGGAGCTGTTCCTTGCATTTTGCATAGGGCTATGGGTCAAACACTCTCAGTTGTCCAGGACTATTTTAACAAGAAGGTCACTGCCCTTGGCATTTGTATTTTTTAAATTACGATTTGTGGACGTCATTTTTAATCTAATTGCATAAATCATACTAATTATGGCAATATTACTGATCCACTTCTAGGTGACAAAAATGGTGGTCGACTCTCCAAGAACTTTTCATGAGGTATTGCTGAGTAGTTGCGAAGCATGTCTTTGGTGAAAAACACGTGCTTTTTCTTTATTGGGCTGCTAATTGGATGGAATAGCAGGGTATTTTTCCCTGTTTCTGTGAGGTTCTGGATATGGGGAAAATATATGTGATTGCTCCTTCATATATTGATCGAGCACATCTCCTGATATCATTTAGAAGCAACCTGATCCATATTGATATTGTTATTAACATATTAGTGGTTAAGATATCTCTATGCTATGAGATTTTTTCTGATGAATTACTGAGTGAAACACCATCTGTACTGCTGTTTTATATGGAGCTGAGATGATGGTCGAAAAGCAATATGTGGCAACTTATTTTACCAGTTGGTTCCTGCGATGAGGATAGCCTTTGCTATGCAGTAAGTAGTATGGACTTTCTCTAACCTAAAAAGTGTAAGCTGTCTTGTGTACTTTCAGGTTACCAACTATCTTCAAGAAATAGCTCCAGATCTTTGTGACCGAGTTGAGTTATATGATAAAAGAATTCCTCTTTTCGATGAATTCAACATTGAAGGGGAGATTGATAATATCCTGAATAAAAGGTGAGGTCTATCCCAATGTTACCTGATTCAGGATATTGATATACCTTTTTTCTTTTTAAAATTATTACCTTAAGTGGGTGATATACACTAGTATAACCAGAGATGTGTTGTAAGGCAGTATAAATTTGCTGCATGAGCTGAAATTCTGCAGATAGAGTTTTCTCCAACTATTTGGTAGGAGAGAGACAATTGCATTTTTGGATGATTTGGAGGATTGCAATTTGGTAAAGAGTAGGAAAAGAGGAAGATGCTGTCAACTATATCTGTTACGTTTCTATGGGATAATCGGAGGAGGGAAATCAGGGGCTTTTGAGAATCAAGAATCTGAGTTTTCAAGTGCAATTAAAATTAGATGCAATATTATCTTTGTGTATTACTGTTTACAACATATATATGTTAAAAAATATAAAATACAACTACTCCTCGAGTCAAGTATTGTCGATATGTGAGCTCAACTTGGTTTGATACTTGAGGCACTTTGATCATGATGACAAATTGAGTCAAACTCAATTTTTCAGTGTCAATAAGTTGAGCTCCGGCTCATTTGCACTGTTGATGCATCGGCCTTTGTCAATCACATCTTGCATGGCCACTACATTGTTTATCTTCTTAAAGAGGTTATTGATCAGCTGACATGTAAGGACACTTGTAGTGCCATCACTTTTGTACAACTCTCACTTTGGCATCATAAATTTTTTGAGTGATTATTTAAGCGTTATAACTTTTAAAAGCAGATCAATTAAGTTACATTAGCAATTTTCTTCCCAAAATTTTATGGGGTATTCATTTTTCAGTGGGCGACATTAAATGATTTAATATTAGATTAATGCCATGTAGGATGGCCAAAGAAACTGCCTATATAATTTAAGTGATCGATTTATTAAAGTCATGATGCTTAAATGATCACTCAAAAGATAATGGCACCAAAGTAAGCTTCAGATGAAAGTTATGGCTTTTAGTGTCCTTTTCCCATCAGTTCACTGTTGATGGGAAAAACTAGGAATTGGTAGCAGACTCGATTTCAAACTCAAATAAGATGTTGGTGTGTCCATTAAAAATAAAAGCTTAAAGTATTAGGAAAGCCAACAATAAACGTATATCAATAATAGACAGGCAGAGTCGAAGGATAGGAAAGAAAGTCCAAAGATGTATGCTCAGAGTGTCATTATTTCCCCATCAAATGCATTTATACCATGAGCAATCTATTTCATGGAGAGAAAAATCACTTATGATAATCTTCCTCTTTTATGTATTCATTATTGTGTATATCATTTGCAGCCTTAAAGATATTAAACTCAATACTCATGTTTGGTTAAACTTGCTGCACTTTCTTACAATCTCAGGGTTCCACTTGCTAATGGAGGTTCCCTGGTTATTGAACAAACCGAGGCTTTAGTCTCTATTGATGTGAATGGCGGTCATGGGATGTTTGGACAGGGAAACTCCCAAGAAAAGGCAATTCTTGATGTAAACCTTACAGCAGCTAGACAGGTGCTTTGGATACTCAACTCTTGTTGCAAGTGTTTATGTACATAATGTTTGATAAAATGAAATGTTTTCTGTTTTCTTTTGCCTATTCTTCATTACAGTTCTTGCATAGTATCCATTTTATCCAAAAGCAAAACAAACTTCTTATAAAGTATCCTTTAAGAAAAGGAAGAGGAAAGATAAGGTGCTTTGAAATGACTTTTTCCAATGCAGTTAAAACGTTTGAAGAACATGCAATTTCACAAGTAGTATGACTATAGAGAATAGAGTACAAAACACAATGTAAAGTTGGTTGGCTTCTATTCAGTGTAATGTCGACCATCAGGAGCTCCCAGATTTAAGATTCACTGTCTTGATCTTTTCTAGAGATAGCACAAACCTATTATGCTTGACTTGAATGCAAAGCAATGTCTCAACATACATCAATAGGAAGCCACAGGAATCAGAATAATATCTCTCCAAAATAGAGCAAATGGAAGTACTAGAGAGTGAGACTGATATAGGAGTGGATGTAATGCAAGAGTTAATACACATATGATGTTTTTTTCCATCTACAAGTTTGCTTCTCTTTTAGATACTAGTGTTCTGAGTAGTTAATCTTCATTTATGCAATTTTTATTCAGAGGTCAAGGTATGTTAGATATCAGGGATAGTGGTTTTGGTCAAGACAAGTTTATTCCAGATTGCTCTAGATTGGAGTTTACCGAAGTGTATGTTACACACCATGACACTGTCAAGTAGATACAAGCTATAAGTGATTTGGCATTCCTGTTAATGTTCACATATAGTTTTCTTCACATGAATCATTTCATTTGACTTGTCATTAGTGTCTGGGCTGTTCAGTACTATAATGATAATTATTGTCGTCTTCCTACCGTTATCATCATCAGCACAGTAAGATAGATTTCTTACTATGGTCATGCATATTTAAGCTTTGGTCCCAGCTCTGATATCTAAGAGGCATATGCATGGTGAGTCTAGTAATATTTTTCTTTGTCCTAGTTCCTGAATCAACTACCAAAGTCATGGGTAATTATCTATGCATCATAAAGGGATGGTGTTCTATTTTGGTGAAAGCTAATGCCATAGCTTTTCTCGGTACATTTCAGATTGCTAGGGAGTTAAGACTTAGGGATATTGGCGGCATTATTGTGGTAGACTTCATTGATATGGCAGACGAATGTAAGCAATCTCTCTCTCTCTCTCTCTCTCTCTCTCTCTCTCTCTCTCTCTCATGCTTACTCAAGCGTGCCCCACTGATGTTTTGATAGTCCATTTTTTCCCTAAATTTAGCTCCATATGCTGAAAATAGCAGAACTTGAATTGCATTTTCTCCTGAATTACTTAGCTTTAGGAATACTGTGTCTAGCTATGGTTTACTGCATAATATTTTATAATATGTGCTTACCATGAAACTATCCAAGTTACACTAGTGATTTAATCAGTGAAAGATGCTTTTTGGTAAGGTGATATATTGAGAGGACAGTATAAATTTTCTACAGAGGAAAAAAAAAATATTTATGTTGCCGGGGTGAAAGTACTCATTTATGTATGGGACTGAATATCAGATTAAGAACAAGCTAATTTTCTATTTCCGATTCTGTGCGCCTGTGTATTATCAGTAGTGAAGATTGGGTCATGTTTAAGGTGCATTGACTCTGCTGTTTCCATTGAAAGAGTACTAGTATTCTATTGTTCATGGCTCTTCTAATTGTTTCTTATTGAGAACAATTGCTTCCTTCAGCAAATAAAAGGCTAGTATATGAAGAAGTGAAGAAAGCTGTGGAGAGAGACCGTTCTATGGTGAAAGTATCTGAATTGTCCAAGCATGGACTCATGGAGATAACCAGAAAGAGGGTAAGTTGCTGCCCTATGCTTGCAATTTTGCTAACATGGTTTTGGAAAGAAGTGCTTTAAGTATCTTCAGTATGGTCCTCTCGATCACAGGGTAATATTTATCATTTGGCTACAACATCCATTAGTTGATCATCCAAACAAATGCCACACTTTTATGGTTGCATAAATATTGGATTTCAGCGTCCAAAGATTTGTCTTGCTGATGTGTGTATAATGTGGGCAGGTTCGACCTAGTGTCACTTTTATGATAAGTGAGCCATGTACTTGTTGTCATGCTACTGGGAGAGTTGAAGCTCTTGAGACTTCGTTCTCAAAGATTGAGCAGGAAATTTGCCGTTTGGTGGTGAGTAACATGTCACGCCTCATGTTCTTTTCTTTTTAATTTTGAAGCATGATAAACTAAAAATCTGTTGTAAGGCTTTGCTGCCTGGAAAAAGAAAAGGAACTTACCAGATATTAAGTGCTTCCAGGGCTTTGATATGTTTCAGGAATGGAACCGTTTGAGTATATACTACCTGTATCCTGGTTTGTGGCTTCATCAGAATTTTGACTGATGATCCTCGTGTTTTGAATTTTTCGGTACAGGCTGTCATAAAGCCAAAAGCTGATCCTGAGGACCCTAAGTCCTGGCCAAGACTTGTATTAAGGGTTGACAATCACATGTGCGATTACTTGACCTCGGGAAAGAAGACACGGCTTGCAATTTTGAGCAGTTCTCTTAAAGTTTGGATTCTTCTGAAGGTATGCCCCGTCTTTTAACTGTTCTTTCAACCATAATGCAATTCTGAGTAAAGGGTAGAAAAGATTGTCGTGGCAGAACTTCTTTAAATTTCTTTTAGCTGGAACAATGAATCACATCTACTCGGGCTTACACTAGAATCGAGTACTTGTCATATGGTTCACTGGGTAGCCGTTTTAGCAATGGAAGTTGCCAATGAAATGGAGAAAAGGAGAAGCTTGAAAATTAATGCATGCCTTTCATTGCCGTAGATCAAATGCTTTTACGACCATTTCTTTTTCCTTGTATATATGTGGCCTTTAATTGTCTTGTGATGCCATAATACAAGAAATGATATTCTAACCCTTCAGCATGATGTTGGCTATTTTGACTTGGCCATTTCTCTGTGTTGGATATTCATAATTTCAGTGTTGTGATGTATTCGAGATCCTTTGACATTTATCTTCCAAAGAATTCTCTGAGGCCTTTTGACTTTAATGATCACTACCAAAAAGTCGCATTCTAATGTAGTGTGCAGAGTCTGTCATTAAGAGTGTCAAATCATGACAACCTTGTCAAAGATTCACAGGGGATTGACCCCCCTGTCCACGTTGGTTGGGGAGAAATTCCATGGCCCACCGGGGTAACATTACCTGGGTCCGCAAAAGAAACATTGTCTTACTGTTTGACACCTTGCCGCATACTAGAAACAGATTCCATCTTTGTCGGGTATTAAAGATATTTGATATGATTATTGAAGGTTATGAAAGATACATGAAAAGGGTTTTGCTGGTCTTGAACTCTTTATTTATTTACTTATTCATTTTTTTTATGCTAATCCAATGGTGCAGGTTGCTAGAGGTTTCACCCGAGGTGAATTTGAAGTGAAGCCATTCGGCAATGACAACAAGGTGAATAAGAATGAGCATCAGGCTACCATTCCGATGCTACGGTCTAAGGAAAGAAGAGCCAAAGATTCAGGGAAACAGGTGACTATAATTCCAGTGAAGAAATGGAAAACTCGTCGATAGCACTTGCCTGGAGAAATTCCATCTTATATGCAGACGGAAGTCTAGCCTTCCTGGGTGCAAAGTAGAGGAGGGAGAAGATCTGTAATTAATTCATTCTTTTCGGACGACATCATGTACTGCAAGCTGATGCTAAGAGCGGCCAATGAGATCAACATAATGAATGTTTGAAGTGATGGCCATACCTTGATGGCGTATGTGAAGTGAAGTGCGTTGGTCCATCAAATCGATACGGGGAAAGGGTCGGAATCACAAGTTAAAAAAAATGTATATATTTTGATGGAATTTTTTTTAGCAGTTTTGCTCGTCAGAGTGTTGTAATTTACATTTGTTTTCATTAAAAAAACAGGAGAATTACGTTTTCAGCTGAAACATAGGAGAGATGAGTTCCTTGATACGAAGATTTAGTGCAAATTAAAATTCCAATTTTGCAAGTACGCCAAAACAAAAGAAGGGAGGAGATTGCACGATTATTGTATAGAGCGAACAGCTAAAACCGAGTGGAAGAATTGGAGACATCTCCCTCTTTATTCATTACAAAAACCTAAGCTGACAGACATCGACCAATAAGCTAGCTCAGTGTTCTAGAGAAATTCCTACACCTTTCCCTCGGGCCTATGCAGCTATGCTGATCGGGGTTTAATGCCTATACCTAGATCCTGTTTTAAGATACATTGGCGCACTACGGAGAGCCAATTGGCTTCCAAAAAAAAATACTAGTATGATTATACAGCAGCTGTTGCCGAAGAGCAAAAATCTAGTGATCACTCGGACGAATAAAATGGATTTTATCCAAGTTGCAAATGCGGCCTTCCTCATGCAGCATACGAAAGAAGTCTCCTTTAGCAGCAAGTAGAAAGAATCCATCCAGTGCAGCATACAAAAGAAGTCCCCTTTAGCAGCAAGCAGAAAGAATCCATCCAGAGCATACTGGACGGTATGAGCCGGCAAGCATATCAACTAACAAAAACCTGAGGATGCAAAAGATGACTAAGACAACAGCACCCGAGCTCACAGAAAAATGGAAGATCCTTTAAGAAACCGACACTAGGACGATATAACTGAAGCTAAATCCTTTCAACCTTTAATGCTACTCACTTACTAATGTTAGGTTTTCAAGATAAAGAAACAGAGATAAACCAAGAAAGCAAAACATATTCTGAGATAGTAGAAAGAAGTGGGATGGGCAATGGGCAATATAAGAAGCTAACTTGAAATCCACAAAGCTGGATGATTATCCACTACCAAATGGATTGCTATTTTAAGCTGACTGCCACACTGGTCTAGTAGTGTGCAATGACCATAGGAACATCAAATTTCTCAATCTAAAGTCATAAGGGACGATACGAAGATGGTACCTCTTTTCTACACATAATGCCATAGAAGATCCGAGGAAGAATTCTTTAGTCTACAGCTCTGCCCAAGATGAACGTCCCCAAAAACATACCTGCACCACCATGAGCCCAAGATGATGAATATTTGCAAGGACAAAGAAGAAAACCATGCTCAATAAAGTGTAGCAGTTTAACAAAAAAGACCTGTATTCACAATACTCAGGCCATGCACACCGAGCTTTCCCATAGTCCCAGTAACAGTCATTGTCCCTTAGAGGTCCCCGCTTAGCTGCATAATTTTCTTTTGTAAGTGCACATTCCTATATGTACCCTTAGAGCGTGGAATAATAGATAAGACAAATGCATTTAAATCTGGTAAGAGGAGAGAAAATACCCTTCGTAACAAATTTTGTTTGTGCTTCAGGATGGATATCGTGCCACATCTGAAGCCAAACTTCCCTCATTAATGCAGGGGACCTCACAATATTCCTGTGATTTGCTACACTAATATAGTGTCAATATACTATAACTGAATTTCCCAGATGAGATGACATATACAGTTGATACAAAATGACTTGCACTGATTCGACATACACATGTAATGGTTCAAACAAAATCTTATGATTTATTTATGCATGAAATAGAATTTTTCACTGAAAAATGAATAAGAACATACTACAGCACGCTGTACATACTCTAAAATATTTCAAATAGAAAGTAAATCAAAGGCTAACCCCCCATGATTTAATGATTACATGAAAGCCATGCACTTCGACGACATCTTATTTAGCTAGGTAACAGAAAACAGAGTAAATGAATCAGTGAGACCCAAATCCATGTCTAAAGCTTTGAGAAGGATGATTTGCCAGTTTGGGCCACCCACTGGGCAAGGCTTAGGAACCTCTTTCATGAAGTTTATGACTTGTCAATCAACTGTCATCCAAACTTAACTAGAGCTAATCTATCTTCAAGGGGAGAGAAACATCAAATTTATCATAAAAAGTAGAATCTAGTTGGTACAGGCATGTCCTCTACTTCAGCTGTAACTAAACTAAGATTCCATGTAATTTAAATCCCAATCTCTAAAGGAAAGGGATATCCTTTTTTCTTCAGTTGGCCTTGTTAAAAACTATAATGATAAATTTACTAGAAATAATCATCAATATCATTTGAGTTTTTATTCAATGATAATTTTCATGAAAAAGTACAAATTATACATTCTTAGGGTGGTAGCTGGTGACTGCCCAAAAACAAAGTGCTAGATGGTGCAATGCGCTATGCATTGAAAAACCTATTCTGAAGCCGGATATCCTTAGTCAACTCATCAATCAGTCAAACTCCAAAGGACATATAATTATGTGAAGCACCTTTATCAAGCTCCCAGACTGCTGTTGTGCTTCCTGGAATACTTTCACCATCTTCATAGTAGGTTATGTATTTAACCCTAGGAGATCTTGTCATGTTTGGAACAATATCTTCGTCATGGTGATGCTCCACATTCATTTCCAATTGTATATCTGAACCATCATGCTCAGACTGCAATTTCAGAATTAGAGCTAAAAATTCAGTGAGGCACATCAAATTAGCTCTTTGGTGACTACTTTATCATGCTCTAGCACGTGAGGTATGAAAAGCTCCAATGTATATTCGTCTAGCCAGGCTACACGATGACTATTCCTGTGAAATCCAACTTCGTGAGTGTAGACACGTCCATGAAATAAATTGAACTAGAGAACCACAAACTTAATATTTTACTTCAGTGTCCATCAGTTTCATGCTAACAGAATTTGGATCAATCGAATGCAATGGTAAAATATTGAGTATTACAACTAATATCACTACCATCTGTCAAATTCTTCGATATTCCTTGTTCAAATAAATAGTTAGGTTATCTTCATTCTAATCCTCAACATGCACCAAAAGTATCATCATCTAGTAAAATTAGCAATCTCATGAAACTGAAAATTATAGACATGAATATAGGCCTAATTCCCTAAAAAACCCCAAACTTTAGGTTAGTCCCAATTCTGTCCCAAAAGTTTCTTTTGTCTTAAAAAAGAACCCCAACTTTATGTACAGTCTCAAATCTGCCCTGATTGGCCCTCTATCCAAACATCTTCACTAGTCATCCTTAATTTTCTCAATTTTCACATCAAGAACAGTTTTGCTTTTGAGACAATTTTCTATGTCACCTTGTTGACGTGTCTTTCTTACTAATGTGGAAATGCCACGTCAAGCAACTAATGGCTATTTTAGGACAGAGGGTTAACGGGGCAGATTTGAAACTAACTGAAAGTTGGTGATTTTTTTAGACCAAAAAAAAAAAAAAAAAAAAAAAAAAAAAAAAAGGGTTTCCCCAACGTCAAGCAACAAATGGCGATTTTTTTGATGGAGGGTTAACGGGGGAAGATTAAAGACTAGACTAAAAATTGGTGATTTTTTTTATATAAAAAAAAAGTTTGGAGCAGTTATGGGACAAGAGTTAAAAGTTGGTGATTTTTTTCTGACAAAAAACAGTTTGGTTTTTTTTTTTTTGGACAAAAAAAAAAAATTCGAGGCAATTCGGACTAAACCTAGAGTTGGGGTTTTCTTACACACACACACACACAAAAGAGAGTTTGGGACGGAATTAGGACTGGACCCAAAGTTTGGGGAATTAGGCCTGTGAACAATGTATGAAAGAAACTAAAAACAGAAGTAAAGATTTCCATGTACACTAGTCACCGTAGATGGTACCTGAGGTGCTCTTGTAATGTTTATTCTGTGACCAAGCCAATTCTTGCACCAAGAAAGAGAATTGTATGACACCTACAAATGAAACATTAGATCATTTGAATTAAAAATGCTTTTTAACTCGATGAAAACTACAAAAAGGCTTACCGTCTCATCACCGCTTGTAACTCCTGGATTCCCCTCCACCAGATTTCCTGACCTATACAAGTGGTAAAAAGTGCATCAAAAGCACAAACAAAAGCATCACTAATAAATTCAGGCATGACAGAGTCGGATACATCATGCAAATGATACAAATTATTATCCTATATTTGGATGTGACTGGTGTGTCTGCATACAATAGCAACATGTCTCCAACACAAGAATGCAAAAGGTATGGTTGAAAATAGTGTGATAATATCTATTGTTGTACTCTAATATTTGATTGGGAAAATCCTTAATTGCCCACAAATAACACTAGTTCAATTTAGGCCCTTCAAGGCTTAGCGTAAATCCCTGTTCTCATTTTGTGGTAATAGTTCTGCAACCGATAGAGGACATGCTAAAGTTGGATATGATGTTTAGATCCAACTCAAGTGCTAATATTCTTTTTCAACAGCACGTACTTATACGTTGAGAAGTAATCTTCTTGTTAGACAAGATGACTTTCTTCCAGAGTAATAGATCTATGAGAAGTGAACTCTCTATCAAGCATCAGAATTTATACTGTTAGTAGGGGCCAGGATAAAACTAAAAAGGAAAATCAACAGGAGATTCCTGTCAGAATTGGAACACAGCCAGCAGATGCTTTTGAGTAGAATCATCACTAGTCAGAATACTAACACTCACCTCGACAGCAGTGATCCTTCAAATTCATAAATGACATCAGTGATGATCCAGTTATCGGGATAAGGTTTTCCACTTGGTGCGAAATAGTAACCAACCTGAGTACCATTATCAACATATGTGTTGACACTCAATCCAAGTTACTATATTAGGAACTATATTAGGAAGTCACTTAACCAAATAAAAATTGTCGGCATTATGACAGCTCATAAGCACTGTTTACTCCGATGCATCATAAATCCTTATGTTGAGAATGCTTCATACCTCAGTCTTGGAATCTGTCCCATAGATACAAAACACATTCTTTATAGGTGGCCTCTCCCAAGGTGTAAATGGATTTAAAATAGGATCACCAGTATATGACCTGAAACAGCGAGCATCTGAAATTTTATCGAAGGGACAGGAAAAAATATAGAAGTGGTTCAGTCACTAACAAAGCAATAAAGTGACTACTTAAGAGATTCATTTTCAACCTAAAGTTTTTATGTTGGTTATAATGAATCGTATCCCACAATAGATCAATAAAGTGACAGCTAAGAAGTCCATATGCACTTTCAGGGGAATGAAAACAAACTGATAGGTAGAACATGAAGGCTGAAGGAATTAATTAACAAATTTATGGCATGGAAGTTGCATGCTCTTATGTTGAAGTTGAGTCTCTGTCAAGGATCACAACAAGACCAGGGGTATTATAGGGCAAGCGTAGTATGTCTGGATGGCAATGTACGACCTACACAGAAGCTGCAATGATTGAAGGTATAGCGGCATTTACACCTTGAAAGGCAAAAAGTCTAAAGTGAAAAGGGCATTCCTCCGAGTGCACTAAGGAACATTTCAGGTTCTAGATTATGACACAGAAGGACCAAGATACTGACTGCATATATCACTATGAAGCATTTGAGGGGCGACCCTGAGAAAGTAATGTCACAGGGTGAGCAATAAGACAAAGGAACAGAAAGGTTGTTGCTTCTAAAATTAATCATAAAGGGGAACTGTGTACATTGGAATAGACCAAGGGAACTTACTCACTTTTATTATGCTAAAGCCATAAAAGAATGTTTGTTTATACTTACTTAAGCAATAGTAAAAACTATATTTTTTTTGTTTTCCCATTAAATTTAAAATATTATTCAAATCTCAGAAAATCATGAAAACCTTATATGTGAATTACGTGTTGACAGTTAAGTGTTAGGAGAATTTCAGAAGTTTCAGCTTTAAAAAAGGAAAGTGCATAAGTCACTAGATTTAGATTAATCAAAAAGCAAAAAGTAAATGGCAATTAGATAGGAGTGTGGCAGATGAATAAACAAATCAAACTTGTCTTTCAATGAATCTAACGTAAACAAAATACCATTCGTCTTTGTTTAGTCTAAAAAGTCGTCTTCATTGGAGAATAATAGAATACTTACTTTTGCAATTGGTACAAAAGTCTCTTGCTATCTGGATCATAATCCTCAATTGCTTTGAAGAAGGTCCCATCCGATATTTCCCTGGCTGAAAAGGATAACTGAGTAGGGAGGCCACATTCCATATTTGGCAAATTGACATCGGCAATGTCTGAAACTGATGGGTAGGCATCAACTCCTGCCAAAGAAGAAAAAAGCATAAGAGCCTGTGCAGTTTCACCATATTATTAAAATGAGACTTTCAGCTCGTACCACGGTTGGAGGGTATTTCAATGTTTATTATATTTGTTGGCCATCCAGAATAGTTTGATCGATATTCTTGTTCATCACATTGATATACATGATGACCTCTGCTGCTTCCAGAAAAATGCTTCCAGTGTGCCTCATCCGTCCGACAATACTTTGAAAATGGCATCATCCATAGAGAAGAAGCAAATGAATTGAACAACAATCTGGCCGTCCCCTGATGTCTCACATGAGAATAACATTATAAGAATTTAAGATCTATGACAAAAGCCACCATGGTACAAATCCTTACATGTCCAATTGTTCTTGTTTTGACTTTAGTTAAGCATATGAACCTTGTATAATACGATGATATATCTTAGAGACATATCGAGTTTGGAAGGCTTAAGAAGCACAGAAATTAATAAGGACTACCAATGCAATACAAGCATTATCAAGACTTAAAAATTTCAATTTGAACTTCATGAAATATTTCAAGATATTTGGATTGAATTCAAGACATATGCATTAGCATATAACCACAAAGTACAAAGAAACTGAGAAGGGCAAGAGCTGTATGTACCTAAGATGTCATAATACAAAGTACAAAGAAAATGAACGAGGAGCAATAGTCCTTTTTGAGAAGTACAAATCCATATTAATAAAGCACTCTATACTTGATGGGAACAAAGATCTAATTTACAAACATGTAGAAAAGAAGATCTGGGAACACAAATATTATGGTTACATTTCTGTTAAATGTGCATCATAGAAAGGATCAATGCTTAATAACCTGCCATTCCATCATTATAGGCTGAACCAAATTAAAAGTTGTCAAACACACAATAATTAGGAAAGACAAAAACATGTAAAGGAAAAGCTAACAAGAAACTTTTATATGCATAAAAAAACACGTTGTTTGTATAACAGTCCCGCCGACTAAAAGAAAAATGAAGGCCGACCTCAGAAATAGGAAGACCGAATGTATATCCAGAAAGTGTTGCCTCAATTGTCTGAGTTGAACCAAGAAGCGGAGCCCCTGCAATGGAGCACAAAATAAAGCCAAAGATGTATTCTTCTCTGCTTTCAGACTGCTGTTTAGACAGATAATTAGCTTTCTGTGAGTTGACCATACCGACAGCGAAATAGGCATGTATGTGTTCATCAAGCCACTGAAGATACTGTTTTGGAGCAATTTCTAGCTTTAACCATTCAAGGAAGTAGCGGAAAACATTATTTCCCAAGGAATGTGCAAACACTAATGAGGGCCCTCCCGAAGTTTTAGTGCAGTCTCAAATGTCAGCCTGTCACAGCAAGAAAACATTATTTAGGGCATTTTTATGGTGGTAGGTGTCCGTCTAGCGTAGCCACAGCTGTGCTGGATGTGCCATTGTCCATGTGTTTGACAACCCATTGTAAAATGGCAACAATTCAAAGTTGGGTGAAGCAGCAAGTCATAAACAGCTCTGAGCTGTTGCAGTTGTGGAGGTGCTGCCGCAAGGCATTTGAAGAAAACAATGCAAAAGCAGCAAGGCCCTGTGCAAAAGCCATAGTTGCTGTGCAACACCTATACTAAACACCATCTAAGAGTTTTTCTTCCGTGCTGTATTTGCATTTAAAACAGAATTTATATATAATAGCATTGGAGTAACTTAGAAGTTAATTAAAAAAAGGAAAATGAAGAGTTTGCCGAAGCCAGTAGAAATAGACTTTCGTGATATCATCATAACTATACATACTTCAGCTTGTGAAAGTAGAGATCTCTCTCCTCAAGCATTGATGGTGACAATCTCCAATCATATGGAGCAGCAATGATAGCATTCGCCTCAACCCCAAATTCAATGCACCACTTTACCCAGTCCTTCCATACCGACGAAAGAGGACCTATAGAAAAAAAAACTTTCACAAGACCGTTCTTTACTACCAAAAGCACATAACTAACATGACGAGAAAGTTAATAGGCACAAGGATACTGCATGTTGCCAAAGCACAAAACAAAAGCTCCAGCAAAATACCTGTAAAAACACCAGGATCAAGTTCTGTAATTGTAGAAAGACCACTATCCGGCCGTGATTTACATTCAGGATGATCTGTTTGATTGTAGGGGTCTAGAAGCATGCACTTAAGCCAACAGTTTACAGCAGAAAGAAGCTGCAAAAAACATTTCAAATGAACTTTCAGCTTATGGGCCTTTTAAGCACTAGCATATGGAGAATATCCAAGCTATAAGTGTTAAGAGGTCAAGAACTTTGGTACAAGATTTAGTTTCGTGTCCAACAATTAATTCATGACAGAACAGCAACAAGTGAGAACATGAGAATAACAGAACATATAAATTTAAGAGGACAGGAGGCAGAAAAATAGAATTGCCTGATTCCACGTACACACAACCAAGTGTGACAAAGAGATCTGAATCATTCAACTCTAAGATTGGACTATAACTATAAATCTGCACATCAATCTTAGAACTAACTGATTTACATTGATCCTAGAGGAGAAAAGAGACAGATTTCACAACTGAATAAAGACGCAACAGGAAACTCATTGCAATGATATTTTCAAGCTAATAGTTATGCAGGAACCACAAAGCATTACACCAAGCCTCATGTTAGCTGCTTGGGCTATCCTTGGATGCTCATCCCAGCAATTTGAGACTGACCGTATGGAAGAGGGGGAGAAGAGGAACAGACAGGCAAGCGAATTTTGCTAGCTTGGCAGTTAGCTCGACAGAGTTTGCTAGTCTATGAAGCGAAGAAGACAAGGCATCACTCATCAATCAGAGGAGCGATGACATCTATTATTCTCATCACAGTCACACCCGAATTGTGGCTACTTTTCTCTCTTCTGCTTCTAATCCCTATATTAACCCACGGAACTCGATTCACGGGTTTTTCAAAAGAATGCCGCCGCGTACTGAACAAAAGCCTCATTCAAAACACGGAGTGCGTGCTCAATTGCTGCGTAATAGAAGCCGAACCTCGCTCATTCCGCCTCTGGCGATTCTAACAAGGAGCAAGAGATCAATAAGTCTAAGCCAAAAAAGACACTTCTCACGGTCAAACTTGTCTCAACAACACCGAGACACACGAGGAACAATCAACGAACGGACGCGCTCAGAAGAGAAATGCTCGAAGGCAGCGTAGGCACACGACAATGAACTACACGGCAGAATCCGAGACCAGAGGTGACCTTGGTGGTGTCGAGCCAGACCAAGTCGAGCGGGTTGAAATCGAGCGGCGAGTAAGGGCAGTCGAGGATGGACCAAGCCCGGAGCTGAGCGGAGGCGAACCCCGGGATGATGATCCCGGACAGCCTCTGCCTCTGCTTCGACCGTATCTCCTCCTCCGCCGACGCGTCCGCCGCGCCGGCTGCGACGACGACGACGGTGGCGGTCGCCAGCAGCAGGACCGACGCGGCGAGGAGGAAGCGGGCCCGAGCCCCCGGCGCCGCCGCCGCTCTCATCTGGCCGCGCGCGAAGCCGAACCGCGCGCGCCGCCGTGCCGGAGATCGTGGGGGAGGAATCGCGGGAGTCGGGAGCGGTTGGTTGGTTTGGTTGGTTCTACTGAGAATTTCTGGCAGGTTCCAGCTGACTATTTGACTCGCGCCCGATTTTCTTTTTCAGTTCGCCGGCGCGTCCGGATTGGCGAGTTCCGGTTCAAAAAGGCTTCGGGTGCCTTTTCCGTTGGTGACGTAAGCAAACCACGCCGTGCATGTATATAAATATATATATTTTTATTCCTGAATTTTGGTTTAATATTATTTCTAAAATTTGGCGTGATATACAATGTAACATCGTTCTCAAATTTTAATTTATTCAATGTGTTTTGAATTATTGGTAAATATACAATTTGATTTGTAAACTATATGGAAATGACCAAAATGAAAGGATTATATTGAATATTTACCAATAATTTAAAGATTGCATCGAACATATTAAAAATCTAGTGATGACATTGTTTATTGGGCCAAAGTTTAAGATCATGTTGCACAAAATAAAAATTTAGGGAGATATTACACATAAGATCAAAGTTTAAAAACTATATGCACTAAATGAAGAAAAAGGCAACTCGAAGCAATTTTTTTTTTTTTTTTTTTTTTTTGGTTTGATGATGTTTTGCCAGTTTTGATCTTGTAACGAAATATTTTTCACCAAGTATTAGTTTTGGCTTTTATTTAGTAGAGACAAAGGTTTTGTGCTAAGTCTAAAAAGAGATATCAATGTAATGCGAATATTGAATTTCCAATTTCAAATTATATTGGAATCCAATCGATGGCACAACCCTAAGATAATTTGACACAATGTCGAAATTTAATCAACAATAATGTGATTGGATAGAAGACACAACGCTGGAAATTAATCGACGACACTGAACTAGAGATATATTGTCAAAATTCAATCAAAGATGCTGCACTAGTATATAGGCACCTGCCATCCACGATGTGAATCTAAAAGCTACTGCTAGAGAAAACTAAAATAAGATAATGCATAGATAGAGATATAATATTTGATGTGTTGTTTGGGAGCTTTTTGTTGGACCACTAGGGTATTTATTGAGAAATTTTGTAACAGAGCAGTTGTCCATCTTCTAGTAAACGCTTCCAACTTTAGGCACGTCCCTTTTTCTCTGTAACTAACTCTCCCATTTCCTTTGTAACTACCTTGATCGTGCTTGGTTTATCGACACCAATTTTATGACTGGGTATTTGGGTGTTAACCACTTTTCCAACCGCGCATTTCCTTGATGCTTAGAATATTTTGAATGTTTTCATCCAAAACTTGCCGTCAGCATTATTTGGATGGCAATCTAATATCTGCTGTCATATTTCAACAATTGATCATTGAGCCCTAATCTTTGGACTCATCGATAGCTAATCATATGTTACTATCCCAATGATGCGTACATGCGATTTCGCCTGACTTTTATCAGCCCTCGTGATTGACACAGAATAGCACGGCCAATTTGAGTGTCGATAGGTCGGAACTTGGAGCATATGATAAGCAGCAACTTCCCAATAGAAAAGTAAGAAGATACAAATGATTATTAGTAATTATGTGACGCTAATTTGCATATAAGAAGTAACCATGAGTCGTTTTTTAGGACCCAAAATAGATTTGACCTCGACTTGTCTACACTCGATCCTGCATTTAAGTGCGATCGGATAATCTCAATCGTTGCACAATCTTCATGCGTGATAGCCATTGCGCTCATCCGTCATCACGAGAGATGGAGCCAACCACCCGGAGGAGGCACCTAACGCGAATCTCCCTGCTTCGAGGACCTCGGACGGCCACGACGAAAATATAAGCATTATGGTGAAGGACGAGAGGGGTTTAAAGTGCATTGACATGAGCCTCGTTTGGTTCTATTTAAATGTGCCTAAATCTGCTGTAATTCCTTTGATGGTTCTCTTCGCGGCTCTAGATCGGAAGAGACGTCTGCTAAAGATGGGATAGCATAAGGTCTTCTGGACTTTTTCTATTGGATAGGACAAGGTTGGATTAGACAAAGATGAGAGCTCTAATATCTTGTGTAATTTTGGGTCAATATATGAATAGCCAAGTTGGATTGAATGTCAACTTCCTCCTCCTCTTCGCTTATGTCGGATTGAATGTCGATCATTTAGATCTCAAGTCCTTGCGGACGGCCAAGCTACCATGAGCATCATGTGAAATCTCCAACAACCACCTGTCCCTCCTTCGTCTTCATCGCTGGCCTGCAATTTCAGCAACCACCAACCTGGTTGCCACCTCTACCCTCGCTGCTGATGCTGAGGCCGAGGCCCAGTAGAAGGTGCGGCGAATGAAGGTAAGGCTGCTTGCGCAATGAAGGTGCGTGAGAAATATGGGATTAACGACTGTTGCTCTAGATTTGGCCATGGTGGGGGACGTTGACAAAAGAGGAGGACGATGGTTGGTGCTCTAGATCTGGCCATTGTGACCGAGGTCAAGATTAGCTACCACTTGGCCGAGGTCCAGTCAACCTCCCTTGAGTTGAGCTCAGCCATTGAGGAGCTTCAGATCTGGTCATGGAGCCCTCTGTGGCTGAGATCTAGTCAAGCTTGTCACCATGATGAGCCTTGTTGGTGTAGAAAAGACGAAGCTTGGCGGGAGGCTATGAGGTGGTGGAAAAATCTGTGAGTGTTGACCATGGGGGGTAGAGGGAATAGAGAAGAGAGATGAGTGAGATATATTTTATTTACCTTTATCCCACCTCTCTGCAGATGAAAATATATGTTTTAAGCAACGATAGAACATTGGATATGATAGAAATTCATCCATTATGATTTTATCCTTGCTACCAATTGGAGGGGACTACTCATGGGTTTTTGTGGCAACAAGTTATTCCTAATGTTGATGTTGTGATGGAGTCTCTCATCTTTGTAGTAAGATTGAGTTTGCTAGTAATATCGAGTCTCCGATAACCCAAATGTCAAAACTTGGAATGGGGAACACTTAAATGTTAAAAGTTCAGAAATGTATACTTAACTGTAAAAATTAGAGTAAAATGAATCAATTAAATGCCACGGTGAGAAATTCTAACTAAAATGCTAACGTGGCTCTTTTCTTTTTTAGCAAGACAAGTGCAAAATGATGTGTTTTGCACAATAATGTGGCTAGATAAGTTGAAAATGACATTGTTTTGCCTTGAATTTGAATTTGAATATAGATATTAATTAAACTAAAGTTAAAAATAAATTGAAAAAAAATTGCAAAAGTCGTTCAGGCTAGGGTTATGCAAGCTTTCATTGCTGCCTTCCCACCATCACTAGGAAGGGTCGATGATGGTGGGGGGAGGGTTGATCGGGGTTGCCGGGCTTTGGCTAGGGGCCGATAAGGGCCTACAAGCCCTCGCCCAAATCTGGGGCGAGGGTCATGGCCCTCCCTCAGATTCGACTCAATGGCCCTTGTTGCTAGTTGGCTAGGGTTGCTAGCCACTAGCCAAGGTCTGTCAACCTCGGCTGACCTTCCCCCTAAAGTCTCTCTTAAAATTATTTATTTAGTTTTAAATTTAATTATATATATAAATTTAAATAAGAGGCAAAACAACATCATTTTGGCTTTTCTTTGCTGACTTAGCTTATTAAAAATAAGCGACATTAGATATTTGGCACCCTTTGCGGGAGTTAGAACTTAAATGTCTTATTTTTCAAAGAAAGTGGCATTTAAAGTGTACATTTCAGAATTTTTAGCATTTAAATGTCCCTCGTGCCAAATATTAGCACTTGGGCTGTACTTTTGCCTAGTAATATCTCTTGTGCTCAGTTGCAGAGGCGTGAGCCTTTTCTCTAAGTTTGATCAAGAAATGAACTGAACTTCACCCATTTGTCATGTGAAAGACAGGTCCTTTCTTCTCCTCCTCTATACAATAAGTAAGCACGACCTAGTAATAACCAAGAAAGAAAATCAAAGTCGGCATCGTCAGGACCTAAGTTGAATATGGATGCCGACGTTGGTACCAATCAGCAGAAGGACAAGGGCACGAGCCTTATTTAAACTGCAGAACCAGTCAAAAAGACACAAGACCTCGATTGTTCAGCGACAAGACCAATGCTCTGAAAAGAATGGAAGGACATGACAAATGGGTAGCCCCAAGAAAAGCATCCCCTGGTTCATCTTTTATAAAGACCACATGTAAGGATGTCTTAACTCTTTCAGCCATCCATTGACAAGGATCATGTCCACCATGGAGTCTACCTCCAGGTTCCTGTTCAGGGATCACCAAGACATGGACGATTCCATGCTCTCCGACGAGAGCACCAGCATCTCTTCAAGTGAACAGTGTGATGACGATGATGACGATCAGCTGCAGTCCATGACTGCCAAGGCACGTGTGCATTTCTAATCTTGGGGCAAAACATTATGGGTTGTATGAAACTGTATGTAGGTTATATGTTTGGATGAATTTCCCTGATCTTAATTTTTCTTCGATGCTAGGGTATAAAACATCTCTGCTCGGAGCTTCTCGAGCTAAAGGCGGCATCTGATGAGGAGTTTCACCAGAACATCCTCTCTAATTATTCAACCTTTGTTAGGTAATTCGTTTTTAACAAATTTGCCTGGATGTACTCAACCAAAGAAGCTTTAATAATGTTCAGTTGATTAATCTAGCGTAATAACGTTCTTTCTTTTGTGTGTGTGTGTGTGAGATACCATACTCATGAGATATGGTCTTAAGATAATTCTTGATTATGATCATTCATTATTTCGAGCCTTGTAATCAAAATTGTAGTGACGCTTAATGTAGAATGTTTTGATTTCGCATGTTGAAAACATGGAATCATCACTTTGCGGATGTAGTGATAATTCTACAATGTTTGATCTTTTATATCCATCATGAACGTTAAATTTAGGTTACTTTCTGTACCATCAGATACGCCATTTGAGAGTAGAAAGATTGCCTCAAATTCAAAATAACTTAAAGACTTAGCACAAAGAAAGAACCTTATTAATAACAAGTTACAATAATTGTGGTCTCAACTCTCATTCTCATGTAATCGTTGGAAAATTAACTAGTTTTGTATATTGTTCAGAGTATTTGAGGAAGTCGAAGGGACAGAGAGGCAACTGGTTCAATTAAAAGGTCACGCTTCAAATCAAAAGAGACTTGTGCAGGAGTTCGTGGATTGGTTGGATCTAGAATTGTCAATAGAAGACGCAGTGCAGCCGATTGCCATTGACCACGAAGCTGAGGAATGGTTCCTATTGAACAAGCTGCAGGCTCGAGCCATCGATGTCATAGAGACTCTTGACATTCTCTTGATAGAAAATAGAGTCGATGAAGCTATTGACATTCTTGAATTAGAGGACAAGAATTTCGCGATGTTGGACGGCAAAATGAACTCTTCACCTAACAATGTACAGTCATATAAGTCCATGATCTCTGAGAGGAAGGTCAAGCTCGTGCTTCAGCTAACACAATTGGCTCAGAATAAAAGAATAACCGCACCGGAACTTCACAAGGCATTGGTTGGTCTTGGAAGACTTGGCAACAGCAATCTTGCAATCCAGTTGTCGCTTCAATATCACCACAAGCGTATCGCAGCTGGAATGTGCAATCTGCGACAATCTAAATCGTTGTTGAATGAAGTATACATACGAGAACTCTCAAAGCTAGCCTTCTCTTTGATCTCTCAAGCAGCAAGGAGCTTTGCGATGCTGCAAGGAGACGTATCAGGATATGGTCTCGAATTCATCCAATGGGTGCATCAGGAAGTTGAAACTTTCGTCGCTTATTTTGATGAATATATAAAGTCAGCTTCCGAAATAAGTGGCGGCCTGTCCATTGCAACACAATCGATGCAATTCGCTTTATCCTATTGCTCTTTGCTAGAGATGGATCAACAGTTGGTATTGAGGCCGCACTTGATTGAGCAAATACAACCTCACATGGAAGAGGTATTAGCAATTCATGTAGACCATTTCAAGAAGGTGGTGGACATAATTACGGCTACCGATACTTGGATTCTTGGTAAGTACCTTGTTTCAGGGGATTCTGGCTGAAGGATATTCGACGATGGAAGTTGGTCATCTGCCTGAATATTGTTTTCTTACAAATAGCGGTCGTAAATTAATAACACTATTACAGGTATGATAATTTTGGTTGATTACTCTATGCTTATTTCTTATTGATCAGTAATATGACTTTATTGTGCTTTTCACATTCAGAAAATTGAGCTTATATGGTTCCTCATGATTAAATGTGCATCCTAAATGATGGAAAGGTCTACTGGCAAATTATAAAGTAATCTAGCCATTATGATGCTCTTATGGAACTTGCGTTGATTCATATGATATTTAGGGTTAGATTATGTACTTGTGATCATGGTAATTGTCTATATCCTGTACTAGTTACAATGTTTTTATTTTCTCTTCAAGGCTGTTGCAGAAGAAATTTCACCTTTAGTTGCTGCTCAGATGGAAAATTCAATCATTAGAGGACTCACAGATCTATTCACACACTATGCTGTGATGCTAAAAAAACTTGGGATCGACAATTGCCCGAGTTCCGTCAAGATATTGACCGGACAAGTATCTGCTTTGGTGAGTCTCTCGACTTTGGTAGGCCTTTTCTCCAGAATACTCAGGAGCAGTTTCCGAACCGATGGCAAAATAACTCGTCCAAATGAAGGTGATGAGTATGACGTGTGTTTATCATCTACTGAAGAGGCATATAACCGGCTTCGAGCCTGTTTCTGTCAGCTGTTTATATCTAGAGTTGCATCTCTGCAAAGCAACAAGCAAACTGTTTCAGAAATCGATGCCCGAGAAGAGAATCACTCCATCGATGATCTGATGCCTTCAGTTTTGTTTCAGGTATCTTATGTGTAAATATTTTTAGCTGACTTTGAGGTTACCGACATTTTATCATTCTGCAAAACCATTCGAATTCAAGCGGTTTCGGAGATAATTATCATTATCAAACCGACTGGAGAGTTCTAATGTTCATCATCTTATCTTGAATCCCCAGATGCTGTTCTTGGAGCTTAGGAAAATAGAAGAACTTGCTGAAGAAGATACATTCGACCATAGTTGGGTAATGGAGCTCTTGAGGGAGTTGACAGAAGCGATATTTTCTTGGATGTCGAATGATAAAACGAACTTGGACGGTGACGACGTGACGATCGAATGTACAAAAAGTTCGCCACAGGTATGTCTGTTCCTCATCTTAAGAACCCTTTTAGTAAAAGTGGAACCCTTTCCTTACTCTTCTTAATGTCTGCTATGATCAATGGAGCATGAAAATATCATGTAGTTGCGAAAAGCAAACATTTATAAGCAAAATGTGATAACACTGTCGGGCCAATCTATGTCTCGATCACTCCTTCATGTCGAAGAACGATTCTTCTGTTTCACTAAAAGGAAGTTGGTAAGTGGTAAAAATATATTGGTTAAAAGGATTACAGATTTTTCGGTGACTTGTTGGCAATTTAGGATGCATTTGTTTGTGTTTCTATTCAAGAATTGTTCCAGGGAACAGAAATAAAAAAAAAAATAATTTTGTTTCGGAGAACAATTTTTGATCAGAAAAACGTGTTTGGTAATTGTTCCGGGAATAAAAAAAGAACCGAAATACGTTTGGTAAATTTGTGATTTTTTTTTGTTTCTTTTAATTTTTAAATATTTTTATTTTATTTTTTGCTTTTTTTTCTTCTTTTGGCCAATTGCCGGCCTCGGCCATGGCCAGTGACTGGCCGACGAGGGCTGGCGGCCTCACCCAGCCACAACGAGGCTCATCTGGGCGAGCTCGAGCTCGCCCAACCAAGGCGACGCCAAGTGTTGCCGGTGCGGGTGAGGCTTGGCCTCGCCGATGGCCGCCCGACAATGCTGACGTGGCGGTGGCCCAGTGGGGCCGAGCGTCGCCGGTGGCTGGGCGAGATCGGCCTTGCCGGATTTGGGTGAGCCCGAGCTCGCTTAGCCAAGGCGAGGTAGAGCCTTGCCACGGGCTAGCGATGCTCGGCCTCGCTGGGGGTCGGCGACGCTCCGGCAAGGTCGCCGGCCCTCGATGGCCAGTCACCGGTCATGGCCGAGGCTGACGACCGGCCAAAGAAAAAAGAAGAAAAGAAAAAGAAAAGAAAGAGAAGAAATAATAGGAAAGAGAAAATTTATTCTTAAAAATTGTTCCAGAAACAAGAAACAAGTTTTTGTTTTTGTTTTTGTTTTATTTCTATTCCAATTTTGTTCCCGGGAACAAAAAAACAGATTTGGAACAAAAACGCAAACAAACGCGTTTCTTTTTTTTTTTTTTGTTTTTGTTTCCCAGAACAAAAAAACAGATTTTGTGTTCATGACAAAAAAAAAAAAATGAACACAAACATCCAGGCCCTTACCACACTTATGCAAAATTACTAATTTTCTTTTTTTTTTCTTATAGTTCACACATTATAAACAATTTTTATCTTCTATATTTGTCTCTTATCAATGCCTTACATTTTTCAATCCTTAAGCGAATTTACTGATCTTTATTTGAGTAACTTACCCAACTATTTCTTGATTTCATTACCAATTAGTTTTGAGTTGTTTACCAATTTTTATTTGGTTTTTTTTTTTCTAATTTATCAACTTTTGTTATGGTGTACCCGCTTGCATTTGACTCTCTAACAAACGCTGTAATTTTCTATCTTTATGTTAATTTGCCGGCATTTATTTGGTGACTTACTATCTCATTCTTGATTAAGCAACAAAATAGAAAAGTTGGTAAACTAAGGAAAAAAAAAAAAACCACATAAATGTTGGTAACTAACTCGAATGAAAATCTCTAACTCAAAGTTAGTTGATAACTTAATGAGAGAAAAGTTGACAGATAACTTAAATTAAAGTTAGTAAGTTCATGTAATAGTTGGTAAATTTAGGGCTGAATTAAGAAAGGTCAATAAAAGTTAGTTAAGAATAAAGGAGTTTATTATTGAAAGAAAATAAACATGGTAAGTAACTCAACGGCAATTAAAAGCCCAAAACGAATGGGTAACTTAACTAGTAAAAATTAGTAAGTCGCTCTAATTAAGGCTGTTAATTTCTAAAAAAATTTGGTCAATTGCATTGCTAAAAGAAGTAAATAAGAGTTTTTAAGTGAGAAGAAACGACCTTGGATGTTGACGATGACATTTATAAGCAAAATATGATAAGCCAATTATTATTATTATTATTATTATTTTTTATTATTATTATTATTATTATTATTATTATTATTATTATTATTATTATTATTATTTTTGGGGTTAGTCCTACACTACTCTTATTCTAAGATAACACGGTTGGTTGGGTCAGTTTTAATCTCTTGATCACTCCTTATAGTAGAATGATTCTACTGTTTTATTAAAAACAAATCTTTCTTTTTTAGGTGCCGCTGAATTTTTGAAAGAATTGGTAAGTATAAAAAATTGGGAAAATTAGCAAAAATTCCAAACCTATTGTATGATAGTTAATTCATTCTAATTTTTTTAATTTTTTCAATTTAACCCTAAATTACATAATGATTTTCTAATATGAATGGCCACGTCAGCGATTTTTGACCAAAGTTGGCTAAAAGGACTGTATAAAAAAATAGTTGAAAAGGTTAGGACTTTTTGGATAATTACCATTCAAGAAAAAACTATTTAATAAAAAAGTTACCAATCTCCTGATTATCCAACTAACTTGTTAATGATCGACCAAAAAAAAAAAAAAAAAAACTAACTTGTTAGTGTCTTACCGACATGTTTATAAAATTACCAATTTTTTTTTTTTTTTTTTTTTTTTTGTAAGGTTTACAAATTATGAGTTATTTTTCATCTTTTACTAATTTTCATTTCTCTCTTATCATGGCCTTAAATTTTCCCATATGATGTAAAGAATGTGATAGCTCTTAGAGAGAGCGTATAGAGTTTGTTTGGCCCTTTATACTTAAGGCTTTGCACGAGCGTTCATCAACAGTCGCTTGTCTACCATTATGAGTTATTCTCATCTCTAATACTAACTCGGTTTTGGTATTATCGTAATCTGCTTGAAGCAGCTATTTATCTTGGACGCGCAATTTATAGCCGAAATAGCGAGGCTCGGTGGATACTTTTCTCAGAATCCCCCGGCTCTGATGGATCTCTTGACGTCTGCATATCTCTCAGCTGGATTGGATCCTCAAAGGTGATGCTTGATCACGAGATCAATCGGCACTAATTAAAAGTGTCATCAACAAAGTTGTTTTCATGTTAAGCTATACATTGCGGCATCCATCAGGAGGGCATGTTTCTTAGTTATCATCAGTTCCTTCATTTTTATTCCGTTGTGTTTCTTTAAAATAGGGATTCGACTAGCGATTCCTGGGCCATTGCAGCCGCTGGTAAAGCAGTCGAAAAGCTAATGGAGATCGAGAAAAATGATGATTCAACGAGACAATGCGAGGATGATGTTGAAGAAGGTAGCAGCCCTGGAGTCGATGACTCTACATGCATCATAGCAGATGATAATTCAATGTTGGAAGAAAATTCGAGTGTCGGAGATGCTTTGGAAGTTCCGATTAGTGCTCCAACTAATGAGTTGGAAGCAGATGCCAAGCTACTTATCGAGTGTGCTCCTTTAAGCGAGGAGTGTGCACCGGGGAATGAGGAATATAATGTGGCGGCTCATGAAGTATTGAGCTCTGGGAAAGCTATGAACGCAGAGGATCTCGAGGGTATGGACGATGATAAGCTTAAGCCGCAACAGCTTTTTGAGGTAGAGACCTCGGATCAGCATGACCAGCTTGATGAGAAGGAAGAGACGAACTAGAGAGATGAGATTTCCGCAGGATCAGGACCACTGGAGCAATGATATATTAAGAAAATGAATTTGCATATATGCTGAGTTTCTTGAGGTAGAAAGTAATGTAAATTCACTCCAGTGCAGACAATCGATAAATCTGTGATGAACTTTGTGGGGATCTGTACTGAGTTATCCGTTTTTCTTTTGTCCAAAAAATTGCTCATATAATGGATACTGATCACATGATTGTGCATGGAAGTAAGCCTCTTGGCAAAAGGTGTTCTTGTATTGATACTTGGATAATCCAAAATGTTTTGCGACAATAACGATTGTATGGTCCTATTCATATATGTTTATGTTAGTCCCTTGATTAAGTCTCTTGAATAGTTTTGTGTAATGTAAAACAGCTTACTATCATCCATGGCCTTTTTTTCTTTCCCTAAGTGCCCATTCTGATGACTTAAACATCTTTCAATCCTCCATAAACCTTAATTTGCAAGATTCAAATGTCTCTAGGGGATATCATGTACTTTCGCTGCTTGTCCATGGTTTCATACTGCCAGTAACAGAAGATTAGTGTACAATCATGTATTGAAAATGACCAGGAATCTCAGTTTTTATGAGTTTCGGAGCAACTAAATCATTGACAAACATGATAATTATAGGGGAATAAGAGGATAATGTCCGTCAACTCTCTGTTATAAAGATGACATTGTATCACTCTTATGAATCCTTATATGTGTGCCGGAATTTGTCGTGTTTTCATCCGACAGTCATAGCCTCCTGATTGGCTGGATTCGCAGGCGAAGCTTCCTTCTCTTTATCAAGGGTTACTTCCTCGTTGTAGACATAAAACTTGGCCACGACAAGGAACACAAGAAAATTGAGAAACGTGAGGACCGCCAAGAATGCGTAATAGTAGTCAAGGTGGGAGATATTAAGGTTGTCCAAGATCCAACCCTTGTGGCTGTGTTCCATGGTGACTCGCGAGACCGTCTTGAGAAGAAAACTACTTAGGAAGTTCCCCATCCCTAAACTACTAGTGCAGTAAGATGTTCCTAGACTTTTCATGCCTTGTGGTGCTTGGTCATAGAAGAACTCGAGCTTTGCCACTTCAACGAAGGTGTCCGCGACTCCCATGAGGGCGAATTGTGGCAGGAGGATGAAAATGGTGAGAGGGACTATTTGGAGCTTACCATCAATGCCGTTCTCTCTGGCGATGCTCAGCCTCCGCCTCTCAACGAGACAAGCGGTGATCATTATGATTATGTGGAGGACGAGGCCTACCCCCATTCTCTGCAGCAATGTGATGCCTCTAGGGTTCTTGGTGTAGCGCCTGATGGCAGGGACGAAGAACCGGTCATAGATGACGATGCTTACGAGCATGAAGATCGTGACAAACGCATTAAGGCACGCGGGAGGGATCTCGAAGTGCGGGCCCATGTGTCGGTTCAGGGTCGCACCCTGCTTGATGAAGAGCGTTAGCCCCTGCGCATACATGGTGCTCGGGATGAGCGTCACCGCTAGGATCGGGAGCATTTTGACCATCTGCTTGGTTTCCTCTACTTGGGTCACCGGACATAGCATCCACGGCGAGCTTGAATCAATCTTCACCGCAGCTTTGTCAAGAAATCTGCGGATACGACGTGAAATTGTCATGGTTAATTTCGAGGAAACTATGTAATGACAAGCCATAGAGTTAGGGACGTGTGAACCTAAAAAAGTAGAATGATCAATCCGGAACTTCTTCGATTCCGCGTATTGTTCGAGGCCGATTTCATAAAGCTCCTTCGGATCAGTCGGAACAGGCAACTTCCACTTCCGGATCGACGCCAACAGCACTTGAGCAATCCTTGTGAACGGGCTTCCTGAGGGCACCTTGTGCCTATAAAATGGAGTGCCCACCAAGAACACTAGGACTGATAATGCAAGCCCCAGCGTGGGAAGGCCATAGCCTAATGCCCAACCCACGTTATCTTGTATATAGATCAAGACCGTGGTTGCGAATAGTGTCCCGAAGAAGATGCTGAACATCCACCAGTTGAAGAACGAGAGCTTCTGGGCCCTTTCCTTGGGTTCGAAGTCGTCGAACTGGTCTGCGCCCATGGTCGAAATGTTGGGCTTGGTACCACCTGTCCCGGCCGCAATTATGTAGAGGGCCAAGTAGAAGATGCCTATCTGGAGGGCCGAAGCATCCTTGTCGCATTCCTCTTCTTTGATCGCCGGGCCGCATGACGGAGGCCTCAACGATGGCACTGACACTGCCAGTGTTAGGAGCGACATGCCCTGCACATTTCTTAATCGTGTTACAGATTGAATTTGTATGAGTACCTACACAAATGAATCGGAATGCATCTGCAATACCGTGACATAAAGGACGGATGCGGAAATGAAAGTCCAGAAACGTCCGAGATATGCATCAGCTATGTAAGCGCCGAGGATGGGCGTCATCCAGACCGTCCCGACCCAGTTCGTGACGTTGTTCGAGGATGTCACGGTGCCTTCGTGGAGCTTCTTCGTCAAGTACACCACTAGGTTTGACGCAATCCCATAGAACGCCATTCTCTCAAATGCCTCGTATCCTGCACACACAACGATAGAATGAATTAAGGTGGATCAAATCATTGATTCTTTTCTCTTTCCCCCACCTTGTAACGAAATCCAGTACGTTTGAGGACTCAGTAAACAAGAATCACAGACGGAAAATTTGAGTGTGTCCCGAGGTGATGTATCTGTAGGTTAACTCTCTCTTTTCTGCCCAAAACAAGAAATGGCACTTTTCTATAATGAGCTACTTATCTGGCTGCTTTGGCTAATACACATCGAATTGAAATCTAAAGAACTCGAAAACATTACGACGTCCCACTAACCAAGCCTCGATTCCACACACAAAGGCTATGCCACCGGCTTTGCCCTTACCTACGATGAAGGAACAAGCGTTCCATCGACCGGTCTTGGATCTCAGGATGGGTCTTCCTTTGAGGTCCACAGTGCCATCTTGTGTGTAATCATCTTTATCAGCACTTCCTTTCTCTTCAGCCTTTGCTGTCATCATGTTTCGAAGGGAAATAAAGGAAGAGCACCGAGAGTTTCCTCTGTAAATCGTGTTTGTTCAACTTGCTATGCTCTTTAAAAGGTTCGCTATTCATGGTCTTTAAGAGATCCTAGGCCTTTAACTCTTGCTGAGGGGAATGTACATATACTAAGTTTCGTAGTATTCCCCCAGGCTGAGAAATTGTTGTTTATTTCCATTTTTTTCAGGCTTGAGGTGACATTATATAATATCATACCGATCTTTTAAAAATGACCCTCGTCATTGAATTGACGATATTACTGCACTTCATTTCAAAAGAAAAAGATCTTTTTCTCGAGACGTGAACCGGTTCTCTTATTTTTTTGGTTGTACTAATCGTTTAGATTTTTCTCCCTTGGCAAAATTGCGTACGAATAATCAACAAGCCTTAGTCATACTCAATGACATTGACATCATGAATGAAGCTACCAATGAGCAACAAACACTAGGCGCATTTTTCTAAGTATTTAACCCTTGTTTTATTAATGAAAAGCGACCCTTTTAAGGGGGGAAAAACTAACGGAAATTATGCGTGTCTTCTAGCGATCATGTTACATTAATTAAGAGATGGATTTCGCCGTCTCTGTCTTTTAATGAGGAGACTCATTGTCTCCGTCGTTGTTCTTGCCAGAAGCATGCGTGACAGGTAGCAATAAATGACCTTATCTTATTGTTTCCCCATGAAAAATTTTCAGGGGTAGTCTTGGAGTCGAATCAACTTTTTGCAGTTTCCATGTGTTTGAACAAGTCCCTGTTGTTTAGAACTTCAGCTTGAGACATGGAGAAGAGACAGTCGAAAAGCGACCTGCCCGATTATTATTATTATTTTTTGTGGTAAAACCTACCTAACTTCAAAGAGATACTTATAGGCCAATTATTGGTGATTCACACATAGTAAGCATCACATCAACGATCCACAAAGATAGGATTTACCCACAAGATGCCCTTTTCTTTTCGTCTCATTTGCAGTCTCCGAGCCAGGTGGGTACTATCGTTTCTTAAGATGTGACCACGAGCGATACTAAGAACCTTCAAAATAACGAGGATGTAATTGCTTGGATCATCTCTAGAATCCCATATGTGTAGTTTGATGTTCACCGGGGTCGGTATTTGTGAGCGAGTGCTATTGGTACTCTGGTGCAAAGTAAGATGGGGGAGTTTTCGTAATTAATTCTTCAGTGAGGGAAATAAAAAGGCCACAATAGGTCCACAAAGGAATTCTATTCTAGGGTTTGATCCCAAATCTATGCTGGGTTATGTAGTAGGAAATGGGCTGGAATGGCCATTCCTTGGGTCGATTTCAATCCTTCACGATGACAGAATATGCCACCTGCCTGTTTGGTTTTGGCACTAGTATAAGGTTGTAATGTAATAATTATTACGCTGTAGTGCAATAGAGCTACAATAGTGCTGCAATAGTGATTGCATCGTTGGATATAAGTAATGTAATCCTAAATTTTTCTTCCAGGTTCACCAATATCCCGGACTTTTTTTTTTTCTAGTCACAATACTCTAAAATTGTATCCGTGACAGAAAAGTGCCTCCCGTTAGACTTCCGTCCATAATGGCCTTTAAAAATATGACGAAGCATTACGTCAATTTTTACAATTATGGACAGACTGTGATGAAAAATATATGGGATAATGGTGTCCCACAGCAAAAGGTTTAAGATTTCTGGTGGGAATTCGTCTCACATAAAAATAGATGTATGCCATAAGGCGACATGTGCTTATTTTAATCCTTTGATCAGGTCTCTTGAACAGCCTGCTGTAATGTGAGATAGTTTACTATCATCCGTGGCCTCATTTCCATCATATAGAGTATCCACTTTGATGACTTCATCCACCTTTTAATCCTCCACAAACCTCAATTTTAATGATTTCACATGTCTCTGGGGAATTCCCTGTACTTTTATTATTTGTCCAAGGTTTCATGCTGCCACAAACAGAAAGATTAATGTACAATCAAGTGTAAAAACTTACCAGGAATGTCATTCTTAATGACTTTCGGCACGACCAAATCGTGGACTAACTGATCATCATAGGGGAATAAAGAGAATGATGTCCGTCAAGTATACGTAATAGCGCTTTCACAGTATTGATCTTATGAATCATTATATGTGGATACGATGTTTTATCGTGTCTTCAACCGACAGTCATGGCCTCGCGATTAGCTGAATTAGCAGGCAAAGCTTCCATCTCTTTATCAAAGGTTACTTCCTCGTCGTAGACGAAAGACTTGGCCACGACGAGGAATACGAGAAAATTGAGAAACGTAAGGACTGCCAAGAACGCGTAGTAGTAGTCCAGGTGGGAGATGTTAAGGTTGTCCAAGATCCAACCTTTGTGTCCGTGTTCCTTGGTGATTCGCGAGACTGTCTTGAGAAGAAAACTACTTAGGAAGTTCCCGATACCTAAATTACTAGTAAAATAAGACGTTCCTAGACTTTTCATGCCTTCAGGCGCTTGGTCATAGAAGAACTCGATCTTTGCCACTTCGACAAAGGTGTCGGCGACTCCCATGAGGGCGAATTGTGGCAGGAGGATGAAGATGGCGAGAGGGACAATTTGGGACTGACCGTCAATGCCGTTCTCTCTGGCGACGCTCAGCCTCCGCCTCTCGGCCAGACAAGCAGTGATCATTATTATTATGTGGAGGACGAGGCCTACCCCCATTCTCTGCAGCAATGTGATGCCTCTAGGGTTCTTGGTATAGCGCCTGATGGCAGGGACGAAGAACCGGTCATAGATGACGATGCTTATGAGAATGGTCAATTCAGGACAAACCCAATGAGTTTAGTTTGGTTCTAAGATTAATTTAGGATCAACTAGGATAAACCAATAATTTTTTTGTTTCATTTTTTATATTCCTTGAAAAGGCTAATCTATCATTTCAAATTATATATTCATCGACAATGCGGTGTTGTGCAACCAAACTATAAATACTAGTACATATTCAACATATTTAAGATAAGGCAACAATAGAAATTTCACACCTGCTATAAGCAAGAAATCATGAAAACGATTAAGACCGCTTATAGAGATACGGGACAAGATGGAAAGTTGAGTGGTGAGCGGGGAAGTTGAGCGGGGCGAGTGTCAAGCGGCAAGCGAGGAAGTTGTTTCTTTCGATTTTGGCTAATTGACGACTAAGAGGAAGACAAAAGAGAATTAGTACTGGAGGACAACGTTGTGAGGAGTTGTTTAATGCTGTTTACGCCATTTTGGATGTCGTGAGGAGCCGTTTAATGTTGTTGACGCTGTTTGACTTAGGGTTTTCTCTTTAAAATATATAAAAAAATTATAGATAATATTTTAGATATATTATATAGGGAAAATGTCACAAATGGTCCCTATACTTTTATTTAATGTGCAATTTCGTCCCTGAACTTTTAATTTGCTCAATTTGGTCCATGAACTATTGATAAATGTCCGATCTAGTCCCTGAACTTTCGATCGGCTCAATTCGGTCCCTGAACTATTGATAAAATGTCCGATCTAGTCCCTGAACTTCGATCGGCTCAATTTGGTCCTTGAACTATTGATAAAATGTCCGATCTAGTCCTTCGTTACTGTTTTTCCTTTTCCTTTTTTTTGTTTTTTGCTTCTCCTCTCTTCCCTCCGCCGACACGAAGGACTAGATCGGACATTTTATCAATAGTTTAGGGACCAAATTGAGCCAATTGAAAGTTTAGGGATTAAATTGGACATTTTATCAATAGTTTAGGGACCAAATTGAGCTGACCGAAAGTTCATGGACTAGATCGGTCATTTTATCAATAGTTTAAAGACCAAATTGAGCTGATCGAAAGTTTAGGGACTAGATCGGACATTTATCAATAGTTTAGGGATCAAATTAAGCTAATCGAAAGTTCAGGGACTAGATCAAACATTAAGTAAAAATATATGGACCATTTGTGACATTTTCCCTATTATATATAATATATACAGTTAGGGTTGGTTTGGGTTGGACCAACCTTAAATTTTTAAGATCAAAAACTAACTCGCACAGTACTAATCCACGAATCCCAGGACCAACAATAGACCCAATCCCCTTAGGAATTGGACCCGGACCGGTAGGGTTGGGTCAATTTAGGATTAACGCTAGATTGATGCTCGCCCCTAAAATGGGCCCACAAAGGAATTGCTAGTCTAGGGTTTGATGACAAATCTATGTTGAGAATGTATTGGAATAGGGCCAAAATGGCCATTTTTTTTGTCAGGATGATCGTCCAAAAAGTTATAGACCACGGTGACTAACTCAGTACTAAATTTTTTTCCTTTGGTCGGTACTACACTTTTTGACGATTTGCCAACATAATCATTTTGATGAATATCTACTAGAAATCATTGACATGGATGTTAGCCGGCTTATGTGGCATAGATGGTCGATTCTCAGGTGGACAAATTTTGCATTTTTTTTAATTATTTCTGAAACTTTTTATAATTTTTTTTTCTTGCCCTTCTAGGAAGATGCACAATGGAAAGAAATAGAAGAGGAAAAGAAACAATATAAAAAAAAAATCAATTTTTTTTTTAAAAATTGCAAAAATTATCTGCATCAATGTTGGTAATCTTACGATCTTACAATCGTGTTACAAAGGACCACTATCATCTACATTAGTTTCTGATCAAAATTGGCCAAAAAAAAAATATTGGCAAATTGTCAAAATGTATAATATTTTTAAAGACTATTATGGATAAAATTGTGATGGGAGGTATTTTTGCGTTCTTGGTACAGTTTGGGAAATTGGTGTTTCCAAAAGGGTTAATACCCTAAAAAACCATAAACTGATACACATGTGACAAATTTACCATAAATTAATTTTTTGACCACCAAAAACCCTAAATTAGTACACCTTTGACAAATGTCATGCCCCGATCCTCCGAGCATGCGTCTATCATTCTTTGGTTGATTAAATAGCGACATCTCAGGATGCATCGCCAATCCATTCATTTTAGTACGCATGCAACGGATAAATAATTCCAAGACAATAAAACGATGGGAAAGGAAAGTAGGAACAATTTTTCGATCCAAAAAAAAAAAACTTTTAAAAACAACCATGTTTATTTACAAGGCCAAACTATTAACAAAAAGGTCGGCTCATTCCAAAAGGAATTGTCTTATGACCTACTAGTCAAACTCATTCGCCGATTCTGGCCTCTCCACCTTTCCAAACTTCGAGGCTCCGATCCTCCACCAACATCATCTAAGGACCTGAAAATAGTTATACAATAAGCAGTGAAACGATGTCTCAGCAAGTTTAACCCCCTAAGACTTGATTAGGAAGTAAATATGCTGTCGGTTGGCTAGGGTCACCGATCCGTCTACCTCGGCTGACCTTCCCCTTAATTTCGTTGGCCTTTCCTAGTGGTGGTGGGGAGGTGGCGGCAAGGCCTTGCACAACCCTCGTTGAATGCTTTCCACAATCTTTTTTTTCTTTCTTAAAATTATATATTTAGTTTTAAATTTATTTTAATTAATATATATTAAAATTCAAATAAGAGGCAAAATGAAGTCGTTTTAGCTTTTTTTTTGGCTGACTCGGCTTATTAAAAATAAACGATGTCAGATTTTTGACACCCTTAGCAGGAGTTAGCACTTAAATGTCCTTTTTTTTTCAAAGAAAGTGACATTTAAGTGTACATTACATAACTTTTAGTATTTAAATGTCCCTCGTTCCAAATATTGGCACTTGGGCTCTACTTTTGTCTAGTAATATCTCTTGTGCTCAGTTGAGGCTTGAGCCTTTTCTCTTGGTTTGATCAAGAAATGAATTGAACTATACCCATTTGTCATGTGAAAGACAGGTCATTCTTCTTGTGACAACCTAAATTTTTAGACTTTGTTTTCGATTAAATAAATCGGACCTTTCGTCGACACGGCGATAGTGCTATTCTCTGAGCTGATCACTCATGAGATAACTAGTTTATCTGGGGAAGCAATTAAGGAATTTAAATGCAATGGACTTGAGAATTCGACCAGGAATCGACCGCTTGACCGTAGTTGTGACAGCCTGAATTTTCAGAATTTGTTTTCGATTAAATAAATTGGGCCTTTCGTCGACGTGCCAATAGTGTAATTCTCTAAGCTGATCACTTACGAGATAACTGGACTATCTAGGAAAGCAATTAAGGAATTTAAATGCAATAAACTTGAGAATTTGACTAGGAATCAACTGCTTGACCGTGTTGATCTGCAAGGGTCATTACGACACTGTTAGAATCGATCGGAGATCAAATATAGGTCGATTCGACTGAGATATGTGATCAAAGTGTTGATGATTATACCTGATTGCAAAATTCTCATTGATCGACATTAAATTGACTTTCTGTCATTTTGGGTACCCTGTATCTGTAATTGAAACCTTGAGATTTTCACAATAATTGAGAGTCGCCAATATGTCAGATATGTACATTGTGACTCGAGATAAATCGATCACGGGTCAATTGCACCAAAAATTCCTAAAAGTTACCTAGTAGACTATGTCACACTAAAAGCACATCGGAATGAAATTAACCGTGAATTTGAACTCGATTTCAGAAATTGAAAGTTTTGTTATGTCACAATCTATTTTGGGAATGTTGACTCACCCTCCAAAATTTTTTCAGAGATTGTGGGATTTTTGCGGAAAATCGTTCGGACGTTGTGGAAAAATTAACAGAAATTTGGATGGGCCAAATTAAGGGAAATTTGGATTGCCAAGCCAAGCCTTTGAGTGTTAGGAACTTACATAAAATTGTTTGGGATTTTCTTTAGTGAAATTGGATCTTGAGTTGGATAATTGGAGAGGAAATTGAAGTTCAATTTGAGTGAAATTCGGTTTGGCAAAGGGCTGAGATTTATGGCTTCAATTTGGATAAATTAAGGAAAATCTAACTCAAGAAAGTATTAGAGGGGGACAAGAAGTTAATGAAAGGGATAGAGATGTGGACTTTAAGCTTTGTTCTAACCCTTTGAGCAAGAAATCCAGCTACCTTTCCTTCTGTCCGTCGCTGCCTCTCTCTCCACTAGCCATTTCATTCATTTTCCCTTGGACGAGCTGCTTTTGTTTTTTCTCAATTGGTTGCGTCAAAGACCGCCTGCTCTCTACTGATCTTCAGCTCCTTGGATGCCAGAACGCGGTCAACCGAAGAAGCCACTTCTCCCCATAATTGACCGAAGCCCCTCCAACAACGGCCACTTGTCTTCCCCCATCCACCTAGCTCCTCTCCTTCGCTGCTCCCTCGTCCATGCATCTCCATCTCTTCTTTGCTTCCAGCTCATCAACGGAAGCCCCCACTAGCTCACTGCCACATCCCACTGAAGCCCCCTTGCAGCGCCACACGTCCATGCCTCCACCTGCATTAGTCAATCAAAGTAGCTCTCCTCATCGGTTGTTGACCATCAAAGACGCCACAGCTCCTTCCTTGCATCGACACCAACAAAGTTGCTCCACAGCCCACGAGTAACCTGTAGCCCAGCCATCGAAGCCTTGATCTGTCACGCCCCGATCCTAGGGCACATGCACATCCCTTACCTTGGTTGATTTTAAATGTGATATCCCAGGACGTATCGTCGATTCTTTCATTTTCATATGCACATAGGGAAGCAATTATAAATCCCTAAACAATAAAATAATGGGATAGAAAAGCAGGGCTATATTTTTCATATTGAAATTCACAACCAAACTTTTATACAACCACACCTCATAGTATTTTACAATACTATTAATAGATGTCTAGTCTCACACTCAACCACCTAAAAACAAGATTCACAAAAGAGGATGGGATCTCCGTCCAACATCCGAGATGTACTTATGATCATCATCCTAATCCTCCTCTGATTCTTCAGAATCAATTTCATTCTCTTCCAGCTCTTCATCTGGCTTATCATCAGGATCATCCAACAGGTAATCCTCCTCCGTTTCTTCCTCCTCAGGCTCTTTTACCTCTGGCCATTCCCACTCCTGATTCTTCTTCTGTCCCTCCTCTTGCTTGACTATCTCCCCTTCTTCTGGCATGCTTCAATTGGAATCTGCTACTGATGGCTAGGGGAAGTCATGATTAGTCTCGAGCTTAAGGTCTTTTGCATCCACTATTGACCCATCTTTATGATTAGCTATAGCCTCCTTGAGTGCTTCCTCTAGGACGAACATAGGCACATCTTCTTCAGGCATGGGACCCTCCCTTTTGCCCGTCATAATACTCACAATACCATGACCGATACTTGTGGGGTCTTAGGGTGTCATTACCCACGTCAACCTAGACGGTCGACTAAATCAGGACGTACTCTAGTCCTTCAGGGTGAGGGTGAGGGTGAATCGGGAAATGGGTTTCTATCTCCCGTGACTTCCACGGGTACACCGAAATGCATAGGAGGGCGAGGAGGTGGAGGTGTTGCCATCTAGGGGCCTGAAATGGTTGTACAATAACCACTGAGACAACGTCTCAGCGAGTTCTACCCCTAAGACTCGATTAGTAAACAAATATGCCATCCGAGCTGCCTATGCACATATAAGTCAGATGACTTACCTTGACCTTAGATTCCACCTTCATATTAGCACAGTTCAAATAGACACCCAACTTTAATATCATAGATCGATACATCGATCAAATCGATCTAGCCGATTACATGTCAAAATGACCATCCCTCGGTCATTTCCATTCATATTATATAACTTCCAGTATAATATACTTAGTCACCTTACAACGTGTATCCTCTAAGGCGCCGTTTTCACCAAGATGATGTCCCGATCACCAAGCTATGGACATTTTCTAAGGTGATATACCAAATCACCGAGCCACGTGCATTTTCTAAGGCGTCGTTTTCACTGAGGTGATGTACTAATCGCCGAGCCACGAGTCTTTTCTAAGGTGTCGTTTTTGCCAATGTGATATAAACAATTTACATCATGCTCTCGGGTGTCGTTTTTGCTAGGGTGATATACTTTATCACAGAGCCAATATAAACAATTTATGTGCATGCTCTCGGCTATCGTTTTCACCAGGGTGATATACTTAATCATAGAGCCGCGTGCTAACTATTTCTTTCCCATATTTACCATACCCGATATTAACGTACCCGATTGGTCTTAGTCAAGAGTATATTCAGTTCACTCTCATAATTTTCTCCACTTAAATAGCCTATCAAAGCATTATTGGCGCTAAACAATTCATACTCGGCCATCTATCAACCAATTACTCAATTTCAATCAATTTAGGAATAATTCCTCAAATTGCACAATCAATTCAATTCAATACAATGTAGAGCTCAAATAAATAAACGGACTACATCACGAAAATCAGCATAAAATTTCGGTTGTCGGCCATCCTAGCCTAATTTAAAAAAATTAATTAATTAATTTCAAAAATTAATAAATAAATATTAAAAATCCAATTTAGGCTTGTAATGCCTGATTGAGCACGAGACAGGTCGAGAAAAATCCTGAGATGCATTTCATAAATAATATAGGCTATCATCTAACTAATTACATTAGTCAAATGCCTAACATGCATCATAATTAGTTAATAATCACTAATCTACTATAATCTAACCACCTAATCCTACTTAATTATCACTAATCAATCATTAATAATCATTAGCAAACTAAACAAGGATTAGTGAGCTAAATTCACCCATTTAACAATCCGCTCGAATCGAAACGTTGGGAACGTCGCAGGGAACGTTTAACTCCAAAGCGGGCCTCGGGTTCGGGGCCCGAAACACCTCTAAAACGGGCCAAAAGGCTACTGTGAGACCTACTTTTGGACTTGCTGATCTTGCTGCAAAAATAGAAGTAAATAACCTCGGTTAGGATGACAAGGATCAGGGAAAGGTCAAGCGGTGGTTTGGCGGGGTGCACGGTTGCTCCAGTAGCCTCTTCAGCCATTCACGGTGGCTGGGGGTGCTCGAATGGCAACTAGGGCTCATGGCAAGGATGGCTGGACAATGGAGAAGGCAGGCGGTCGTGCGGCTAGCGCAGGTGGAGGCAACGTGACTTCGGCGTGGCTATGGCGTCCAGGCGGCTGCTCTGGCGTCCAGGCGGCTGCTCCGGCATTCAGGCGGCTGCAGCTTCTTTCTCCGGTGCTGCTAGTTGGCATCGCACGAACAAGAGGGAGAGGAGAGAGAAATGGGTGGTGAAGTGAGAGAGAAAGAGAGAGAGAGAGAGAGAGAGAGAGAGAGAGGAAGGATAAGAGGGAAGGGAGACAAGGGCCCCATTGGCCTTTATTTTCCAATTGCTTGTCCACCCTCAAGCTTGCCCAAGAAGTCTTCATCCCTTGGCTGCAAATTGGCCACATAAACACTCCATACAACCTCTCAAATGGTCCATTTGGCTAGGGGGATGAGGGCACACGAATTTCCTAGCAAAAAGGGCTTCAATTGCACATAAATTCTCTCTTAATTCATTCTCAATTAGCCCTCATAAATCTGACCCACCTACCATCGGTCACCTTAGCATTTTTCGTCACCACTAAATCCATCATGTTTTCCAATTTTGCCATAAAAACGACCCTCGGCTTTTTCTGCACAAAAATGATCAAGTAACGACTTTTTCCCAAAAAGTGTCGGGTTGTAGAAAAATCTTCTAAGATTGAGTTGTGGATCCTAGAATTTATTGTGACATGACAATATCTTCAATTTTTGAAATTGGACTCAACTTGGTGGTTAATTTCCATTCATGCGTTTTTAGCGTAACCTAAGCTACCGGGTAGTTTTTGGAAATAGGGCAAATGACCCATGGTCAATTTTCTTCGAGCCACAATGAACTCCCTCCACACATTGGCGACTCTTGATTGTCGTGAAAACCTCGAAAATTCAAATATGAACATAGGTACCAAAACGATAATAAAATCAAATTAGTGCCGGTCGACAAGAATTTCCCAATTTAGTGGACTCACCCACGATTGGCCATACTTCTCAGTCAAACTGACCTATTTCTGATTTTAATTTGATTTTTAACTGTGCTGTAATGGCCTCTAAAAATAAGCACAATCGAGAAGTCGGTTCCTAATCAAATTCTCAAGTCTATTACCTTAAATTTCCCTAATAGCTTACATCTTGAGAGTAATCGGCTTTGAGAACAACCCTATAGACGCGTCGATGAAATGCCCGATTAATTCAATAGAAACCAGGTTGAAAATTCAGGATGTCACATGATCTCTCGGGCCTAGCATCTCCATCAAGCCCAAGTCCAGTGGTCCATTTCAATCCTCCAACTCAGTCATTCGAAGCCCATCAACAGGCCTTTTTAGTCAAGCCCAGTCTTGAAAGCCCTGCGAATCTAGCTCTTGAAGCAACCCAACTTGGGTTCGGTCCAAATAAAAAAAAAAAAATCTCAGCTTGGGCTGAGGTTTATTAGGCCAAGTTTAGGCTTGGTCCAAGCCCGTTGGTGTTGTCGTGAGCCCAAGTTCAGCCGCCGTCGTGCTGTCGTTGCGGTGAACCGGTTTCCGCAATAAATCGATGAGTTTATGCACTAAACTCTTCTTAGTAGGCTATTGACGTCTAAGGGGTGTTTAGTTAAATTTAATTAGGAATTAGGTGGTTAGTTAGATTAAATTAGTGATTTAGTTATTTAATTGTGCATGTTAGGTGGTTAGATTAATTTAATTAAGGCCTAGATGGGATGTTCTATTGATCTAGAAGGGTTTGGGAATTTCCCGGGGCTGTATTGGTTTTTAATTTAGTATTCTGGTCTAGGTTAGTATTTTTTAGAATTTAAATTGATTTATTTAATTAATTTAGGTAATTATTTAATCATTAAATATTTTCTAGAAATTAGACTGAGATAGCCGATGACGGAATTTCGTGCTAATTGCAATTGTGTAGTTAATTTTTGCAATCGAGTGTTTAATTGTGAAAATTGAGTGCTAATTGGAAATTGAGTCAATTATTTCAAAATTTGTGAATTTTGACATTTATTTGGAAAATCCTAAGTGTTAGGTTCTAAACACCGAAAATGGTTTTATATACTATATAAACCAATGTGATTTTGAAAAAAAGGATATTAGTCTTCTGGGATGAATTGACTGTGTATCCACACACAACGATTTTCATGGGTATCTCTAATACAAAGAAAATAGGTCAGATTCACCATTTTAATGGAGATATTTGAGTGCAATGCACAGTGTCTTAGGCCATGTTTGAGTGATTGTGTGTTGGTTAAAAAAACCCGTCCCGAGCTATTAAGCTGGACGTTACCCCTATATGAGATGCCCTACCAATGGATGCCGGTTGCAATAGATTCTGGACCAATGCTCCTTTATGGAATGCCATCGACATAGTGATGATGCCGTGCACAATGGTGTGAGACGATGCCTAACAATGCCAAAAGACCGTTGAACAGAAAGTAGGCCGTACTATATGCCAAGAGCAAAACTAGGAACGCATGATGTTTTGAGTTGAATGCGTTGAATTATGGGACAAAATTATGTGGCACGGTATAAGACGTGTCATAACGATTTGACTCTATAATCAGGACTCTTGTGCTGATTTGAGAATATAGTATGGCGTTCCTGTTGTTGGAGCTTAATTGTTGCTCATATCTATATGGTTGTCTGTGATATAAATTATACTGACCTACAGGGTGGGACTGAGGCGAGGTAAATCCTTTATACTAAATGAGTGATTGTGTGGTTAGGGCGCCTCTGGGCGTATTACCCTTATAATCGGGGTTTAGAGTATGGACTTGCTGAGATATTGTTTCACTGGTTATTGAATAACCATTTTCAAGCCCTTAGAAGGTGGTCATGGATGACCAAGGCCCCGAAGTCTGAGGAGGAGTGGTATGGAGGATCGGCGGATGTGTCCTATTAGTACGTTGTAGGATAGCCTCTTTTGAGAATCGACTTTTTTGTAGGCCTTCGACTAGACTCGTTTGTACCTGAATCTCATTGTTTATAGAAGTGTGCTGTTTTGAATTTGTTGTCTTGCTTTTCTATCCTGAGATGGTTGTTGTCAAGGGATTTATTATTCTCTTCTGCATGAGCAATAAAAAGAAAGGGTCGGCGACTTGTCATGGGAAGTTGCAAAATTTTATTGACCTGAGAGGGATGAGCACACGCTTGAGGATCGGGGCATGACATCCTAGTTTAATGTCATGCCCTAGATTGGAGAGTTCTAATGTTCATCGTCTTATCTTGAATCATCATATGCTCTTCTTGGAGCTTAGGAAAATATAAGAACTTGCTAAAGAAGATACATTCAACCATAGTTGGGTAATGCAGCTCTTGAGAGAGTTGACAGAAGCCATATTTTCTTGGATGTCGAATGAAAAAACGAACTTGGACGATGACGACGCGACGATTAAATGTACAAAAAGTTCGCCATAGGTATGCTTGTTCCTCATCTTGAGATCCCTTTTAGTAAAAGTGGGACCCTTTCCTTACTCTTCTTATATGTCTGCTATGATCAATGGAGCATGAAAATATCATGTAGTTGCGAAAAGCAAACATTTATAAGCCAAATGTGATGACACTGTCGGGCTAATCTATGTCTCGATCACTCCATGTAGAAGAACGATTCTTCTGTTTCACTAATAGGAAGTTGGTAAGTGGGAAAAAGATATTGTTTAAAAGGGTTACCGATTTTTTGGTGACTTGTTGGTAAACTAACTGACACTTTTTTAAAAATACTAATTCTTTTTATGGTTCACAAACTATAAACAATTTTTATCTTCTACTATCTTTATTTGATCTTATCAATGCCTTGCGTTTTCCAATTCTTACGTGAATTTACTGATATTTATTCAAGTGATTTACCTAACTCTTTCTTGATTTTACTACCAATTAGTCTTGAGTTGCTTACCAATGATTATTTGGTTTTTCTCATTTATTATCTTTTGTTATGGTGTACCCACTTGCATTTGTATCTCTTACAAACGCTTTAATTTTTTTATACTTTTATGTTAATTTTCCATTATTTATTTGGTGACTTACCAGCTCATTCTCTATCAAAATAGAAAATCTGGTAAACTAAGGAAAAAACCAAATAAACGTTTCTAAATAACTCAAATAAGATTCAAACCTGGTTGATAACTTAATTAGAGAAAATTAGATAAATCACTTAAATTAAAGTTAGTAATTTTATATAGAGGTTGGTAAATTGAAAAAGTGATTAAGCAGTGTAAACAAAAGTTCGTAAAGAATAAGAGAAGTTTATCATTAAAAGAAAAATTAACTTGGCAAGTAACTTAACGACAATTAAAGACAAAAAAATTAATGGGTAAGTATAAAAAAATGGGAAAATTGTCCATAATTCCAGGACCTATTGTACGAGATTCAATCCTAAATTTTTCAATTTGATTAATTTAATTTAATTTTAAACCTTTTGACAATTTTTTAATATGGAAGGCCGTTTTCTCAATTTTTGGCTAAAATTGGTCGGAAGGACAACATAAAAAAAAAAAAAAATCGTCAAAATGATTAGGAGTAAATTGGTCAAGTTGAAAGTTTAAATGAATTGTTGTACAATAGGTTTATAAGTTTTTAGATTATTATCACTATAATTAAACTATAGGTAAAAAAAGTTACTGATCACCTGATATTTCCATAACTTGTTGGTAACTTATGGACTTTTGAAAAAAAAATAAAATTACTAACCTTTTTATTTTCATACGTTTTACAAATTATGAGCGATTTCCATCTTTCACTAATTTTCATTATCTCTTATCAACGCCTTACATCACCAATCTGATGTAACAATATGGTAGCTCATATAGACAATATATAGAGTTTGTTTGGCTTTTCCTACTTAAAGCTTCACGCGAGCGTTCATCAACAGTCAGTTGTGTCTACGCTTATGAGTTATTCTCAGCTCTAATACTAACTCCGTTTTGGTGTTATCGTAATCTGCTTGAAGCAGCTATTTATCTTGGGCGCGCAATTTATAGCCGAAGTAGCGAGGTGTGGTGGATACTTTTCTCAGAATCCCTCGGCTCTGATGGATCTCTTGACGTCTGCATATGTCTCAGCTGGCTTGGATCCTCAAAGGTGATGCTCGATCACGAGATCAATTGGCACTAATTAAAAGTGTCATCGCAAAGCTCCTGCTTTCATGTTAAGCTATATACATTGCGACATCCATCAGGAGGGCATGTTTCTTAGTTATCATTAATTCCTTCATTTTTATTCCATTGTGTTTCTTTCAAATAGGGATTCGACCGGTGATTCCTGGACCATTGTCGCGACCTCTTTTTTTCGGCGCCCGCAATCGGGTACGAGCGCCTAAGGAGGCTAATGGCTCGGCTGAATTTATTTATGCCCGGACTCTCCCAAGTCCACCAATTCACGACTTTAATATTCTAAAATTTTTTTACCTGTAAATCAATTTTTAAAATTGAGTCGCCACTAATCGATTTGGGGTAGGTTGATTAGAAACCCAAGTGAAGTATCAGGAGAAATACTCACTCCTGCGTAACCAGAGAAATTAGGATCGGGGACTTGATTACACTAGTTAATCACTAATGCCCTTTCGGTACCTAATCTTGTTTAAATCCCGAGGTTTTTTTTTTTTTTTGGATGTTCGAGGGATTTTCCATGCACTTTTGGGAGGAAAAACATTTTTTGAGTCATTTTTTAATTTCTTGGACACAAAAGGGATTTTTTGGTATTTTATTTTTTTTGGGAAAATACAAGTCTTTTTGGCTTTTTTTCTGAATTTTTTTTGGCTTTTTCATGAATTTTTGGCCTTTTTTGGATTTTTGGCATTTTTTTGGAAAATAAGAAATTTTTTGGATTTTTTGATTTTTCTGAAAAATAAAATATTTTTAAATATTTTTGGAAAATAAATTATTTTTTTGATTTTTCTCTTTTTTTGGAAAATAAGATTTTAAATTTTTTTAAATAAAATATTTTTTTTGATTTTTTTATTTTTCGGAAAATAAAATATTTATTTATTTATTTTATTTATTTAAAATATCAATTTATATTAAAATAATATAAAAACTGACCCGGGTTGGATCCGTGAGTTGGGTTTGACCCGGCCGGCGATTCAAACGAGGACGGGCCCGCAATGCGGGCTCGACTCGGATTTTTTTGTCTTTTTTTATTTTTTTTATTTACTGAAACGGCGTCGTAGCCAGGCATTCGGGGACACCCGGCCCGGCCCGACAACTCGGCTCGATAGCCCGCTCCGCGACCCGACTCCCCACGAAACCCTACCCGGATCCGACCCGACTTCGTGACCCGGCTTCCCACCGCCCCGGAATCTCGCGAAACCCTACCCGGTTCCGAGACCCGGATCCGATTCGACGACCCGGAAATCGCAAACCCTAGGGTTTGCGAATCCGCGGCGCCGAAGGGGGGGAACCGAGGTGCTTGGCGGCGACGGCGACTACGGCGGCGACGACGAAGGTGACAACGACGACGGCGACTATGGCGGCGACCACGAAGAACGGCTACGATGAACAATGACGCCTTTTTTACCTTCTCTTGAATGGGGATGGCGACGGCAAGAGGGCGGTTCGTGACAATGGAGGTCGCGGCGAACAACGACGGCGGCAACTCGGCTTCCCGATCTGGCGTGGCTTCGACAGATCGATTACAGCAACGACTTCGCGGGGGGGAAACACGACAACAAACCCTTCGAGGCAACGGCGTTGGGACTCGGTCGAGGCGAACGGCGCTCGGCGGCAACAACAGTAGCAAAAAAGAACGAGATATGAGGCGTAGATTTCGGCCGGACCTTCCTCGGCCTTGATCTTTTCTCACTCAAGCCAAATTCGAGCCTCCACCGGCCGGATCTGACCTTCTCGGAGTCGCTTGCGGCCGGCCTTCCTCGAAGTCTCTCGGTAGAAGGTGGGCTGAGCTCGCGACTCGAGCTCTCTCTTGCGCTCGCCCTTCAACCCTTCCCGATGTCTCTCAGTGAAGGATCTCCGAGCTTGCCACCACCTCCGACGATGCTTGCGGCCACCTATTTATAGGCGAAGGAAATCTGGTCGACGAAGGGCCTCGGCCGCCGGCATCCGGTTCCGCTTGGCTGAACCGGTGTCCTATCGAGCTTTCCAGCGAAGCTCGCTCAACATTAATGGCGCCTGCAATCTTATCCCCTCTGGCCGACGTCGCCCTACACTCCTCGGCCGTAGGCCGTCCTTTGCGCGTCGGCCTGCCTCGCGCGCGTGAGTTGCAGCGGCGAAGGAAAGGGAAGGAGGAAGAAGAAGAGAGAAAGGGGCTGGGCCGGGGGTGAAGGAAAGTGGGCCGTAGGGGCCACGCGGAGGGAGAAGAAAAGGAAAAAAAAAAGAATGGGCTGGGCTTTTGCTTTGCTTTTTTTTTTTGTTTTTGCTTTGTTTTTTAATTATCTTATTTATCCGAAATTATAAAAGAAAGTTAACCTAATTAAAATTGAGGTGTCAACAACCATTGCAGCCGCTGGTAAAGCAGTTGAAAAGCTAATGGAGATCGAGAAAAATGATGATTCGATGAGACCATGCGAGGATGCTGTTGAAGAGGGTGATGATCAACTTTCCAAAAACCAATTAGCAAACGAGAGTAGGCCCGGACTCGATGACTCTACATTTACCATAGCATATGATAGTTCAATGTTGGAAGAAAATTCAAGCATTGGAGATGCTTCGGAAGTTCTGATTATTGCTCCAACTAATAAGTTGGAAGCAGACGCCGACCCACTAAATGAGTGTGCTCCTTTAAGCGAGGAGAGTGCACCGGGGAATGAGGAATCTCATGTGTCGGCTCATGAAGTATTGAGCCATGGGAATGCTATGTACACGGAGGATCTCCTAAAGCTGCGACAGCTCTTTGAGGTAGAGACCTCGGATCAGCATGACGGGCTTGTTGAGAAGGAAGAGACGAACTAGAGAGATGATGTTTCCGCAGGATCAGGACCGTTGAAGCAATGATATATTAGGAGAATGAAATTGCATATATGCTGAGTTTCTTGAGGTAGAAATTGATTTAGATTCACTCCGGTGCATATATACGTTTGAAATTTGTCATACCTTGTATTGATTTAAACAGAGAAGTCACCCTTTTGACCAAAAAAAAAAAAAAAAAAAAAAAAAAAAAAACAGAGAAGTCACATAAGAGCAGATAATCAATAAATCTCCGATGAACTTTGTGGGGATCTGTACTGAGTTATCCGTTTTTCTTTTGTCCAAAAAATTGCTCATATAATGAATACTGGTTCCATGATTGTGCGTGGAACGTAAGCCTCTTGGCAAAAGGTATTCTTGTATTGATACTTGGAGAATTGAAAATGTTTCGCAACAACAACGATTATACAGTTCTATTCATATATGCTTATGTTAGTCCTTCGAGTTAGTATCTTGAATAGTCTTGTGTAATGTAAAACGGCTTACTATCATCCACGGCCTCTTTTTCTTCCCATAAGGTACCCATTGTGATGACTTAAACATCTTTTAATCCACCATAAACCTTAGTTTGCAAGATTCAAATGTCTCTTGGGGATTTCATGTACTTTTGCTGCTTGTCCATGGTTTCATACTACCAGTAACAAAAGATTAGTGTACAATATGTGTTAAAAATGACCAGAAATCTCAGTTTTTATGCGTTTTGGAGCAACTAAATCATTGAGAAACATGATAATGTCAATATTAGTACGGAAATAAAGAGGATAATGCCCGTCAACGATCTTTTATGAAGATGACATTGTATCACTCTTATGAATCCTCATATGTGTGCGACATCTTATCATGTTTTCATCCGACAGTCACAGCCTCATGATTAGCTTGATTCGCAGGCAAAGCTTCCTTCTCTTTATCAAGGGTTACTTCCTCGTTGTAGACATAAATCTTGGCCACGACAAGGAACACGAGAAAATTGAGAAACGTGAGGACCGCCAAGAATGCGTAGTAGTAGTCAAGGTGGGAGATATTAAGGTTGTCCAAGATCCAACCCTTGTGGCTGTGTTCCATGGTGACTTGCGAGACCGTCTTGAGAATAAAACTACTTAGGAAGTTTCCGATCCCAAAACTACTAGTGTAGTAAGATGTTCCTAGACTTTTCATGCCTTGTGGTGCTTGGTCGTAGAAGAACTCGATCTTTGCCACTTCAACGAAGGTGTCGGCGACTCCCATGAGGGCGGATTGTGGCAGGAGGATGAAAATGGTGAGAGGGACTATTTGGAGCTTACCGTCAATGCCGTTCTCTCTGGCGATGCTCAGCCTCTGCCTCTCAGCGAGACAAGCGGTGATCATTATGATTATGTGGAGGACGATGCCTACCCCCATTCTCTGCAGCAATGTGATGCCTCTAGGGTTCTTGGTGTAGCGCCTGATGGCAGGGACGAAGAATCGGTCATAGATGGTGAGGCTTGTGAGCATGAAGATCGTGACGAATGCGGTGAGGCACGCAGGAGGGATCTCGAAGTGCGGGCCCATGTGTCGGTTCAGGGTTGCGCCCTGCTTGATGAAGAGCGTTAGCACCTGCGAATACATGGTGCTCGGGATGAATGTCACCGCTAGGATCGGGAGCATTTTGACCATCTGCTTGGTTTCCTCTACTTGGGTCACCGGACATAGCATCCACGGCGAGCTTGAATCAATCTTCACCGCAGCTTTGTCAAGAAATCTACAAATGTGACATGAAACTGTCATGATTAATTTCGAGGAAACCATGCAAAGACAAGCCATAGAGTTAGTGAGTTGTGAACCTCAAAGAAGTAGAGTGATCAATCTGGAATTTCTTGTATTCCGCGTACTGTTCGAGGCTCAATTCATAGAGCTCCTTTGGATCTCTCGGAACAGGCAACTTCCACTTCCTGATCGACGCCACCAGCACTTGAGCAATCCTTGTGAACGGGCTTCCTGAGGGCACCTTGTGCCTATAAAATGGGGTGCCCACCAAGAACACTAGGACTGATAATGCAAGCCCCAGCGTGGGAAGGCCATAGCCTAATGCCCAACCCACGTTATCTTGTATATAGATCAAGACTGTGGTTGCCAATAGTGTCCCGAAGAAGATGCTGAACATCCACCAGTTGAAGAACGAGAGCTTCTGGGCCCTTTCCTTGGGTTCGAAGTCGTCAAACTGGTCTGCGCCCAAGGTCGAGATGTTGGGTTTGGTCCCACCCGTCCCAGCCGCAATTATGTAGAGGGCCAAGTAGAAGATGCCTATCTGGAGGGCCGAGGCCTCCTTGTTGCATTCCTCTTCTTTGATCCCCGGGCCGCATGACGGAGGCCTCAGCGACGGCACTGACACTGCCAGTGTTAGGAGCAACATGCCCTGCACATTTCTTAATCGTGTTACAGATTGAATTTGTATGAGTACCTGCACAAATGAATCCGAATGCATCTGCTATACCGTGAGATAAAGGACGGATGCGTAAATGAAAGTCCAGAAACATCCGAGATATGCATCAGCTATGTAAGCGCCGAGCATGGGCGTCATCCAGGTTGTCCCGACCCAGTTCGTGACATTGTTCGAGGATGTCACGGTGCCTTCGTGGAGCTTCTTCGTCAAGTACACCACTAGGTTTGACGCAATCCCATAGAACGCCATTCTCTCAAATGCCTCGTATCCTGCACACACAACGATAGAACGAATTAAGGTGGATCAAATCATTGATTTTTTTCTCTTTCCTCCACCTTGTAACGAAATCCAGTACGTTTGAGGACTCAGTAAACAGGAATTACAGACGGAAAATTTGAGTGTGTCCCGAAGTGATGTATCTGTAGGTTAACTCTCTCTTTTCTGCCCAAAACAAGAAATGGCACTTTTCTATAATGAGCTACTTATCTGGCTGCTTTGGCTAATACACATCGAAGTGAAATCTAAAGAACTCGAAAACATTACGACGTCCCACTAACCAAGCCTCGGTTCCACACACAAAGGCTATGCCACCGGCTTTGTCCTTACCTACGATGAAGGAACAAGCGTTCCATCGACCGGTCTTGGATCTCAGGATGGGTCTTCCTTTGAGGTCTACAGTGCCATCTTGTGTGTAATCATCTTTATCAGCACTTCCTTTCTCTTCTGCCTTTCCTGTCATCATGTTTCGAAGGGAAATAAAGGAAGAGCACCGAGAGTTTCCTCTATAAATCGTGTTTGGTCAACTTGCTATGCTCTTTAAAAGGTTCTCTATTTGGTCGATTGATAATTACTATTGTTGAAAGATAATGCACCAAATATTGAAGATATGCCAGATTATGGTGGATATATAGTTGAGATTGTAATTGATTATTTTGTATCAATCTACGTTTGACCGTTCGGATTTCTAATCAGAATATGATTGAATATGATAAGATATGAAATATTGGGATTTTTTTATATCCTATCGATTATTTGGTAAATCGCAGTATTAAAGTCAGATATGTTTACATTATATCACGTACATTTTTTTTTTTTATATAAACGGCATATCATTATAAATGAACTTAAATGTTTATAAATGGAGATTGTGAAAATCTCTCATACCACTATTCCTTAATTTATTTTTATTTTTTTTTCTTCTTTTTTATATTATTTTCTTTCTTATTTCTTTTTTCCCCTTTCATCATCTTTAATAAAATTTTATCAAATAGTAAATTGTACTAGCATACCTAAAATACAAAAATACCTAAAATATATAATAAATATAAATATTTAATTTATATATTGAATGCTTATTATAAGATAGAATTAAAGTTGAATATATAAAGTAAAATAGGATTAATTAAAAAAATATATTTTTTTAATTTTTTATTTCATAAATTAGAATTCAAATATTATTTATATTGAAATAATAATTTCAATTTTTTAATTTAATAAGTTTGTTATTCGAGAAAAATAACTTTCCTATTATGGACATTAGAAATCATATCTACATTTATTCCATTTTTCTTATGAGATAATTTTATCCTGTTTATATCCCCTTATATCTGACTTTATCTTATCCTGAGTGAGTACTAAACATAGGATATAATAAATCATATCCTATCTTGAATTTTTTTCCGACTGCCAAACTCAGCCTTGTACATTGAATCAATCAATGAAGTGCACATAATACATTTTCTTCTATTCTTGACATTCATCTCGCTTCCACTTTGGCTTATGACAACTATCAATTTTATAATAATCTTTAAGAGATCCTAGGCCTTTAACTCTTGCTGAGGGGAATGTACATATACTACATTTCCTAGGATTCCCCCAGGCTGAGAAATTGTTGTTTACTTTTTATTTTTTAAGGCTTAAGGTGACATTATATGATACACACCAATCTTTTAAAAATGACCCTCGTCATTGAATTGACGATATTACTTCACATCATTTCAAAAGAAAAAGATCTTTTTCTCGAGACGTGAACGGGTTCTCTCATTTTTTTGGTTGTACTAATCGTTTAGATTTTTCTCCCTTGGCGAAATTGCCTACGAATAATCAACAAGCCTTAGTCATTCTCAATGACATTGACGTCATGAATGAAGCTACCAATGAGCAACAAACACTAGGCGCATTTTTCTGAGTATTTAACCCTTGTTTTATTAATGAAAAGCGACCTTTTAAGGGGGGAAAAACTAATGGAAAGTCTGCGTGTCTTCTAGCGATCATGTTACATTAATTAAGAGATGGGTTTCGCCGTCTGTGTCTTTTAATGAAGAGACTCATTGTCTCCGTCGTTGTTCTTGCCAGAAGCATGCGTGACAGGTAGCACTAAATGACCTTATCTTATTGTTTCCCCATGAAAAATTTTCACGGGTAGTCTTGGAGTCGAATCAACTTTTTGCAGTTTCCATGTGTTTGAACAAGTCCCTGTTGTTTAGAACTTCAGCTTGAGACATGGAGAGGAGACAGTTGAAAAGCGACCTGCCCGATTATTTATTTTTTGTGGTAAAACCTACCTAACTTGAAAGAGATACTTATTGGTGATTCACACCATAGACATAGTAAGCATCACATCAACGACCCACAAGATGGGATTTACCCACAAGATGCCCATGCCCTTTTCATTTTGTCTCATTTGCAGTCTCCGAGCCGGGTGGGTATCATTGTTTCTTAAGATGTGACCACGAGCGATATTAAGAACCTTGAAAATAACGAGGATGTAATTGCTTGGATCATCTCTAGAATCCTATAAGACTGTGTTTGGTAGTCGGAAAAAAAATTCAAGATAGGATATGATTTATTCTATCCTATGTTTGGCACTCACTCAAGATAGGATAAAGTCGGATATAAGGGGATATAGACAAGATAAAATTATCTCATAGGAGAAATTGAATAAATGTGGATATGATTTCTAATGTCCATAATAAGAAAGTTATTTTTCTTGAATAACAAAATTATTAAATTAACAAAATTGAAATTATATTTCAATATAAATAATATTTGAATTCTAATTTAAGAAATAAGAAATAAAAATTATTTTTTAATTAATCCTATTTTAATTTATATATTCAACTTTAATTCTATCTTATAATAAGCATTCAATCTATAAATTAAATATTTATATTTATTATATATTTTTAGGTATTTTTGTATTTTAGGTATGCTAGTACAGTTTACTATTTGATAAAATTTTATTAAATATGATGAAAGGGGAAAAAAGAAATAATAAAGAAAATAATATAAAAAAGAAGAAAAATAAAATAAAAATAAATTAAGGAATAGTGGTATGAGAGATTTTCACCATCTCAATTTATGAACATTTAAGTTCATTTATAATGATATGCCGTTTATATATATATATATAAAAGAATGTATGTGATTGCTTGGATCATCTCTAGAATCCTATAAGGTTGCGTTTGGCGGTCGGGATAAAATTTGGGATATGATATGATTTATCCTATCCTACGTTTGGTGCTCGCTTAGGATAGGATAAAGTTGGATAGAATGGAGATATAGACATGATAAAATTATCCCATGGGGGAGGTGGGATAAATGTGGATAGGATTTCTAATGTCCATAATAGAAAAGTTATTTTTTTGAATAAAACAATTATTAAATTAAAAAAATTGAAATTATATTTCAATATAAATAATATTTGAATTCTAATTTAAGAAATTTAAAAAAATTAATTAATTATATTTTAATTTATATATTCAACTTTAATTCTATCTTATAATAAACATTCAATCTATAAACTAAATATTTATATTTATTAAATATTTAGGTATTTTTGTAGTTTAGGTATGTTAGTACAGTTTACTATTTGATAAAATTTTATTAAAGAATGATGAAAGGGGAAAAGAGAAATAATAATGAAAATAATATTTAAAAAAAAAAGAAAAATAAAAATAAATTAAGGAATAGTGTTATGAGAAATTTTCACTATCTCCGTTTATGAACATTTAGGTTCATTCATAATGATATGCCATTTATATAAAAAAAAAAATAAAAATGTACATGATATGATGTAAACATATCTAACTTAAATACTGCGATTCACCAAACAATAGACGAGATATAAAAAAGTCTCTAGGATTTCATATCCTATCCTATCTAGTTTTATCCCGATTAGAAATTTGGACGACTAAACGTAGCCTAAGTATAGTTCGATGTTCATTGGGGTCAGTATTGGTGAGCGAGTGCTATTAGTACTCTAAGGCGCAAAGTAAGATGGGGGAGTTTTCGTAATTAATTCTTCAGTGAGGGAAATAAAAAGGCCACAATAGGCCCACAAAGGAATTCTATTCTAGGGTTTGATCCCAAATCTATGCCGGGTTATGCATTAGGAAATGGGCGGGAATATGCCACCAGCCTGTTTGGTTTTGGTACTAGTATAAGGTTGTAATGTGATTATTATTATGTTGTAGAGCAATAGAGCTACAATAGTGCTTCAATAGTGATTGCATTGTTGGATATAAGTAATGTAATCCTAAATTTTTCTTCCAGGTTCACCAATATCCCGGACTTTTTTTTTCTAGTCACGATACTCTAAAATTGTATCCATGACTGAAAAGTGCCTCCCGTTAGACTTCTGTCCTTAAAGGCCTTTAAAAATATGATGTGGCATTACGTCAATTTTTACAATTATGGATGGACTATGTGACATCCTGAAATTCGACCCCGTTTCGATGAAATGAAATGTGCATATCGTCGGCGCGCCTATGGTCCTTTTTCTCTGAGCTGATCACTCACGAGTTAACTAACCTATTGGGTGAAGCCATTAAGGGATATATCTGCGGTAAAATCCCTAAAATCTACATAATTGGTTGGATTGGACTAAAATCGCGTTCGGTCGATTTTAACCATGAAATTTAAATTGGTTTCGGGAATCGAATATTTGAACGTGTCACAATTCATTTTTAGGATTGTCTCATCGTCTGTTAATTTATTGACGAGTCCGAAATTTCAAGAAAGAAATTATCGGAGGAAAAATCGAAGACCAAAAGAAAATAGAAAGGAAAAGGGAAAGAGAAAAGAAAAATAAGAATAATGTTATTATTTTATTTCTTTTTTTTTTCTCTCTCTCTCTCTTCTCTCTCCTCTTCCCTCCCCTTCGTGCGAGCACCCCACCGCCTGCCCTCTCCTCTTAGCTATCTTCCTCTCTTTTTTTTTTTAATTTCTTTGACTAGTCAAACCCCTCCTCTCTCTCTCTTTCTTCTCTCTCTCTCTCTCTCTCTCTCACACTCTCACTTTGTCGACTCTCTCTGCCCGTGCGAACAAAACCAGAAGCTGAAGAAGAGTAGACGGCAGCAGCTCGCCGAAGACCGCCGCTTGCTTGCTGCTCGTCCAGCATGTCCGCGTGCACGCCCGCGCGTCCATTGCTCGCCGTCGTGCGCCGCTTGCCCTCTCCTCCGCCCAGGCATCCTCCCCCATGCGACCTCACCCCTACTCCGCCTCTGTCCAGCCCGTCCAGCCACCTTCCGGCCATCATTTGGACCCGCCGGAGCTCCCCTCACCCTCCGCCAGCTGGCCTCCTCTCGCCGCCCTAGCCGCCGGACTAGCCTCGGCTAGGCCAAATCCACAACCAACGAAGTGGGTATCCAGCCCGTTCGTGGGCCATTTTGGGTCGTTTTCGGGCCCCGATCCGTGAGTCGCTTTGGGAAGAAACGATCCTCATGTCGTCCCCGTCGGATTGGTCCGTTTTGCGCTAAAATCTGGTGAGTAATCTCACTAATCCATGCTTAGTTTGCTAATTATGCTTAGGGATTGATTATATTTAATTAAGTGCAATTATGTGGTTAGATTAGAATAGATTAGTGATTATTAGTTAATTGTGATGCAAATTAGACAAATTGAATATGTATTTAGCAAGTAGACATGGTCTACTATTTATTGAGGGTAGCTCGGGATTTTTCTGACCCTTTATCAGGCTTCAATTTGACAATTCGGGCTTAATTGGAATTTTTGGTATTTACATATTATTTTTCGGAATTAAATTAAGTAATTATTTATTTTCCGAAAATTCAATTGAGATGGCTAGTGACCGGAATATTATGCTGATGACCGTGGTGAAGTCCGTTTATTTAATCGGGCTTTATTTTGAGCTAAATTGAATTTTTAATATTTATTAATTAATTTTCGAAATTAATTAATTAATTAATTATTTTTCGGAAATTAAGGTTGAGATGGCCGACGAATGAAATCTCGTGCTGATTTTCGTGGCGTAGTCCGTTTATTTATTTGAGTTTTGAATTGTGCCAATTGAATTAAATGTGAAATTTTAGGATATATTCCTAAATGGTTGTTGTTAATTATTTCATTGAGAAATTGTTGAGTATTGATTGCCAATATCAAAAGTAGTCAAGTGAGACTGTAAAGCCATTGAATTTTGAAAGTAGTCAAGTGGGACCATAAAGCCATTGAATATCAAAAGTGGTGGAGTGGGACCGTAAAGCCATTAAATATGGAAAGTGGTCAAGTGGGACTGTAAAGCCATTGAATATCGAAAGTGGTTGAGAGTGACCGTAAAGCCATTGAATATCGAAAGTGGTCGAGTGGGACTGTAAAGCCATTGAATATCGAAAGTGGTCGAGTGAGACCGTAAAGCCATTAAATATTGAAAGTTGTCGAGTGAAACTGTGTCTTCCACCTATGCTTAAGATGTGATTTGAGGATCGTGATTCGTAATTGGGGATTGAGATGGAATAATTGAATCAACCTAGAAATGGTCCGACCAACATGTAATCGACTAAGTCGATTGAACTGTGATGTGACTGATTGTGCATTAAGATATATGAAGTATCTATATATAACCTTGAATTGCAGTGAGACTGATGCCAAGGTACGTCTTCTGGTCTGTGCATGTTTAGGCAGCCTATATATAATGGTTTACTAATCGGGCCTTAGTGGGGTAGAACTTGTCACGCCCCGATCCTCGGGCATGCACACATCCTTCACACTTGGTTGATTTTATAATACGATATCCCAGGACTATGTATCGCCGACCCTTTCATTTATTAAGCACATGCGAAAGCAGTTAAAATTCCCAGATAATAAAACGATGGGATAGAAAAGTAGGGCCATATTTTTCATATTGAAACTTATAACCAAACTTTTATACAAAACACAACTTCACAATTTTTTACTTTATCTCTATTCACATCAAAATAGAGATCTCAAAAGAAGATAGAATCTCAATCCATCTGGGCCGTACTCAAGGCCCCTCTCGGGACTATTTTCTTCTTCCAAAAATCATTCTCCTCAGATCTCACTTCCGAGTTCTCCTTCATAGACTTCTCCTCCTCAGCTTCTCATCGGGGTCCTGAAATGATTTCCCCAAACTGGGATGAGACTACGTCTCAGCGAGTTCTGCCCCACTAAGCCCAATTAGTAAACCATTATACTATAGGTTGTCTATACACGCACAGGGCAGAAGACGTACCTTGGCCTCAGATCCCACCTACAAGTCAGTACAATTCACAATAGGCACTCAAGCAATTATATCACCGATCGAAGTATCGATCAAAACGACCTAATCTATTACAAGCCAATAAGACCACTCACGGTTATTTCCATTCAGTCAATCAATTTACAACATCAGACTCAAGGCAATGATCAATCAACTTAGTCGATTACATGTCAGCCGGACCATCTCTAGGTCATTCTAGTCATTGCTAAATAGTCTCAACTGATAAAACCGATCACCGCGCCACGTGCATTCTCCGAGGCGATATTCTTTATCACCGAGCCACGTGCATTCTCCAAGGTGATGGAACCGATCATCGAGCCACATGCTCTTTAAAATGTCATTTTGAATCAGCAAGCCCACGTGCATTCTCCAAGGCGATGCATCAAGTCACCGAGTCCACGTGTCTCTTCAAGATGCCAAATGTATTCATTGAGACCATGTGCATTCTCCGAGGTAATGCATCAAATTACTGAGCCCACGTGTCTCTTTCAAGATGCCACACTTAATCACCGAGCCACATGCATTCTCCAAGGCGACATACTTCGTCACCGAGCCATGTGCATTCTCCGAGATGATATATACATTTCGTCACCGAGCCACATGCATTCTCCAAGGCGACATACTTCGTCACCGAGCCATGTGCATTCTCCGAAGTAACATATCTAATCATCAAGCCCCGTGCATTCTTTAAGGCGATGTACTAATCACCGAGCCACGTGCCTTTCATGATGATTCATCTCATTTCTAAAGTAATTATCCACAACCTTAATTCGTACTCAATTTACCCAAATAATTAATTTAGGAACATATCATAAATATCCACAATTAAATAAATTTGGCACAATTCAAAGCTCAAATAAATAAACGGACTGCGCCACGACAATCAGCACGAGATGTCGGTCGTTGGCCATCTCAATCTTAATTTCCGAAAAATAAATAAATAAATAATTAATTTCGAAAATTAATTATTAAATATTAAAAATTCTGTTTAGCTCAAAATAAGGCCCAATTAAATAAATGGACTGCACCACGATTACCAACATAAATTTCCGGTCACGGACCATCCCAGTTGAATTTTCAGGAAATAAATAATTAATTAATTAATTTCGAAAATTAAATAATTAATATAAAAAATTCAATTTAGCTCAAAATAAAGCCCGATTAAATAAACAGACTTCACCACAGTCATCACCATAATATTCTAGTCACTGGCCATTCCAGTTGAATTTTCGGAAAATAAATAATTAATTAATTTTATTCCGAAAAATAATATTTAAATGCCAAAAATTCCACTTAGGCCCGAATTACCAAATTGAAGCCCAATTAGAGGTCGGAAAATTTTCGAGATACTTCCAATAAATAGTAGACCACGTCTACTTGCTAATTGCGCAATCAATTTATCTAAATCGCATCACAATTGACTAATAATTGCTAATTTATTCTAATCTAACAATCTAAACATAATTAATTAAAACTAAACCAACCTTAAGCATAATTAGCCAACTAATCCGGGATTAGTGAGATTACTCACCAAATCGCGCGCAAATCGGATCAATCCGACGGGGGCGACGCGAGGAACAATTCTTCCCAAAGCACGGCTTGGGTTCGGGGCCCGGAAACGGCCCAAAACCGACCACGAACCGGCTGGAAACCCACTTGCAGGTTTGCTGCTTCGGCTACAAAACAGAGAGAAAGTGAGTTGGTTGGGGGCGGCAAGGGGTCGGGAAGGTAGGTGGCGGCTTGGTGAGGTCGAGCGATGGCCCATAGTGGCCGGAGGTGGCCAGATGTGGCGGAACAAGGACTGAGCAGAGGCTGAATGGGGCTGGACGGCGCACGGCGAGGGCGGCGAGGGCGGACAGGAGGCGGCGGAGCACGTGGCGTGCGCGGGCGGGTGTCGCGCAGGTGGTGGTCCGGCTCTGGTGCGGCGGCGACGAGCTTCAGCAAGCTGCTCTTCTTCTTCTTCTTCCACTTGCTAGTTTTTCACGAACGAGAAGAAAAAGAGAGGGTTTCGGTCACGTGGGGGGAGTGGGGGAGAAGAGAGAGGAGAGAGAAGAAGATAAGTTTGACTAGTCAAATGGGGAGAGAGAGAAGCCAAATTGAATTTGGCAAGGGGGTGCTCGCACGAAAGGGGAAGGCAGAGGAGAGAGAAGAGAGAGAGAAAAAAAAAAGAAAATGGAGAGAGAGAAATAAAAATCAAATAATACGATTATTCTTATTTTATTTCTTTTCTCTTTCCCTTTCTATTTCCTTTCGGTCTTCGATTTTCTTCCGATAATTTCTTTATTGAAATTTCGGACTCGTCAACAATTTGACGGGCGATGAGACAAGATCCTAAAAATAAGAATTATGACACGAATAAAATTCGATTCCCGAAATCGAGTTCAATTTCGTGGTTAAAAATCGATCGACGTGATTTTAGTCCAATCCAACAAATTGAGTAGCTTTTAAGGATTTTACTGCAGATACATCCCTTAATGGCTTTACCTAATAAGTTAGTTAACTCGTGAGTGATTAGCTCAGAGAAAAAGGGCCATAAGCACGTCGACGAAATGCCCATTTCACTTTATCGAAATGGGGTCAAATTTCAGGATATCACAGAACTCGCTGAGACGTAGTCTCATCCCGGTTTGGGGAAAACATTTCAGGACCCTGCTGAGGAGCTGAGGAGGAGGAATCTGAGAGGGAGAACTTTGAGGTGAAACCTGAGGAGAAGGATTTTTGGAAGAAGAAGATAATACCGAGAGGGATCTTAAGTACAACCTAGATGTATTGAGATTACATCTTCTTTTGAGAATTTCATTTTGATGTGAATAGTTATGAAGTACTTTGGTTTGCGTTTTGTATAAAAGTTTGGTTATAAGTTTTAATATGAAAAATATGGCCCTGCTTTTCTATCCCATTGATTTACTGTTTGGGGATTTATAACTGCTTACGCATGTGCTTAATAAATGAAATGGTTAGCGATACATAGTCCTGGGATATCGAACTTTTAAAATCGACCAATTGAGAATGATGTGTGCGTAACCGAGGATCGGGGCATGACATCCACTTTTTGTGGTATCAGAGCGAAGTTCAAGATTGGAGTGATAATGAGCGTTGACCATGGGATAGTGAGTAGGAAAGGCCTTTAAATTCATGCTAGTGCATGTCTATGTTAACTGAATGCTAAAATTGTTTGTTGTTTGGATCACTCTGTTTCTAATTCAGTGTTGAATTGGAAACATGTGTTAGTTGAGTAAAGCTACACTATGAGCGATCAAGAGCCGAGAACTCCTGTAAAGAGGACTAGTAAGGCTGTTATTCGGGGTGGAGCTCTGACTCATGTCGGAAACCGAGGTAGACGTGGTCGAGTGCCAACATAGGCTAGCGCAAGTGGAATGATTCCACCCGTCGTAGATGTCGGGGTAACAGCCCCTAATGATCCTAGGGTGGATGGGATCTTGCGTTCTTGAAGCAATGTGTAATATAATGGATCAACAAGCCGCTATTGTTGAAGTTGCTACTCAAGCCGCTGCAACTACCGTCGTTGTCGCTACCACCGGAGTTGCCCTTGCTGCCGCACCTACAGTCGCACTTGCCGTTGCTCCAGCCGCCGGGAATGTTGAAGGTCCACCGGAGATAGTGGTCACTGCAAGACCAATCCATAAGCTGGTGGAGCATTTCCTAAGGTTAAATCTTCTATTGTTCACTAGGTCTAGAGATCCCGAAATTGCTTCTTCATGGGTTCAGAAGCTTGAGAAGGCGTTTGCACTGCTGATGTACAATGAGACCGAGAAGGTAATGTTAGCAACTTACCAGCTGGATGGAGTTGCAAACATTTGGTGGATGACAACTCGTGAAACAATCTTACTAGAAGGCATTGTTCAGGACTGGAACACTTTTCGTGAAGCCTTCAATGATAAGTTTTTCTTTGAGACTACCAGAGAGGTGAAGATGGCATAATTTCAACGTCTTCGCCAGGGTTTCCTATTTGTTGATGAGTATGAGGTGAAGTTCGCTGAACTTTCATGATATGCCCCCAGTTAATTGAGAATCCTGTGAACCGAGCGAAGAGGTTCAGAGATGGATTTAGACAGGATTTGAGAAGCGCCTTAGTCCTTCTGGATTTGAAGACTTATAACGACATATATCGGAGAGCTTAGAAGATTGAGAAATATTAGAACAATAAAGCTGCCTCATTTGGATCGAGGTTTAGCTCTCATAGAGACAACATTTGCCAAGGAAAGAGGCCAATGTTTGGAAATAGATTCCAAGGCCCGCCCAGCAAGAAGGGTGGATTTAATAGGTCAGGATCTATTAGGAGTGATGTATGTCGCTTGTGTGGGAGAAGACATGGGACAACACAATGCCAACTAGGACGGGTGCATGTTTCGAATGTGGCCAATAGGGCCACATATCCAGATATTGTCCAAAGAAGCAAAGAGGACAACCTCAGTTGCCGCCGCCGCCACTGATGAGACAAATAGGAGGGTATGCCCCTTAGAATGCATTGCAAGGAAGACAGCAGAGACTTCCAGTTCATGGTACCGTGTATGTGATTACCCAAGGTCAAGCAGAAGCTACGCTTGGCGTGATCACAGGTATGGTCTCGCTCAACGACCAACTTGCTTATGCTTTGTTTGATTCGGGAGCAACCTATTCCTTCATTGTCGAGCAATATGTTAGGTGTGGCATCCCAAAAATCCAAGACAACCTCTAGAGGAATTAAAGCCCGTAATTTGGTAATGAAATTACCTATGGTTTATGTTTTAGTCATTAGTTTTCTCTTAAGGCTAAGTGATATATGCTTGCGTTCATGAGATTTTAAATTAGATAAATTAATGAGAATAATCTATGCTTGGCTATGCACTTTATAGACTAAGTTCCTATAAATAAAATGTTACAAGATTTTGGCCATGTGGAATTTAGTAATTAAATTCCTAAAAGAAAGAATAAGAAAGGGTAAAATTTGATTTTTATTTAGGTTTGGGCCTTAGGCCCAAAGGTGGATTTTGATGGGCCAAGATGGCCGGCCCAATTAGAGCCCAAGGAAGAGGCTGCCGTTGACCATGAGGGGGGAGGAGTGGCCAGCCCAATCCAAGCCCATTTTGCATGAACTTTGCCAAGTGGCAAGGAGAGGGTTACATGCATTGGCTTGTGGAGAGGCAAGCCATGATTGCAAATGATGGGGTTTTGGGGAAATAAAAGGGAGAGAGAGAGTGGTTGGTGAGGGGTTTCCGTCCAAGCCAAAGGGAGAGAGAGAGAGAGTTGCGAGAGAGAGAGTGAGGCCGAGAGAGGAGGAGGAGGAGGAGCTGCTCGCTGTTCGTTCGCCCGTCGCCACCCGTTCGTCCACCGTGTGCCGTCGTTCTCTTGAGTTTAAAGGCAAGTTGGGATCCACTTCCTACTCTTGCATGTGTGTCTTGCATGTGTGTTTGGAGTGGTGTCGAATTTTGGGCAATTAGGAGTGGGAAACCGGAGCTAGTATGTTTTGTTTGTTGAGATAGCTTGTTGTTTTTGTATATATCGCCTGACCCGGAAACTTGTGGAGGCTTGCATGCATGTTTCGAGCTGGATTTTGACTTCGACTCCTCATGAAAGTTGTAGCCAACATCTTAAACTACAACATACTAAAATTTGGGACAAAATGGTGGAGATTTAAGGGGTAAAACCCTCATCCTACGAAGACACTAGATCTGGAACTGTTTTGCTGACCTTTTGGTAGATTTGTGGTTGCATGTCAATTTTTATCAAGAATATCTCTTCGACTTCTTGATAAAACTTGTAGATAACATCCCAAAGGCTAACATACTCAAATTTGAAGCAAAATGAGTAAGTGTAGCCTAGTGAATCGACTTACTCTTGAAGACGGTAAATCTGGAGACATGGTACAGGACACCCGAGACTTCATGGACCCATATGGTGACTATTCTTTGGAAATTTGACTTATATCTCTTAATGAAAGTTGTAGGGGACCTCTTGAGTAAAACATATCCAAATTTCAGAGTAAACGAAGAAGTATAAGTGAGTAAAAACTCGATATTTCGGAGATAACTACACTGGACGTTTCGGTGCTAGAATCAGGAGCTTTGGACGTCTGTAGAAAATTATCTAGAACGAATATGGCTTAGATGTCTGCATGAAAAATCTACTTTAGTGTCTTAACTATAACCTGGTAAAATTTCATAATTTTCTGAGGTCGTTCGGGTATTTTAATCGAATTATTGTAGAAACTGCATATTCTGTTTCTATCCGAAATTGCATGCTGTAGTTATGTGAAGTATGTCTTTTGTGTGGAACTCTATTGGACATATGTTTTTCATGAAATTATTATCTTATTGTCTTGTCTATCACATGCCTTGATTTTATGATTTTTGAGAAGCATATGGAAATTTAATTTAAATGTTTTCTAAAATGGCATATGTTGGAATTTTGTAAACTTCAAAAAAAGCATGTATTATGGACTATTCTAAGTTGTATGGATTCCATGGATCATATTGTCTCTAGTAATTGTATATTGTTGTATGTATGATGATGATTGGAAATGCATATAAAAATTAAAAGGATGAATGTGATCTTGTTTGCCATTACATCATATGCCATGCTGAGTTAAGACATACATTGGGGAAACATAAATTACGATAAATGATGAAACTGTTGGAGGCGAATGATAATGCCCTGGGAGTATCAGGATGTCTGGGATGGGGGGTGCCGGATGCCCAGAATGTATAGAGATACATGGCTGGATGGCCTCGGGAGTTTCGAGATGCCCGGAATGGTTGGGTGCCGAAAGCCTTGTGTGGCATCCCAAATTTAATGGCAAGCCGTAAGGTGCGTTGAAATTCCTAATTAGGTGATAGAATTTCTTTTGGCTTATGCCTTAGCCAATTTGTCTTTTAATTTGATGATTTGTGTATTTAAATTTATAGATTAATAATTGGCCATGAGATTTATAGATTTAAATCTTAATAAACAAAGTATCCCAAGACTTTGGCCAAGATGAAATTTGAATTTAGAAATATTTATAGAAATGAACTTATTTTTGGAATGGGCCTTGGACCCATTGGCCTAAAGCTTGGTGGGCCAAGCTTGTCGGCCCATTAGAGCCCAAGAGGAGAGAATTCGACCAGCCCAAGGGAGTGGCCGGATGGGCCTAAGCCCAAGCCCATTCAATTTCAAAAATAAAAATGACAAGTGGCAAGGGACAAGAGCATGCATTGGTGGGATTATAGGCAAAGCAATGATTGCTAATGATGGGATTAAAGGGATATAAAAGGGATGAGGAGAGAGAGAGTGGCCGGTTACTTGCTTCAATTCGTCCAAAGAGAGGGTGCAAGAGAGAGAGAATTCGAGAGAGAGAGGGAGAGAAACCGAGAGGGAAGGAGGCGGAGCCGGAGGGGTGTACCGTTCGTTCGCCGTCTGATCGTCGCCGTTCGTCGTTGCTTGTTCATCTTTAAGGCAAGTGGAGTCCATACTTCTCTTGCATGTTTGTTGTGGTGTTTGCATGTTAGATTTTAGGTGTGATTTGTGCGAAAAACCGAGGTAAGAGTTGGTTATTTGCAAACCGTGTGACTGTTCTTGTTCGGTTTGTTGGAGTCAGTAGCTTGTTCGAGTTTGCATGTGTGTTTGGAGTTCGATTTTGGCTTCGGTGTTTCATGAAAGTTGAAGCTAACGTCTTTTACTATGACATACTAAAAATTCGTAGAAAACGATGGAGATTTGAGGGGTCAAAAGTTCTATTGTACGGAGACTTTAGATCTGCAAAATTTTCACTGACCTCTTGTTGATTTCTTGGTTGCATGTTGATTTCTGTTGAAGATCTCACTTTTTTGTCTTCTTGAAAGTTGTAGGAAACACCTTAAACTACAACATACTCAAATTTGAAGCAAAAATAACAAGTGTAGCTTGGTGAATCGGCTAGATCTTGAAAAACATGGTTCTGGTGAAGTATCTCGAGACACCCGAGACTTCATGGACTAAAATGGTGACCATAATCTGGTTATTTGTCCTAGATCTCTTCATGAAACTTGTAAAGGACACTTTGGTACATAACATACTCAAATTTCAGAAGAAACGAAAGATAATTGATGGGTGAAAATTAAGAAATTCGGAGGAGTGTGTTCTGGACGACGCGGTCGTGGTTCCAGAAGCTTCGTAGGGTTGTAGAAATTAATCTAAAAATAATTTGGCTTAGAGTTATTCATGAGAAATGCACGAAAATGTGTTGGCTATCACCCTGTAAAATTTCGTAATTTTTGAAGACCATATGAGTATTTTAATCGAATTTATTTGGAAACTATGCAAGTCTGGCCATTATCCGAATATAAGGTGCTATTTCATGGAAATTGTGAAATTATGAGAAATTTAATTTGGCCATGAATTTTGTATGAAATTTTGATTCTATTTGTTTGATTAATGATTGTTTGAATATCATGATTTTGGGAAAAATCATAGATATTAAATTAAATATTTATGAAAATAAATAAATATAATAATATAATAATAATATAATAAATTAATAATAAAAATAATAAGGGATTATTTTATTGGCCATGAACTTCATTGAATTGTTATGCATTGTTGAATGACATTGGTGTATGTATGATCATAAATTGTGATGTATGTGTGAATCATATGCCATGTAATAAAAAGATTAAAAAGGATGATGGAAGTGGAAAACGATATGTGAGTAAGAGGTTGTGGTGGAGGATGATGTCTGGTGGCCTGGTGGCATAATTCCAGAGATTCCCTGGGAGTTTCAGGATGCCCGGAATGTGGGGGGCTGGAAGCCCTGTCGGAGGTTTCTGCCTGAAGGGAATGCCTCGCGACACCAGGATTTGGGTGCGGGATGCCTGGCTAGAAGGGTAAAGGCCGGAAGCCCTGTCGGAGGTTTCTGCCCGAAGGGAATGCCTCGTGATGCTAGTTGAGATGCGAGATGCCCGGAATGTGGGGGGCCGGAAGCCGGTGGCCATGGGATGGCTGAGTTTGCTAGGAACCCTGTCAGAGGTTTCTGCCCGAAGGGTTGACGATGAGATTGATGATTTGAGAAATGGGTGATGTGGTGATCAAAATTGAAAGATAAAGATGATAATTAACTCATGACATGATGATGCATGATGATGATGGCATGTGATGTGATATGATGATCACCTATGATAATATATGCATGATGATGCATGATGATGATGGCATGTGATGCGATATGATGATCACCTATGATAATATATGCATGATGATGCATGATGATGATGGCATGTGATGTGATGTGATATGATGATCACCTATGATAATATATGCATGGTGATGCATGATGATGATATGTGATGTGACATGATGATCATCCTCGGTATGATATGCATGATGAAATGCATGATGATGATAATGATATATGATATACCATGATGATGATGATATATATATGATGTGATGATGCATGATATGCATGATTTCAAGGTAAGTGATGCTTGCAATGTGTGATGATATGCATGATGCATTGGAATGTTATTGGATTTCCCTATCTGCTAAGTGGTTGTACTCACCCCTTTTGGGGATAATATTTCAGATTAGCAAGTATGCCGCTACCTGCCGTCACGCGTGGTACGTTTTATGGTCTACCGTTTGATGTAGAGGTCGAGTGTGCGGAGATAGACTGTCCCTCTATTCCCGGACTGACTTACATCCGAGTGCGATGTCTAGTGATGTATGATATAGGCCTGGCTGGGGGCCCTATCATTCAGGAGTTCATTTTTGTGCACGTTCGTCGAGATGGTGCTATGCGAGGGATGTTGCCGCCTCCACCGCCTGATGCACCGGGTTGGGTGTGAAATTCACGCGCGATGAGTAGGGGCTGAATCTTTTTGGTGTAGATAATCGACACTTTTGATGGGGGTTGTGCGCTGGATGTAGAGGGTTGATAGTTTCTTTTTGAGATTTTAGGTAGGACATGGCAGAGTCCTCGCTTTTCTTGTTTTGTATCGACCCGAGAAAGGAGGAGTCCCATCCTAAAAGAATATGTAAATAAAGTGTCGATGTTCGTATATAAAATCCTGATGTTTAGCTGGTTTGTATTGGTATCATGGTTAGTAAGGGGAGAGATGGAGATGTTTAATTTGCTTCCGCTATGAGTCGCGTTGGGACCGATCGTTTAAAAAAAAAAAATATGCCTGTGATTAACGACGCTTGTATTAAGTATAAGATAGGCAAATAGGAGAATAAAGTGTAACACCGGCGCTGGTGACGACCTGCGAAGGGTTCGGGGTGTCACACCTTGGAGGTCTTTGCCTGAGAGGATGCCTTGTGATGCCAATTGGGATACGAGATGCCCGGAATGTGGGGGTGCCGGATGCCCGATGGCCTTAAATGGCTGAATGCCGGAGGTTTTTCTCGCGATGCCAGGTTGGGGTGCGAGTGATAAAGTATGGGATGCAATTATTGATCCCGGGAAAGAGTGATGTGGTGATCAAATTAAAAGTTAAAAGTGGAAATTGAATTATGCATATATGATATGATATGATGATGATCACTTATGGCATGATGACCACTTATGGCATGATGACTTGCATATATGATATTATGATGATCATATGGCATGATGATACGTATGTGATATGATTGTGATGAGTATATGAAGATGTATGTACATATAGTGTGTTTGTATATGCATGGCTGCAAGGTAAGTTATGCTTTGAGGCATTAATGTCATGTACTATGTTATGATTGTATTGTGTGATGTATTGAGTGGTTATTGGATCTTTTACCTGCTGTGTGGCTGTACTCACCCCTTTGGGGACCAACATATCAGATTAGAGAGATGTCGCTCCCTACCATCACGCGAGGCACCTTCTATGGCCTCCTCTCGGATGTAGAAGTAGAATGTACGGAGATCGATTGCGTCACCATCCCTGGGCTGACTTTTGTGCGAGTGCTGGTTATGTACAATGTAGGCCTAGCTGAGGGCCCAGTCATCTAGGAGTTTCTGTCAGTTCATGTCCGCTGAGACGGAGTGTTTAGGGGGATGTTGCTGCCACCACCACCCGACGCACGAGGATGGGTGTGATGGTTGCGTGAGGGGTAGAGAGTTGATGTCTCTTTTTGGGAGTAGCCGCCGCTGTTAGATGGAGGACGTCATGTGATTGCTTTAGGGGTCGTAGTATCTTTTTAGGATGTGGCCAAGTGTAACTAAAAATCTTGGCTTTCTTTTGTTGTATCGACCCGTGAAAAAAATCCATCACAAAAATATGTAAATAAAAGTGGCATGGCTTTATTTTTTCTTATGGTACTTAGTGGTGTGCATTGTATCATGATGGTTGGAGGGAGAGATGGCAATATTAAATTTTGCTTCCACTAATGAGTTGCGCTGGGACCGTTTTTTTTTTTAAAAAAAAAGTGTCTATGAGCTACAACGCTTCTACTAAGAGATGTAACTAGTGTTCCATTAGGAGCCTATGGAGCCCTAAGGGGGTTCGGGGTGCCACATTAGGATGCTAGGGTTGAGTCTTGTATTGTTGGGGTCGGTAATTTGCATATCTACACCATTGAAAGATAAAGTTATTGTTGCTTTGGGATGTTTGGGGTACAAGTTAGAGATTGGTGAGCGAGTGGGGAAAATTGACTTGTTAGTCCTAGCCATGTATGATTTTGATTTGATAATTGGCATGGATTGGCTTACCAATCAATGAGCTAAAATGGACTGCTATCGTAAGGCGATTCAGTTTGATCCATTAAGGGGTAAAAGTTTCGAGTTTATCGAGAATTGAGGAGGACCCTCGATTTCCTTAATCTCGTCTCCGGAAGTAGCTCGTTTGTTAGATGAGGGGAGTTCGGGTACTTAGCAACTGTCGTAGATACGACAGTTGAGGAGCTGAAAATGGAAGATATTGCAATGGTACATGAGTTTCTAGATGTCTTTCCAAATGAATTGCTAGGGTTACCGCCAGAAAGAGAGATTTAATTTGTAATTGAGCTAGCACTAGGGACATAACTTATCTCAAAGGCACCTTATCGAATGTTGTTATCTGAGTTGAAGGAACTGAAGGTATAGATGCAAGAATTGCTAGATAAGGGATTTATTCGTCCTAGTGCATCACCTTGGGGAGCATCGGTTCTGTTTGTTAAGAAGAAAGATGGTTCGTTGTGTTTGTGCATAAACAACGGCAGCTCAATTAGGTAACAATCAAGAGAACAAGTATCCATTACCGAGGATAGATGACTTGTTTGATCAACTGTAGGGAGTGTCAATATTTTCGAAGATCGGCTTGAGAATAGGATATCATCAGCTGAGAATTAGGAAGGAGGATATTCCTAAGTTGGCATTTGGTACCTGGTATGGTCATTACGAGTTTACAATGATGCCGTTTGGATTAACTAATACTCCAGCTGCCTTTATGGATATGATGAACATAATGTTCAAGGAATATCTGGATCACTTTGTGATCGTGTCCATTGATGACATCTTGGTCTATTCGAGAAGTGATGAAGAGCATGAGAATCATCTGAGAGTAATACTCCAGACCTTAAGAACTCATCAGTTGTATGCTAAGTTTAGCAAATGCGAGTTTTAGTTGACCCGTGTTGCGTACTTAGGTCATGTGATTTCTGGAGAAGGAATCTCTGTCGACTTGAGCAAGATAGAAGCCGTGATCAAGTGGCTGAGACCGACATCAGTGACAGAGATCATAAGTTTTCTAGGGTTAGCAGGTTATTACAGACGGTTTGTGGAAGGTTTCTCAGCATTAGCATTGCCTCTGACAAAGCTCCAGAAAAAAGAAGAGAAATTTGTATGGTCAGACAAGTGCGAGCATAGTTTCCAAGGGTTGAAGGAAAAGCTGACTACCACACCTGTGCTAATGATTCCATCTGGTTCTGGAGGATTCGAGATCTATAGTGATGCGTCATTTAGAGGGTTGGGTTGTGTGCTGATGCAACATGGCAAAGTTGTTGCATACGCTTCTTAGCAGTTAAAACCTAATGAATTGAATTATCTGACGCATGACTTAGAACTCGTAGCCATCATATTTGCATTGAAGATTTGGAGGCACTACTTGTGTGGGGAAAAGTTTCAAATTTTCACAGACCATCAGAGTCTCAAGTATTTGTTCTCTCAGAAGGAGTTGAACATGAGACAACGCCGATGGATGGAATTGCTGAAGGATTACGACTGTGATATTCTATATCACCTGGGAAAGGCGAACAAGGTCGCCAATGCATTGAGTCAGAAGTCTTCAATAGCGCAAATCTTGGTTAAGGAATGGAACTTAATCGAGAGAGCTTGAGATTCGGAATTCAGATTTGAGGTAGGTCATCTTTCAAGTTTTATGGCCACCCTCAGAATTGAACGGGATGTCCAAATCAGAATCAAAGAACTCCAACTGACAGATCTAGACGTATAGAAAATTCTTCAAGAGGATACCGATAAAAGAAAGGCTGATTTTCAGGTTTTTGATGATGGGGTACTGAGGCTTCGTGGACATTTGGTTGTACTTGACGATGTAGAGTTTAGAGAAGAAATTTTATCTGAAGCACATCGCAGCAGTTACAGCATTCATCCTGGAAGCACTAAGGTGTATCAGAATCCGCGTCAACACTACTGGTGGTCAAGTATGAAGGCGGACATTGCCAAGCATGTCGCCAAGTGTTTGACTTGTCAGTAAGTAAAAGCCCATCATTGCAAGCCGGGAGGACTTCTGCAACCTCTCGCAATCCCATAATAGAAATTGGAGCATATCACGATGGATTTCGTGACTAGACTACCAAGGAGTCAAAGAGGAAATTATTCAATTTGGGTAATAGTCAACAGGTTGACAAAGTCGGCTCACTTCATTGTAGTTTGAAAAAACCTGAGTCTGGATAGACACGCAGACCTATATGTGCTTCAGGTGGTTCGTATGCATGGAATGCCGGTTACGATAACATCCGATAGAGACCTGAGATTTACTGTTGCTTTTTAGAAGAGCTTGTAGAGTGTTTTAGGTATAAAGCTTCAGTATAGTACGTCATATCATCCTCAGACATATGGTCAGTCTAAAAGGACAATTCAGACTCTTGAAGACATGCTGAGAGCGTGTATAATAGACTTCAAAGGAAATTGGGAAGATCAGTTTCATCTGGTGGAATTCGCCTACAACAACAATTATCAGCAAAGCATCAAGATGGCTCCTTTTGAAGCGTTGTATGGTAGAGCGTGCAACACTCCAGAATGTTGGGATGAAGTTGGGGAAAGGAAAATCACAGGCTTAGAGTTGGTTCAGCAATCAGTAGATGTTGTGGCAGTGATCAGAGACAGATTAAAGATAGCGCAGAGCAAGCTGAAAAGTTATGCAAATAAGCATCGAAGGTCTTTGGAATTCCAAGTTGGTGATCACGTTTTTTTGAAAGTGTCACCAATGAGAGGAACTTCGCACTTTGGTAAGAAACGCAAGCTAAGTCCGAGGTACGTAAGTCCGTTTAAGATTCTTGAAAGAATCGGAAACCTAGCGTATCGTCTTGCGTTGCCACCAAGATTGGCGCAAGTGCATGACGTCTTTCACGTGTCGATGTTAAGGAAGTACAAGCCTGACCCAACCCATGTACTCAATTTCGAGGAATTGGACGTGGATGATCGTGTGTCATACGTTGAAAGCCCGGTTTAGATTGTCGATCGTCAAGAGCAAGTTCTGCGTACAAAGATCATTCCGTTGGTTAAAGTGGTCTAGTAACACCACAGCACTGAAGGAGCGACTTGGGAGACTGAAGAGTCGATGAGATAGTTGTACCTCTTCCTTTTTCAGCAAAGTGTGTAATGGTTTAAATTTCGAGGACGAAATTTTTATAAGAGGGAAAGAGTTGTGATATCCTGGAATTCGATCCCGTTTCGATGAAATGAAATGTGCATATCGTCGGTGCGCCTATGGTCCTTTTTCTCTAAGCTGATTACTCATGAGTTAACTAACCTATTGTGTGAAGCCGTTAAGGGATATATCCGCGGTAAAATCCCTAAAAGCTACTTAATTGGTTGGATTGGATTAAAATCACGTCCGGTCGATTTTAACCATGAAATTTAAATTGGTTTCGGGAATTGAATATTCGAGCATGTCACAATTCATTTTTAGAACCGTCTCATCGTTTGTCAATTTATTGACGAGTACGAAATTTCAACAAAGAAATTATCGGAGGAAAAATTGAAGACCAAAAGAAAATAAAAGGGGAAAGGGAAAGAGAAAAAGAAAAATAAGAATAATGTTATTATTTTATTTCTTTTTTTCTCTCTCTCACTTTTCTCTCTTTTTCTCTCTCTCTTCTCTCTCCTCTTCCCTCCCCTTTGTTCGAGCACCCCACCACCTGCCCTCTCCTCTTAGCTGTCTTCCTCTTTTTTTTTTTAAAATTTCTTTGACTAGTCAAACCCCTCTCTCTCTCTCTCTCTCTACTCTCTTTGCTCGTGCGAACAAAACTAGAAACTTAAGAAGAGCAGACGGCAGCAGCTCGCCGAAGACCGCCGCCCGCTCGTCGCTCGTCCAGCACGCCCGCTCACGCCCGCGCGTCCACCGCTCATCGCTGTGCACCGCCTGCCCTCCCCTCCGCCCAGGCATCCTCCCCCGTGCGACCTCACCGCTGCTCCACCTCTGTCCAGTCCGTCTAACCACCTCCAGCCACCGCCCAGCTCCATCCGGCCACCGTTTGGACCCACCGGAGCTCCCCTCACCCTCCGTCGGCCTCCCCTCGCCGCCCTAGCTGTCGGACCAGCCTCGGCCAAGCCAAATCCGTAACTCACCAAGTGGGTATTCAGCCCGTTCGTGAGTCGTTTTGGGCCGTTTTTGGGCCCCGGATCCGTGAGTCGCTTTGGGAAGAAATGACCCTCGTGTCGTCCCCATCGAATTGGTCCGTCTTGCACTAAAATCCGGTGAGTAATCTCACTAATCCCTGCTTATTTGGCTAATTATGCTTATGGGTTGATTAGATTTAATTAAGTGCAATTAGGTGGTTAGATTAGTGATTATTAGTTAATTGTTATGCAAATTAGACAAATTGAATGTGTATTTAGCATGTAGACATGGTCTACTATTTATTGAGGGTAGCTTGGGATTTTTCTGACCCTTTATTGGGCTTCAATTTGACAATTCGAGCCTAAGTGGAATTTTTGGTATTTAAATATTATTTTCAGAATTAAATTAATTATTTATTTATTTTCGGAAAATTCAATTGAGATGGCTAGTGATCGGAATATTATGCTGATGACTGTGGTGAAGTCCCTATATTTAATCGGGTTTTATTTTGAGCTAAATTGAATTTTTAATATTTATTAATTAATTTTCGAAATAAATTATTTATTTAATTATTTTTCGGAAATTAAGGTTGAGATGGCCGGCGACCGAAATCTCGTGCTGATTGTCGTGGCGCAGTCCGTTTATTTATTTGAGCTTTGAATTGTGCCAAATTGAATTAAATGTGGAATTTTAGGATATATTCCTAAATGGTTGTTGTTAATTATTTCATTGAGAAATCGTTGAGTATTGATTGCCAATATCGAAAGTGGTTAAGTGGGACCGTAAAGCCATTGAATTTTAAAAGTGGTTGAGTGGGCCTGTAAAGCCATTGAATATCGAAAATGGTCGAGTGGGATCGTAAAGCCATTGAATTTTGAAAGTGGTCAAGTGGCACCGTAAAGCCATTGAATATCGAAAGTGATTGAGTGGGACTGTAAAGCCATTAAATATTGAAAGTTGTCAAGTGGAACTGTCTTCCACCTATGCTTAAGATGTGATTTGAGGATCGTGATTCATAATTGGGGATTGAGATGGAATAATTGAATCGACCTAGAAATGGTCCGACCGACATGTAATCGACTAAGTCGATTGAACTATGATGTGACTAATTGTGCATTGAGATATATGAAGTATATGTATATAACCTTGAATTGCAGGTTGAGACTGATGCCAAGGTACGTCTTCTAATCTGTGCGTGTTTAGGCAGCCTATATATAATGGTTTACTAATCGGGCCTTAGTGGGTTAGAACTCGCTGAGACGTAGTCTCATCCCGGTTTAGGGAAAACATTTCAGGACCCTGCTGAGGAGCTGAGGAGGAGGAATCTGAGAGGGAGAACTTTGAGGTGAAACCTGAGGAGAAGGATTTTTGGAAAAAGAAGATAATACCGAGAGGGATCTTAAGTACGACTTGGATGTACTGAGATTACATCTTCTTTTGAGAATTTCATTTTGGTGTGAATAGTTATGAAGTACTTTGGTTTGCGTTTTGTATAAAAGTTTGGTTATAAGTTTTAATATGAAAAATATGGTCCTGCTTTTCTATCCCATTGATTTACTGTCTGGGGATTTATAATTGCTTACGCATGTACTTAATAAATGAAATGGTTGGCGATACATAATCCTGGGATATCGTATTTTAAAATCGACCAACTGAGAAGGATGTGTGCGTAACCGAGGATCGGGGCGTGACAGACTGTGATGAAAAATATATGGGATAATGGTGTCCCACAGAAAAAAGATTTAAGATTTCTAGTGGGAATTCGTCTCACATAAAAATAGATGTATGCTATAAGGCGACATGTGCTTATTTTAATCCTTTGATTAGGTCTCTTGAACAGTCTGCTGTAATGTAAGATAGTTTACTATTATCTGTGGCCTCATTTCCATCATATAGAGTATCCACTTTGATGACTTCATCCACCTTTTAATCCTTCATAAACCTCAATTTTAATAATTTCACATGTCTCTAGGGAATTCCATGTACTTTTATTATTTGTCCAAGGTTTCATGCTGCCACAAACAGAAGATTAATGTACAATCAAGTGTAAAAACTTACCATGAATGTCATTCTTAATGACTTTCGGCATGACCAAATCATGGACTAACTGATCATCATGGGGGAATAAAGAGAATGATGTCCGTCAGGTATATGTAATAGCGCTTTCACAGTGTTGATCTTACGAATCATTATATGTGGATACGATGTTTTATCGTGTCTTCATCCGACAGCCATGGCCTCGTGATTAGCTGAATCAGCAGGCAAAGCTTCCATCTCTTTATCAAAGGTTACTTCCTCGTTGTAGACGAAAGACTTAGCCACGACGAGAACACGAGAAAATTGAGAAACGTAAGGACTGCCAAGAACGCATAGTAGTAGTCGAGGTGGGAGATGTTAAGGTTGTCCAAGATCCAACCTTTGTGTCCGTGTTCCCTGGTGATTCGCGAGACTGTCTTGAGAAGAAAACTACTTAGGAAGTTCCCGATACCTAAACTACTAGTAAAATAAGACGTTCCTAGACTTTTCATGCCTTCAGGCGCTTGGTCATAGAAGAACTCGATCTTTGCCACTTCGACAAAGGTGTCGGCGACTCCCATGAGGGCGAATTGTGGCAGGAGGATGAAAATGGTGAGAGGGACAATTTGGGACTGACCGTCAATGCCGTTCTCTCTGGCGACGCTCAGCCTCCGCCTCTCCGCCAGACAAGCAGTGACCATTATTATTATGTGGAGGACGAGGCCTACCCCCATTCTCTGCAGCAATGTGATGCCTCTGGGGTTCTTGGTATAGCGCCTGACGGCAGGGACGAAGGACCGGTCATAGATGATGAGGCTTGTGAGCATGAAGATCGTGACGAATGCGGTGAGGCACGCGGGAGGGATCTCGAAGTGCGGGCCCATGTGTCGGTTCAGGGTCGTGCCCTGCTTGATGAAGAGGGTGTGCACCTGCGCATACATGGTGCTCGGGATGAACGTCACAGCTAGGATTGGGAGCATTTTGACCATCTGCTTGGTTTCCTCCACTTGGGTCACTGGACATAGCATCCACGGCGAGCTTGAATCAATCTTCACTGCGGCTTTGTCAAGATATCTACAAATGCGACGCGGACGGTCATGGTTAATTTTAAGGAAACAATCTGATTACAATCCACAGAATTAGGGAAGTGTGAACCTCATAGAAGTAGAGTGATCGATCCGGAATTTCTTTGACTCTGCGTATCGTTCGAGGCTCAATTCATAAAGCTCCTTCGGATCACTCGGAACAGGCAACTTCCGCTTCCTGATCGACGCCACTAACACTTGAGCGATCCTCGAGAACGGGCTTCCTGAGGGCGCTTTATGCCTATAAAATGGAGTGCCCACCAAGAACATTAGTACTGATAATGCAAGCCCCAGCGTGGGAAGGCCATAGCCCAATCCCCAACCCAGTTTTTCTTGTACATAGATCAGGAATGTGTCAGCGAATAGTGTCCCAAAGAAGATGCTGAACATCCACCAGTTGAAGAATGAGAGCTTTTGGGTCTTCTCCTTGGGCTCAAAGTCATCAAACTGGTCCGCGCCCATGGTCGAGATGTTGGGCTTGGTCCCACCCGTCCCAGCCGCAATTATGTAGAGTGCGCAGTAGAAGATTCCTATCTGGAGGCCCGAGGCATGCTTGTCGCATTCCTCTTCTTTGATCCCTGAGGCGCATGAAGGAGGCCTCAGCGATGGTAGCGACACCGCCAGCGTTAGGAGGAACATGCCCTGTGCATTCGTTAATCATGCTAAGGACCGACTTTGTATGTGTACCAACATAAATGAATCCTAATGCATGTGCAATACCATGAGATAAACAACGGATGCGGAAATGAAAGTCCAGTAACGCCCAAGATAAGCATCGGCAATATATGCACCGAGGATGGGTGTCATCCAAACCGTCCCGAGCCAGTTTGTGACGTTGTTCGAGGATGTCACAGTGCCTTCGTGGAGCTTCTTCGTCAAGTATGTCACTAGGTTTGATGCAATCCCGTAGTATGCCATCCTCTCAAAAATCTCGTATCCTACATACACAACGCCATAATGAATTAATTTGGATCAAATCATAAACTCCTATCTCTTTTCTCCATGTGATTAGGAAACTAAGTACTTTTAAAGATCCAGTGAACAAAAATTGCAGAAGCAAAATTTGAGTATGGCACAACTTGATATACCTGAAAGTTTAACTCTTTCTTTTCTGCCCAAAATATGAAATGGCACTTCCTAGAATTTACGACTTTTCTAACAGCTTTGGCTAATATACATCGAATTGAAAAATGATGAACCCTAAACATGACTACGTCCTGCTAACCCTCAATTCCATATAGAAAGGCCGCGCCACAGGCTTTGCCCTTACCGACGATGAAGGAACAAGCGTTCCATCGACCGGTCATGGATCTTAGGATGGGTCTTCCATTGAGGTCCACGGTGCCATCTTGCGTGTAATCATCTTTATCTGCACTTCCTTTCTCTTCAACCTTTTCCGTCATCTTGTTTTGAAGGGAGAGAGGAAGAGCACCTACTCTATAAATTGTGTCTATTCAACTTGCTATGCTCTTTACAAGGTTGGCTAATCATGGTCGATTAGCTAAGTACTCTTTCCCTCTTACAATTTTCCTTGAGAGATCCGTACTCTTAACTCTTACAGAGGGGAATATATAAATACTAAGTTTCCTAGGGTTCCTCTAGGCCGACTAATTGGTTTTTACTTATTACCCATTATCCACTTTTAAGATGAGAGTTGGGATTGAATTGATGATATCGCCTTGCATTGAAAAAATGATTCTTTTTCTCGGAACTAGAGAAGGTTCTCTCTTTTCTCTTTGGTTGTACTAGTCGTTCAGTCATATCTCTCTTGACAAATCCGCTTACAAATAATCGACCGATGCTTAGTGTCTGTCGATGACTGCGGTCATTAAAGAAGCTGGCAATAAGCAAAGGAGATTTGGCACATTTTTGTAAGAATTTAACCCTTGTTTTATTTGTAACAGACGGCCCTTAAGGGGGAAATTTTTTTTTGGAAGTTCAATGAATTTAATATATATACATTGGTGATCACGCCGGTTGTTTTTAATGGTGAGACTCGTTGTCTACATCGTTGGTTTCACTAGAAGCATCCGTGATACGAAAAAGAGGGAAAAGTGTTAAAAAAAAGCCATAAACTTTTTGTATTTGTGCCAATTTAGTTCTAAATTTTTTTACTTGGTGCCAATTTAGTCATTTTCGACTAATTTTGGAAGGATTTCCTAACTAGACATAGGCCGGTTGACGTGGCATGATCGGTGCTGACGTGGACAACTTTTAATAATGTTATAATGTTTTAGAATTTTTTTCTATTTCTTTTTTCCTTCTCCTCCTTCTTCCTCCAGCCGGTTGCCGAAAATCAGCGATCGGCTAGAGGTCGGTGAGGGCGAGCCTTGCCAACCCGACGTGAGGTTGCCCTCACGGCTTGGGTAGTGAGGCTCACCCTCACTAGATCTTGTGAGGTCGAGCCTTGATGGAGGCCACCTGTGAGGCTTGTCCCTCACCGGTGGCCTTGAGGGCGGCCTTGCACCGGGCTGGCAAGGCTTGACCTCGTCGAATTTGGTGAGGTCCGACGACCAGTTGGAGGAAGGAGGAGGAGAAGGAGAAAAAAAAAAAATTCAAAAATATTAAAATATTATTAAAAGTTATTTACGTCGTGCTAGCAAGTGCCATGTCAATTGGCCAGCACTTAATCAATAAAATCCGACCAAAATTAGTTGGAAATGATTGATTGACATAAAGTAAAAATGTTTAGGACTAAATTGTCACAAAAAAAAAAGATTCATGACTAAATTGGCACAAATACAAAAAGGTTTACAACTTTTTTAACACTTCCCTAAAGAGATAAATGATATTGGCAGATTTTCTCATCGTGGAAAGAATAATGTTGCCGTTGGAGTCGAATCAAGTTCTTGCAGTTTCCATTTATTTGAGACATGGAGAAGAGACAATCTTAAAGCTCTCTGCCAGATTATAATTGACTTTTCGTTAAAACCTTCCCGATTTTAGAAGAGATGCACAAATTGGTTAATCATAGGCGACTCGTGCCATAGACATTGTATAATCAAAATCACATTAACGGACTACAAGATGGGATACGCATAAACATCATGTGAAAAGTAGGTTTAACTCCAGTAAAAGATGAAATGTTTCTAGATCACATTATCCCATCTTCTTCCTGTCAGTAATCTCCGAGCTGGGTTGGTATGAAAATTTCTTAGGATGTGACCACGAACAATATGAAAAACCTAAGAATAATGAGTATGCAATTACTTTGGACACCATTATCAAGAGTACAATCATGGATTAACGAAAATTGTCGCATCTTAGGTTGCGTGCTAAACTAGCGTGGTGGTTCAATGCTTGCATGGGTCAGTATTGGTAAGCAAGTGATTGCTATTAGCACTTTAACATGCAAAATATGATTGGAGAGTTTTTGTGATCAATTCTTGGAAGGAACTCATTCAAAAAGGCTAGATGGATTATAGGTGAGCATGGCTTGGGTTGAGTCAATCCACTCCCTAATTCTAGGACCAACTCGCATAGTGTTGGTCCTCAATTTTTGGGATTGAGGACCAACCCTATTAAGTCTAGAATCAAGGATCGTACCAACCCAATAGGTTCGGTTCGGTTTCATAGTCAACCTAAGACCAACTGACCATTTTTTTGTTTCATTTTTTGTATTTCTTGAAAAGGAAAACCTACAATTCAAATTATATATCCATCGATAATGCAGTATCGTGGAACCAAATTATAAACATTAGTACATATTTAACAAATTTAAGATAATGCAACAATAGAAATTTCACATCTGCTAATAAGAAACCACAAAAATGATTAAGATTGCTCATAGAGGAGAGCGAGAAAGTTGAGTAGGGCAAATGTTGAGTGGCAAATGAGGAAGTTGTGTCTTTCAATTTTGGCAAATTGAAGACTAAAGAGGACAAAGAAAACAAAAGAGAAGGGCAAAGAGGACAAAGAAGACAAAAGATAAGGACAAAGAAAACAAAAGAGAATGAATACTGGAGGACGATGCTGTAAGGAGCCGTTTAATATTGTTGATATCGTCTGACTAAGGGAATATATAAAAAAAAATATAAATAATATATTAAATATATAACATATTTTAGATATACTATATATAATATATATTGGTTGCAATCAGGTCTGATAAGAACTCTTTGAAGGAAAAGTTCTTTGTATTCTCTAAACCTTCCTAAGGATTTGCAACGCATATTGGATAAGAGGTCTTGATTCCTATCTCTAATATGTGAAGGGTCTCCTACGAAGTGTTGTGAAATGGAATAGATAAGAGTATTCACCGCATCTTGGATGATATGTCCTTGATCATCATCCATGCGTTGGCCAAAATCATCTATTTTATAGGCAGTTAAAATTTGTATTTTTTGTTCATCAGCCAAATAATTATCCCACCAACCTTTTAGTTGTCAGTAAATCCGGCTACTAAAAGATTAGTTTGAGTTGGATTAACCCTAAACTTTCAAGACTGAGACCAACTCACACTCATTGACTGATTCATTATCGTATTAATCTAGGAATCCAAGCTTTGCTTTTCCTAGGAGTTTTTTCTTTTGTTCTATGGCTTTGGCAAACTTAAGGATTGACCTCGCCTCCTTGGAATCGGACTAAAACAAGGGCTAAAGGAATAGAACCATCTGCCACTTTGTAATTATGGGTTTTTGATTTGGAGTGTTAGGGCTCTAAGAATGTTCTTATCTTTGAGAGATACGGAAAAATTAGGGTAACTTGATCCAAATGTATGGGTCCTTTGCGAGACTTGTCTCTACGGTCAAAGAGGTTTGACTCCTACTTGGACTAGTCCTATATGAATGTAATTGTATTTTTGTTTATGCTTTTGGATGGACTCTTTATTCAAAAGATGTATTTTCTCATAGGAATTAGAAAGAGGAACATCTCTTTCTTCGGTGGATATGACATAGTCTGATTTTTTGAAAAACTTCAACTTTGATTGCTTGTATATTTCCTTAAGTTGTATTTTAGGAATTTCCCAATTTTCTATAGATTTGTTGAAATCTTCTATCCGTACTTCTTCTCTATGTATAGGACTTGGATCCGAGTCCATTTGTGATAGAGAACTAGAGGAAGATGTAGATCTTCTAAGTAAGCTCATACTTAAGATCGGAACTATTCCTTCTTCAGAACCGTTACAGAGCTAAACCAACGGTCTAACAGCCATTAAAGGTCTTACGGCCTGGACCACTCTGTAGAAACAAGAAGGATGCCAACGAATGGCTCTCGATCTATGTGTATGTTCTTACAAAGACTATCTATACTTTCCTAATGGCTCTGATACCATAAAGGGTTAGTCATTAATTATAAACCTCTTAATACAGCCCTTAGATGGATAAGATATCCTATACCCAATAAAAAGAAGCCTAAATATTTTACAAGAACATTCTATTTCTGAAATAAATTGCCTCATAAAAGACAAAGAGAACCAGCTTGAATTCTTAAAAGAAGATTTAGAATTCAAAAAGAATAGAAGAAAATCTTATAAAATCCAACATCGTAGAAAAAATAGCCTCCCTACAAAAACATAGAAAAAACTATATGCTCTACTCTACCCAATGCCTTTTGGGAAAGAAAGAAACATATTGTTGATTTACCTTATGAACAAGATTTTCTGAAATTAAAATACCTACCAAAGCCCGCCCGACACAAATGAATCAAGAAGTTTTGAAATTCTGTCAAGAAGAAATACAAGACCTCTTGAATAAAAAACTCATAAGAAAAAGCCAATCACCATGGAGTTGTTCTGCTTTTTATGTCAATAAAAATGCCGAACTAGAAAGAGGAGTTCCCAGGTTAGTCATTAATTATAAACCTCTTAATACAGCCCTTAGATGGATAAGATATCCTATACCCAATAAAAAGATTTGCTAAACAGACTTTGTAGATCAAAATTATTTTCAAAATTTGACATGAAGTCGGGATTTTGGCAAATACAAATCAGAAAAGGATAAATACAAAAACAGCTCCATTCGGTCTCAAAAAATGCCCCTTCAGAATTCCAAAGAATCATGAATGATATCTTCAACCCTTATTCAGATTACATCATAGTTTATATAGATGATGTTCTAGTTTTTCTTCTAATATAGAACAACATTTCAAACATCTTTCTACTTTCATAAAAATAATTATACAAAATGGTCTAGTAGTCTCTCCCACTAAGATTGCACTATTCCAGACTAGAATTAGATTTCTAGGTCATTACATCCATTTAGGTACTATAACCCCAATAGAAAGATCAATTTCCTTTACCGATAAATTTCCAGATGAGATTAAAGACAAAACTCAATTACAAAGGTTTTTGGGTAGCCTCAATTATATTTTAGATTTCTTCCCCAATATAAATATCCTTTGCAAACCTTTACATCAAAGGCTTCGTAAGGATCCTCCACCCTGGACTTCGGTCCATACAGACATCGTCAAACAAATAAAATTGCATGTAAAAGATATACCATGCTTACACCTTGGTCTACTTTCAAAATAGTTGAAACAGACTTGTATGGTGGCATTCTCAAAACGAGGTCAAAAACAACAAAGAACAAGTTGTTCAGATTTCAAAACATTGGAATTCCACTCAACAAAATTATTCGACAATTAAAAAAGAAATACTTGCTATAGTTTTATCTATATCAAAATTCCAAGGAGATTTATTAAATCAAAAATTTCTATTACGAATTGATTGCAAATCAGCCAAAGACATTTTACAAAAAGACGTTTTAAATATTGCATAAAACAGATTTTTAAGGATTACTTTTTTGATTTTGACATTGAATTTATAAATGGTTCTTCAAATTCATTACCTGATTTTCTCACAAGAGAATTTTTACGGGGGATACCAATATGCCAAGATCCAAAAAGACAAAGATAAAGGCAAAGGCAAAGCCACCGCCGAACCCTCCAATACACCACCAAAGCCAAAAGGCTTAACATCCGTCAAGACATGGCTCCAAATGGCAGAAAACAACCAAACATTCATAAACACCTTTTTGTATCATCCGAACCCATGCTAGCCTTTAATCAGTTAGCCAACATACTACCAAAAGAAACACTATTGTTACTTGCCCGGTCTTTACAAAACGTAAAGAAAGAGCCATCCAAATAGAGGTAAGTAACAATCCTTCCCGCTTGCTACATAAAAAACAAGCGGAATACAAAAGAATTTCGAATGAGGTGGTTAAAGCCTCGGGCAACCCCTCTTTCTCAAAGATCAAAATTTTTCCCCAAAACATCTTTTCAAAAAATATTGACTGTGGAAGATGGATTCTTCGATAAAGATCCAATCAAATTTGCGAAAACATATTTCCAAAAAATTGGCTTTTCAAACCTCACAATACAAACAAAACCCTTGCTTATTATGAGCAAATTTTAGTGGAAACGGAATCAGCAAGGTTCACTCACTTTGCTGATAAAACCAATACAGAAAATATCCTTTATTCCACTATATCCATCAAAAGTCATACACCCCTCACAATAGGAACCCCATACACCCGAGAGAAATTCCAAACCAGACTCCCAAAGCCTGCCATTCCTCCTCATATACATACAGGGACTACCAACAAGCCTGGTGGAACGTCTTTTTGGAAATACAAATTTCCAACACTCCACGGTTATTATTTTTCAAAGACAACTTCCCAAGACAAAGCTTACCAAACCTGGTTTGACTCCTGGTGGATCTCTTTGGTCCTTTGGACATAATATTACACCCCATAGTCAAACAAGGATACAAGATTTTCAAAGAACACTTCACACCAACACCTCATGATATAAGGTTCCCATGCCTTATGCATTTCTTTATAATATTCAGAATCTCTTGGGTAACAAAGATGGAATTTGAATACAATACATCTAAAAAAACCGGTGTACCAAAGTACTTGTCCGCAAATACAAAACAAAATGGTGGGATGGATTCAGATTTCTTGATCAAGGATCCGAGTAAAACATGGCTAAATAGCGGAAAACCCAAATAATCGCATCCCCATCAAATACATCGTTTTTGGGAAAAATCTATGGCAAGTGCGTTGCAGCTGTCCAAAACAGAGATGAATACCAACATCCTCGGACGATGCTCTCGGGCGGAAGAATCACAATGTGGATCTTCCAAATCTCAAAAAAGCCAAGACGGATCCTCCCGGTCATATCATAGTGGAAACACTAATGAAGACGATCGGAATCAATGCGGACTTAAAAGACATCACATGCGGATACTATTACAAACGGCGCAAAAAAGGCTACACACCGAGCATAGTAGACATACACTTTGTTCATACACCATTCATCGTTCACTATTCATACACGTTCACTATTCATACACATTTCGCTTCACTTTACACCGTTTCGGAATCGTAGCACCCTCTATAAATACACCCACTCGTGAAGAAGGGGCTATTTTCAGTTCTTCTTCTTCTCTCTCCCTCTCACTTGTAAACCATCCTCTCTTCCATCTCCATCCTCATCTCTTCCATCTCTATCCTCATCTCTTCCATCTCCAAGCTCTCTTACCTTGTATCCCCTGGTTTCAAAGTAAGTTAGTTTTCATATACATCATTTTATACACGGTTACCAACTTACATGATAGTTGGTTAACCATTTCTTGTAATACAAACATCAACACTCCCTGGAGTGCGAATTACCGCCCTAGTGGATGACTTGATGCTTTAGTTTCTTGATGCTTTAGTTTCTGCATCCTTCAATACATGTAATTTCAGCTTTTCAGCTTTATATAATACAAGTTCATACCACCTTCATGGTTGGTTTTTGCTTATGCATTCTCTTACTTTATATTTTATATTTGCTTTCGGTCTTTATATTATTTTTAATTCTCGTGATTTTATTTAAGTCATTTACTTTCTTGTTCTTATACATTATTTCCTTTTAGATACATCCTTCCTTGCTTTCATATAGATCTGTTAATCTCTATACATCCTTGTTCTCTCATATAGTACTCCGATCCTAACCCTTCCTAACCCTTTATGGTATATATATATATATATATATATAGTCAGGGTTGGTTTGGGTTGGATTAACCCTAAACTCTCAAGACCGAGACCAACTCACACAGTGTTGATCTAGGAATCCAACGATCGTTTCCCTTGGAATCGGACTAAGACCGATAGGATTGGGCCAATCCAAGGTCGGCCTAAGATTAACCCTAGACCAATGCTCACCGCTAAGATAGGCCCAAATAGGAATTGCTATTCTAGAAGTTGATGACAAATCTATGTTAGGAATGTATTGGAATAGGGCCGGAATGACCATTCTTTTGTTAGGATAATTGTCCAAAAAGTTATAGACCACGGTGACTAAGTTAGTACTAAATTTTTTTCTTTGATTGGTACTAAATCTTTTGATGATTTGCCAACATAATTTTTTTGATCAATTTTATTGCAAATTGCTGACATGGATGTGAGCTGGCTTCTATGGCATGACTAGAGGATGGTCCATTCTTATGTGGACAAGTTTTGCAATTTTTAAAATCTTTCTAAAACTTTTTATAATTTTTTTTTTATATTTTTTTTCTTTACCCTTCTAGGAAGATGCATAGTGGAAAGAAAAAGAAGAAGAAGAGAAACAATATAAAAAATCCATTTTTTTTCTTTAAAACTACAAAAATTGTTTGTATCATAGTAACATAATTTTTTTGATCAATTTTATTGCAAATTGCTGACATGGATGTGAGCTGGCTTCTATGGCATGACTAGCAGATGGTCCATTCTTATGTGGACAAGTTTTGCAATTTTTAAAATCTTTCTAAAACTTTTTATAATTTTTTTATAATTTTTTTTCTTTACCCTTCTAGGAAGATGCATAGTGGAAAGAAAAAAAAGAAGAAGAATGTTGATAAACTTACGATCGTGCTACATAGGACGACTATTATCTACATTGGTGCTTTTCAAGCAAGATTGACAAAAAAAAAAAAAAACTATATTAGCAAATTGTCAAAAGATATAAGATTAAAATGGTTAAATTAAAATATTTATTACTGAATTGGCTGTTGTACAATAAGTTATAGGACTTTTTAGGACAATTTTCTTTTTAGTTCTGTTTTATTCCCTTCCAATGACAAAATATTCTATTAGCTTGTTTAGTTATAGAAATAGAATACGGCTGTAATAAAATAACTATTACGATGTAGCATGATAGAACTGTAATACTGATTGTTCTTTTGGTTTAAGTAATGTAATCCTAAATTTTTTTTCCGTGGGACACTAATCCCCAGACTTTTCTTTTCATCTCACAATCAATCCAAGATTATATCTATGGCCCAAAAATACCTTTCATTAGACTTCCCTCCATTATAGCAGTAAAAAATTTGACGAGGCATTGTCCACATATTGCCACGTCGGTTTTTTAAGACTCTGCGGATAAAATTGTGATGGGAGGTACTTTTGCGTTCTTGGTACTGTTTGGGGAATTGGTGTTTCCAAGAAAGAAAAAATTTAGGATTTTTTGTGAGATTTTCTCTCATATTGAAATACATATTTGCCGCAAAAAAAAGAAAAAAAAAAAAAAAAGGATGGTGTTATTTCCGTTCCCATTTTGGCTAAGACACTTCTTTTGTTAACTTATTGGCCGATATCCATCTTTCTCTTCAATTTAACGTTTCTTTTTTAAATTTACCTTATTAACAAAACTACCTTTATTTCTATAGTCTCTCTTATTTTATCATTTTCACAATATAAATGCTAGAAATTCCTAGTTATGACAGCTTATGAACACACAGAAAATCACCCTGTTTTTATTTTTTTTTTTTATCAAATTGGCTAGATAAGTAGATTGAAACTTTTTTTTTTTTTTATCAAATTGGCTAGATAAGTAGATTGAAACTTTTTACATTTTAATAGGAATTGTAAGATGGGGTAGAAAATTTATGTTCACATTCTGCACTTTCAAACTCACATTAGATTTTTTCTAAGGAAAATTTTAAGTATATTTTAAAGCTTTGATCCACTTGCTATGAGATTGAATCTACCATTGATATTTATTACTTTCTTCATAACAAGAGGAGAACAACAGGAAATTTCCTTTATTTTCGTTTTATGTGATTATCTTTTTTCATTATTTAAATATGATTTAAATATAAATATTTTTGACATTTGATCATGTTTCTAGCAAATGAACCTTTTCCAAGTTTTCATCGTTTTTTCTTTTCCAATGAAATCCCATGACCTAGCAACTTAGTTATTGGATTTCAAGGCTTGAATTTCATAAAATTTTGAAGTTAAAGCCCCAATTCCGAAAATTTCTCCAATTGGAAGAACAAAGGGCGAGAACACTTATTCAGTGTTGTGAATTGAAGTAACTCCGGCTTGGCGAGGCTCCATTGACGAGTACGTGCGAAACCCCTCTTTTTTTTCCTCTTTTTTTCTTTTCTTTCCATCTCTTTTCCTCTTTCCCGTGCGCTGCTCTTGGCCTTTAAAAGAGCTGAGGTCACTGTTCCCTCTGTGATGTAAAATAGTAGACTATTTTCCATAGCCTCTTTTTCTTCCCATAAGGTATCCATAGTTAGCTTGATTCATCTTTTAGTCCTCCATAAACCTCAATTTTCATTATTTAAAGCGTCTCTATGGAATTCCGTGTAATTTTGCTGTTTGTCCAAAGTTTCATACTGCCCCTCACAGGAGAAGTGTGCAATCTCGTGAGAAAAAAATTACAAGGAATTTCGGTCATTATGAGTTCTGCGCGACTAAATTTTTGACGAACTGTTAATCACAAGAAAATAAAGTTGCTGTCAACTATATGTAATAAAGCTTACTCTATATCGAGCTTACAAACCATTATATGCGTATACAATGTTTTATGTCTTCATCCGACAGACATGGCCTCCTGATCAGCTGAATTAGCAAGCAAAGCTTCCATCTCTTTATCCAAGGTGACTTCGTCATTGTAGACGAACAGCTTGGCCACAACAAGGAACACGAGAAAATTGAGAAACGTGAGGACCGCCAAAAATGCATAGTAGTAGTCGAGGTGGGAGATGTTAAGGTTGTCCAAGACCCAACTCTTGTGGCCGTGTTCCTCGGTAATTCGTGAGACCGCCTGGAGAATAATACTACTTAGGAAGTTCCCGATACCTAAACTACTAGTGTAGTAAGATGCTCCTAGACTTTTCATGCCCTCTGGCGCTTGGTCGTAGAAGAACTCGAGCTTCGCCACTTCAACAAAGGTTTCGGCAACTCCCATGAGAGCGTACTGTGGCAGGAGGATGAAGATGGTGAGAGGGACTGTTTGGGACTGACCGTAAATACCGTTCTCTCTGGCGACAGTCAGCCTCCACTTCTCGGCGAGACAAGCGGCGACCATTGTGATCATGTGGAAGACGATGCCTATCCCCATTCTCTGCAGCAATGTGATGCCTCTAGGGTTCTTGGTATAGCGCCTGACAGCAGGGACCAAGAACCGGTCGTAGATGGGGATGCCTATGATCATGAAGATCGTGACAAACGCGGTGAGGCAGGCCGGAGGGATCTGGAAGTGCGGGCCCATGTGGAGGTTCAGGGTTTCGCCCTGCTTGACGAAGAGCGTTAGCACCTGGGTAAATATCACGCTCGGGATGAACGTCAGCGCTAGGATTGGGAGCATTTTGACCATCTGCTTGGTTTCCTCTACTCGGGTCACGGGACATAGCATCCACGGCGAGCTTGAATCAATCTTCACCGCGGCTTTGTCAAGAAATCTACAAATGTGACATGAAACTGTCATGATTTATTTCGAAAAAACTATCTAATTATAAACCGTAGAATTAGGGAAGTGTGAACCTCAAAGAAATAGAGTGATCGATCGGGAATTTCTTCAACTCCGCGTATTGTTCGTGGCTCAATTCATAAAGCTCCTTCGGATCACTCGGAACAGGCAACTTCCGCTTCCTGATCGACGCCACCAACACTTGAGCCATCGTTGTCAACGGGCTTCCTGAGGGCGCTTTGTGCCTATAAAATGGAGTGCCTACGAAGAAGACCAGGACTGACAATGCAAGCCCTAGCGTGGGAAGGCCATACCCTAATGCCCAACCCACGTTATCTTGTATATAGATCAAGACTGTGGTTGCGAATAGTGTCCCGAAGACGATGCCGAACATCCACCAGTTGAAGAACGAGAGCTTTTGGGCCCTCTCCTTGGGCTCGAAGTCGTCAAACTGGTCGGCGCCCATGGTCGAGATGTTGGGCTTGGTCCCGCCCGTCCCAGCCGCTATTATGTAGAGGGCCAAGTAGAAGATGCCTATCTGGAGGGCCGAGGCACGTTTGTCACATTCCTCTTCTTTGATCGCTGGGCCGCACGATGGAGGCCTCAGCGATGGCACCGACACCGCCAGCGTTAGGAGGGACATGCCCTATGCATTTGTTAATCGTGTTAGAGGCCGAATTTGTATACGTAGCCACATAAATGAATCCAAATGCATGTGCAATACCATGAGATAAATGACGGATCCGAAAATGAAAGTCCAGTAACGTCCAAGATAAGCATCGGCAATGTAAGCGCCAAGGATGGGCGTCATCCAAACCGTGCCGCCCCAGTTCGTGACGTTGTTCGAAGATGTTACAGTTCCTTCATGAAGCTTCTTCGTCAAGTAGGTCACTAGGTTTGTTGCAATCCCATAGTACGCCATTCTCTCAAATGCCTCATATCCTACATAAGCAACGCCAGAGTGAATCAACATTGATCAAATCATATATTCCGTTCTCTTTTCCCCTCCCAGTTACGAAATTATGTACATTTGAGTACTCGAGAGCATGAATCACAGAAGCAAAATTCAAGTATGACGCAAATTGATATATCTGAAAGTTTCTTTTTTTTTCTTTTTTTGGCAAAAACTATCATCTAGTAACCAGATGAAATGGCACTTTTTTCAGAATGAACTACTTAGCTATAACTGCGCCACCGGCTTTTCCCGTACCAACGATGAAGCAACAAGCCTTCCATCGGCCTCTCTTGGATCTCAGGATGGGTCTCCCTTTGAGGTCCACAGTGCCATCTTGTGTGTAATCATCTCTATGTGCACTTCCTTTCTCTTCAACCTTTCTCGCCATCTTGTTTTGAAGGGAAAGAAAGGAAGAGCAACAATAGTTTCCTTTGTGAATTGTGTTTATTCAACTCGTTATGTCCTTTATAAGGGTGGTTAATCATGGTCGATTAATTTATTGCTCTTTCACTTTCATAGTTATCTTTTAAGAGATCCTAGCTCTTTAACTCTTAATTGGCTTTTCCTTTGTAGTCATTTTCAGGTGTAAGTGACAGCGAATGATACTAAATTGATTTTTTAAATTGTGACTCAAGATTGAATGGATGATATTTTGCCACGTTATTAAATGAAGATTCTTTTTCTTGCGAGGTGAGTAGATGTCCTCTCTCTCTCTCTCTCTCTCTCTAATAACGACCCTTTAGGGGGAAAAACTAATGGAAGTTTTGAGTGTCTCTAGTGAGTGATACATTATCGTGAGATGAATATGCCTCTGTCTTCTAATAAAGAGACTTCATCGTTTCCATCGTCGTTTTTGCGGGAAGAAAGATTCAATGTTGGTGCTGGAGTTGAATCAAGCTTTTGCAGTTTCCCTAAATTTGAAAGAGTCCTTTCTAAATGACGAAATTGATGTTCGGTACATTAACTCGAGACATGAACCTGCCTAATTTAAAAAAGATAACACAAATTCGGTCAACTATTGGCAATTCATGCCACGGACATAATAAGCATCACATCCACGAATCACAAGATGGGGTTCACATAAAAATCATGTGAAAAAGAGGTTTAATCCTAAAAAATATGAAACGTTTCTAAATAACAATGTCCTTTTCTCCTCTTATTAGTAATCTCCAATCTAGGTCGAGATTAGCCAACATCACATCAACAAATCACAAGATGAGATTTATATACATGTGAAAAGCAAGTTTATTTCTATAAACATTTCTAGATCAAAATGTCCTCTTCTCCTTCTTGTCAGTAATCTTCAATCTAGGTCGATATTAGTCAGTATCACATCAATGAATCACAAGATGAGATTCATGTAAACATCATGTGAAAAGCATATTTAAACCTATAAAAAGATGAAACTTTTCTAGATCACAATGTCCTTTTCTCCTTCTTATTAGTAATCTCCAAGCCGGCTCAATGTTACTATTTCTTAAGATCTGATTGTGAGCGGTAAACCAAACCTGAAAATGAGTGCTATGAGCAAGGTATACATCGATGCAATCAATGTGCAGGTTCATGAGTCGCGTGGTAGAGCTTTATCGACCATCTCTAGAATACCATTTGGTTAGCAAGCTTCCATGTTTACGTATTGGTGAGCAAGTGAGCGCAAGTAGCACGCAAGATGGGAGAGAATTTGTAAATAAATTAAAAAAAGCTCATTCAGAAAGGCCACGATAGACCCACAGAGGATTTGCTATTCTAGGGTTGGATCCCAAAACTATGTTGGGTTTGTATCAAAAAAGGGCTGGAATGGCCATTCCTTGGTCCATTCCCTCCTTCCCATGACAAAAAAATGCTAATGTTTTGAGTGTTTTGCATAAAATAAATGATTTGAAAAATATTTTTTCTAAAAATAATCGCTTATATTACTTATAAAAATAATTAAATGAAAAATAATTTCATCATTCACGAAAAAATTAAGAGATAAAATATTAATCATAATGAAAGCATTCTTCTTGGCTATATATTTTAAGGGATACAAGAGATCATTTTTAGGAAAATGTTATTCAAATTATTCCTTTTTTGTGAAACAAATGGAACCTCATAGTTTATTTGACTACAATAATAAAGTGAGGCTGTCATGTAATGGTTATTACGCTTTAATGTAATAGAGTTGTTATATTTATACCATTCTTTGATTTAAGTAATGCAATGCTTATTTCACTGTTTGTTTCATGAAACACACAGGTGATAAAGTGGGAATAGCATCAAAATTCTCAAAATACACCTGAGATGGAATATAACAGTTAATTCATTAAAGGTCAATCGTGATCCATGAGCTTAATGCTCCATATTGATATATACTTTATTATATCGAATATTTAATTATTGTTTAAGAATTTGGCGCATGATGAATAATTATATTTAGTTGATACTATAGTAATTTTCACTTGAATAGCCAGTGTAATATCCCAAATAGAATATCAAGATATTATATCTAATATATAATATTTAATTTCTTGTTTAAATTTAATCATATTATATGTGGTTATACAATATGTATATTATTTGTAGCATATTTTATATGATTGAAAATAATAAGTATGTAATAAATTTGAGAATCAATACATGCAATTAACAATTTAGATAACCATGGTTAATATAAAATTTAATTATGACAATTCAGATAATCATGGTTAATATAAAATTTAATTATGACAACTCAGATAATGGTACCTAGTAAGCAACTGATTTTATTCTAATTATTATATCATGTATTATTGCAACAATAATTATCTATTATTATGATACCATAATTATAATTGCATCAACTATTTAATTGTTATTTAATATTTTTTCCTTATTTGTATAATATGTGATTATCTGGAAATAATTATAATTGATGTTATTATTACATAAATAATAAAATATCTTTAGTTATAATCATTATTATTAATTTTTCTTGTAACTAACAATCTAACGGTGCTAAAGTGAATGGGAGAAATGATAAAGGGGCTTACTGCACAAAGAATAATTATGAGGTCTGTAATGCAATAGCCACTGGCCCACTGCCACCGAGGGAGCTGTAAAGAGATTGTGTCGTGTCGTGTCATACTTGTTACTTGTTACTTATGTTAGGAAGACAATTATACTGTACAGGAAATAGTTGTATATATTATTGTTTTTCTTAAAAGTACTTTAAAAAAGCCCAGGGCTCTTACTGTATAATTTTAAACCGGCGTGGTACGCTATGAACAAATCAAAAGATTATTGAATTTATTGGTGAAAATGATATCTTATAACCAAAATTTTTTAAATATAAATAATAGTCAACATGTTATATCATTATTTAACCACTAAAAATGGTATGAAATAAGTTTTAAAAAAAAAAAAAAACGAGTGTGAAATGACGCGTTTTATACTTGCATAATCATCTTCATATTTTAAAAAATGAATAGTACTTTCCTTTTTTAACTTTACAGTCTCGAGGATAATATTATAAACTAAGCTTTATTACGTTCTTTTGAAAAGTTACAAATTTGATGATAAGGGTTATCAGGACCAAGATACTGAGGCCTTTGGAGAAAGTTATATAACCACATATCTATCCTCATCGAAAGTTCACTTATTTCTATTGTGCCATAAACGAGTGAGAGCATTCCAAACAAGCTTGCACAAAATATCGTGTTGAGAAGGTTTGTTCGTTCATGAGATTCCTAGCCTTGCGGGAGGGTCAGAGTCGCCGACCAGTGATATGTAAGGGGAGATGAAGTATAGAGGGCGTGAGAGGAAAAGCGAACAGATCTAGTGTACTCGGGGGTGAGGCAGCAGGCGAGGAATATCAAGCCAAAAGTTTAGGAGTCCAAATAAGTCCCCTCAAAGGACATGAAGCTATGCGGTATTCATAGCGAGAGGATCAAAGAGAATAGAATTAAGTTTACAAGATTATTGTCTATGTGGCAATCTTAGTAGAAGGGATTGACGGTGCACAGGCTATCACATGTTTGGACTAAGGTAAGCTTGTCAAAATGGGTTATAGGCTCATATATGATGGACTAAGTTATTATATGAGTTACTTATATTAATTAAATGACTCATAAATGGATTTAAACATCATATGAATGTTAAAAGGATTAAAAATTGGATTACAGTTTACTTAGACCTGACCCAAGGGAAAAAATGTCTATAAAGTCTTAAATCTAGTATACGTTTGTCAATTCAATTTTAAAAATGTCAATTTTGTCAATTGCCATAAACATTTTTATGTTTTGTCAATTGAGCCATAAACCTTTTTATATTTTGTCAATTGAGTCAATTTGGTTAATTTTGACCGAACATCGATCATGTAGACGTCGCTGTCATATATGACACAACAAATACTAATATAGACAATTTTTAATATTAATTTAATATTTTTAAAATTATTTTTTTCCTTTTCTTCTTTTCTTTTTCCCCTTTTTTCCCCTCCACTAGGCCTTGTTGATGATTGACAACCTTCATCGACCTTAGGTGAGGCAAGGGTGAGGAGAGGGCGAGGGAGGGTAGTTCTCACTAGAATGAGTGAGAGCGAGGGCTCGTCCTTATTTGGACAGGTGAGGGCAACCCTCTGTAAGATTGGGCGAGGTTGGCCTCGCCAAGCCAATGAGGCAAGGTTGCCCTCTCTAGCTTAGGCCTAGGAGACCCTTCCTCGAGGATGGGGAGGGGGGCACTTGCTTGAGGGCCAATGAAGGGTAAAAGGGACCAAGGAAAAGGAAAATCAAAAAACAAAAAAGGAGAGAAAATGAAAAAAAAAAAAAGAAAAAGAAAAGAAAGAACAGAAAAAAATATTAAAATATCATTAAATCTATCCACATCAGTGCTAGTTTTGGCTGTGCTACACAAGATAGTTAGTGTTTACGTTAGCGATTTCCGACTAAAATTGATTGGATTGATTCAATTAGCAAAACAAAAAAGGTTTAGGATTTAATTAGCAAAATTAAACGGTTTAAGATTAGATAGACAAAAATGTAATATGTTCAAACTTTTTTGGACAATTTTTTCTACTTTTATGATACTCTCTCTTCAATTCTCTCTTACCCTCTTTGTTCACTTACTTTGTGCTTTCACTTTAGTTTAGGCATGGGTTTTTTTCTAAAATGAATTAAATATTGAAGTGTTTTAACAATATGAACTGGGTGAGATATGTTGAAATTTGATCAAAATGAATTAAATGTGTCCACTCAGGTCGAATCATTTTGTATTCGTACCAATCTACAAGTTTGACGAGTAAAAAATACAAGAGAAATCATGGATTGTCTTGTTATCGAGAGGACATGAGCCGATAACGGCCACCCACTACATAAATTAGGGAATAGCTCATGCCATTCTTAAGAAAGCCCCCGCTCTCGAGTTCAATGTTTTTAAAAATATTTTCCGGAAAGTCATTTTTCAAGAAAATATAATTACTTTCCGATGTTAGGATAAAACTTGAAAATAAAGTAGAAAATATTTTTTGCTGTTTGGTAAGGAAAATCTTTTCCTTCATATACCATTTTTCATTTATTTTCTTTTTTAAAATGGATTTTTCATATTTAAAAAATTGATTTTTAATTATTTTTAATTTTTAAAATCTATTATTAACTTTTTTCATTTTTATTTTTTTGATATTTTTTCTTTGTTTTCCATCTCTTTCTTTTTTGGTCAATCGTTGGCCACGGCGATGGCCCGCGACTGGCCATTGATGAGCCTTGAGCTCGTCAACGAGCATGAGGCTCGTCGCTCACCAGATTGGTGAGCGTGAGCACGAGCTTGAAATTGATGAGCTCAAGGTTCACCTGGTGATGGCTGACGACTAGCCAAAAAAGAAGAAGATGTGAAACAAAAAAAAAAAAAGGAAAAAAAAGGAAATTAAAAATAATTCGAATTAAAAAAGAAAAAGAAAAATTTAAAATAATTCAAATAAAAAAAGAGAAGAAGAAGAAATGAGAGGATAAAGTGAGGATTTGCAGAGGTGTGTAATAAGAAAGATCAAGTGAGGAAAATATTTTCCATTTTTCAAAAGTGGAACACATTTTCGTCTAATTTAAAAGACTTAACATTTTCCTTAAAGAACCACTGGCCGTGGTGACTTTGTTGAGTAGGCTCTTGACATTTGAGGGGAAGGTTAGGAGTTCAAAACCCCTGCAACGCAAGTTATAGGGAGGCTGGCAAGCTATTAGGTGATTTACGTGTGGCGCCCTGGTGGTGGGTCCTAGGCTAACATCACCTGAGGGTTTACGTGGCGAGGTGATTTACGTGTGGCGCCTTAGTGGTGAGTCATGAGCTAGCGTCACATGGAGGTTTACGTGGTGAGGTGATTTACGTGTGGTGCCCTAGTGGTGAGTCTTAGGCTGGTGTCACTTGGGAGTTTACGTGGTGGTTATTGGCTAAGGCGGTTCATTCAGCATAAAAAAAAAAAAAAACATTTTCCCTAAAGAAGAAGGGTTAATACCTTAAAAAACCTCAAACTTGTATACTTGTGACAAATTTACTCCAAACTATTTTTTTGACCATGAAAAACCCAAAACTGGTAAACTTGTGACAAATTTATCTCGACTGATTATAAAAAATCATAAACTGATACATTTATGACAAATTTACGCAAAACTAATTTATTCGACTATAAAAAACCCTAAACTGATAAATTTGTAACAAATATACCCTATGCTAAATTAGATTAATACCACAAAAAATCATAAAAATTGTAAACTATGACAAAACGAACGTAAAATCCTAAATTGGTATACTAGTTAACATCACGTGTCATTTAACTTAATAATTTGAGAATAAAATTTAACGAAAACTAACATAGGGTAAATTTGTCACAAGTGTATCAGTTTGGGATAAATTTGTCAAAAATATACAAGTTTGGGGTTTTTTGTGGTAAAAAAAATAGTTTGGGGTAAATTTGTCACAAGTGTACTGGTTTGGGGGTTTTTTAGAGTATTATCCCAAAAAAGAATTCTTTTTTGGTGAATTGAATGTCGAAGAATCCAGAAAAAAGTTTTTCCAAAAATTATTTTTCGCGAAATGAATGGAGCGCTTTGGGCGTGCGCGATAAAATTCTACTCATCTATTTCTATATTTTTCAGTTTAAATAGATTTGGAATAAAAATCCGTTTGGTAACATAATTTGATTTTTCATTTCGGAATGAAATTGTATTCCGAAATAGATTTGAAAAAAGAATCTCAGTTAAAATTTTTTACTTTTCAATTTTTATTTCAATTTTTGAAATAAAAGTGAAAAATTAATTTATAGCCAGAAATTAATTTCTGTTTCCAAAATTTTGTTGCTTGCACTATTAGCTACTTGAACATCCACAGGGAGTGAATAAACATCTCGACTTAGAACAGTCAGCTCATTACCACTTCACCGGCTCATTTCCCCACAAAGCCAGCCCTTATCACTTCGTCGGAGTCCCCGAATCATCCCCCTTTCTCTCCCGTCTCTGTCTGCAACCTCCGATTGCAGGATTTTCAAGAACCGATTTTTTTTAATGGCTCGCTGCTAATTCTCGCACCCATTTCGGAAGCCCCCCCCTCCGGACGATGCTCTCCAGGAGCTGCTGCTCCGCCGCCTCGAAGCCCGCCGCCTTCCTCCTCGTCCGCCAGGACCTCCCCGCCGGCCTCCCATGGCGGTCGAGCCTCCCGCTCCGGAGCAGCCGCGACCGCCGCGTCTTGCAGATCTCGCGGCCCCGGACCTCCGTCTCGGAGCGGGATTCGCCCGCCGCGCCGGACGGCCCGACCAGAGTCCGGCTCGGCCGGCGGGATAGGGGCTCCTCCTCCTCCCTGTACAGCCGCCCCAGCCTTGCGGAGATGAAGAGCGCGCGGCTGGAGAACCGCGCTAGGGTTTACGAGTTCCTCCGCGGGGTCGGGATCGCCCCCGACGAGCTCGACGGGCTGGAGCTTCCGGTCACGGTCGAGGTCATGAGGGAGCGGGTCGATTTTCTCCACAATCTGGGGCTCACGATCGAGGACATCAATAACTACCCTCTCGTCCTCGGCTGCAGCGTCAAGAAGAACATGATTCCGGTGCTCGATTACCTCGGCAAGCTAGGCGTCCGGAGGTCGACGCTGGTGGAGCTCCTGAGGAGGTATCCCCAGGTTCTTCACGCGAGCGTCGTGGTCGACCTCGCTCCGGTGGTCAAGTACCTTCAAGGTATGGACATCAAGCCGAACGACGTTCCTCGCGTCCTCGAGAAGTACCCGGAAGTTCTGGGGTTTAAGCTTGAGGGGACCATGAGTACTTCGGTTGCTTACTTGATCGGGATCGGGATTGGTAGGAGAGAGATTGGGGGAGTTTTGACTAGATATCCAGAGATTTTGGGGATGCGAGTGGGCCGCGTGATAAAGCCCTTTGTCGAGTATCTTGAATACTTGGGCGTTCCGAGATTAGCTGTGGCTAGATTGATAGAGAAGAGTCCTCACATACTTGGGTTCGGATTAGATGACATGGTGATTCCCAATGTGGAGTTGCTGTTAGAATTTCATGTCCGGAGGACATTGGTTCCCTCAGTTGTGGTGCAGTATCCTGAGATTATAGGGATTGATTTGAAGCCTAAGCTTCTGAATCAGCGGTCTTTGATTAGTTCAATTACTGAGCTGAGTGATGAAGAATTCGGCAGAGTTGTTGAGAGGATGCCGCAGGTTGTCAGCCTCAGCAGTACTGCTGTCGTGAAGCATGTGGACTTTCTCAAAGATTGTGGATTTTCGTTGCAACAAGTTAAGGATATGGTTGTTGGGTGTCCTCAACTGCTAGCCTTGAATATAGATATAATGAAGCTCAGTTTTGATTACTTTAGAAAAGAAATGGAAAGGCCTTTGGAGGACTTGGTCACTTTCCCATCGTTTTTCACTTATAGTCTCGAATCCACTGTAAAACCACGGCACAGAAGGATTGCTAAGAAGGGTTTAAAATGTTCTCTTGCCTGGCTTCTCAACTGTTCCGATGAGAAGTTCAAGGAAAGGATGGATTATGACAGTATCGATCTGGAAGAAATGGATGCATTGCCATCGTTCGATATGAATAAGTTTATGAAACATAGGAGTGATGATGATGAATCAGAGTCTGACTATGATGATGAGGATGATGAGGAGTTTGTCTGATACAAGGTTAAATTTAGGTGGTTATCTGCAGGAAAAAGCCAGAGATCTTCTCCTCCTTAACTCTTCTGAGGTAAATCATTCAAAAGGTTGATGCATGCTGTGCTTAGAGCTTAGTGTGTAGAAAATGCGGATATGTCAGGACCAATTTCTGATCTTCCTTTGCTAGTTACATTCATGTCATTTTGGTCACCTAGGAAAAATTCAGTAACAACAATTTCTCACCGGTCTGCCTGACAACAATGACTAGCAACATATTGCTGATGTCATCCTTCCTGGACATCAAACTCAAATAGCCTTAAAACAAGTATATGCCTAGCTACCTTTAAAAAGACCAGTTTTAAAGTTGTATGTACGTTGTCTGATCTCTGGTAGACCTTTCAGGGAAACTTTTATTGTCTGTTATATAGGCCCTCTGTTGGCTGGGAGCTGGAAGCTTTTCTTTGTCAGTTGTTTTTCAGCTTCAAAGCATACTCTTTAGAAAAACATGCTATCTTTATGTGTTTGTGGAACTTGAATATGTATATGTTGAACAAAGAGGTCCATATGGAGCTGGTTTTCTGAATCTGACGTCAGATTTGGGGGCATGAATTATATGACGACAGCATTCCATAAAGATTTAGCGACCTTCACATTTTTAATGCCTGTGGTAAAAATTGCCTGTCTTGATTCTTGCATGTAGGTAGGAGAGAGGGCATATGTAGCTGGTACTTCAGTCTATTTTCTGGTAAAAGGTCAAAATGAAAATGGTATCTGATGGTTCTCCAATAGCTAAAATGCGGTGAACTCATGCATGCCTTCCATGCGGTAGCTCTTCCACGTTATGAACTTAGTTAAAGCAAAAAGGAACTGTAAACTGAGGATGCCTCTAATAAGAATTGTGCACTGTCCAGCTCCTTGAGATACGACAGATGCCCTTTATACGGTCTTTCAGTAGTTGAACATCTGGAAAGTGGGAAAAATGTGGCGATGATTTACTGATTCTATTCCACTTTATGCTCTGTGTCGTCTTCATTTACTGCTACCTGATTAAAAAATGTCACCATAAAGGTTTTTTGCATTTCATATGCTTACTGACCAAGGACTATCTATTGTCTGCTTTTCCAGTTGGACCTATTCAAGCAAGATACGGCTACTCGCTCCATGTTGTCATCTTTAGTTTCGCTATTACGGGTGACGAAATTGCGGTGGCAGGAATGGACACCACAGATCAAAAGACTGCACAAAATTCTCTTCCAGCCTATGTTGGTCGTCTTATAGACGAGCATTGTAACTGTGCATATTGTGAAATTGACAGCTACTTTGAATGTATTACTGCTTAAGAGGCCCCTGGCTTGACTTTAAAGGACGTTTAGTAACAGTCATCATTCATGTATTGCTCCATTTTCCCATAGTTCTGGGTGCTAGGTGTCGTCTTGAGGAGCTAACTATTGGCTCTTTTACATGTACACAACGTATCTGAATATAGGGCACTGGTTCTTCAAGGGGGGTTTTGTGCAGATGTAATCTGCTGATTTTCCGTCAGTAATTGTAACTATTCCTGTAATTTGGTTGCTTGCGGCCTAAGGAAGTTGTCCGTCATCACATGTGATGATTGAACTCAACTCCTACTGTCGACCCATTCCGACATAGAATCGGTATCTGTCCTGCCCGGCGCTGGGCAGCTCCGAATATGCTGAAGCTGCTCCATCGCTAAGGTGTCCATCTTAAACGGTACTAAGGGAAAAGCCTAGTCGCCGCCTCCTTACGGTCCATTCCTGACTCCTCACATTTGCAGGCGCAATAGGGGTCATTGGTCTCTGTACCATTCTCAAGCAATACCCCAGATGACTCTATTAGTCATCACCGGGTTCTTGAACTGGAACTTCCGAACCTGGGTGCTCTCGCCGGCCCATCGCTCCGACCCGACAATCACAGGACGGCGAGCGCGGTCCTCGTTTCATTTAAACCAGGGGCGGGGCCACTGGACAGCGCATCCGCCGTCATGAGAATTGCTTTTTGGCCATCGAGATGCTTTTCCAAGGTTGCACGGGATGGGACCCGGTTCGAACGTAACGGTCCGAATCGGGTCCCTCAGCGCCCGAATAGAAAAACGGAGATTATTTTATCTATTTAACTATTTATTTATCTATTTATTTAAAATTTCGCGTCATGCCGCAGCGCTCACCAGCTCCAACGGTCACTTGCCTTTTTCCGCAACGAATAGCAGAATCGAGGAGAAGAAAGAGAGATTATTATAGCAATTCCCTGAATAAAACCCTAGAAATCCCCTCCCCCCTCGAAGCCCCGAAGGAGTTCAGAATCGCTCGCCGCGGCTATCCACTGTCGGAATCGTTCGATCGTGCTCGGCGAAGACCGCCATGGATGCTGCTGCTGCTGCCGCCGCCGCCGCTCCTTGATCAAGAATCGTCTCTCCCTCCTTCGCCAGAGGACCTGAAGCCTTTTGTGAGAGAGAGAGAGAGAGAGAGAGAGAGAGAGTGGGAGAGGGTCGGGGATGGGTTGCTTCCTCGCGTGCTTCGGCTCGTCGAAGGATGGGAAGCGGCGGAAGCAGAGGAGGAAAGTCCAGCCCCGCGACCACCACCGCGTAAGCCTTTCTCCGCCGAGCTGCGGATCCGGCCTTCTTGTTCGTCGCTGGCTTTTGTTCTTTTTTGGTTTTTTGTTTTTTTAATGTTTTCTGGATCTTTGAATTGTTTTTGTTTTTGAGACGCCGGGGGCGGGGGAAGAAAAGAAACGGAACGTTCTTTTCCCTCCTGTTTAATTAATGGGTCGATGAAGAACGAGTGATTGGAAGCCGTCAGTGCCGGAATTCTTTTGATTTTTGGTTTTGTTGATTCTCACTGGATCTTTCTGTTGATCGTTGCAGCGGAATTCGGGTGGCCGGCCGGTTGAGTTTGCCGTTTCATCCGGGCAAGAAATTTCAGCAAAGCCAGTCCGGCCGGTTGAGTTTGCCGTTTCATCTGGGCAAGAAATTCCGGCAAAGCCAGTCGCTTCGGTTTCTGATTTGCTGTGAGTGATTTCTTTTCCCTTATTTGTCATACGTTCTTCAACCTTTATGCATGTCTTTTACCTGGATCAGTTGTGTATTGGTGATTTTGGGTTGTGAGATTGAGTTGTGTTTGTTGGTCTAGTGATAAGCCTGAGGAGCCATTGAGCTGCAGTACCCGGAAGAAAGTGACTTTCGATTCGAATGTTAAAACCTACGAGCACGTTTTGCCTCCTGATGATGATGGTGATGCTGGAAAAGAAAATTTATGGGAGAGTCGAGATGTGGTCGAATCGGATGATAATTATGAAAAGTTAAGTCAAGCTCAGTGTGCTTCTGAGGATAGCTCAGTCGTGTCCAGCGTCAGATCATACCCTCCGAACCACAGGTACCAGAACTGTAGAGACAGCGACGATGAAGATGGGGTCTTAGATTGCAATGTGAGCGACCTTACTGATGATGATTATGATGACGACCGTGACGATGAGGATGAAGGTCAGGACTCAAATGAGATTTATGAGGGCGATGATGAGATCGAAGAAACGAGGGCAGTTCACCCAACTCCTAGTGAGGTTTGCAATCCTGAACATATGTGTCGGGAATCTCCTTTAGCAGAGGTGAACCCTACTAAGTTGAATGTGAATGCTCGAGATAGGAGCGTGTACATCCATTCAGTGTTGAATCCTGTCGAAAATCTGACTCAATGGAAGGCCGTGAAAGCGAAGGGGACGCCGCTGCCAAAGCACCGAAAGGAGAATTTGAGCTTTGACCAAGAAGCTAGGATGTCATTCGACACTGCACCAGCTTTGAAGGAAGTCTCATTCAGTTTCAAGGCAAAACCAAATGAGACAAAGAAATCTACCCAAGAAGTACCTGTGGATGCTAGCCTTTCAAACTGGTTGCCTTCCTCAGTAACTACGCCGATTGAAAAGAAGAGCGCAACGACTTTGGACTCTGTCCAAGTCGAGACATCATTGGTAAGAGGATATATGAGCTCACCGAGGAGCCAAGAAGATAGACCGATTTTGGGTGCATTGACTGTGGAAGAACTAAGACAGTTTTCGGCCAAGTCTTCACCAAGGAAATCACCGAGCAGAAGTCCCGACGAGATGCCCATAATTGGGACAGTCGGAACATACTGGAGCCAGTCGGATTCGGTGGGCAATTCTTGCTCAACTGCTTCTTCCTTCAAAGGAATACCAAACACCACCAGCAAATACAGAGAGGTATTGGGTGATCACAGATGTGCAAGTGGTTTCACGAGGCCAAAGTGGGAGGGAATTTGACTTCTTCTTCTTCTTCTTCTTTTTTTTTTTTTGGTTGATGTTGCAGGATAAGAAAGTGAATTGGCACTCCACCCCTTTTGAGACAAGGTTGGAGAGAGCTTTAAACAGGGGAGCTCATCAACTGTAATCCGTGCGTACACATTCTGTATGTTCTTGAGATGGTTTGCGTGTGCTCACGTTCGTCATTTTTTCCATTCTTTTGTGAATTCAAATCTGTTTGGTGCGTGGCGGTATATGGTTTTGCTGATGTTATTCACTTTATGTTCATTGTTTGTACAATTTGATCTTTCATAGTTATATGTACCTGTGTGATAAAAGAGTTTATGTTGAACAGATATAGTGAGATGGGTTTCTCTATTGAGAGTGAAATCATATCCATGTGGTGTTAATTCGGTTATCGTATTCTTCGATTTAGAGCTTCATATGGGTTCTATTACTGTTTTCATTCTTCTCACGAGGGAATAGGGAAATCGACACGTGATGGATAGGCTTGAGAGCATACAAAACTCATGCGAACCCAGAAATGGAATAGGATCATAGCGGTATTGGGCACTCGACGTACTCTTATTTATTATGGCTAAGTATGGAAATTCTAATGAATATAAAGTAGGTCATCACTTACCTATGTCGTTTTCCTATACATTAGTAGATGTGTCCCAATTCCCAAGTTGCATTTTCAGTGGTCATGTAGAGATACTTGCGGTCCCAAATTTCAACTCTAATGTGGCGTTTTTCCCTAGTAGGTCTTTTGTCTGCAAACAAACTCAAATAGAAGTCGTTTTGTTGATCGCATCAAATCCGACAAAAATCTGCGAACTAAACATCATGAACATGAACCCGAACTTGTTAAAATCGAGTCGCGTTCTCGAGTCGTGCAAGGAAATTCCACGTCTTGAACTTTGTTATTGAATTCAAAGACTTAAAAAGAATAACATGATGGAGATTTAGTGCAACTATTTGTGGTATAATTAAACATTAACTGAGCATATGCAAATAGCTTATAGATTTCTTGATTTAATTTATGTGTGAATTGGCTTTCAAGAATCTACACTTAGTACATATGTATACATATATCTATACATAGATTGTCAATTAACGCGCTCTTTTGACATTGATTGTCTCATCTTCCGCCCGTTCGTTCTTCGTTTGCTTTCTTTCTTTCCTTTTGTTTAGCCAATTCACATAATGTTGCTTCATCAATGAGTAAATTTCCTGTCCATTCTGGAAACGCGGTTCAAGTCCTGAATCTTTTTTGAGAAGTTGCAATATACCCCTTCCGAACATCATTTTTTTTTTCCTGATTTTTCCTTTTCAATAACCTTTAATCACCTTCTATTGAAACCCTTTATAAGTTCTTGCTTAAAGTGATTGGCAATTTGTCAACCACCATAAGTTTCCTTAATTTAAAGGTAATTAGTGGTACATTCATCTCTATGGCATGACACATTGCTAAAAAAGAGAATATGTGACTTATAAAGTCCTAATTCGGGGTAAGAATAGCACAAGTATCACAACTTTTGTATGTCGCTCACTTGAATGCTATAAATTTTTTTTTTTTTCGCTCACTTGAGTGCCATTAGTGATTTGCCTCATCTGAAAAGCCGATGTAGATGTTGATTGTCCTACGTGGTTTCACCAATAATGATGTGGATAATTTATATTTTTATATATATATTTGAATTTTTATTTTTATATTTTATTTTCCTCTTTTTTAGGGCTAGTGAGGGTCACTGGCAACCCTTATTGGGATTGAAGGCCTCGCCTAGATTGGGCGAGGGCCGCCTTGCTCTTGGCCACGAAGGCCCTCGCTAGATCTTGGTGAGGAAACCACCTAGGGCCTTCACGGCCAAGGGCAAGGCATCCCTTAAAAATGAAAATTAAAAACAAAACTGAAAATAAAAATTTCAAAATTCAATTTTCTTAAATAAAAAATTCACGCCAGATGGGAAATTAATAAAAAAAAAATCCATATGGGATACTTTGTTGGAACTGGCACTCAAACGATCGATTTTACTCTGATGTGATACTTAAGTGAGAAAAAAAAAGTTACCCTCCAGTAAGCACCATATAAAAGTTATGGGACTTGCGCCATTCTTCTCCTCCCTAATTTGGGAGAACATTTATGAATCCTAGTTATTGGTGGGTAGGGGTGTCAGAACCAAACTGAATTGTACTAAAATTTCATGCTTTTTTGGTTTGGCTTGGATGATGGAAAAATAATTGTTCATTTTTCCAATTTTGGTTATTTCGGTTCGGTTTAGTTAATGAGCCGAACCGAAATTCTCGACAAAAACTAACAGTCCAACTTAAAATATCTCTTATTTCTCGCCCATTATTCAATTTGGTTCCCAGAAGCAAGGCAAAAAAAGGAAAACCGAAAAACAAAAAACCCGAACTGAATCGAGTTTTCAGTTTGGGTTGTGATTTGTTTCGGATTTCTTCAAAACCCGAATCAAACCAAACCATTGAACCCCTACTGATGGGTTGTAAGTTAGGCATAAATATTGTTGGTGACCTTTGACTTGCCAATTACACACGCTTTTGGGGTGCAATCCAACGGGTACGGCCTGCTTTGGCCCAAAATGCAATTCTTGTATGCTTGGAAAAATTCGTGTGTTTCCACAGATTTCTCCGAATGGAAGTGTAAGATTGGATTGACTGATTAATATACATGGTGACCCTTAAAAAGGTTGAGTGGGAAGAAGACTTGAGATTGAATAAGCATTGTCTTTGTACGGTCAATTGGTTACAAATCCTAAGTATGAATATTCTAATGAATATGAATAGGTCATCACTGATCCGTGTTATTTATCGGTGCACTGGTAGGGGAAGTATCCCAACTCCCTAATTGCCTTTCCAATGGTCATGTAAAGATAATTGCGTACTCAAATTCTAACTCTAAATTAGGGTTTTTGTCTGCAAACAAACTCGAATAGAAGTCCTTTTGTCAATTGCATCAAATGGGTAGATGATAATTTGCGAATTGAACATCATGAATATGAAATCAGACTTTTTAAGATTGTGTTGCGTTCTCGAGTTCTGTAAGGAAATTCCATGTTTTGAACTTTGTTATCGAATTGAAAGACTAAAAAGAATAACATGACGGAAATTTCCGTGACTAGCCAAAGCTCTAGCAATTTTTCTTTTTTGGCCCACAAAAGCTCCAGCTTGAGAAGCTCACATGAAGTTTAGAATTTGCTTTTTCTCGGTTAATTTACGATGTTAGATTCTCCAACAAAAATGTTTACATTCTTGTAATAATTCTCTCAAAATGAAATACCCACGAAGAAGGCTTTCCCGGGCTCCAAGGTAAAGGGGGAGTTAGTTTTTTGGTACAATTGATCATTAACCGAGCCTATGCATATAGCTCCATTATAGAGTTCTTGATTTAAATTATGTGAATTGACTTTTCAGAATCTACACTTGGTTCTCTCTCTCTCTCTCTCTCTCACACACACACACACACACACACACACACACACACATCTAGCCAATTCACACATTATTTGACATCGATTGTCTTATCTTCCGCTCATTCGTTCTTTGATTGCCTTTTCTTTTTTGGAGAAAATTATCCAAAAAATCCTAAATTTATTTTATTTTTACCAATTCAGTACTAAACCTTTTAATGATGCTAATTAAGTCCAAACATTTTCACTTTTTGCCAATTGAGTTCATCTGACTAATTTCAGATAGAAATCACCGACTTAAATGTCAGTCGTCTTATGTGACACGCTTTCGCTAACGTGGACAATTTTAAATAATATTTTAATATATTAATATTTTTTCAATTATTTTTTTTATTTTTATTTTTTGTACACTAGTCGGTCATTGGTCCTTGAGCACTAGCCAAAGTTGAAGACCGGCAAGGCTACCTCACCTAATGACGGTGAGGTTTGCCCTTGCTAGTGGCTGATGGCGTCAAACTTCGCCAAAAGTTGGGGAGGTCCTCGCCTTTAGTTGGTAGCTAAGGCCTGGTGATTGACTAAAGGAGGGAGAAGTGAAGAAAAAATAATAATAAAATTATTAAAAATTATCCATGTGAGCATTAGACATACCATGTAGGACGGCCAACATCCATATTAGATATTTCCAGTCAAAATTGACAGGATGGACTCAAATGGCAAAACGTGAGGTTTAAGACTCAATTGGAAAAATTAAAATTATTATAATTGATAAAAATACAATAGGTTTTAGCACTTTTTTAAACAAATTTACCTCTTTTGTTTAACCAATTGACATAATATTACTTAATCAATGAGTAAACTTCTTAGCTATTTCGGAAACATGGTGTAAGTTCTAAATCTTTTTGAAAAGTTGCAATATAGTCCTTTCAAATATTATTTTTTCCTGAATTTTCCTTTTCGACAACCTTTTATAACCTACTACTGAAACCTCTTTAAAAGTTATCACTTAAAGTGATTGGCAATTTGTCGGCCACCGTAAGTTTTCATAATTTTGAGCATTGCTAGTGGTACATTCATCTCTATGGCCTGACACGTTGCTTAAAAAGAGAAATTATTGAATGGCAAAAGTCCTAATTTGAGGTAACATTCACCAATCTTAGTTATTGTTGGGTTGGAAAGAGGCATAAATCGCATCATTGGTGACTTTTGATTTTATCAATTACACCCACTTTCAAGGTGCAAACCAATAGGTATGGCCAGCTTTGGCCCAAATTGCAATTCTTGTCTGCCTGGAAAAATTCTTATCTTCACGTTCAACCCCTCTAAAAAGGTTCAACCCCTCTAAAAAGTTCAACCCCTCTAAAAAGGTTGAGCGTGAGCGTGAAGAAAACTTTAGATTGACTAAGCTTTGTCTTTAGATGGTTAAATTGGTTTTCTTCGAACACGGATGTAGAAAGATCGATAAATGAGGGCCATCTCATGTTCAAAAGCTGCGAACTTTGAAATCGCGTCTATGGTCCACGAACTTGAGATTTAGACCTTGCTCTAGAAATGTAGGTGATGCAATGCACGATAGAAAAGAGAAAGAAAGAAGAAAAAGTAATTATTACCTAAATCAGCTCTCTTTCTTTTAACATATCAGGAACACGGGTGCAAAGGTCCAATCGCCACAATTAGCTTTCTTGAGAACACAACGCATTAAAAATGGATTATTACTAGGTTTGTTGTAGCGAAGGAAATATTTTACAGGAGATGGTTGGATGAATTTTGGGTCTTCTATATCTCTATTATGTTCTTTTTTTTGGAGGAAAAAAACATTTTTGGTCTTTTCCTAATATAACTTTTATTTCAGATTCAATTTTTTTAATTTTCAAAATTTCTAACAACGTCAATGCCACAGTGCTGACGGAGCAACGATGATTGCCCGAAAAGTGACACTGGTCACTTTGTTAATGCATTCAAAATGTGAGTTATTAAGGAGGATTATTTTTAATAATTTATTATTTGCTAGTTTTGTTCAAGTTTATTTTATTTAAAATTGATTGGTTTAATTTAATAAGTTATTTTTATATTTAAGGTAAAAAAGTTGTTAAGAATTGGAGTCTCGATTGGGTTGGGTATATGTCGTGTCCATGTTGAATATATGTTACTAAAATAATAGGTCAATATAGGTTAATTTCAGTTGGACACTACTGCAACCCATCGAAACTAACCCAATGCACCGATTTAACAAGTCTACTCCTAACTAAATGATAGAGATGTACAAATATATAGAGCTTGGCGTACAACCCCACGTTTGCAAGCTAAGTCAATTAGAGACCTGTTCCTAAAACCACTTTGATTAATTAGTTATTGGTGCGTTGGAAGTTATGTGTAGATTTCACTGTTGGTGGCTTGAACTAGCAATTATACCCCTTTTTTAAATAAAGCTTTTTTTTTTTTTTACTTTGCAAATTTAATGCGGTCAAACATTGCATCATTTACCATTCCAGTATTATTTGGGTGACATTATTTTCACCCTCTTTATAAGTTAATACTCCACTTATACAAGATAGGCGAAATCACGCTTGACAGATTCCACATTTATGCATTTTCCCTCAATTGATTTCTTTTCCACTGTGGTTCCCTTCAAATTTAAACCCATTATTGTTTAGAAGATTAAAATCAGCATTTTCCTTGTCAATCCAACATGAATGAAATTGAGCTTTCATGAAATATATTTCTTTTTATTTTAGGCATAGTTTTTATTTAAAAATTTTGTTTGTATGTAGGCTTTTCCGGATTTCTACATGAATATTAATCTAGAATTTACTCGATGAAATCAAAAGTTCTAAAGATCTCTCTAGTAAATAAAGTGCTAATATGTGTAAAAGTTGGAAAAAAAGGAGAAGAAAAGATAGTTTTTTTTTATGTGCATGGCTATGTCCGCTTAAATGTGTTATTGTCAATTATGGTAACCGGATGCTACATAAAACTAGAAAGAAAAGGACAATGTGTAAATTGGGATCCACTACTTTAAGTTTCAATTGAATAACAAAGATGAATTCCGTCTCTTCAGTGAAAATGCGGTGAATTTAGTCATATAGAGTGCTAAAATGGCTTTGCCTTACTTATACTTGTCAACAAGAGGTCTACAGGAAGGAGCAACGGGAGCCACATGGCAAATTATGATTGATATGTCTAAATCAATCAATACAACAATATAATTGTGCAACATACTCTGAAGGAAGTACACTCTAGTAAACAAAGAAAAATAAGCGATAAGTTAAGTCCCCCAATATTCACATCTCAAATAAGACATGGAAATTGCGCATCTACTTTTTCATTGCAATTTGCCTTTAATTAGGAATTGTCAAACATTTTTCATATTAAATATAGGTAGATCCACATAATCCATGTAAAGCTAGACTTGCACTGGAATATGTGCGTGTGAAAGGCTAAGAGAATATCCGTATATAAATGTAAAGCTAAAATCCTAGCTACAAATACTAATGGACTTATCCTAGCTACAGATACTAATCGACTTGCGTGGCTCTCTGGTCGATATGTTTTTGCAATTATTTCAGAGCCAAAAAACTGCTTTCTATAATTCTAAATTGAATCGTTCATAATAGTACATAGACATTGACCTCCATGTAGTTGTTCTTTATGAATTTTCATCCTGTTTTTTTTTTTTTTTTGAGAAATTTCAATTAGATTCGAGTATAATCTATATGATGTTAAAGTTCAGCTGGAATAAATGAATAGCGCGTCTGGGAAAATTGCTCTCTAATACATCGTGTGGCAAAATTACTAGTCCCGTGTTTTATACTTGATGTCGGCCTTGTCCTTTCCCTCGTTGCCCCCATTTGCCAAATGTTATACTAAGATTCATCGTTAATAACATTTTATTTCTATGTATTTTTGTTGCAGAAAAAAATATTTTCCGTCCATTCATTTTTATAAGAAATGCAAATGATCATTTTTAGAAAAATATTTTCTCGATGTTTAATTTTTTCGTGAAATAAATGTATGCATATGTATTATTGATCTTTGTTAATTATAAGATTAGCGAGCAAAGATCTCCTACACGACTCTCTATGTTTACATTAGCTTGTTTGCACGCCTTTGATTAGGAACGACCGAACAAGAAATGAAGTAATTGCGCCTCTATTACAACATGTTTCTAATTAAAAATATTTAATGGGAGGACTGATTTAAACAATTGCCAACTTTTTCTTTCACTTGTATTCCCTGTGTATAGGGTGAGAATGCATTTAGAGTAAAGTTGCAATTAATATAGATTATAATTAACCTAATCACCTAATCCTATATAGTAATCAGACATAGTAGTATCTCTAACGCCCTTGATGCATGCAAGAAATATCAAAGTCAATTCAGGGGTCATTTAACCACTGGGGGTTCGCCCCAGTGGCCACCCTTTCAACATGGAAGGGGGAGGTGAGGGGTTCAAATCCCCACTTTCTCAGGGGGGATGGGGTAGGGACGCGTAAGTTTGAGGGTGGGTTGCGACTCCCACGCCCTGCAAGCGGCAGGGCACAAGTCTACGAGTTAGTGTAGAGTAGGAATAGAGTAGGACTGACCAAAAAATAAAATAAAATTCAGGGGTCATTTCATTAGCCTTTGCGAAACCCCCCCTCCCCCTTAAGGTGGTGGGTTGATCCGCTGTGCTTTTACCCTCATGCCGTCTTTGATAAGTCTTGACTTGTCTAGTTATAATTTTTTTATTCCGACGTGATTAATGGTACAAATGGAATTCCTCTTTTTCTATAATATCCTTGGTTTCAGCTTTTGCAATTGGTTTTTTCTAATCAATTCAGTTTGTCAATGGTTGAATTGATTGATGGATCACGAGCCAAAATAAAGTGCATGGTGGTCCCTTGTGTCGCCTCCAAATGGCCTCTCCTTGTAATTTGAGAAAAAGATTAATCGATCCTTCAATTTCCATCTTACTTTTTTTATCACATTACTAAATTTTGGAAATCTGCAATCAGATTTGTGATAGCTCAAAGTTGTGACATCGACAGTTCTTGTCCATGTATCACTAATGAGAAATGGCCATGGGATTGATGCGCCTATAGTGGAGACCGGCCATGGACCCATCTGATGATCGGTCATGGATTGATCGGGTTGATCGGAAGGATGACCAAGCGATTGGCCATGGTCTGATCGAAAGATCGACCATGGATCGATCATTGGTTCGGTAGTGAATTAATCACCGATCATGCAAGTCGAATAGAGCTATTTGGCCATGGATCGGCCGCTTGACTATATGGTTGGTTGTGGGATGCTCATGCACTGCCATGGATCGATGGACGATCATGGATGGAGCCCACATGGTCATGCATTGGCTGTGGGTGATCTCTGCTTGGTCATGTACCAATTGCAGGCGACCATCAATCGATCCCATGTGACCCTATGTCGGTCGCGGATTGATCAATCCCATGCAACCACGTGTCAATCGAGGGTCGGCCACAGATTGGTCATGCTCGACTATGGATCGGTCATGAATAAACCATGTATCATTTGTGATGGATCACATATTGGTCACGAATTGGTGGCGGATTGATTCAACAATCCTGTCGCTCGACCATGTGCCCAGTCAGTCTTGGCCATGCGCCTACCAGTCTTGGCCATGGACCCTACCACGCCGATCAAGCTCAGCCACATTTAGCCATGCCCATTGGTGAGCTAGCCACGAACCTCAATCCAAATAGTGTAGCCGACTGTGGATGAACACAATAAACTCTCACCCGATGATGTAGGCGATTACATTGACTTCTCTCTCATGCTTGCCTAATGTTCCCTGGATGTTAGCCAATAAATGAAAATGGTGAGTCATCAACTTAGGTGGCAAGTAAATTCCAAAGCCAATGATGACTAAATCTTAGGCAATTAATGAAGACATTTAATGAGAGGGTGAATCATCAACTTAGGTGGTAAGGAAGATAATGAATCATTAACTTAGGTGGCAATGAGATTTTCTGTTATGATAAATTAACGAAACAATAGCTAACCCAATAGCTCCAAAGCCAATGATGACCAAATCTTGGGCAATTAATTAAGGCATCTAATGAGAGGATGATTCATCATCCTAGGTGGCAACAAGAAGATTTGGTTTGGACTGTAAGAAACCTTAGGCCATAATTACATGATGACTCATCGGCACAAGTGGACCAATGAGAATAAGGCCACATGTCCTTAATTATTTCCCTAGAATTTTAGGGTACCACGATATCAATTCTAGCTAGGCCACATGAGGAGTCTGTTGGGCCACTTGTTAGGGTCATTAAATGATGGAAGGTCTATATATAGGACATTACTTTTCATTTTCATCACCTCTAGATCACCTCTCTCTTCTTTTCTCTCGATCTTTTTTGCTCTCTTTCTTAGCCCTCACTTGCTCGTTCACCCTTATCAATCATTATTTGGCTCCTCACTGCTGCTTCGTCAACAGTAAGTGGAATCCTTAACCCTTAGTTAAGGCAATGAGCTAAGTAGTTCGGGCTTGGTTGTGCTTTCATTCATGCTTAATTATGTGCATGTTGATGGTTGTTTTGTATAGTTTGCTCATGTCTTTGCATTCATAAGTTAGAATTATGACCCCAGTCACGGACGGGTCTTGCTCGGTCTTGGTTCGGCAATGAGGCGTGTCAGTTCAAGCCGAGAGACATGTGCCGCACTAGCATACTTATGTAGTATGATGTTATAGGTCATGCATTCACACACACTCATGTGCATGCCCTCTAGCTTTGTTTGTATCGGCTAAGAAAATAAAGATAAGAAACTAGCTTGTGTGATGAATGATGTGTGATCACATAAAGGAGAGACAAAAGCCATCACCATTGTATTATGATGACGTTGCCTCATTAGTGAGAACAAGATGCCCGGTGGATTCCAGATGTCTAGTGAATTCTGGATGCTCGATGGATTTTGGATGCCCGGTGAATTTTGGATGCCCCGTTGGATTGCTGGATGAATTGTATGAGATGGTTAAATTAATATATGAATTTCCTTATGCGTGTTTCTATGTTATGTTTGTTGATTTTGGTTAGCTAAAGGCAGTTCATGCATCAAAGGTAAGTTGAAACTGCTCACATACATATAGTCATATTTCTGCAATGGAATTGCTTTTGATTTGCCATCAACGCAATAGTGCGGGTGATGTGCGCATGCTATGTTAAATGACGAGACATCCTCCTAACTAAGGATTAAAGATTTTACTTACTAATTCTTTGGCTCACTCCGTTGTTTTCCAGTCTTGTAGGTATAAATGTCTCACCCCACTTCATCATGGCTTGCCAATGTTATTGGAGTGTTAGTTACCGATGTGGTCGATGTGGGAGCTACGGTCTCGCCAGAGGAGATAGGAATCATTGGCCTACACGGATAGATGAATAATGTAAAAAGAAAGGGCCCATATAGAAGGGTTTGCAAATATAGTGACGCAAATATAGGAGTAGTATGTTTTGTGAAATGTTTTCCTGGCCACTTATTTGTTGTGTTATCTGGGTGTTTGTTATTGTACGCACTTCCGCATGATCATAAGTGTTGGAGAAAACTTCCTTATTTGTTTTGAAGCTGACAAAACGTTTCCATTAGTCTAGTCTAAAGACTTGCAGACTCTTTCGTCAAAGTCTGAAGACCGCCAAACTCAAGATTTAAAGTCTACCCTCATTGACAGTTTCTAGACTGACGAAGAAGACTTATCTAGATGCGAGTATTTCTTTAAGGTTTTGATTCGAGCGGCTAAAGAAGTTCTCACGGCTGGAGATAGCATCTCAAGCTTTATTATTCATTTTGAAATTAATGCGAGTAATTTGGATCCATTGATTGGTGAAGTATACTTGGAAGGTTCTACTTATGGAAACCTAGATCCTGATTGTATGGGCGAGCAGGATTGGTGGGTTATCATCACATTCCTTAAGTAACTCGAGATCTCCCTAATTGATTCTGTCCAACGGGTAGATTGAAAGAACTCCTTTGGAAGGTGCCAACGGTTATGAAGGCATGGATGAGTATATAAGGAAGACGCTCTAATTATTCGAGTGTGTGCGCAATAGATAAATTCCAAAGTCTGAAGCTCCTTGTTCTTTGTTGATCCAATTGTTGGGCGTAAATTTGTACTCAAAGAGAGTCTAGATATTTGTGAGGCCTTGTGGAAGTGTAGCAGAGTCTCTATACTGTGGAATCAATGACTTGATACTGTAACAACTCTTTTGATTCATAGTGAAATCTAGCCGTTGGGCTGTCAGTGCGGGAGATTGGACGTAAGCTTGGTCTAAGCCGAACTACTATAAACCTTGTGTTCTTATTTTCTTTCCTGAACTCTTTTATTCTGTTCATAATTCTATTTAACTGCTAAAGTTTAATCTCGTTCAAAGTCTGCTGCTTTTCAAACTCAGGTTGAAAGTAAATATTTTCATTGCATTTTGCAGAATTTGTTTTTATACCTATTCACCCTCCCTCTAGGTGTTCATACTAGCACTTTCAATTGGTATCGGAGTCTGTGTACTCATTTAAATTGAAGTTTTTTTACTTCAGAGTTAAAGATCCATGGCTAGTATGTTGGCTCCAGTTTTGGTTGAAGGGCAAAACAACACCAGACCGCCTTATTTTGATGGAAATGAATACAGTATATGGAAAAACAAGATGAAAGCATTCCTAAGATCAAAAGATCCTCTACAATGGGATGTGGTAGACAAAGGAATCATTCCTAAAGTTATAACAGTCTTAGAAAAGGGAAAAGAAGCTGTAGAGGCTAGCGAGATGACTCAAGAAGAGATAACCAAGAGACAAGCTCTTGAAGCAAAATCAATTTACTCATTATATTGTGCAATATCTCCTACTGAATATAACAGAATATCTTCTTGTGAAACAGCTAAAGAAGTCTGGGATAGGCTGCACATTACATATGAAGAAACTGATCGAGTGAAAAAAACGAGGATCAATATTCTGCTCGGTCAATATGAAGCCTTCAAGATGAAGCCAGGAGAATCTATCACTGACATATTTAGTCATTTTACAGAAATCATGAATGGTCTTGAGTATCAAGGTTAACCAATCTTAGGACCCATGAAGGTTAACAAATTGCTGCATGGACTCTCCAAAGATTGGAATCACGTAAAGACCTCAATAAGAGAGACACAAAGGATCATGCCACTCTCCGTTGACGAATTGGTCGGCACTCTTAAATCTTATGAAGTGGAGCAAATCAATGAAGAAGAAGATCCTAAAGGTAAAAAGTCTATTGCTTTAAAATCTAATGATGACTCTGATTTTACAGATTCTGAAGACGATATGGACGATGAAAAGCTTGCTCTCATGATAAGAAGGTTTAGAAAAATGAACAAAAAGGGAAGAATATTCAATTGGAAGAAACAAAGCTCTCAAAAGTTTCAAAATAAATCAGCTAAGGACAATGAATCCAATAAAGATGTGATTTGTTTTGAATGCAAGAAAAATGGACACATCAGACCTAAGCTTGTCCTTTCTGAAGAAAAAGAAAGAAAAAAGGCTGAGAAATACGAAAGACACTCAAAGTAGAAACTTGGAGTGATACTGAATGCAAAGAGAGTGATGATGATTATGCTAATATTTGTTTAATGGCAAAATTAGAATCAGATTCAGACTCTAAGACAGATACAAACTCAGACTCAGACAGTGAAATCGAGGTAAGTAATTTAAAATTTTTTACTAAAGTCTCGAATTATATTAATGAACTTTGTCTTAGTCTCAAAACTTCTCTTAAGATGATTTCCGAGCTAAAAATGGAAAATTTTACACCGAAAACGGAGATTGTTTGGAAAGAAAAGTTCGAAAATTTAGATAAAAGTTTTATTACTTTAAAAGAAAATGTAGACTCTCTTTAAAAAAAAATACATTTTTGAAAAATGATATTTCAAGTATTTCAAAAAGGTTTTCTATAAGATCTGAGAAATTGGAAAAGATTCTTTCAGCACAAAGACCTTACTTTAACAAATCAGGCTTGGGAATGACTTCTGAAACCATTCCTCTAATTGATTTTCCAAAAGTAAAGGAAAGAATCAAAGAAAGACCTATAAAAGCCTTTTATAGAAATCATTTTCAAAAAATCTTTGTAAAACCCGTTGGTCGTAGTGCTCTTAAATGTTTTAAGTGCAACAGCTCAGAATACTTTGAGAAAGAATGTCCTATGGTTTGGAGACCTGTTAAGAAGGATTGGGCAAAGATTGTATATTGCACTAACTCCATTGGACCAAGAAAGTGTGGGTACTGAAGAAAGTATGAGTTTCTTTTTTAAATGTATGTCACTATTAAGAAAAATGTAAAATGGTACTTGGATAGTGGATGCTTAAGATATATGACATGAGATTCAAGTTGTTTTATAAAGCTCATTCAAACAAATGGAGGAAAAGTTTCTTTTGATGGAAATAGCATAGGAAGAATTGTCGGATGCGAAACAGTAAAGATTGGAAGCTTGACAATCAACAATGTCTCCTTGGTAGAAGGACTAAATTACAATCTACTCAGCATAAGTCAACTGTGCGACACATGTTTCAAAATCAATTTTCAAGAAGGAATATGTTCGAGAACCCTCAGACTTTCACGGGGCAAAAACATGGGAACATCTATCTTTTGGATATCAATCTAGAAAAATCTCAATATCTAATTTCAATTCAAGAGGAAGCTAATCTCTAGCATCGAAAACTTGGCCATATCAACATGAAGCAAATTGCCAAGATCTCTACAAAGAAGCTTGTTCGTGGACTACCCAACCTCACATACCAAAAATCTGAATTATGCACACCATGTGTGTTGGGAAAACAGGTTAGAAGTTCTTTCAAATCAATAAATCAAGTTTTCACTAATCGTGTGCTGCAGCTCCTGCATATGGATCTCTTTGGACCAACTAGAACTCAAAGCATTGGTGGAAAGAGATATTGCCTAGTAATAGTGGATGATTATTCATGATTTACTTGGGTATACTTTCTGGCAAGTAAGTCTGAAACATTATCTTATTTTTTAAAGTTTGCTAAGAAAGTACAGAATGAGAAAGTGTATGTTATTTCAAGCATACGAATAGACCATGGAGGTGAGTTTGAAAATCATTTGCTAAATGGCTAGAATGAATAGATCGTTGCAAGAAATGGCTAGAACACTTTTAATTGAAAGCAACCTTTCTTCTCGTTTTTGGGTTGAAGCAGTTTCTACAGCATGTCATATCATTAACAGAGTTTTCTTGAGGCCTATTATGAAGAAAACTCCCTATGAGTTGTTCAAAGGAAAGAAGCCAATTGTTTCATATTTTCATGTGTTTGGTTGCAAATGTTTTGTATTGAAAAATGCAAATGATTGAATTGGTAAGTTTGAAGAAAAATCAGACGAAGGAATCTTCCTTGGATATTCAACCTCTAGCAAAGCTTACAGAGTATACAACAAGAAGACTCAATGTGTGGAAGAATCGATGAATGTCAAATTTCAAGACCTTATACAAAATCAATCGTTCTAGACTCAACCTGAAGAATCTTAACCTGCTCCAGACTCTACAAAGTCTAATTCCCCAGATGCAGCTCAGACTTCAGAAGGTTAACAACGAACGAATGTTGAAGAATCTTCTGAAGAAAATATTCAGCAGTCTGTCAGACCAACCAGCAACTGGAAGCACAAGTCTAGTCATCCCAAAGAATTTATTATTGGTGACATTGATGAAGGAATTCGTACAAGATCCAAAAGGCATGAAGAGTCTAGCGCTGTGGCTCTTATTTCTAAAATAGAACCCAAAAGCATAGAAGAAACTTTAACTGATGAAAGCTGGATTAAAGCTATGCAAGAAGAACTCAGGCAGTTCAATGTTTACAATGTTTGGGAATTAACTCTTAAACCAAAAGGTAAATCTGTTATTGGAGCTAAATGGGTTTTCAGGAACAAAGCAAGACTTGTGGCCAAATGATATACGCAAGAAGAAGGGATAGACTATGATGAGGCTCACGTACCAGTAGCAAGGTTAGAAGCAATTAGATTATTACTTGCTTTTGCTTGTTATAAGAATTTCAGGTTATTCCAAATGGACGTCAAAAGTGCATTCCTAAATGGATTTATCCAAGAGGAAGTTTATGTGGAACAATCTCCCGGTTTTGAAGACCCAAGGAAACCAGACTTTGTGTTCAGACTGAAGAAGGCGCTATATGGTTTGAAGCAAGCACCTCGAGCTTGGTACGACAGGTTAAGTAAGTTTTTAATCCAAAATGGCTTTGTTAAAGGTAAAGTGGACACTATTTTGTTTATTAAAAGAGAAAGTAAAAACTTTTTACTTATTCAAATCTATGTTGATGATATTATTTTTGGATCACCTAACGAAAATCTGTGCAAGAAATTCTCTAAGTGTATGTAGGATGAATTCGAGATGAGCATGATGGGTGAACTATCCTTTTTTCTTGGACTACAAGTGAAACAATTGACGGAAGGAATTTTCATTCACCAAGAAAAATATGCTAAAGAACTTGTTAAAAAGTTCGGTTTGGAGAATTGCAAAAAGACTGATATACCAATGTCAAGTTCTTCGAAGCTAGACAAAGATAAAGGATGAAAGAAAGTTGATCAGAAGCTGTACAGGAGTATCATTGGTTCACTTCTTTATCTTACTACCTCTAGACCTGACATTTTGTTTAGTGTTTGCATTTGTGCCAGATTTCAATCAAATCCCAAAGAATCTCATTTAAGTGTTGCGAAACGCATCATCAAATACGTTGCAATAACCTCTAAGTTAGGTCTATGGTATCCTAAAGAAGGAGACTTTACTCTCCTTGGATACTCAGACGCAGATCTAGTAGGATGCAGAGTTGATAGAAAGAGCACCTCAGGCACTTGTCAATTGCTTGGTAACAGGACAGTATCTTGGCTTTCAAGGAAGCAAAGTACTGTAGCTCTTTCAACAGCAGAAGCAGAATATGTGGCTCTTGGAAGTTGTTGTTCTCAAATCTTATGGATAAAACAACAACTAAGAGACTTTGGAATCGAAGACTCACGCACTAAGATCAAATGTGACAACACCAGCACGATTAATCTCATAAAGAATCTAATTCTTCATTCAAGAGCAAAGCATATAGAGATTCGACACCATTTTATTAAAGACCATGTTCAAAATGGAGAAGTCTTGATTCGATTCATTGACTCAAAGAATCAGTTGGTGGACATTTTTACAAAGCCACTAGAGAAAAGTCTATTTGAGTCTATTCGATCCAGACTTAATATCTTAAAGTTTGAAGAGGCTCAAACTCATGGATAAAAGTCTAAAGATGCTCAGACTCAGAAGATCAAGAATCATGACTGTAAGTCAGTTTAGTTCTAGCAATTTATCTTTGGGATAAAAACTCGAAAAGGTACAATTGCTTATTAATCTATAATTGATTGATGTTATCTTTCCAAGTTTTTGAAATTATGGCAATTATTCTTTTTTGAAAAGGAAGTTATCTTTTTGAGATGACAGTTATCTATTTTCAAAAAGACAGTAATTTTTGAAAAGGCATTTTTTATCTTTCCTTTTATGATGATCCGTATACCTCGTTTCAATTGCTTTATATACTATCTTTCTTCTTCATCTTTACTCACAAACCCTAGAAGCACATAACTTCACTTTCTTACTTTTTCTCTCTAATTTAATCTTTAAAGTTTTCATCTTTCTCGTGACTCGAGTTCAGAAATTCTCTCAAAGACTGTGATAATATCTTCCCAAAGAAAGTCCTCAAGGATTGCAAGCAGGTGACCACAACATATGCATGAGGGTCCTACACATTTTGACCCGATCGAGGAAGAAGAATCTCCAAGGCAATAGTAGAGTTCACAACATTTTCAACCGCGCCATTCTCCTCAGGCTAGACCACAGAATGTTCAGCAACAACAAGCGGATGAAGAAATTATTGAGGATGCCGAACCTGTAAGGACTCTTAAGCCTGCTTTTATTTTCAAACTCTACTCTGCCTTAAAGGATGGAGGTTCTCCAATGACTTTTATTGATGAATTTTTGAAAGAAAATGGGTATCGAAATGAAACCTATTTTTTACAAACGATGGAACGTTTGGGGATTGCTCCTGCTGGCTTGGCAAAAAAGGGCTTTTACGAATTTCCTAAGTGATCCACGTGTTGGAGGATTCAGTCAACCTGATGGAAAAGATGATGATGAAAATATGTTCACTCATTTTAAGTCTAGAATGTGTGTTGCTGTGAACATTTGAGGAAGAAGAGTAGATCTATTTCGTTCTGAGGAACATAAGCGAGTTTACTCTAAGTCGCTAAAGCGAGGGGTGATGAACCCAAGGAGTGTGAATTTTGATTTTCTCGACTCTCTGAACGTGAAGTTACGGGAGAAATTTACTTTACTTCAACTTGAACGATTTTGCTCTAAGACAACAGTAGCTCATCCATAACTTATTGCGTATTTCTATTCCAATCTAAGCTTCTTGGATGCAAATAGATTTTCTTTCATTCTTAGAGACCAGGATTATGTGGTTGATATGGACATTCTGGCTGATGTGATTGGAGTAGAGAGAGGGATGTTCCAATCAATTAGTGTGTCTATTGGTTGTGCAGCTGTGGAGCTTGTTCAAGACGGAACGGCAGAAGGCCGGATTTCGTACTTGAGGATAAGTGCCTCAAATATCTTGCTTCATAAGATTGTGATTAATTGTCTTGACCAAAATCCACATCAAAGACTGACGTCTTCAATTTAGAAGTGAAGTTGATGTATGCTATCAATGCTGGTCAAAAGTTCTCTCTGCTGCACATTATCATGTTTCACATGTATAGATCAATGGTAAAGGACAAGGGCCAACTTCCTTATTCAGCACTTGTTACTCAGCTATTCAGACATTTTAAAATTCAGCCTCCCAAAATTTTGTGTTCGAACTTGTGATCAAATGGTGGTGGGACTGAAGATGATTTCAAAGATGCATCTGAAGGAGCTAAACAAGGCTTTAGAGAGATTTAAGGAGAAGACTCTTGTCAAGACTCGTCAAGACTTTGTGGCTGCAAAACAGAAAGGCAAGGAGCCTATGACAGCTCCATCTAAGAAAAGGAGAGCACTCATCTTGTAGGATGAAGAAGATGAGGAAGACATCACCATTTCTGCTCTTGCCTTAAGGAACTTATAGCGTCTTGTTCTAGAGACAGAGGATAGAGAGAACCAAGACAGAGAGGAAACAGAGCAGAGGCGTGAAGAAAGGGAATCGATGAGGAAAGAAGCACAGGAAGGAAGAACTGCAGAAGAAGAGCAAAGAGGAGAACAAGATCATCGTGTCATTGAAGAAGAAATAGAGCATGAAGAGCATTTCTCTCCACCTGAAGGCACTGAAACAAGGGGAGCTGCTGATAGAAGAGGTACTCCTTCACTTGCTTTTACTAGTGATGATGTCAGTCATTCTCCTGCCGATCCAGAAGATGTATATGCCTCTCAATTTCTTGAATAAGGTAATGAGGTTTCTGTTGGAGAAATCTTCTTGAAGTGTTTTGAAGCTGACAAAACGTTTCCATCAGTCTAGTCTGAAGGCTTGCAGACTCTGCTATTTAAAGTCTGAAGACCTCCGGACAGCCAGACTCAAGACTCAAAGTCTATCCTCATTGACAGTCTCTAATCCGTTGAAGAAAGGTTATCCAGAACTGGATGTTTCATTAAGGATATGACCTTATCAACTGGAGAAGATCTCTTGGCTGGAAAAGACGCAACGGAATCCTTTCTGATTGATCGAAATTGACTCGAAGATTAAGGAACCGATGATTGCCTAAATATTCTTGGAAGGTTCTACTTATGGAAACCAAGATCCTGATTGTATGGGCGAACATGATTGATGGGCTATCGACACGTTCCTTTAATAGCTCGAATAATCTTCCTAATTGATTCCGTCCAACGGGTAGATTGGAGGAATTCCTTTGGTAAGTGCCAACGGGTATGATGGCATAAAGGAGTATATAAGGAAGACGTTCTAAGTTGTTCGTGGAGTGCGCGATAGAAGAATTCCAAAGTCTGAAGCTCATTGTTGTTTAGACAATTCCTTTGAGCGAAACCTTGTATACAAAAGAGAGTCTATACTTGTGAGAAACCTTGAGGAAGTGTGGTAGAACATCTACACTGTGGAATCAAGGAAAAGCTGTGCTGTAACATCTCTTTTGTTCATAGTGAAATCCAGCCAGTGGGCTGTCAGTGCGGAAGAGTGGACGTAGGCTTGGAATAAGCCGAACCATTATAAACCTTGTGTTCAATTTTCTCTTCCTTACTCTCTTTACTTTGATCGTATTTCATTTTGTGAACTCCTTTCTATCGGTTGCCTAGAATCGCTTCCGTATCTCGATAAATTGTTTGTGCGCCTATTCACCCCCCCTCTAGGTGCTTATACTAGCTATCTTAGTTTCATCTCCAAGTCTGGGTGCTCATGCTAAAGTTCCATCATCTGCCAATACTCCACAAATTGATCATGCTGAAGCAAGCACTCAAACTGATAACTTAGCAGACCTTAAAAGATTGCTTGATGTTCTTATGGAGATCAGAGGTCAGATTTATGCTTTGGGATGTGAATTTCAGAATATGCAGAATGCTAATCAAGCCACTTCAGTTTCATTGCTCAATCAAGTTCAGACCCTTAATCTTCAAGTTCAAGCAACTGCTAAGGGTAAGGAAGTAGCGCAACTGAAGGAGGATCTGAGAAAGCTGGAAGAGAATGTCAAGTCGATGGAGAAGTATCCAAATCTGCAGGAAGTATGCTTTGACTTTATTTTTGTTTGGTTGTGATTGGTTTTTGGACTGTGTTTTGATTGTTTAATGCTTGCAGTATCTTAAGCATTGTTGGTATTCATGGCAAAAATAGTTGTTTTTTACAGGAATAACTCATTTCTTGTGGATGTAGGTTCGATACTATCTTTATCCTAATCCATTTATCTTTTATGAGATATCCTTATTTGCTTGAGTATTGTCTTGTAGGTCAGAAGTATCCAAATCTGCAGGAAAGTTTTGTCACCATAAAAAAGGGGAAATTGTTGGAGAAAACTTCCTTATTTATTTTGAAGATGACAAAACGTTTCCATCAGTCTAGTTTGAAGACTTGCAGACTCTTTCGTCAAAGTTTGAAGACTGCCAGACTCAAGATTTAAAGTCTGCCCTCATTAACATTTTCTAAACCGACGAAGAAGACTTATCTAGAAGCGAGTATTTCTTTAAGGTTTTGATTCAAGCGGCTAAAGAAGTCCTCACAGCTGGAGATATCATCTCAAGCTCTATTATTCGTTTTGAAATTAATTCGAGTAATTTGGATCCGTTGATTAATGAAGTATACTTGGAAGGTTCTACTTATGGAAACCTAGATCCTAATTGTATGGGCGAGCAGGATTGGTGGGCTATCATCACATTCCTTAAGTAACTCGAGATCTCCCTAATTGATTTTGTCCAACGGGTAGATTGGAAGAACTCCTTTGGAAGGTGCCAACGGTTATGAATGCATGGATGAGTATATAAGGAAGATGTGCGCGATAGATAAATTCCAAAGTCTGAAGTTCCTTGTCCTTTGTCAATTGTTTGGCGTAAATTTGTACTCAAAAGAGAGTCTAGATATTCGTGAGGCCTTGTGGAAGTGTAGCAGAGTCTCTACACTATGGAATCAAGGGCTTGATACTGTAACAACTCTTTTGATTCATAGTGAATTCTAGCCGGTGGGCTGTTAGTGTGGGAGAGTGGACGTAGGCTTGGTCTAAGCCGAACCACTATAAACATTGTGTTTTTATTCTCTTTCCTGAACTCTTTTATTCTGTTTGTAATTCTATTTAACTACTAAAGTTTAATCTCGTTCAAAGTTTGCTGCTCTTCAGACTCAGGTTAAAAGTAAAGGTTTTCATTGCATTTTGCAGAATTTATTTTTACATCTATTCACCCCCCTAGGTGTTCATATTAGCACTTTCAATAAGAACAAGACAAAATTGAAAGAAAAGGTTGGCGACGCGCCTAGGACATCATAATAATACCTAGCCAGTCGCATCCCCGTGACTATGGTGTTAGTGGATGTGACGACCATTTTTGGTATTAGAGTGAGGTTATTGCCTGGAGTGATAAGGTCCACTGAGAGTCATGGGATAGTTACCTAAAAAAACAACATGTGCATGTGAATATTTGTTTGGTTGATTTCTTTTGTGACGGTAGTTGTTGACCACTAACCTTTGATTGTGATATAAAAAGGTTTTATTTGGAATTCCTATAGTAGTCAAGCCAGCCAATAGGGCGACATGAGTACTTGAGATTAGTCGAGTTTAAAAGGAAAGTCGAATGAGGATGCTCGACCGGACAAAGTTCCACAAGCCCTCATGACCATTGGGAGCCAAATGGAATAGCCGACACAGCAACAAGTAGCCTCTGCTTATGGAAATGCCTTTGTGACTGGAAATGGAAATGGAAATGGCAAATGTCCCATGCAGGGACCGGTGGAGCAATTCCTAAAGTTGCGACCCCTACAATTCGCCAAGATAGGTTATCTTGAAGAAAAGCTGAATCATGGATCGACAAGTTGGAGAAGATATTTACACTTCTAAGGTGCCCTGATGAGGATAAGGTGACGTTGGCAGTATACCATCTATAGGGTAACGCTTGTCACTGGTGGAAGGCGACGAAAGGAATAATGTTTCTTGTTAATGTTTCTTGCTAATACTGCTGTAACTTGGAATGCTTTTGTCGAGGCGTTTAATGGAAAATATTTTTCCGAATGTGCCCAAGACAAGAAGATGGCGGCATTTCTACAACTTCGACAATAGTCGATTAATACAAGGGAAAATTTGTCGAACTGTCAAGATACACCCCCAAATTAATTGTAGATTCGGTGGATCGGGCAAAGAGATTTCGAGATGGCCTAAAACTAGACATCTAAAGTCATTTAGTGTCGCTGAACCTCAAGGACTACGACGAGCTGTGCAAACGAGCACAATTGGTAGAGAAAGATTCATTGGAGCGAACCACTATGATAGCTTACCAAGGAAGGCTTTATCATCTAACCTCTCAATTCAACTTGCGTCATGGTAAGAGGTCAATACGGGGTGATAAGCGCCCTTTTGCTCCTAATAAGAAAAATAATAAACAAAGAGGCGGACCTTTGCTCAAGGTGATACATGCCGCATTTGTGGAATACGGCACTACAATGCTTCGTGCCTAGTTCAAACGGGAGATTGTTTTTGCTGTGGTCAACAAGGCCGCCTATGGAAGGATTGTCTGCAATGACAACACGTGATGTCACTATAGTAGTCGCAAATGATGCCACAAACCAGAGTCATGCAACATGACGAATCCAAGCACCCTTTGGCCCATGAAAGAGTATATGCAATCATTTAGAAGGAAGCAGAAAATTTCAAGACCGTTACCAAAGGTATGGTCTGATGCGGGTGCAATTGATTCGTTCGTGTCTGAGTAATTTGTACGATTAGTGGGGTTAGAGCCTAGACTGCTCAGGATAGCACTTAGTATTTCTACTCCGATGAAGATTGATTCGTTCTTGTCTAAGTAATTTGTACGATTAATTGGGTTAGAGCCTAGACCGCTCAAGATAGCACTTAGTATTTCTACTTTGAATGAAGAATGAAGTACCATTCACTATAGGATGCAGAGAGTATAAAATTGTTATAAGTGAATAAGAGGAAATGATAGATCTAGCTGTGTTGACTATGTATGATTTTGGCATCATCATAGCAAGCCAATGTGATTTGCTAAAGAAATGTAATCCTATTTAGTCCACCGAACCACTCCTGTTATAAGTTCGTAGGAAATGGGTAAGGACCTTTAATGCCCTTGGTTTCTACACTCGAGGAACCAAACTTCTTAATGATGGGTGTCAAGGTTATTTAGCGATGGCAGAAAATAAGCTGAAGGTGGATCTAGCCAAAGTGGAACAGTGATAAATTGGTCAAGGCCAACAACAGTGATAAAGGTTAGAAGTTTCTTAGGCTTGGCTAGATATGAAGATTCGTGGAACAATTCTTCAGCATCGCTGCTCCCCTAACACGATTATTGAAGATTGATGTGAAGTTCGAGTGGACAAATAAATGCAAGCTTAAATGGAAACTAGCCACCATCCTTGTCTTAATGATACCATTAGGTTCAAGAAGCCTCAAAATCTACAACAATGCCTCTCTTAAAGGACTTGGCTGCATATTGATGTAGTATGGGAAGATTGTGGTTTACGCGTCTAGATAACTAAGGCTGCACTGGCTGAATTATCCAACTCATAATTTGGAACTTGCTGCCATCATTTTCGTTTTTAAAATCTAGAGGCACTGTTTATGTGAAGAGAAGTTCGCGATTTACACGGATCATCAAAGTCTGAAGTACTTATTTTTCCAAAAGAAGTTAACCATGAGGCAAATGTATTGGATAGAACTCCTCAAGAATTATGACTGCGACATCTTGTACAATCTTGGAAAGGCAAACAAAGTCACAGATGGCCTCAGTTGAAAGTCCATTGTTGCACAATTGATGGTTAAAGAATGGACCCTTCTCGAATAAGCTCAAGACTCGGATTTTAAGCTCGAGGTTGAACATCTTTCCAACTTACTGGCTACCCTCAGAATCGAGCAGGAAATACTATAAAAGATTAAGGTGCTGCAACAGACGGACCTTGAAATTAAAAAGGCTTGGAAAGAAACCATGGAAAAGAAAAGGCTTGACTTCTAAGCGATGGGAGATGAGATGTTGAAGTTCCGTGGATGATTATGCATACCCAATTATGAAAAGCTTAAAGAAGAAATTTCATCAAAGCTCATAGAAGCAACTATAGCATATATCCGGATAAAGGCATAACATTGTGAGCCTAGAGGATTGTTGCGACCACTACAAATCCCAAAGTAGAACTGGGAGCACATCATAATGGATTTCATTTTGGGACTACCAAGAAGCCAAAGAGGAAATGATTCAATTTGGGTGATAATTGATAGGCTGATAAAGTTAGCCCACTTCCTAGTGGTGTGAAAATATTTCTTAATGGAAGAATATGCAAAGCTGTACATGTGATAGATAGTTCATCTACATGAGTTCTTGTGACAATCACTTTTGATTGAGACCCCAAATTCACTGGTAGTTTCTAGCGAAGTCTTCAAGCCGCATTGGGAACAAAACTCTAGTATAGCATGGCCTATCACTTGTAGATAGATGGTTAGATAGAGAGGACCATCTTTATGTTGGAAGATATGTTATGAGCTTGTGTTATCGACTTCAGAGGAAATTGGGACGAGCATCTACATCTCGCCTAATATAACAATTTCGAACATAATATTTGCATGGCTCCATTTGAGGCACTATATGATCGAGCTTGTAGAACTCTAGTCTATTCGAACAAGGTTAGAGAAAAGAAGATCATTGGTCCATAATTAGTCTAGCTTACAACAGATGTCGTGCAGGTAATTAGGGATAGGCTTAGGACTGCCCAATGCTAATAGAAAAGTTACGTAGATAGAAGATGGAAGCCCTTAGAATTCCAAGTAGGTGACCACGTTTTACTCAAGGTATCACCCATGAAAGGTGTATCACACTTTGGGAAGAAAGGGAAACCAAGTTCAATGAACATAGGACCATTTGAAATCTTCGCACGGATTGGGAATTTGGCTTATCAGTTGGCTTTGTCACCAAAACTTGCTCCGATACGCAATGTGTTTCATATATCGATGTTGAAAAAGTATGAACCTGATCCCGCACACATGCTAGACTTTGAATCAATCGAAGTAGATGACAAAGTGTCATACGTTGAGGAGCTAGTGCGGATCGTGGACAGAAGGTAGCAAGTGATAAGAAGCAAGGCCTATCTCCTAGTAAAGGTCCTATGGCAACACCATAGAATATAAGAGGCGACATGGGGAAGTGAAGATGTGATCAAGCATAAGTATTCACATCTATTTCAATGATCAAGTATGTTTTAAAATTTCGAGGACAAAATTTTTAAGGGGGGAGAGTTGTAACATCCACGGTTCTGGCCCATGTATCAATCATGAGAAATGGCCATGGGATCGACGCGCTATCGGCCATGGACCCGTCTAATGATTTGTTGTGGATCGATCGGCCTAATAGGAAGGACAATCGAGGGATCGACCATGGTCTGATCGAAAGATCAACCATGGATCATTCAATGGATCGACAGTGAATTGATCATCGATCATGTAAGTTGAGTAGAGCTATCCAACCACGGATTGGCCACTTGACCAAAAGGGTTGGTCGTGGGACAGTCACGCACCACCACAGATTGATGAATGATCATGGATTGATCCCACACGATCATGCATCGATCGCGGGTGATTTCTACTTGGTCATGTATTGACCGCGAGTGACCATGAATCAATCTCGTGCGATCATATGTCGGTTGCTGATCCATTGATGCCATGCAATCGCATGTCAATTGAGGGTCGACCAGGGATTGGTCATGAATCGATCATGTATCGTTTGTGATGGATCACTGACCAGTCATGGATTAGTTGCATATTGATTCAACGATGCTGTTGCTTAGCCATGCGCTTGGTCAGTCTTGGCTATGCGCCGATAGTCTCAGCCATGGAGCCGGCCATGCCGGTCAAGCTCGGCCTCATCTAGCCATGTCCAGTCATGCATTAGCCGCGAACTTTGGTTTGAATAATGCAATCGACCATGGATGAACACAAGAAACTCTCAACCGATGACATAGGTGCTTACCTTGATTTCTCTCTTATGCTTGCCTAATGTTCCTTGGATGTTAGCCAATAAATGAAAAAGGTGAGTCATCAACTTAGGCGGGAAGGAAATTTCGAAGCCAATAATGACCAAATCTTGGGTAATTAAGGAATGCATTTAATGAGAGGGTGAATCGTCAACTTAGGTGGCAAGGAAGAGGGTGAATCATCAACTTAAGTGGCAAGGAACTTAGAAGGTAAGGAAAATCCAAAGTCAATGATTACCAAATCTTAGGCAATTAATTAAGGCATTTAATGAGATCATCCTCAGTGGCAACAATAAGATTTGGCTTGGATTGCAAGAAACCTTAGGCCATAATTACATGATGACTCATTGGCACAAGTGGACCAACGAGAAGAAGGCCACATGTCCATAATTATTTCCCTAGAATTTTAGGGTGCCACAATATTTGTCACGTCTCGATCCTCGGGCATGCACACATCCTTCTACTTGGTCGATTTTAGAATGCGATATCCCATGACTATGTATCGCTGACCTTTTCATTTATTAAGCACATGCGGAAGTAATTATAAATCCCCAGATAATAAAATAATGGGATAGAAAAGTAAAGCCATATTTTTCATATTGAAATTCATAACCAAACTTTTATACATAACACAATCCAGAGTACTTCACAACTATTCACAACTTTCAAGCTTCACTCTATCTACACATAGATAGGGTTCACAAAAAAGATGATAGGCTCTTAATCCTCATCTGGGTCGTACTCAGGATCATCCTCTGGGTTCTCCTCCAGATACTCATCTTTGGGTTCTTTCTCCTCAAGCTCCTCATCAGGGTCCTGAAATGTTGTCCCACAGCTGGGATGAGACTTCATCTTAGCAAGTTCTACTTCACTAAGACTCGAGTAGGAAACCAATACACCATATGGTTGCGTAAGCATAGCACGAATCAGAAGACTTACCTTGGCATCAGTCCCAACCTGCAATTCAAGGTTATACACATATGCCTCATATTTCACATTAAACAATCAATCAATTCACAACAAACAGATCAAATCATTGATCAATCGACTTAGTCGATTACGTGTCAGTCGGATCATCACTAGGTCATTTCACTCCTCACTATATAACTTCTGATTGTACATTTAGTCACAAAGCTACAGTAATGTTCTTGGGCATCGTTTTCGCCAAGGTGACGTATGCAATGGACAGCACTCGTGCGTTCTTTAAGGCGCCATTTTCACCAGCGATATCTTTAATCACCGAACCATGTATATTCATGAAAATGCATGTAGTAGATAGCACTCGTGCGTTCTTTAAGGCGCCATTTTCACCAACGATATCTTTAATCACCGAACCATGTATATCCATGAAAATGCATGTAGTAGACAGCACTCGTGCGTTCTTTAAGGCGTTGTTTTCACCAGTGACTTCCTTATCACCGAACCATGTATGTCTATACCTCGTACCTGATCGGTCTCGGCCAAGAGTATTCCCAATTCACTCTCACAATTCTCTCTACTTTACAACTCATCAAGCATTGTAAATGCTAAATAACCATACTTGGCCATCAACCAATCAATCATTCAATTCCACTCAATTTCAATCAATTTAGGAATAATTCATCAAATATCACAATTGATTCAATTTCACACAACGTAGAGCTCAAATAAATAAACGGACTGTACCACGATAATCAGCACAAAATTTCGGTCCCCGGCTATCCTTGCCTAATTTGCGAAAAATAAATAAATAAATAAATAAGTAATTTCGAAAATTAATAAATAAATACTAAAAATCCAATTTAGGCCCATAATGCCTAACTGAAGCCCAATAAGGGTCGGGAAAAATCCCGAGATACATTCAATAAATAGTATAGGCAATTCTCTAGCTAAGTACACTAACCACTTAACTAATATGTAATGCAATTAACTAACAATGACTAATCCATTCTAATCTGACCACCTAATCCTATTTAATTAACATTAAATCAACCCTTAAGCATAATTATTATACTAAGCAAGGATTAGTGAGATTACTCACCGGAATAACGTGCAAATCGGCTCAAACTGACAAGAATGGCGCGGGGAATACTTTACTCCAAAGGCGGGCCAACTTTCGAGGTTCGACACTACCTCAAAACGGGGTTGGAAGTTGCTACAAAACCCTCTTTGTTTTTGTTCTGATCTTGCTAGAAACTGAAGTAAACAACTTAGTTTAGCACGGGAATTGACCGGTAAGAAGGAAATAGGCCAAACCGGGCCATGGCGGGTCTTTACCGGTGAAGAAACAACCAAAACCAGCCCCAGCGAGGCTTCCATTGACCAAGGGCAGCAGCTGATGGGTGAGAGAGGGGTGGCCAAAGGGCGACGGCGTGTGGGCAAGGCGGCACATGCACGGGCGGCGCGCGGGGGAGCGGACGGCGGTGACGGTGGTTGCTCCAACCTAGGTGACACCGGCTGCTTCTGCTCTTCTTCTATGCTGGTGGTGTGGATGAAAATGGAGGAGAGAGTCCTTGGCCGGATGAGTGAGAGAGAGAGAGAGAGAGAGAGAGAGAGAATAGAGATGGGTGAAGGATGGGGGCTCCACTTAGTCAAATTTCCACCAAAATATCTCTAGGAATCAACCTAGGCCAAGTATCATCCCTTGGCCTCCATTTGGCCACACCCAAACTCCACTCAACCTCCCAAATTGTCCAAAATTGCTAGGGGGAGGGGCATACGAATTTTGGGACATAACTCTCTCAATTGGAATTCTTTTTTGATTCTTTCTCAATCGCTCTCACGAATTCAATTGGTCATCCATTGATCCTCTTAGTATTTTTCCTCACCTATATATCCGTCATGCTTCTCAAATTTACAACCAAAATAAATCCCTGGCTTCAATTGCACAAAAACGGTCCGGCGACGACTCTTTCCCAAAAAAGTATCTGTTGTCAGAAAAATCTTCTGAGACTGAGTTGTGGGTTCTAGAATTTATTGTGACAAGGCATAATATTCAATTTCTGAAATCAGATTCAAATTGGCGGTTAATTTTCATTCGACGCGTTTTTAGCATGACCTAGGCTACTGTGTAGTTTTCAGAACATTTTAAGGCAAATGACTCATGATCGATTTTCTTTGAGCCACAATGAACCCACTTGACTCAATGGCGATTCTCAATTGCCGTGAACATCTCGAGGATTCAATTACGGACACAGGGTACCAAAACGACAGTAAAATTAAATAGTGTTAGTGGATGAGAATTTCTAATTTAGTGGAGTCAACCACGATCGGCCACACATCTCAGTCGAACTGACCTATCTTTGATCTTAATTCGATTTTTAACTGTGCCGTAATGACCTCTAAAGATGAACATGGTCGAGAAGCCAATTCCTGGTTGAATTCTCAAGTCTATTGCCTTAAAATTCTTTAATGGCTTACCTAGCTAGTCTAATTATCTCAAGAATGATCGGCTTTGAGAATAACCCTATAGGCGCGTCAATGAAATGTCCGATTAATTCAGTAGAAAACATGGTTGAAAATTCTAGGATGTCACAACTCTTCCCATCTTATAAAAATTTTGTCCTCGAAATTTAAATCTTATACACTTTGCTCAAAAAGGTGGGGGTACAATTGTCTCATCGACTCCTCAGTCTCCCATGTTGCTCCTTCTGTGCCGTGATGTTGCTAGACCACTTTGACCAACGGGATGGTTTTTGTACACAGAACTTGCTCTTTACGATCGACGATCTGGACTGGGCTTTTAGCGTATGACACACGGTCATCCACGTCCAATTCTTCGAAATTGAGTACGTAGGTCGGGTCGGGCTCGTACTTCCTTAACATTGACATGGGAAAGATGTCATACACTTGTGCTAGTTTTGGCGGCAATGCAAGACGATACGTTAGGTTTCCGATTCTTTCAATAATCTCAAACGGACTTATGTACCTCGGACTCATTTTGCTTTTCTTACCAAAGCATGAAGTGCCCCTCATTGGTGATACTTTTAGAAAAACGTGATCACCAACTTGGAATTCCAAAGACCTTCGACGTTTATCTGCATAACTTTTCTACCTGCTCTGCATTGTAATCTATCTTTGATTACTGCCACGACATCTACTGACTGCCGAACCAACTTTGGGCCTTTGATTTTTCTTTCTCTGACTTCATCCCAACACACTGGAGTTCTGCACGCTCTACCATACAATGCTTCAAATGGAGCCATCTGAATACTCTGCTGATGATTATTATTGTAGGCAAATTCCACCAGATGGAGCTGATCTTCCAAACTTCTTTTGAAGTCTATTACACAAGCTCTTAGAATGTCTTCGAGAGTCTGAATCGTCCTCTTAGACTGGCCATCCGTCTGAGGATGATATGCCGTATTGTACTGAAGCTTTGTACCTAAAAAACTCTGCAAGCTCTTCCAAAAAGTAGTAGTAAACCTCGGGTCTCTATCGGATGTTATCATCACCAGCACTCCATGCATACGAACCACTTAACGCATATACAAGTCTGCGTGTCTATCCAAACTCAGGTTTTTTCGTACTGCAATGAAGTGAGCCGACTTTGTCAGTCTGTCGACCACTACCCAAATTGAATCATTTCCTTTTTGACTCCTTGGTAGTCCAGTCACGAAATCCATCGTGATATGCTCCTATTTCCATTCTGGGATCGCGATAGGTTGCAGAAGTCCTCCTAGCTTGCAATGTTGGGCCTTTACTTGCTGACACGTCAAACACTTGGCGACATGCTTGGCGATGTTCGCCTTCATACCTACTAATAGTGTTGACGCAAGTTTTGATACATCTTGGTACTTCCAGGATGAACGATGTAGCTGCTACGATGTGCTTCTGATAAAATATCCTCTCTAAGCTCTACATCGTCAAGTTCAACCAAACGTCCACAGAACCTCAGTACTCCATCATCAGAAACCTGAAAATCAGTCTTTCTCTTGTCGGGGTCCTCTTGAATTATCTTCTGTACATTTGAATCTGTCGGTTGGAGTAGCTTGATTCTGACCTGAACATCCGGTTCAATTTTGAGGGTGGCCATAAGACTCGTGAGGTGGCCTACCTCAAACTTGAATACCGAATCTCGGGCTCTCTCGATTAAGTTCCACTCCTTTATTAATATGTGAGCCGCTAAAGACTTTCGACTCAAAGCATCAACGACTTTATTCGCCTTTCCCGGGTGATATAGAATATCACAGTCGTAGTCCTTCAACAATTCCATCCATCGGCGCTGTCTCATGTTCAACTCCTTCTGAGAGAACAAATACTTGAGACTCTGATGGTCCGTGAAAATCTGAAACTTTTCCTCGCATAAATAATGTCTCCAGATCTTTAGGGCAAAGATAATCACTACGAGCTATAAGTCATGCGTCAAATAATTATGTTCATGAGGTCTCACCTGACAGGACGCATATGCAACAACCCTATCGTGTTGCATCAACATGCAACCCAGTTCCTTAAATGACGATGCATTACTATAGATCTTGAATCCTCGAAGACCAGATGGAATTGTCAACACAGGTGTAGTAGTCAGCTTTTCCTTTAGCTCTTGAAAACTACGCTCACACTTGTCTGTCCATATGAACTTCTCGTCTTTTTTTGTGAGCTTTGTCAGAGGCGAGGCTAACGATGAGAAACCTTCCACAAACCGTCTGTAATACCCTGCTAAACCCAGAAAAATCTTGATCTATGTCACTGTTGTCGGCCTTGGCCACTTGATTACGGCTTCTATCTTGCTCGGGTTGATAGAGATTCCTTCTCCGAAAATCACATGCCTTAAGAACGCAACATGAGTCAACCAAAACTCGCATTTGCTAAACTTAGCATACAACTGGTGAGTTCTTAAGGTTTGGAGTACTAATCTTAGATGATTCTCATGCTCTTCATCACTTCTCGAATATACTAAGATATCATCAATGAACACGATCACAAACTGATCCAGGTATTCCTTGAATACTTTGTTCATCAAAACCATGAAGGCAGCTGGAGCATTTGTCAACCCGAATGGCATCATTGTGAACTCATAGTGACCATACCAAGTATGAAATGCTGACTTAGGAATATCCTCTTTCCTAATCCTCAGCTGATGATATCCTGTCCTCAAATCAATTTTCGAGAAAATCGACGCTCCTTGAAGCTGATCAAACAAGTCATCAATCCTCGGCAATGGATAGTTGTTCTTGATTGTCACTTGGTTGAGTTGTCAATAGATAATGCACAAGTGCAACAAACCATCTTTCTTCTTAACAAATAGAACTGGTGCTCCCCAAGGTGATGCACTAGGACGAATAAACCCCTTATCTAGTAACTGTTGCATCTGCACCTCAGTTCTTTCAACTCAGATAACGCCATTCAGTAAGGTGCCTTTGAGATCGGTTCTGTCCCCAGTGCTAATTCAATTGCAAATTCAATCTCTGTTTCTGGCGGTAACCCTAGCAATTCCTTTGGAAAGACATTTGGAAACTCCTGTACCATTGAAATATCTTCCATTTTCAGTTCCTCAATTGTCGTATCCACGACAGTTGCTAAGTACCCTCAGCAACCCTCGTCTAACAAATGAGCTGCTTCTGGTGACGAGATTAAGAAAATCGAGGGTCCTCCTCGATTCTCGAAAAATTCAAAACTTTTATCCCTTAACGGGTCAAATTGAATCGCCTTGCGATAACAGTCCATTTTAGCTCGTTGCTTGGTGAGCCAGTCCATATCAATTATCAAATCAAAATCATACATGGCTAGGACTAACAAGTCAATTTTCCCCACTCGCTCACCAATCTCTAACTTGCACCCCGAACATCCCAAAGTAGCAATAATTTTATCTTTCAATGGTGTAGATATGCAAATTGCCGACTCCAATAACACAAGGCTCAACCCTAGCATCCTAACATATTGCTCGGCAATGAAGGAATGGGTTGCTCCCAAATCAAACAAAGCATAAGCAGGTTGGTTGTTGAGCGAAACTATACCTGTGATCACGTCAGGTGCAGCTTCTGCCTGACCTTGTGTAATTGCATACACGGTGCCTTGAACTGGAGGTCTCTGCTGTCCTCCCTGTGGCACGTTCTGAGGGGCATACCCTCCAATTTGTCTCATTAGTGGTGGTGGTGGCAACTGAGGTTGCCCTCCTTGCTTCTTTGGACAATTCCTTGCGATGTGGCGCTCTTAGCTGCATTCATAACATGCTCCCGACCTAGCAGGGCACGGAGCTGACCTATGTCATCTTCCACAGAAGCGACACACACCCATATTATTAGGCATCGGCCTACTGAATCCACTTCTCTTGAAGTGTGGAGCATTGGGTCTACCTCTAGGCATGGGTCTCTTCCCATGGCGGATACTTTCTCTATGAGAGCTAAACCTTAATCCAGATGAGGCAGCTTGTTCATTTAATCCTCACTCTATCATCTAAGCTCGACAATAAACCTCTCTATAATCTTTCAAGTCCCAAGGTAGCAGAGGTAGTTTCAATTCAACACGAAGATCACTTTTGAATTTCCGAGCTTTCTCTTTAGGGTCTTCTATCAATTTAGGAGCATATTGCGACAGTTCTGTGAACTTGACCCCATACTGGTCAATTGTCATGCTTCCCTGGTGTTGACACCTCAATTTTTATTTCTATTATGTTTATTAATTAATTTTTTATTTATTTTGTCTTTTTCGAAATAATAAGCAAATAACAAAAAAACCGAAAAAAACAATAAAAACAAAAAATAGTAAAAGCACAAGAAAACACAAAAGCCAGCCCAGCCCCCTCTTTTTCTTTTCCACGCAAGCCCAAGGCCCAGCCATTTTCCCCCAAAAGCCCGGGCCCCTTTCTTCTTCTTCTTCTTCCTTCTTCCTTCTTCCCCCTACGCGTCTGCAACTCACGCGCGAAGAACAAGCTAGGGCAGAGAGAGGAGCATAGGCCGGTGGCTGAGAGGACGCGGCATTGATGGCGAGCGAGCCTTCGTGGAGGGGGAGGAACTGATGCCGGTTTGGCCGGCGAAGGAAGGCCGGTTGGCGCACCGAGGACCGCCGGCCTAACCTCCGCCGACCGGCACCCCCGCGCCTATAAATAGGGTGTCGGGGGGAAGGCCAAACCACGGCGAACTCCGAGATCTTCCCTTTGAGAGACTTCAAGGGGAAAATCGAAGAGCAAGCCAAGAGGGTGGAGGATCGGGTCGCAAGCTAAACGACCTCCCACCGAGAGACATCGGGGGAGGCCGGCAGCAAGCGAACCCAAATCCGCGAGCAGGTGAGCTTGAGAGGGAGAGATCTGAGCGTGAAGGGTTAGATTCGAGGGTAGAAACCTCGCTGCTGCTGCTGCTCCCCGCCCCGACGCCGTGCCGAGACGGACTCGCCAACGCCACTCCAGATCTGGGAAGCCGAGGCCTCGCCATCGCGACCGTCGCTGCTCCACCGTCGTCACCATCACCGTCAACCACCACCAGGTATCCGCCGCCTGCCGCGACGCCACCGTCGCTTGCCGCGTCACCGTCGTCGCACCCCCCTCTCTCGAACCCCATCTATCACCGGATCTTAGCCTCAGTGAATCGGGGCTTTCGACGCGTCTCCTACCGCCGCGCCACGAGCCCCGTCGTCAATCCAGTTGAGTGGCCGGCTGCCGGCTGCGACGCCGCCGCCTTCGGACGCCGCCTCCGTCCCTCATCTTCGCCGCGGATCGTCAGATCTCGAAGGCTCCAAGACCGGGTCAGAGACCGGGTCGGGCTAGGTTGGCATCCGGGTAGGGTTTCCCCGAGATGGGCCTTCACGAGTGGGCCGGTTTGCTGTTGGGCTGCACCCTTTTGTGAAGTAGGTCCAATTCCGTGTGTGTGGGCTGAAATTTTATAAAGAAAAAAGGTGGAAAAATCCGAGTCAGGCCCGCCTCATTCGAATCGATGGCCCGGGTCGGACCCAACCCGCGGATTCGACCGGTCGGTTTTTATATTATTTTAATATAAAATAATATTTTAAATAAATAAAAAAATGCTTTATTTCAAAAAAAAATTTAAAAAATGTTAAAAAAATGTTTTATTTTTAAAAAAAATCGAGAAAAATAAAAAATAATTTATTTTCCAAAAATATTTAAAAATATTTAAAAAATATTTTATTTCCCGAAAAATAAAAAAATCAAAAATATTTCATATTTTCCAAAAAATGTCAAAAATCCAAAAAATGTCAAAAATCCAAAAAAGGCCAAAAATTCATGAAAAAGCCAAAAAGACTTGTATTTTCCCAAAAAAAATACCAAAAAAGTCCCAAAAAATCCCTTTTGTGTCCAAAAATTAGAAAATGACTCAAAAAAATATTTTTCCTCCCAAAAATGCATGGAAAATTCCTCGAACATCCAAAAAGTCTCAAGGTTTAAACAAGATTAAGTACCGAAAGGGCATTAGTGATTAACTAGTGTAATCAAGTCCCCGATCCTAATTTCTCTGGTTGCGCATGAGTGAGTATTTCTCCCGATACTTCACTTGGGTTTCTAATCAACCCACCCCAAATCGATTAGTGGCGACTCCAATTTTAAATTTGATTTACAGGTTAAAAACTTGAACCATTAAGTCGTGAATTGGTGGACTTGGGAGAGTCCGGGCATAAATAAATTCAGCCGAGCCATTAGCCTCCTTAGGCGCTCGTACCCGATCGCGGGCGCCGAGAAAAAAGAGGTCTCGACACCTGGCGAAAATGATGGAACTCCTCTATTTTTTGTTCTCAGGCAGTACCTGAGAAGTATTGCTCATTAAAAGCTCTAAGGAATGTGTTCCACCCTTGGACCACACCTTCCAGGAACGCTGTGTCCTTGGTAGCTCTCCACCAAATATTGGCGTTACCTTGAAGTTGGTATACAGCTAGTACCACCTTTTCCTCCTCATTGCACATTAGAAGTGCAAATGCTTTCTCCAGATCTTGTACCCATAGAGATGCGGCCTCAGGGTCTCCGGTACCAATGAACCGTGGCGGTTCTAGCTTTAGGAATTGTTCCACTCACTAGTGAATCGGCCTCCCAGCGGCCACAACTCCTGGTAATATTTCAGCAGGGGTGATGGTAGGTGCAACAGCAAGTGCAGCGACAGGGGCGGCTTGAGCAGTCGCGGTAGCTACGGCAATGGCGGCTGCCTGAGTGGCGGCTTCAACTGTAGCGGCTTGTTGATCCATTCTCGTACCCATTGCTTCCAAAACACGCAAGATCCCATCCAACTTGGGATCATTAGGGGCTGCTACCCCGGTATCTACAACAGGTGGAATCACTCCACTCACGCTAGCCTATGCTGGCGCTCGACCACGTTCGCCTCGGGTCTCAACGCGAGTCAGAGTTCTACCCCGAACAATGGCCCTACTGGTCCTCTTTGCAGGAGTTCTTGGCTCTTGGTCACTCATGGCTCAGCTTTACAAACTGATACCTACTTCCATATCACAATGAATAAGAAATAGAGTGACCCAAACAACAAGCAATTCTAGCACTTAGCTACCACAGACATGCACCGGTCATGTATTTAAAGGCATTTCCTACCAACTATCCCATGGTCATCGCTCCTTATTACTCCACCATCTAAACTTCGCTCTGATACCACAAAAATGGGATGTTACGCCTTGATCCTCGGGCATGCACACATCCTTCTACTTGGTCGATTTTAGAATGCGATATCCTAGGACTATGTATCGCCGATCCTTTCATTTATTAAGCACATGCGGAAGCAGTTATAAATCCCCATATAATAAAATAATTGGATGGAAAAGCAAGGCCATATTTTTCATATTGAAACTCATAAGCAAACTTTTATACATAACACAATCCAGAGTACTTCACAACTATTCACAACTTTCAAGCTTCACTCTATCTGCACATAGACAGGGTTCATAAAAAGAGGATAGGCTCTCAATCCTCATCTAGGTCGTACTCAGGATCATCTTCTGGGTTCTCCTCCAGATACTCATCTTCGGGTTCTTTCTCCTTAGGCTCGTCCTCAGGGTCCTGAAATGTTGTCCCACAACCGGGATGAGACTACGTCTCAGCAAGTTCTACCCCACTAAGACTCGATTAGGAAACCAATACACCACATGGTTGCCTAAGCATAGCACGAATCAGAAAACTTACCTTAGCATCAGTCCCAACCTGCAGTTCAAGGTTATACGCATATGCCTCATATTTCAACTTAAATAATCAATCAATTCACGACAAACAGATCAAATTATTGATCAATCGACTTAGTCGATTACGTGTCAGTCGGATCATCACTAGGTCATTTCACTCTTCACTATATAACTTCTGATTGTACATTCGGTCACAGAGCTACAGTAATGCTCTCGGGCGTCGTTTTTGCCAAGGTGACGTATGCAATGGATAGCACTCGTGCGTTCTTTAAGGCGCCGTTTTCACCAGTGATATTTTTAATCACCGAACCACGTATGTCCATGAAAATGCATGTAGTAGACAGCACTCGTGCGTTCTTTAAGGCGCCGTTTTCACCATTGATTTCCTTATCACCGAACCACGTATGTCTATACCTCGTACCTGATCGGTCTCGGCCAAGAGTATTCCCAATTCACTCTCATGATTCTCTCTACTTTACAATTCATCAAGCATTGTAAATGCTAAATAACCATTGTGGCATCCCAAAATTTCATGGCAATTTCTAGAAACATTACGACCTATGGATATGTGATGGAAGTGTCATTGATTTATGTTGTGACCATTAGACCAAAGAATTGTAATAAACTAAGACCAAGTACTTGAATAGAAATGTATTTTGTATTCATGGGTTATCAAGGTTGGTGCTATAGGACAAATTGATAAGGACGATTTTGTTCTTGACTATGCACCTTATAGATTTGATTCTTATGGTTTAATGTTATAAGGTTTTTATGGCCATATGAAATTGTAATTTGGTATTTATTTAAGTGGGGATTTAAGGTAAATTATTAAAAGTAAACATGGACTTATTTAAGAAAATTTTGGGCCATTTAAGTTTGGACTTTAGACCCAAGAGTGTTGAGTCTAAAGTGGGCCAAAAGGCTGGCCCATGAAGACCATTGGGCTGTCGACCGCATGGAAGGGGGGAGGAGCCGGATGGCCTCCTCCGTGTGTCTTCAACAAGGAAGACACTTGTCTCCTTCTTGGAGATAAGTGTCCCTCCATGCAAAAATGGAAGCATGCAAGGGTTTTATTCAACCCCAAAAGGAAAAGGGGAAGGGGGCGGTCGAAGCTAGGTGCCGAGAGAGAGCGTGAGAGAGAAAGAGAGAAAGGAAAGGAAGAAAGGAAGAGGGAAATGGGAGACCGTGCGTGCGAGAGAGAAGAAGGAGGTCCGTTCGCCGATCGTCCGCCTAGCTCGCCGCCGTTCGTTCGCCGCCTTGCCCGCCATCTTTGTTGCTATTTGTGCTCGGATTAGAGGCAAGTAGAGTCCTAAAACCTATCATTTTCTTGTTGTGATGTATGTGTAGAAGATGGTGAATTTCGGTTGTGGTGGATGTGATGAAAGGTCGAAGCTTTGGGGAGAAATTCGTTGGCCTAGCATGCTGTTTTCTGGAAAAATCAGTCCGATCCTTCATGAGTTTGTGAGCTGCATGCGACTTTTTAGTTGGAATATTGCTTTGATCTCTTAATGAAAGTTGTAGAGAGCATCTTGAGGAGTAACATACTAAAATTTGAGATAAAACGGACAAGGATTGCCTGGTGAAACGATTTTCCTTTGGAGAAATTAGATCTGGAATGTGTTGTGCTGACCTTTAGTGATTTCGTGGACTGTAAAGTAGCTTTCTTGCAAAAATCTCACTTTGATTTCTTAATGAAAGTTGTAACGTACTTCTTGAGGTAAAAAAAATAAAAAAATTTAGAGGAAATGAACAAAAATAGGTCGGTGAAATCGTTGTTCTTTGAAGAAACTGGATCTGGGAATACGCTACCTCGACCTAGTATGATTCCGTGATTTTTATAAAATCATACAGTTAAAATTTGATCATATTCCCTTAATGAAAGTTTCAGGTAATATTCTGTGGTATAACATAATGAAAATTTAGAAGAAATGAACATATTTGGGTCGGTGAAATGAGTTTCCTTTGAAAGAAGATAATCTGGGAAAACGACACCGAGAATAGGGGAAATTAATCATCTATATCTGTTAATCTAGAACGATTTGGGTTTCGATTTCTTCACGAGATATTTATCTTTAGGACTTTTCTATAACCTATAAAAATTTCAGAATTTTTGGAGTCCATTTGGATATTTAATTTAAATTACTTCCGAAACTGTGCAAGCTGAAGTGTTAAAATTTTGAAGACTGTGATGCATGGACCGTACTGTCTTGTGTGAGATTCTTTTGGTATGGTGTTTTTCATGAGATATCTGCCTTTAAGTCTCGTCTATAATGTGTCAAGTTTTCAGAATTTATTTATACCATTTACGAATTTTTCTAGAGTTTTAACCAAAGGAGTGTATTTTGTTTTATTCGAAAATTGATGTGTTTCAAAAATAAATGAATTTTCCATGTGATGCAATGCTTTGAGCGGTTGATTTTGCTGCATATGTAATGACATATGGCATGTTATATGGCATCAAAAGCTAGTTGAGACTCTTGATATTGATGCATCGAATGCTATGTTGAAATTGAAATGCATGTGTAAATATAAATTGAGATAATAACAAGACCGTTAGAGGTGTGAGCCGATGATGCCTCGGGAGTTTCGAGATGCCCGGAGTGTGTGTGCCGGATGCCCGGAGTGTGTGTGCCGGATGTCCTCGGGAGTTTCGAGATGCTCGAAGGTGTGTGCTGGAAGCCTCGGAGGTGTGTGCTGGGGGATACCTCGTGATGCTAGTTGGAGTACGAGATGCCCGGAGTGTATGTGTCGGATGCCTGGAGGTGTGTGCCAGAGGTTCCTCGCGATGCCAGGTCGGATGCAAGCGATAAATTGTGGGATGCAAACATTGGTCTCTAGAAAGAAAAATGATGTGACCTAATTGAAAGATAAAGATCGAGGATTGAATCATGCGCATGGATGTATGCTTGATAGCATAGATGATATGAATCATGATGGTATATGCACGTTGCATGATGATATGCATGGTTGCTCGATGATATAAGTACAAGTACATGGTGATATATGCATGGTTGTAAGGTGAGTTATGCTTAAATGCATGAATGATATGTGTTTTATTCTTGATTGTTCTATTTAACGCATTGTGTAGTTTGGTGGATCTTTACTGTTGAGTGATTGTACTCACCCCTTTTGGGAATTAACATTTCAGATTAGAAAGATGCCTCTTTCACCAGTCGTGCGTGGTACCTACTATGGCATACCTACTAATATCGATGTGGAGTGCACGGAGCACATCTGTGCCGGTGCCCCTGGAGTCCATGTCTTGGTGATGTACGATGTGGGTCTTGCCGATGGTCTGGTTATCCAGGAGTTTTTGTTTGTCCACGTCTAGCGCAATGGAGTGACGCTAGGGATGCTACTGCCGCCGCCGCCCGATGCACCGGGTTGGGTGTGATGGCGCACATGACTGGTGGGAGTTGACACTTTTTGGGGATAGTTGACGCTTGTTGATGGAGGGATGTACATGTTCGATGTAGGGTCGAGTTCTCTTTTGAGTTATAGCCAAGTATAGTTAAAAATCTTGGCCTTTTGGTTGTACCGACCCGAAATATCCATCTTGAAAATATAAATAAAAGTGACTTAGCTTTGTCTTTTCATTTGGAGTATAGTTGGTGTGCATTGCATTATTGTTATAGAAGGGAGGATTTGTGAGATACGTTTATGATTCCGTTGATGAACTACGCTGGGATCTTTACCAAAAAAAAATAAAAATCTCTCTAATTAAAAAGGGTATCGGTTTGTGAAGTTGTAGGAGATCGAGTAATAGGTACCTGTGGCGACCTCAAGCGAATCAGGGGTGCCACAACCATAGTTGGCCATCAACCACTTAATCATTCAATTCCACTCAATTTCAATCAATTTAGGAATAATTCCTCAAATATCACAATTAATTCAATTTCACGTAACGTAGAGCTCAAATAAATAAACGGACTGCACCACAACAATCAGCACGAAATTTCGATCGTTAGCTATCCCTCCCTAATTTGCAATAAATAAATAAATAAATAAATACTAAAAATCCAATTTAGGCCCGTAATGCCTAATTGAAGCCCAATAAGGGTCAAGAAAAATCCTGAGATGCATTCAATAAATAGTATAGGCAATTCTCTAGCTAAGTACATTAACCACTTAACTAATATGTAATACAATTAACTAATAATCACTAATGCATTCTAATCTAACCATCTAATCCTACTTAATTAACACTAATCAACCCTTAAGCATAATTAGTCTACTAAGCAAGGATTAGTGAGATTACTTACCAGAATAACGTGCAAATCGGCTCAAACCGATGGGAACGGCGCGGGGAATACTTTACTCCAAAGGCGGGCCAACTTTCGAGGTCCGACACTACCTCAAAACAGTGTTGGAAGTTGCTGCAAAACCCTCTCTGTTTCTGTTATGATCTTGCTGGAAATTGAAGTAAACAACTCGGTTTAGCACGGGAATTGACTAGTAAGAAGGAAATAGGCCAAACCGGGCCATGGCGGGTCTTTACTGGTGAAGAAACAACCAAAACCAGCCCTAGCGAGGCTTCCACTGACCAAGGGCAGTAGCTGATGGGTGAGAGAGGGGCGGCCAAAGGGAGACGGCGTGCGGGCAAGGCAGCATGTGCACAGGCGCCGGGGAGCGGATGGCGGCGACAGTGGCTGCTCCAACCTAGGTGACGCCGGCTGCTTCTGCTCTTCTTCTTGCTGCTCGCTGGCCATGAAAATGGAGGGGAGAGAGTCCTTGGCCGGTTGAGTGAGAGAGAGAGAGAGAGAGACGGGGGCTCCACCAAGCTTGATATTTCCACCAAAATATCTTCTCAAATCATCCTAGGCCAAGTATATTTGCTTGACCTCCATTAGGCCACACCCAAACTCCACTCAACCTCCCAATTGGTCCAAAATATGCTAAGGGGGAGGGGCATACGAATTTTGGGACATAACTCTCTCAATTGGAATTCTCTTTTGATTCTTTCTCAATCGACTCTCACGAATTCAATTGGTCATCCATTGATCCTCTTAGTATTTTTCCTCACCTATATATCCGTCATGCTTCTCAAATTTACAACCAAAATAAATCCCCGGCTTCAATTGCACAAAGACGATCCGGCGACGACTTTTTTCCTAAAAAGTGTCGATTGTTAGAAAAATCTTCTGAAACTAAGTCGCGAGTCCTATAATTTATTGTGACATGACCAAATCTTAAATTTCTGAAATTGGATTCAAATTGGCAATTAATTTCCATTCGACGCGTTTTTAGCGTGACCTAGGCTACTGGATAGTTTTCAGAACTTTTTAAGGCAAATGACCCATGGTCGATTTTCTTTGAGCCACAATGAACCCACTCGACTCAATAGCGATTCTCGATTGTTGTGAAAATCTCGATAATTCAATTACGAACACAGGGTACCAAAAAGACAGTAAAATCAAATTAGTGTCGGTCGACGAGAATTTCCAATTTAGTGGAGTCACCCATGATCGGCCACACATCTCAGTCGAACTAACTTATCTCTAATTTTAATTCGATTTTTAATTGTGCCATAATATCCTCTAAAGATGAATATGGTCAAGAAGCCGATTCCTGGTCGAATTCTCAAGTTTATTATCTTAAAATTCTTTAATGACTTACCCAGCTAATCTAGTTATCTCAAGAGTGATCAGCTCTGAGAACAACCCTATAAACGCGTCAATGAAATGCCCGATTAATTTAGTAGAAAACAGGTTGAAAAATTCAGGATGTCAAAATATTAATTCTAGCTAGGCCACATGAAGAGCCTATTGGGCCACTTGTTAGGGTTATTAAATGAGGGAAGGTCTATATATAGGACACCACCCTTCATTTTCATCACCTTTGGCTCACCTCTTTCTCCTTCTCTCTTAGTATCTCTCTTTTTCTCGGCCCTGACTCACTAGCTCAAACTTTGGCTATGTTTGGTCATCCGAATTTCTAATCAGGATAGGAGTAGATAGGATAGGATATGAAATCCCGTGGCTTTTTTTATATCCTGTTTATTATTTGGTGAATCACAATATTAATGTCGGATATATTCACATCATATCATATACATTTTTTTTTATATAAACGGCATATCATTATAAATGAACCTAAATGTTCATAAACGGAGATGGTGAAAATCTCTTGGGACACTATTCCTTACTTTATTTTTGTTTTATTTTTCCTCTTTTTTATAATATTTTCTTTATTATTTATTTTCCCCTTTCATCATTCTTTAATAAAATTTTATCAAATAGTAAACTATACTAACATACCTAAAATACAAAAATACCTAAAATATATAATAAATATAAATATTTAATTTATAAAGTGAATGTTTATTATAAGATAGAATTAAAGTTGAATATATAAATTGAAATAAGATTAATTAAAAATAAATTTCTATTTTTTAATTTTAATTTCTTAACTTAGAATTCAAATATTATTTATATCGAAATATAATTTCAATTTTGTTAATTTAATAAGCTTGAGAAAAATAACTTTCTTATTATGAACATTAGAAATCCTATCCACCTTTATCTCACATCTCCCATGGGATAATTTTATCCTGCCTATATCCCCCTCATATTTGACTTTATTTTGTCTTGAGCAAGCACCAAATGTAGAATAAGAAATTTTATCCTATCCTGAATTTTATCCCGACTGCCAAATGCAGCCTTATTGCTCAGTCACTATTTTGCTCCACGTTGTTGCTTCGTTGATAGTAAGTGGAATCCTTGTACCTTAGCTAGGGCGATGAGCTGCATAGTTCGGGCTTGGTTGTGCTTTCATTCGTGCTTAGTTATGTGCATGTTGATGGTTGTTTTGTATGATTTACTTATGTCTTTGCATTCATAGGTTAATCATGTCCTTAGTCATGGACAGGTCTTGTTCGATCTTGAATTGGTATTAAGGCATGTTGGTTCGAGCTAGGAAACACGTGTCGCGCTAGGCATACTTATATGATGTTATAGGTCATGCATTCACACATACTCATGTGCATGCCCTTGGGCTTTGTTTGTATCGGCTAAAAAAATAAAGATAAGAAACTACCTTGTGCGATGCATCATTGTTGATACCTAATTTTTAGCTGACGTGTCGATGAATATAAAAAAATTGAGTTTAAGGTTTTCAATTGCAATGAAATTCATTTCAAGAACCAAAAGTGTCAGTTTTCATTTCTTTTTCTTTGGCCTATCATTATTAGGTAATTTCCTAATCATTTTTACTAAAAACACGAAAAGTCAAACGATTGACTTTCAAGTTGATTTTTTGGTCAACTTTTTGACAAAAAGTCAACCTTAGGTTAAAAATTGACTTTTTACAAAAAATATCTTTAATAACCTTAATATCACTTTGACCACATTAGTTTAAAAAAAAATTCAAAGATTTGATCACAAAATCAACATTTTAGTGAAAAGTCAATTGATTGACAAAAAAATTGAAAAATTGTAAAACCCCTTAAATCATCATATCTTAGTTTCAATTTGATTTTGGTATCGAGAATTTTGTGAAGATCAATTAAGAACCTAACTTTCTAAATTTTTCGATTTTAGGTTCAAAATATCTTTCTAAATTTGACTTAGTTCCTTTTACAACATTGTCATCTTGTATTCACTCATGCAGTTAATTTGAGATTTGACATGTTGGCATGGAAATTGACATTTTTAGCCCTAATCTGGGTTTTAAATCAATCCCATATAAGTTGCGTACTAATCTTAGAAACATGAATCGATATGTTCCAATTAAGTCGATTTGACTTGACCCATACCAGAGTAGCATCCAACTGAAAATATCAAGCTTTAATTTAGACGGATAAGGTCCAACTATAAATGTTAGTCTAGCCTAGGGTCATGATTTAATGGAAATTGAGTCAATTGGTAAACTTTCTTGCACAATTGGTGATCATCTATGATCCAATTTCGAACAAATTGATTCAATTTACATTCAATGTGCACACAATTATTTTAATTGAACAAAATGAAGCAAAATTGGAACAAATGAGAGGGAGAACTGAACCGGTTCAACTCGGTCAAAGCTGGGTCAACTCGATCTGACCGGGTCAACTTGGTTTGACATCGGGTTGACTAACGTTGAGTGCTGGTGACCTAGGCTCATTTCGGCCACTTTTCGGTGGCCAGAGTTAGGTTTCGACCGAGTAATGCATGTATGGTGCTCGCTTTAACCCCTCATGATATGAATTTACGAAATTTCCCCAGATTTGCGAAATTACAAAAATGCCGTCAATTAGTCCATAATCTCAAAGTTAGTTCTAGAATTGATCATCATAATTAATTATGAATGCATCATGGCCGTTTAAATGAGCCTTAGTCGTAGGCACCGGTTTGTGTGTAAGCTTGGCTTGCATGTGTTCTATGATGGGTGATAGGTATTGCTGTGGGTTTTCTTGAAGGTTTTAGGTGACCAACTTGCATGGGGAGTGCGTGCATGATAAAATTTCTACTTCTCTATTTCTCTATTTCTCTCGTTTCCTAGAATGTTTGAAACAGAAATCCGTTTGGTAATACAATTTCATTTTTCTATTTATGGAACAGATTTCTATTCCAGAAATAGATTAGAAGAAGAAATCGGAAGCTAAAATTTTTAACTTCTAAATTTTTGAAACAGAAATTGAGATATCAATTTCTGTTCTAGAAATTTTGTTATGCACACCTAGGATTCCACTTAAGGAGCTGAGGAATGTTTCCCCAGAAGCTGTTTTGCGGAACCCTCAGAGTTTATCTATTTTGTGGGTTGAGATGTGGTCCAAATTTGTAGAAGTTTTCTCATGAAAAATGTTTCAAATATCCTTATCTATGACATACTTTTTATTTAGAATTTTTTAGATTGGGAGAGTCAAGTTATAATTCTTGTTTTGTACAAGTTAGTATGTTGTTTAGAGCTAGAATAGGTGATCTTTAAGGCTCGTCGAGTTTTTATAAAATTTTGTTGTTCGATTTATCAAGTTAGTTAACTAAGAAGATCAAATCTTAGCCCTTGGATAATCCAAGGGCTAAGGTTTGATCTTACCCCTTGGTATATAATCATTTTTCCCTCCAAAATGAGGAGGGACCTTCTTTTTTACAGATTTGTTTTCTCTCTCTTCCCTTTCTCTTTTCTCATTCCTGATCATTCTCTCTCTGTCTTCCCTAACCGCCGAACCGACCCTCTCTCTCAAGCCACTGTCCTCGTATGCCCATCGCCGCCGCTCATTGATTGACGATAGTTGTAGTTAGTAAACTTCTTTTATTAATTAATATGAGAACCTTAAGTCTTTAGAATCCTCACCTTAAGTGTCAAACCTCCCATGTTCTCATGCGAGGTGTGGTTTTGCTTGCCATAAATTTGGTTGGTTGGTGAGATAGTTCCTACACCTTCCTTAATGCGTTTTATTTTCAATTTAAATTCAGAATTTCATTCCCGATAACGACAATGATCAATCCAAATGCCCTAATTAGGTTTAGAAAGTTTAGATGGATAAGCCAGAAATCAATGTCATCCCATACTGACGAATCTCAAGAGTATGTGGGAGGGTCTTCAACTGAAGCATCAAGAATACGTGGAGAGGAGAATAGGCTATCTCTCGAAGCTGCTGTATGTCAAGCCACATGTATCGATGATCAAGGCCTTGGTTCACTATTCGAACCCCAATACCTCAAATTTTGTGATTAATCGAGATGAATTAACCCCTACAATTGAGGAGTATGAGTGTGTCATTGGACATGGCAATTGTTCCTTAGGGCTGGTCGTTCCTCTCATAGGATTAGATGTCACTTCTCTCTTAAGTCAATTCCTTAACATTCCTAATGACAAAATTATGGGCATTCTCAAAGGCAATTGCAATGCCTCGTCTTTCTCCTTCATTAAGCAATATTATTTGAGCCTAAAGCCTGAGTCTATAAATCAAATTCCTAAAACCTTCTTCTAGCCTTCTCTGGGTTTGTCATTTTCCCATATACTTGAAAAACCCTTTATCCTTTGGTTGTGCATATTATGAACCGAGTATGCGCTTTTAAATCCTTCTCATAAATCGATCCTCGTTGAGATATTTGTATCCTTAAATTGATTCAAAGAAGAAAAGAAGGGAACTCTTAGAGCCCCAAAAAGACTCCTTCAAATTTGGCTATTCTCCCACGTCAAAGAGCTTAGTTCCTACTTGAAAGTCATTGGGGTCACTGAGCATCACCACCCTATTCGTCTATTCCACGAAAAGGATTTGTTCTTTCCTCATTGGTTCTTTGGGGATCAATTCCTTTTCCTCAACAGAATTACTCCTAACCAAATCCATTGGCATGTTTGTTGGCTAAGGATACCGGTAGTACGCTTTGTTAGCAGATTAGACAACCTAATACCTCTCTTGGGATTGACGAGGTTGAAGTCATATTACCCTTTAAGGGTGATATGCCAATATCGTGCACTCCAAACATTCCCGTCATCCTTCAAGCGAGGGTTATATTGATTATCGCAAAGGGGTCCTTAGGGAGAACCAATATGAGCCAATCAAAGCCACCATCAAGGAGATTGTCGACATGTTGTACGAATGCTTGCCAAAGCCCATTGTCATGATTGACGACAATGACCTAGAGGGAGAAATGAGGATTCACCATGCCTCATTGGATTATATCCACCATTGAGTTGAGCCTAAGCTTGTGGTGGAACTTCCCGATATTCTTGAGAGATCGACACAACAACACGCTTGCATCATCCAGATCCTGAGGGAAAGAGATGAAGCCATAGGCGAAGTGGAGCGCTTAACGCATGAAAATAAGCGCATCCGATCGGCTCCCTAGGCTACTCTAGCCTTTTTCCTTGATACTAGAATAGCTTGTATAGGATTTTCCCATATATAGCACTAGCACTTGGTTTAATAGAGATTTCCTTTGTTGATTTCTTTGCCCTAAATGATGTAATAGGGAATTCTTTCAATTGTAAGCATCCAACGTAATTCCAAATTTCAATTTCATGAACGGACTTCAATAGAAGGGGGTATTTGGATTAATCGTTTGTTGTTATTCCTTTCAACAGAGAGGATGGGGGTTGTCCTCACCCACTAGGCGAGGCGGGCTTGACTAGACAAATGCTTGTCTATTATAACAAGCATATTTTTGTATAAATGGATTCCAGTTATTTCGACACCTGACCAAGAATCTTGAAATCATATCTTTCAAGTATTAATTAAAGGATCAGTATTAGTAAGACGTACTAGTAGTCCGAAGACTACTTTTGTGATGTAGGTAAAATTTTCAACAAAAAATAACATGTGGCTGTCTACGCTGGCGAAATGACATGGAGGCCCCATGGGATTTTTTATGCAACGTTGTGGGAAAATGACCAGAAGTCAATCATTGTGTTTGTCACTGTAAGACTCCCACAGAGTTTGTCACTTTCTCGTGGTCTTTGGTCTAAACTAGAGCCCTTCGCACCATAAAAGAAGTTCATTCAGCTCACTCATTTCTCATGAAGTCCAACAGCATCTTGCTAAGCATGCCAAAATCAACTACAACCCGCACTCTCTCCCTCTGCCTCTTCCTCTGTCTCCTCTTCTTGCTTCCATTTCAGGCCTCACCGTCACCGTCCACACAGGCGCAAGCTCTTGTCAAATGGAAGAACTCCCTCTCTCCTACTCCACCTCCGCCTTCTCTGAGCTCATGGTCACTCACCAACATCACCCATCTCTGCAACTGGACGGGCATTGCCTGCAACAATGGTGGGTCGGTCTCAGAGATCAGCCTTCCAGGCTTGAGGCTTAACGGCACGCTCGATGCTCTCGACTTTGCTTCGTTGCCGAACCTGACCTGCTTCAATGTCAGCGACAACAATCTTGAGGGCCCGATACCGTCTTCCATCAGCAATCTATCCCAGCTAAGGTTCTTGAACCTATCGAGCAATTTCTTCGAAGGGGCAATTCCTCGCTCCATTGGTCAATTGAGGCAGCTTGAAAAGCTCGATTTGCACCTAAACCTCTTGAACTCTTCCATCCCTTCCGAACTCGGTCTTTGTTATAACCTCACCTTCTTAGCGCTTGCCAAGAATTCGATCTCTGGGGAGCTGCCTCTCTCTCTGTCCAATCTCATCAGATTGTCAGAATTTGGAGCTTTTGATAATCTTCTGTCAGGGGAGTTACTGTCTGACTTCTTCACGAATTGGACCGAACTTGTTTCTCTGCAGCTCCAGTACAATTTTATCTCTGGGCACATTCCGCCCGAAATCGGAAGCCTGACCAAGCTCAACTACCTCCGCCTGTACAACAATTCGCTCACAGGGACTATTCCTCCGCAGGTCGGGAACCTCACTTCGTTGACCAATCTCGACCTCAGCGCAAACCAGCTTTATGGAGAGGTCCCCGAGACCATCTCTCGCCTTGCTAACATACAGTTGTTCTATTTGTTTGCGAACAATTTCTCAGGAGGAATACCACGCGATTTTGGCAAGTACAGCCCTTCTTTGGGCAATGTAGGCTTTTCTTACAACAGCTTCACCGGAGAACTACCGCCAGATTTATGCAGTGGCTTTGCTCTTCAAACTCTCAGGGTCAGTGGGAATAACTTCACTGGGCTACTGCCCGACTGCTTGAAGAATTGTTCGCGGCTAACAAGAGTCCGTCTAGACTGCAATGAGTTCATTGCAGATATCATGAGTGCGTTTGGAGTTCATCCGAATATGGTCTTTATGACCCTCAACAACAACCGATTTGTCGGGAATCTCACGGCACAATGGGGAGAGTGGACAAATCTCACGAATTTGCAGATAGATGGTAACAAAATTGCCGGCCACATCCCACCGGAGCTTGGGAAGTTGTCTCAGTTGCGTGTCTTGACTTTGTACAACAATGAATTGACAGGGAAAATTCCTGACGATATGGGAAAACTGGGGGAGTTGTTGAGCCTGAACTTGAGCAACAACCATTTGGCTGGAGAAATTCCCATCTCGTTAGGAAACTTATCGAAGTTAAATTATCTTGATTTGTCGAAGAATGCAATGAGCGGTAGCATACCAGACGAGCTAGCAAATTGCAAGAATTTATTGAGCTTGAACTTGAGCAACAACAATCTGTTGGGTGTCATACCGTCAGAGCTCGGGAACTTATCCGCCCTACAGATTCTCCTAGACCTGAGCCACAATTCACTAGCAGGATCAATTCCGTCCAATTTAGCAGAGCTTACTAAACTGGAAAATCTCAATCTTTCGCATAACAACTTCTCTGGTATAATCCCAGCTGCTCTCACCAGCTTGGTGAGTTTAAGCTCCATAGACTTATCGTACAACCGGCTTACGGGTGCGGTTCCTAGTGATCGCCTCTTCCAACAAGCGCCAGGGAGTGCTTTTATCGGGAATCTGGGCTTGTGTGGAAACGCAACGGGATTATCTCCTTGTGGGATGAGCAGTAAATCAACTGACCATCGAAAGAAAGTTCTGGTTGGTGCGACTGTTGGCATTAGCGTTTGCTGCTTACTACTTCTAGCGATTCTAATTGCTGTGATTCTGGCACTTAGGTGGCAAAAAAAGCTTCTCCATGAAGAGGAAGAGATCAAACGTCTTAAAAAGCATGAGAAATTGGAGCAAATTATGTGGGAAAGGTTAGGGAAGTTCACATTGAGCGACATCGCCAAGGCGACCAATGATTTCAGTGAAGAGTGTTGCATCGGAAAAGGCGGGTTCGGGACTGTTTACAAGGCCGTCTTGGCCGGTGGCCAAACCGTTGCTGTAAAAAAGCTCCACGTAACAGAATCTGGCAACGTCCCAGCAATCAACCGCCAGAGTTTTGAGAACGAAATCCGCGTGTTGACCGAGGTCCGGCACCGCAATGTGATCAAGCTTCTTGGGTTCTGTTGTAGGAGGGGTTGCATTTACTTAGTCTATGAGTTTGTTGAGAAAGGTAGTTTGGCAAAGGTCTTGTATGGAGGAACAGGAGCAGCTGAACTGGACTGGGATACAAGGGTGAAGATTGTTCAAGGCGTGGCTCATGCGATTGCCTACTTGCATCACAATTGCTCACCCCCTATTGTCCATCGGGACATAACATTGAACAACATCTTGCTTGAGTCAGACCTCGAGCCTCGGCTCTCGGATTTCGGGACGGCGAGACTCTTGAATTTAGACTCGTCGAATTGGACCGCAGTGGTTGGATCTTATGGCTACACAGCTCCTGGTAAGCCATATGATCAAAGCTAATTACCCATCTCACTCGTACATATTATCTGGAATTGTCCAAATTGCTCTCATTAACTTCTTGAATTTGGATTCATCAAATAATTTTCACAAGACTTTTTAGAATAACAAGTTTAGATTTTTAAAAGTCATTCGTATCAATAATATCAAAGAAATTTGGAATCTGTGTATTACTTAGACATTATGACTAAAACATTGATGAATTGTTTTTTCATGGAAAACAGAGTTAGCCTTTACAACGCGGGTAACGAACAAATGCGACGTGTATAGTTTTGGAGTAGTGGCACTAGAGATTATGATGGGGAAGCATCCGGGGGATCTTCTCTATTCTCGATCAATGGCGGAAATATCGACAATCTCAGAGAATCCAAATTTGCTACTGAAGGATGTGCTCGATCCGTGTCTTCCTCCTCCAACTGGCCAACTAGCCAAGAAAGTGGTATTCATCGTCATGGCAGCACTAGCGTGCACGCACACAAGTCCCGATTCGCGACCCACCATGCATTTTGTTGTGCGAGAATTATCTACACGCGCTCAAGCCTCATTGTCCGAGCCATTAGACTCCATAACTATCGGCAAAACTATTGAGTCTTCAGGCGTGAAATCTTAAGGGATATTGCAGATCAAATGATACTTCTCTGTCTCTGTCTCTCTTTTTCTTTTTTTGGATTTAGCTTGTAATGAATGAGAAAGAGTGGGGTGTGCAGGATAATTTAGACAATCTCTATTGCACTGTCTTCAAAACATGTTTACAAATCCTAACTATGTATCCTCTTATGATTATGAAGTACGTCATCACTTGGGATGATCCAATAGACTACTCTCCCGTTTTGTTTTCCTTTACATTGGTATCATATGGAAGTTGCCTTTTCGATGGGCCAATATAGATAATTGCGTACTCAAGGTCTAACTTTAAGTTAAAAAAAATATAATTAACGGCTTGAAATGAGGCCGTTTTCTCAAAAGAGAATCTAGAGTGAACTTTGTTTCAAATATGGCCTGAAGTGATCAAGTCAGTCTCAAATAAGAGCCAAAACTTTCCGGCCATCCAAATATTTGCTTGTTGGTAACATTTTATGGTGACTAGAATAGGGTTAATTTGGTCAAAATTTGCAATTGGGTAAAAAATTGAAAAAAACTCCCAAATTGAATAGGATTTTCAATTTTTCACATTTTCATCCTTCCTCTCCCTGGCTGCTTAAGCATATTGCTTTTGCCTAATCCTCATCGCTCCTCTCGAGCTTCAATCCGTCATTTGCTGTTTTCTCTTTTTGCCAAGTTCATCGTCCACAAGTTTTAAGTCGTCCGCGAGCTTCAAGTCCAACAGAGGTTAGTTTCGTCCATATTGGTGTAGTTTGTCCAAGGAAAAGTGATTTTAGCTTGTTGAAACAACACGTCCCACAAGTTTGGGTGTGTTGTGGAATGTCATATTAATGACAGCAAGGCTCTCTTCCCAAATCCGAACGGTTGCTCCAATTACAGTCACGGAGACTACTCCTCTTGCACAAGCAATTCTAGTGAAAGAACGAGTTCCGCATGCTCTCTTCAATGCTCTTCGGTCTATTCTTGCCACTGCAATTACTAGGGTGTGATTCATACTTCTCATTAGGGGTAGCATCCCTGCGACTCTAGAGATCAAGCTCATATTTTATTAGTAATTTAGGCTTGGGTTCATAAATAGCTATTGAATATATATTTGTATATATATATATATATATCTTCTGTTTATATTTTATTGGTAGTTTGAGTTTGGACTCATGAATAGTTATTGGATATATGTATCTTCTATTTATCTTGTAATTCGAGGGATGTTACATAGAGGTGTGATGTGCTAATTATAGTGGAATCCTTAGGTGGATATAGCCCTAGTTTAAAGGTAGACCGAGATAAAATCTTATGTCTCAAATTCTTTTTCCCTTTTACTCTCTATTTTCTTTGTGATTATGCGGTGAATCCAAACATCTTGTATTAGAGCTTGGTTTGAAGTTGGGGTTTCTTGGTGAAGAGAGATTTTAAAAAATCAAAATTTTGAAAGATGTCGTTAGCTGGTCAATCATGGATTGAAGTAGAGAAATTCAGAGGAAAGGGTTTTGAGTTATGGAAATTAAAGATGGAGGCTTTGCTTGTGGATAGAGATCTGTGGCATGTGATCAAAGAAGCTAAACCTAAGGAAAAATCCAAGGGAAAGTCGAAGGAGAACGAGGCAAAAGAGTAATGTCTATTGAATTGAAGGAGTAGAATATTAGCAATCAGAAGTGTCATGTCTCGGACCTTACCCTTGTCACAGCTATGTGACATTTGCTACGTTGTGATTAATTTGTGACGTCCTAGGAGGCATTGTTGTCCCATTGATTTTATTTTTCCATTAAGCACATGCGGAAATGAGCAATCTCAATCATTCAATCTGTGACAGTCCAATTTTTTCCACTTTTGTTTTCGGTGGAATGAGTCGGGCTTTTCATTGACACATTTACAGTGCTATTCTTTGAGCGGATCACTTATGAGATAACTTGACTATTCGGGGAAGGCATTAAGGGATTTTAATGCAACGAGCTTGAGAATTTAACCAGGAATCGACTGCTTGATCATGTTAGTCTGCAATGGTCATTACGACGTAGTCAAAAATCTATCAAAGACTGGAGATAGGTCGATTCGACCGAGGTGTGTGAGTGAGTGTGGGTGATTCCACCTAATTGCAAATATTATCGTCGAAGGGCACTAAACCGATTTTTCTGTCATTTTAGTATCTTGTACTCGTATTTAAAACCTTGAGATTTTCACGACAACCGAGAGTCGCCGATGTGTCGAAGATGTACATTGTGACTCAAGATAAATCGATCACGGGTCATGTGACGGTATGATTTTCCACTTCTGTTTTCAATGGAATAAATTGGACTTTTCATCAATGTGTCTATAGTTCTATTGTCTAAGCTAATCACTCATGAGATAACTAAATTAGTTGAGAAAGTCAGTAAGGGATTTTTATACCAAAGGCTTGAAAATTCGACCAGGAATCGACTACTCGACCGTGTTAGTCTGCAAGGGTCATTACGGCATAGTCGAAAATCTATCAAAGACCGGAAATAGGTCAATTCGATTGAGATATATAATTAGGAATGGGTGATTCCACCTAATTACAAAATTCTCGTCGATCGGCACTAAACCGATTTTTCTGTTGTTTTGGTATCATGTGTTCGTAATTGAAACCGCGAGATTCTTCACGATAACTGAGAGTCGCCAATGTGTTGAAGATGACATTGTCGCTCGAAAGTAATCGACCATGAGTCTATTGCACTGAAAATTCCCAAAAACTACCCGATGGTTTAGGTCGCGCTAAAACCATGTTTAACTGAATTTAACAGTGAAATTCATTCTGATTTCAGAAATTGAGAACTTTCATGTGTCACAATTAATCCTAGGGATATTGTTGCATCTTTTCTAAATTTATTGATGAAGAGAATTGTTTGTGAAAAATGCAAGAACGGAAAATTAAAAGAATAACGGAAAGGCCATATTTTAAATAGGTTTTTGGGCCTTTAAGGTGGAACATTTAGAGAAGGAATTGTAAGGACTTAAATGAAAAATTGTCCTTATTAACTAAGATGGTGAAAAGGATAAAATGGAAAAGGAAAAGTTATGGGAATTAGCTCCAAATTCGGATACCTACATATTACGATGGATTCCACCACCATTTGCATCTCATTTGGAAGAGATAAGTGTGTTCAAGTAAGGTGGGCCTCATGAGAAGGATAAGAACCAATTTTTCCTTGGAAAAAGTACTAAAGCTCTTGTGGAAAAAAAAAAAAAGGCTGTGGAAATGTGAGAGGAGGGGCCCTCATGGTCCTTTCTCCTCCCTCTCCTTTCCCCCTCCATGCAATCCCCTTCCCCTTTTTGGCACCATACGACTACTCTCAACTCTCTCCCCCTTTCTCTTTCTTTCCCTTTCCTTCTTTTTCTCTTAGCCGAAAAGCTTGTCTTTTCTTTTCCCTATCTCTTTTTTTTCCACACATATTTCTTCTCCCTTGCTGCCGTGCACCTATCTTCCTCTTTCCCTTTTTGTTCCTTTTCCTTTTCCCTTTTTTTTTTCAACCGCACAAGATGTTGTTTTCTTCTTCTTTAAACGTGCAATTCCCGTTCTTGCTCCCTCTTGGACAACAAACCAACGACTGAGAATATAAAGGAAGGCGTGGTCTTGACGTTACAAATTTCCTAGACTCACAAAAGCTTCGACCTAACTACCACCATGTTTTATATCTCTTGGTCTTGGAGTTCAAGTGATGACAAAACCCCCTCACCAATAGGAGAACAACTCAGCCAATCAAACACCACGTTTGTTTCTCTCTACCGAAAATTTTGTAATTACGTGTGTTGCTATTGCAGTCGCACGGCAGCACACCCCTCTATTGTTTCGGCTCAACCCCATCACCAAGAGACCCATGGCTTGTCTTTGTGTTGCTGTCTAGCCATCAACAAGAGCCGCATTTAGTTTTAAATAGGTGAATTGTTCTCCTAAAACTGGAATTGGAGTTGTGTACCTCTGTTTAGGGGTTGAAATTAGTTGAGAAATGTTTAGATGAGATTAAATATGGTCAATATTAGTTTAGAAATGTTAGATTAGCTATAGAAAGGCTTAGTCTTAGTTTAAATAACAAGATCAAAACCGTAGAAGACAGTTTGGCCAAGAACAGAGACTTTGTTCCAAAATTGATTTCTAGACGTGTGCGGTTTGTTATTGTTGTAGACAGAAATATGTTGCGATTTTGAAGTGAATTTCTTCTGAGGAAATCTTTTAGACACCTTTAATTATAACATATAATTTTCTCATGATTTTTAGAAATTAAAAAGAAGACAATTTTAGCTTTGTCAGCTTTAAATAGAAAGTTATACTACATTGAAAAATTTGACTTATAAGGATTCTATGGGTCTTTACTAACATTTAGAGTTTGAATTTTCAAACGATGCATTCACAAAAGTTGTTAATTATGTCTTTTAATTTAACATACTCAAATTTTAAATCAAACGGACTTGTTTCATACCCCAATCTAAGCTGATTTCGGAAAACGGAACCGCTGGAAACGGGGCCGGTTTTAGTGCTAGATTGAGTGATTTACTGGGCCGAATCGAGAGGGATCTCGGCCTCGGTGTCTTCATGAAAAATGTTTATTTACATGTCCTTTAGCATGTGTTCAAGTTTGAGAATTTTTCAAACTCATATGAATTGGTTTCTTGTCTTGAACCCGTAAGTGCGCAACTATGTAGTTTCTGCCAATTCTGGTCAGTAGAAGTTTATAACTATTTTGATGTGTTTCTTGTTGGAAAATTGTTTAATTGATGTTGTGAATGAAATGTGCAATTGAGCATTGAACTGTGACATTGAGTGAATGCATACACAACATGAGAATCTGTCACGAGCCTTTGGGGCTAGATGATGCTCCTTCGGGAATACCCCAAGTCAACGGATACCGGTCGTAGTGGATGTTGGACTGATGCTCCTAATCGAAATGTCATCTAGAGGTAGACGTTGCCACGCTCGACGGTGCAAGGCAATGCCTGGTTATGGGGAAAGACTGTTATATGTTGCATTGACTGGGGCTCGTATGCTTACATTGATATTTATGTCCTTACATATACTCATGTTAAGGTATTCATATGATGTATGAACTCGATACTGTTAGGTATGATTTGACTAACACTAATATGCAGGAACATGCTGGTATTAAAATAGTTGTGAGAAACATGACTAGATTGCATGTAGAGTGTACATTTCTCCTACTCAGGATTTATGGGATTAACTCACTGAGATGTGATCTCACCCCATTGTGGGCTAAAAATTTTCAGGAGATGTACAAGAAGTCGAAGGAAATGAAAGTTAGGTCTTGGTTTAGTTTCTGTCAGGAGTTGATGGGTTTTCCATCTAGCTTGGACATTGGGTGACAGCTTATGCTTTTGTTATCGAGAAGTCTAACGGGATCGCTTGGGATCCTATTCCCATGGATGATGAGCTCGGAGCATAAATAGCTTAGAAGTTCTTCTTTTTGAAACAAATCCTTGTCATGTTAGACTTTTATTTGTGTAAACACTCTTGTAAAAATATGTATGTCTAATGTACATATAATCCTATGTTTGCTATCCCATCTATGTGTTGTTTGGAGGTTATTATTACGTTTCTGCTTATGAAATAAAATAAAAATGGGTCGGCAACCATTCTTGGGAGGTTGCAAACTTTCATCGACCATTGCGGGATGTGCATACGCTCAAGGTTCGAGTCGTGACAGGTCAATTGCACTAGAAATCCCTAAAAATTACCAGGTAGGTTAGGTCACATTAAAATCACATCCGATCGAAATTAACCACAAAATTTAATCTGATTTTAGAAATTGAGAGTTCTACCGTGTCACTATCAATTCTAGGGACATTGATGCATCCTCTCAAGGCCTTTTTACAAACTTGAATTTATGGTGGAAAATTCAAATTGCAGCAAATTAAGTGAATATGTGAAAGGCCATAATTTAAATGGATTTTTGGTCTTCAATGTGGAACAAATGGAGATGGGGATTATAAGGATTTAATTGAGGCCTTATCTTTGTTACCTAAGGTTATAAAATGGCAAAGTGAAAAAGCTAAAAATCCAATGCCAAAGGGAAATTCAACTTCATTTGAAGTGCATTTGGGGAAAGATAAAGCTATTTTGAATGGTAGGTCCCATGAGAGTGAAAGGGACCTAAAATTCCATGGAATATAGACTAAGGTTGTGGAAATATGGAGGGGGGGACGTGGTTTTTTTTTTTTCTCTTCTCTCTCCCCTCCATTCATGCGAAACCCCTCCCCCCTTCGTGCGTCACTCGACCGATTCTCTCTCTCCCTCTCCCTTTCTATTTCTTTCCTTTTTCTCTCCTTTTCCCTGTCGTAAATTTCCTTGTCTTGGTCATCTTCAAGTGGTTCGGCCCCCTCTATTTCTGCTTTACCGACAACACAGTAGCCAAAAATAGAGGAGAACTCTGTTTTGGTGTTGTTGATTTCTGAACCAACATACCACCTAACCAAGCTGCCCTTCATGTTCCATTTCTCTTTGGTTTGGCACTTGATTACTGCGGAATCACCCCCACCAGCAGTCCGGCATGTAAATGCTAGTATGAGCGCTAAAGGGGGTGAATATGTGCGAAAGCAAACTTTTGAGAAATATAGTGAAAAAATTTACTTTTAATCTAAGTTTGTTTAACAGTAGACTTTGAAATAGAAGCGAGACTCTAACAATTAAATAGAGTTACGAGTAAAGTAAAAGATTTTAGAGAAGAGAATAAAAACACAAAGTTTATAGTGGTTCGGCTTAATCTAAATCTACGTTCACTCTCCTGCACTGACAACCCACCGACTGAATTTCACTATGAATCAAAAGAGTTATTACAGTATCATGTCCTTGATTCCATAGTGTAGAGACTCTGCTACACTTCCTTAATGTCTCACAAATGTATAAACTCTATTTTGAGTACAAGTTTACGCTCAACAATCAAATTAGCAAAGAACAAGGAGCTTCAGACTTTGAAATTTATCTATCGTGCATACGCTCGAATAACTAGAGCGTCTTCCTTATATACTCCTCCATGCCTTCATAACCGTTGGCACTTTCCAAATGAGCTCTTCCAATCTACCCATTGGACATAATCAATTAGGGAGATCTCGAGTTATTTAAGGAATATGACAATAGCCCACCAATCTTGCTTGCCCATACAATCAGGATCTAGGTTTCCATAGGTAGAACCATCCAGTAAGCTTTGCCAATCAATTGATCCAAAATACTCAAATTAATTTCAAGATGAATAATAGATTCCGAGATGCTATATTCAATCGAGAGATCTTCTTTAGTCGATAGAATCAAATCCTTAAAGAGATACTCAATTCTAGATAAGTCTTCTTTGACGATCTAGAAACTATCAGTGAGGGTAGACTTTGAATCTTGAGTCTGGTGGTCCGGCGGTCTTCAGACTTTGACGAAAGAGTCTGCAAGTCTTCAGACTAGAATGATGGAAATCTTTTATCAGCTTCAAAACACGCAAGGGAGTTTTTTCCATTAATCTCCCCATTTTTTATGGTGACAAAACTTTCATGCAGATTTGGATATTTTTGACCTGCAAGATAATACTCAAGCAAACATGGATATCTCACAAACGATAATTGGATTAGTAATAAATCGGCATCTACAGGAAATGAGTTAGTCCTGTTAAAAACAACTATCTTTGCCATGAATATCAATAGCGCTTAAGATACTGCAAACATTAAACAATCAAACAATCCAAATCCAAACTAGTCACAACCACAACCAAACAAAAGTAAAGTCAATCAAAAGTTAAAGAGTCATATCAAACAAGAGTCAAATCTCAAATCCGCGCCATCTCTCCCCCTTTTTGTCAGCATTAAAAAAGTAGAGACAAAAGGAGAATGTAATTAGGATTGCTTTGGAATGCGAACAAGCTGGAAATCTCCTATCAACTGGACAATCCCTTCCAGTTTTTTCAAATTCTCCTTCAGTTGACCCACTTCTTCACCTTTAGTATTTGCTTGAACTTAAAGAGCAAGGGCATGAATTTGATCATGCAACAAAACTGAAGAGGCTTGACCGGCATTTTGTGAGTTCTGAATTTCGCATCCCAATGCATAAATATGGCCTCGCATCTCCATAAGAATCTCAACCAGTTCTCGAAAGTCTGCTGAGTTATCAGTCTGAGTGCTTTGCATGATCAATAGGAGTATTGGCAGATGATGGCATTTCAGTATGAGCACCCAGATTTGGAGACGAAACCTCATGACCTTCCTTAGGGAATTGAGAAGCATACACATCTTCTGGATCTGTAGGTGAATGGCTAACATCTTCACTAGTAAAAGCAATTGAAGAGGTACCTCTTTTTCTCAGCAACTCTCCTTGTTTCATTGCCTTCAGGCAGTAAGAAGTACTCTTCATGCTCTGTTTCTTCTTGTTCACCTCTATCCTCTTCTTCTTTTGCAATCCTTTCTTCCTCTGCTTCTTCTCTCATCGATTTTCTCTCTCCACTTCTTTCCTCGGACTCTTCTCTGTTTTGATACTCTCTCTCCTCTGTTTCTGGAACAGAATGTTGTAGGTTTCTCAATGCAAGAGCGGAAATGGTGATATCTTCCTCATCTTCTTCATCCTCCAAGATAAGTGCTCTTCTTTTCTTGGATGGAGCAGTCAATGGCTCTTTCCCTTTCCGTTTTGCAGCCGAAGAAACTTGGTGAGTCTTGGCAGGGGTTTTCTCCTTAAATCGCTTCAAAGCTTTGTTCAGCTCCTTTAAACGCATTTTGGAAACCATTTTCAATCCCACCACCATTTGATCATAGGTACGCACGCACAGAATCTTGGGAGGGTGAATATTCAAATGTCTAAATAACTTTATAACAAACGTTGAGTAAAGAAGTTGGCCCTTGTCTTCCACCATCATTCTATACATGTGAAACATGATAGTGTGTGGCAGAGATAACTTTTTGCCAGCGTTGATAGCATACATTAGCTTTGCTTCTGAGTTGGAGATATTAGTATTCGAAGTTGATTTGAGTCTAAGGCAATTCATCACGATCTTGTGAAGCAAAATATTTGAGGCATTCATCCTCAAGTACGAAATTCGTCCTTCCGCCATTCCATCTTGAACAAGCTCTACGGTCGCACGACCAATAGACACATTAATTGATTGGAATACCTCTCTTTCTCCTCCAATTGCATCAGCCAATGTATCCATGTCAACTACATAGTTGTGGTCTCGAACACTGAAAGAAAATTTATTCACATCCAAAAAGCTCAGATTTAAATAGAAATACGCAGTAAGTTCTGGATGAGCCACCATTGTTTCAGAGCAGAATTGTTCAAGTTGAAGTAGAGTGAATTTCTCTCGCAGCTTCACATTTAGAGAATCAAGAAAATCAAAATTCACACTTCTTGGGTTAATCACCCCTCTCTTTAGCAACTTAGAATAAAGTCGCTTGTGTTCCTCCGAGCAAAACAAATCTATTCTTTTGCTTCGAATATTCGCCGCAACACCCATTCTCGGCTTAAAATGAGTGTACATTTTGTCATCATCATTCCCATCAGTTTGACTAAAACCTCCAACACATGGATAACTTGGAATATTCGCAAATACTCTTTCTGCCGACCCCGTAAGAGCAACTCCCAATCGTTCCATTGTTCGCAAGAAGTGGGTTTCATTTCGATACCATTTCTCTTTCAAAAATTCATCAATAAAGTTCAAGGGAGTACCTCCCTTCTTCAAGGTAGAGTAAAGTTTAAAGATAAAAGTGGGCTTTTGATTTCTTATGGGTTATGCGTCTTCAATGATTTCTTCCTCTGCTCGATGATCAATATCCTGGGGTCTAGCTTGAGGAGATTGACGCGGATGAGAATGTTGTGGGCTTTGTTGCTGTCTTGGAGATTCTTCTTCCTCCGCTCGACCCCTCACGCATGTGTTGTGGTCCCCTGTTTGTGATCCTTGAAGACTTTCTTTGGGAAACCATTCTCACAATCTTTGAGAATTCCAAACTCGATTCATGAGAAAGATGAGAACTTTGAAGATTAAACTAGAGAGTAAAAGTAAAAAAGTGATGTTCTGTGCTTTTAGGGTTTGTGAGGAAGACGATCAATATATAAGGCAATCGAAACAAGGTATACGGAACGATGTAAAAGGAAAAATAGAAATGCCTTGTAAAAAAATAACTGTCTTTTTCGAAAAGGAATGATTGATATAATTACGAAAACTGAGGAAGATAACATCAATCAATTATAGATTAATAGATGAACTTACCTTTTCGAGATTTTATCCATGAGATAAATTTCTAAAATAGAAATAACTTACAGTCGTGAACCTTGATTTTCTGAGTCTGGGTATCTTTAGACTTTTATCCCTGAGTCTGAACTTCTTCAGACTTTAAGATATTGAGTTTGGAAGGAATAAACTCGAATTGACTTTTCTCCAGAGGCTTTGTAAAAATGTCCGCTAGTTGATTTTTTGAGTCAATGAATTGAATCATAACTTCTCCATTTTAAACATGGTCTCTAATGAAATGATGTCGAATTTCTATATGCTTTGCTCTTGAATGAAGAATTGGATTCATGGTAAGATTAATCGCGTTGGTGTTATCACATTTGATCTCAGTGCATGAGTCTTCGATTCCAAAGTCTCTAAGCCGTTGCTTTATCCACAAAATTTGTGAACAACAACTTCCAAGAGCCACATGTTCTGCTTCTGCTGTTGAAAAAGCTACAATACTTTGCTTTCTTGAAAAGCAGGATACTGTCCTGTTTCAAAGTAATTGACAAGTGCCCGATGTGCTTTTTTCTATCAACTCTGCATCCTACTAGGTCTACGTCTGAATATCCAAGGAGAGTAAAGTTTTATTCTTTAGGATACCAGAGACCCAAATTAGAGGTTGATGCAACGTATTTGATGATACATTTTGCAGCACTTAAATGAGATTCTTTGGGATCTGATTGAAATTTGACACAAATATAAACACTAAACAGAATGTTAGGTCTAGAAGTAGTAAGATAAAGAAGTGAACCAATGATACTCCTATATAACCTCTGGTCAACTTTCTTTCCTCCTTCATATTTGTCTAGTTTCGAGGAACTTGACATTGGTATATCAGTCTTTTTGAAATTTTCCAAGCCAAACTTTTTAACAAGTTCTTTAACATATTTTTCTTGGTGAATGAAAGTTCTTTCCTTCAATTGTTTTACTTGAAGTTCGAGAAAAAAAGATAATTCACCCATCATGCTCATTTCAAACTCATCCTGCATAGTCTTGGAGAATTTCTTACACAAATTTTTCGTTAGGTGATCCAAAAATAATGTCATCAACATAGATTTGAACAAGTAAAAAGTTTTTTCTTTCCTTTTTGATAGACAAGGTAGTGTCTACTTTACCTTTAGCAAATCCATTTTGAATTAAAAACTTACTTAACTTGTCGTACCAAACTCAAGGTGCTTGCTTTAAACCATATAGAACTTTTTTGAGTCTGAATACAGAGTTTGGTTTCCTTGGGTCTTCAAAACCGGGATGTTGTTCCACATAGATTTCCTCTTAGATAAATCCATTTAAAAAAGCGTTTTTGACGTCCATTTGGAATAACCTAAAAATTCTTATAACAAGCAAAAGCAAGTAATGATCTAATTGTTTCTAACCTTGCTACTGGTGAGTACGTCTCATCATAGTCTATCCCTTCTTATTGCGTATATCCTTTGGCCATGAGTCTTGCTTTGTTCCTTATGACTTTTCATTTCTCGTTCATCTTGTTCCTGAAATCCCATTTAGCTCCAATAACAGATTTACCTTTTGGTTTATGAGTCAATTCCCAGACATCATTGATACTGAATTGCCTGAGTTCTTCTTGCATAGCTTCAATCCAACTTTCATCAGTTAAAGCTTCTTTTATACTCTTGGGTTCTATTTCAAAAATAAAAGCCATAGCACTAGACTTTTCACGCATTTTGGATCTTATATGGATCCTTTCATCAATATCACCAATAATGAGTTCTTTGGGATGACTAGACTTGTGCTTCCAGTTGCTAGTTGGTTTGTCAAACTGTTGATATTTTTCTTCATTTGATTCTTCAACAATCATTTGTTGATGGTCTTCTGAAGTCTAAGTTGCTTTTTGAAATTTAGACTTTGTAGAGTTTGGAGCGGGTTTAGATTCTTCAGGTTGAGTCTGAGTTGATTGATTTGGTATAAAGTCTTAAAATTTGACATTCATCGATTCCTCCACAGATTGAATATTTTTTTGTTGTATACTCTGTAAGCTTTACTGGTGGTTGAATATCTAAGGAAGATTCCTTCATCCAAATTTTTTTCAAACTTACCAATTCGATCGTTTGCATTTTTTAATATAAAACATTTACACCCAAACACATGAAAATAGGAACAATTGGTTTTTTTTCCTTTGAACAACTCATAGGGAGTTTTCTCCAGAATAGGCCTTAAGAAGACTCTATTGATAATATAGCATGCTGTATAAACTACTTCATCCAAAAAACGTGAGGAAATGTTACTTTCAATTAAAAGTGTTCTAGCCATTTCTTGTAATGATCTATTCTTCCTTTCCACAATTCCATTATGCTTTGGAGTGTATGGTGAGGAGAACACACGCTGAAAGTCAAATTCATCACAGAATTTAGCAAAGTCTTGATTTTCAAACTTACCTCCATGGTCTGTCCGTTTACTAGAAATAACATATCTTTTTTTCATTTTGAACTTTCTTAGCAAATTTTATAAAATAAGAAATTGTTTCAGACTTACTTGCTAGCAAATATACCCAAGTAAATCGTGAATAATCATAAACTATTACTAGGCAATATTTCTTACCTCCAATACTCTGGGTTCTGGTTAGTCCAAAGAGATCCATATACAAGAGTTGCAGCACACAATTAGTGGAAACTTGATTGATTGGTTTGAAAGAATTTCTAACTTGTCTTCCCAGTACACATGGTGTGCATAATTCAGATTTTTAGTATGTCAGGTTGGGTAGTCCACGAACAAACTTCTTCACAGAGATCTTGGCTATTTGCTTCATATTGATGTGGCCAAGTTTTCTATGCCAAATATTAGCTTCCTCTTGAATTGAAATTAGACATTGGAATTTTTCTAATTTGATATCCAAGAGATATATAATCTCATGTCTTCGCCTCGTGAATGTCTGAGAGGAGTCTTTACTGATTCCTAAACATACTCCTTCTTGAAAGTTGATTTTGTAACTTGTGTCGCACAGTTGATTGATGCTCAGCAAGTTATAGTTGAGTCCTTCCACTAAGGAAACATTACTGATTGTGAGATTTCCAATCTTTATGGTTCCGTATCCCACAATTCTGCCTTTGCTACTTCCTCCAAAAGAAACTTTTCTATCATTAACTTGCATAAGCTTTATGAAACAAGTTGAGTCTCCTGTCATATGTCTTGAACATCCACTATCCAAGTACCATTTAACTTTTTTCTTGATAGTGACATGCATTTAAAAAAGGAACTCAAGCTTTCTTTGGTACCCATACTTTCTTGGGTCCAATGGAGTTAGTGCAATATATGGTATTTGCCCAAACCTTCTTAACAGGTTTCCAAACCATAGGACATTCTTTCTCAAAATGTTCTAAGCTGTTGCACTTAGAGCATTTGAGAGCATTGCAACCTACAGGTTTTATAAAGATTTTTTGGAAAACCTTTTTGAAATACTTGAAATATCATTTTTCAAAAGTGCATTTTCTTTTAAAAGAAAGTCTACATTTTCTTTCAAAGTAACAACATTTTTATCTAAATTTTCGACCTTTTCTATCCAAACAATCTCCTGTTGCTTCAGTGCAGAATTTTCTCTTTTTAGTTCGGAAGTCCTCTTGAGAGAGGTTTTGAGACTAAGACACAATTCATCAATGTATTTAGAGACTTTAGTAGGAATTTTTAAATTACTTACCTCGATTTCACCGTCTTAGTCTGAGTCTGTCTCAGAGTTTGAATCTGATTCTAATTGTGCAATTAGACAGATATTAGCAGTTGTGGTCTCTTCTGTCTTTTAGGATAGTTCCTGGCTATATGACCTGATTGGCCACACTCAAAATAAGTACCCAGCCTAGATTAGCATGGGGTTGATCCATGTTGCCTTCCACACAAGCAACACACATTATTCTTGCTAGGTCCTGCCTTTCCAATTCCACCTTTCCTGTTGGGCGGGACTTGAAATCTTCCTCCGATCATGGGCCTCTTCCCATGTCGAATCCCTTCTCTATGCGAACTAAGCCTCGATCCAAATGAGGCAGCTTACTCGTTCAAACTCCTTTTTAGCAACTAGGCTCGATTGTACACTTCTCAATAATCCTTCAAATCAAACGGCACTAGTGGTTGCTTCAGCTCTAGTTGAAGGTCATTCCTGAACCTTCAAGCTTTATCATCTAAATTCTCGATCAACCTTGGAGCATACTAAGAGAGCTCTGCAAACTTGACCTCATACTAGTCAACAATCATCGTCCCTTGGCGGAGACGCTGAAACTCTTCCATTTTCTACTCTCGGGCGCTTCCTAAAAAATATTTGTCATTGAACGCCCTGAGGAAAGCATCCCACAGTGGGACTACTTCTCCTGAAAACATTGTGTCTCTGGCGGCTCTCCACTAGGTATTGATGTTACCCTGCAGTTGATATATTGCTTGGACAACTTTCTCCTCCTCATTGCACCTTAGGAGTGCAAATACCTTATTAAGATCCTGAATCCAAAAAGAGGTAGTCTCTGGGTCTCTGGTACCAGTGAACCTCGACGGTTTCAGCTTCAGGAGTTGTTCCACCAACTTGTGGATTGGTCTCTCCCTATCCACGACTATTTTCCTAGCTAGAACTTTAGCAGGTGCGGTGACAGGTGCAACGGTGACTACGGCAGCAACAGCGGCATTGGCAACGGTAGTAGCGGCGGCTGCAACAGCGGCGGTAAAGGCGACAGCTTGATTCTGGGCTTGTTGCCCCCATCATATCTCTCATTGCATCCAGCGCTTGCGTGATCCCAGTAGTTCCCGAATCACCAGGGACTGCTATCCGGCACCAACAGGAGGTGGTGCTATGCCATTTGCGCTAGCCTCAGCTGGCGCTCTACCACGGCCTCCTCGAGTACCAACCCTTGTCGACATTCTACCTGAGTCATAAGACCAATGGTACACTTCCTATGAGTCCTCTGCTCTTAATCACTCATAATGTAGCTTTTCTACAAAACCTGTTCCCAATTCCATACAGAATTAAAAACCAAGTGATCCACATAAACAAACAATTCTACCAATTAGTTATCACAAAAATGCACCAGCATGAATTAAAGGCCTTTTCTACTAACAATCCCATATATCATTGCACCTTATCACTCCAATCTCTAACCTTGCTCTGGTACCACTAAACGGGGATGTCACGCCTCGATCATCCGAGCATGTGCCCATCCCTACTTGGTCGATATAATAGCGACGTCCTAGGACGCATCGCCAACCCATTCATTTTAATACACATGCGGAAGTGAATATAAAAATCCCCAAACAACAACAAAATGTGATAGAAAAATAGTGTCACAATTTTTTCTTAAAAACCAAGACTACACTTATATATACATATCGAGCCATGTCATATACAAAATTATCCGATATATATAGAATCTGCAAAACAAAGGTGGGGCTTTCAAGTGCTACAGACACATTAGGTAGTCGAGTTATGCTCTTAGTACACTAGAGATCCTAGATCCAACGGACTTAGGTCAATCACCAAACCACCAGGAGGATATGCAGTACCTTTCCCAAAAGCAACCTCTAGCAGGAATCGAGGCACCTCATATTCCAATATGAGGCCCTCTCTCTGTCCATTCCACTCTCGACAGTACCATGATCGGTAATGATGGAGCACCTTGTGGGGTAGACCCACATTAACAATTCAAATCATTAAATCGGATCGAATCATCGATCAATCGACCAAGTCGATTCCATGTCATCAGGACCATCACAGGTCATTTCAATTGCTCATTCCAACTATTAATCATGGCCCCATGGTTATGGCCTACTAAATGTTTAGCGGTGAATTACGGCCCAATGGGCACAGCCTGTTCCAAGTTCGGCGGTTAATTACAGCCCAATAGGCATAGCCATACTTCGGTGGTTTTCTTAATCTAACTCATAACATCATGCATAACATGCATCATCTCAGCTTTTAATAATCATCTTGCTACGACTATAAATCATCACACCATTAATCACGCTCGGCCAAGAACGTGGTATTCCACACTTAAACTCCTCAATTAACATAATATCTTTACTTTCAAAACTCCCACCATTTATATAGTCGATAAAAAATATTTTTGGCGTTGTAAACCGACGCTCAACAATTTTCTAATTAAATACTAAAATTAATAAATTTTGGAATAAATATCCCAAAATTGTAAATCACACTTAATTTGCACAAAATAACAATCAATTAAATAAACCGAATACACCATTGTAATTAGCACAAAATTCCGATCACCGGCTATTATTGTCTAATTTTCGGAAAATAATAATTAATTAAATAATTAGGGAAATTAATTATTAAATGTAAATAAATAGGACTTAGGCTCGTAATGCCTAATTAAAAGTCAAGATAGGTTCAAAAAATTCCCGAACCTCACTAATTAAATACTATGGCCTATTTAAATGCTAATTACACTAATTAAACCACCTAACATGCATGAAGGATTAACTAATTCACTAATCCATTCTGACTAATCACCTAATCCTAGCTTAACTTAAACTAATCAACCCTTAAACGTCATTAACTTACTAAACAAGGATTAGTGAGTTAAACTCACTTGATTAAAGATTTGCTCTGATCAAAACGATGGGGAAGCGGAGGCGGTCCACAAACTCCAAAGCAACACCACCGATCGAGGTCCGGAAGGCCACCAAAATTGGCCAAACAGTGCTGGTGAGACCCACTACTGCTTGGTTCTGCTCTTGGCTGAGAGAGGTGGAACTGGTGGCTAGCTGAGGTGGAAACGAGCTGAGATGAGCAATGAAGGCAAGCATGGGTCCAAGCGAGCTATGGCGAAGCTTCACGGCGGCGAAGGCAGCCTGGCCGAGCTTTGGTTGAACTCAACGTGGCCTGAGGGACTCCGAACTAGGCGGCACGTCGGCAGGAAAAGCTAGACGTTGCAATTGGGGCACGGGCGCGCACGTGGGCTCGCGGTGGCAATGATGGCGCTCGACGACTCCGGCGGGATGCTTGATGGCCAGAGGGAGGAGGAAGGCTCGGTTTCTGTAGGTTTTTGAAGTCTCTTTAGCTACTGGAACGGAGGCCAATGGAAATGGAGGGGAAAAAAGGAGGGGGGACCAGCTAGGCTTGGTGGGGGCTACCATGTCTCTTCTCTATTTCTTCGGTCCCCTTGGTGAGGTCCACCATGCAGCTGGCTTCCACGGCCAATTTCTAGTAGTTCAATCTTCTTCTAGAAGCCTTGAAGTGGTCCAAAGGTTGGGCCCAAGGGGGAGCTACGAATTTTGCACACATTTGGCTCAAATTGGATTCAGTTCCTTCTTGAATTAACTTAGTTCGGTCTCTATAAATTCCATTATCAAGTCCTCAGTGAAATTGGTATTTTTCCTCACCAATAGAACTCACTTGCATCCCAATTTCACAATAAAAAACGGTCTTCTGAATTTCCTGGTCGAAAACGGCCTGTCCCGATTTTTTCGCCAAAAATCTCGGTTTGCAGAAAAATCTTCGAAAGCTGAGTCGACGTTCCTAATTGTGACATGACAAAACTTTCAATTTCTAAAATCAGATTCAAATTCGTGGTTAATTTCAATTTAGCACGATTTTAGCATGACCTAAGCTACTGGTAGGTTTCATAAATTTTTAATGCAAATGACTTGTGGTCAATTTTCTTCGAGCCACAATGAACCTCTTCGACACATTGGCGACTCTTGGTGGTCGTGAAAATCTCGAGGTGTTAAATACAGACATAGGGTATTAAAATGACAGAAAAATCAGTCTAGTACAAATTGACCAGAATTTTGCAATTTAGTGGAATCACTCATGTTTAGCCACACATCTCAATCAAACCACCTATCCCTGATTTTTAATCAATTTTTAACTATGCCGTAATGATCTCTGCAAATGAGCACGGTCGAGTAGCCGAATCCTGGTCGAATTCCCAAGTCTATTGCATTAAAATCCCTTAATAACTTCCCTAGATAGTCTAGTTATCTCACGAGTGATCAGTTTTGAGAATAACACTATAGGCACGTCGATGAAAGGCCCGATTTAGTCAATTGAAAGCGGAGGTGAAAATCCAGGATGTCACACCCAATGTGCCAAGTGTCCGTGCTCCTTAATTTACTTCATGATGAAGGCATTAAATGCAACTTGGAAAATATCTAAGTTTTGAAGGCTTTGTCATCCTGGACTAATCAAATTTGACCACGATTAACTACCTTATCTGGCTTAGGTTTCATGCCTAAGACACGATCGGAGGAAGTAGACACAACCAAGCTTAACTGGTGAAACCAAGTTCGGACTTCTCTTTTACCATGTAAAGGGCTCAAAGTTGAGGATGTTACAGATAATATGTCATTGAATTGAATTGGTAGATTATTAATAGGACATATATTTCGATGCATCATTAATCGTTACGTACACATTGCATATCATACATCATATGTCTAGAACTTAGGTGCATACACAGTTCATGTTTAATGCCATGTTGATTTTTAAAATTCATATGGAATTAGGGTAGTATATAATTTTCACTAATAAAGCAAAAACCAAATGAAAATGTTAATTAGGTCATATAGATTTCATAGTACGCATGCCACATTTTGCACGTTAGTTAATGAGCAACATTTTTTTGGTTCATTGTCTTAATACATCATGATACAATCGGACCATAACTAATCACTGTGTTTCATGCATTATTAATATTGTATATAGTTCAATTTTCTCAAAAAAATAAAATGCCCAAAAAAATTAGTGTTGCATCATTAGGTCACTTTCTTTCCAATTAAAATCATTAGGTCATGTTTAGTCTTTTATCTATTACAAGGAAAACACAAAAATCTTTCACATGGTTAATCAATATGGTTAATTCACAATTAATCCTATCTCATGTCATTGTTATTTCATATAGGTTGCATAAAAAAAAAGCAAAAAAGAATTGATCATAATTGCATTGTTATTTCATATACTTTTCAATTGTTTAAAAAAAAATAACTATAATAAAGTCATAGTTAGTTTTGCTTATGGTCAATCATAATTCTTTCAATTTATCACTTGGATTTATTGAAGTTATTTTATTGAGTGTGCACCCACATGACCACCCTTTGCATGTTAGTGGCTTAAGTTAAAATTAACCAAGATAGCTTACAAAATATTTTTGAAATTAAAGTGAAAAAGTATCGAAAAGGCATTAAATTAATTTAGCAAAACCATGTCCCTAAACTTATTGAATCTCTAGTTCACAAAAGTATAATATTCTCCCATGATCTACTTGGGTTTCTAATCAATCCTAGTTTATTAGTGGCAGCTCCAAATTGAGTAAAATTATATGTTTAAATGGATTAATTTTTTTAGTGTCAAGTTGTGATTGTTAGTGCTTGGGAGGGTCCATGTTAAGTCTTCAGAGTTCGTTAACTTTCTCTTGGGTAATTCACATTCGGGAAGGTTGCGATGTAGGAGTTTTCTCGTCTATCAAGACTAAAACTAGTTATCCTCTTGGCCAAAACTCAGTCAACCAACATTCTCATATTATTCTATAATGGACTAGAAATGAATGTAAGAAAAAACCACATTTGCACATAAATGAAACACCACATTAGTAAAAGTGACATACATTAATCCATATCGTTATTTAACAACATCGGTTTACATCACTCCTACAAGGAGCAACAATAGAGTAGAAAGCAACATTTGACATGGGATTTTCGGCCATAGCGGTGCTCGGGACCTAACGTGAATTTGTTATGGCTAGGCCTTTGATGTCTGTACCATCTTTAAAACATGCTTACAAACCCTAAGTAAAAATATTGTAATGAATATAAAGATGGTCATCACTTTTTTGTTTTGTTTTCCTACTCATTGGTACGGGATGTGTCCGCAGTTGCCTTTTTGATGGTCATGTAGAGAGACTTGCGTGCTCAAATTCCAACTCTAACATGGCATTTTTCCTAGTAGGTTTTTTGTCTGCAAACTAAAAGCTCTAGTACTAACACTTAGAGGGGAGTGAATAGGTGTTTAAAATAAACTTTAACAAATAAATGCTTAATAAAATAATTTGTGAGCAAAGTTCGAAAAAGGATCAAAGTCTGATCAAACGAGCTACCAAACTTCTAGTGAAAATTTAGAATTAGATAAGAGACGGGATAGATTTTTGTGAAACTTAAAATGTTGCAACGAATAAGGCCAAAAAGAGTTAAGGGAAGAGAAAATTGCAGACGAGATTTATAGTGGTTCGGCATAGATCAAGCCTACGTCCGCTCACCCATGTTGGCAGCCCTCTAGCTGAAATTCACTACAGTATCAATAAAGAAGTACGATATTTCGAGTGCAAACACTCCATGGAAGATTTTTTTTCCCTCACTAAGTCACTCTTATTGTGTTTTTATCTCTTGAATACAATTTGTAAGAGTTATCATTGAAGGACAAGTGGTTGGAAAAGTTTCAAACTTTGGAATTTCAGTTTTCACGCTCTCTTCAAATAGACTGAGTGACTTCCTTAAATACTCCTCCATGCCTTACTAACCGTTGGCATTCTCCAAATGAATTTCTTCCAATTAATCTGTACGACAGAATCAATTAAGGAAATCGTGTAGCTGTTTGAAGATTGAGATGAAAATCGGTTGATTCCAACCGCCCATACAATCAGAATCTAGGTTTCCATAAGTAAATGCTTCCCAAAAAGGAACTTGTTTTCAAGGTTGATTTCATCAATTCATGATTGATTCCATCAATGTGTTTATAAAAAGCTAAGTGAGATTTTTCATCAGAAGGCTAGATATTAAAGAATAAATCTCTATTATTCATTGTTGTAAGATCAATAAATCTAAGTTTGATTATATCTTCGCTTTGGACTTGGTTTCAATCTGGATTGAGTCAGAGCGGGAAAGATTTCTGGAATGAATAGACTTTGACAAAAGTCTGCGATATGACTTCAGAAGTCTACTATTATTCAGAATAAGAATCAAGAACAAGAAAGTTTTGTCAACTTCAAAACTTGGTAGGAGTTCTCTCAACAATCTCCCCATTTTTTATAGTGACAAAACTTTCATATAGATTTAAGTATAATACGAAAGTTATCTCGCAAAACAACACTTTAGTAGCACATGACAATTGATAGAAATAATAGACAGTAAGCACAATAGAGTCTACATAAGTCTGCACAAAATACACGTAGTCTACATTCACAAAACACACTAATCAATAGTCTACATAAAGAAACACCAACCACACTAGCATAGAAAAACTCAGTTAGCACCAATGAAAGCTTCAAATCTGCAAAACTCTTCCCCTTTTAGTCAATAGCAAAAAAAGAGAATCAAACAAGCACAAAGAAAATAAGAAAAATAGTTTGGTTCTAAAAAGATCAGGGTTGCCTATGAACACGAATAAGATGGAAATACTTTAAAGTTTGCACTGTTTCCTCAACCTTAGTCAAGCACTAATGAAAGACAGTCTCCACATTCGCTAAATTATGAGATATCTACTAATTCATGTTCTAAACTTTATCATCAAGTGATTGTACCTTTCCGGTGAGAGATTCTGAGATACTACCAAGAGTAGCATGCAACTTTCGGATTTCAACCTCCAACTCATATTGCTATGCCTTAATCTCTAAAAGGAGATCCATTATCTAAGGATAGTTTGATTTTGGTTCAGTTTGGGCACTAGCTTTTGCAAAATGAACTGGTGGAGTATCCAGAGGTGAAGGAACATCGACTTGAATATGTGAAATTCAATGTTCCCCCTGAACATTAGCTTCTTTATCCTAACCCTCAAGAGAAACTTCAGGGAAATGAGACACATAAATATCTTTAGTAGCTGGAGGAGATCGACTGATACCATCACTAGCAGTTGGTTCTATAGTTTGGTCATTAAGAGGAGTTTTCTCTCCCCCTGTCACAGTGCTTCAGTCTGTGGAAGAACTCCTTCCTGCACTTTTTTTCTTCCAACACTAGTTTGTTGATCGAGTCCCTTCTCTCAAGTATCTCTTGTACCAACTTTCCTTGTATCTTCTCCTTCCTTGTCAGAATGTTGCTGTCCTTTGTTCAGATTCACATCTCCTTCTACATCATTTGAGTCATCCTCCTCACTCTCGTTTGCTCCAGTCTCTTCTTCTTTACTTTCTTCTTCTAGTTCTTTCTCGCTCCCATCATATTCTCCTTCCTCAAAATCGGCTATAGCACCAAGAGGATCATGCATGGCAATATTTGCCATAATATCATAGACGGTCTCATCTTCATCATCTTCCTCTCCTTCATCTTGTAGAAGAAGAACAGGTCGTTTTCTTTTGGGAGTTCACGAGACAATGCTCTTCCTTTTGCACTTCTTCTCAGCTGCATATCCTAACTTAGTTTCGCTAGTAGATTCTTTCTTCAAAAGTTTCGAGGCACCAGAGTGATCCTTTAATCTCATTTTTTAGATTATTTTAAGTCCATTGCATGGGAACAATGATTCTGGAGCAAAAATGTCATGCCTCGAACCTCGAGCACGTGCACATTCCTCTGTGGTCGATAAAATTAGCAATGTCCCAGGACGCATCGCCGACCCATCCAATTTAATATGCATGCAAAAGCATGTAAATAATCCCTAGACAATAAAACATTGGGATAGGAAAGTAGGACCATATATTTTTCAAACCAACACAAACCTTTTTATAAACACATAGATTTATATACAACACCAAGCTATCCTATGACCAACTAGTCAAACACGTTTGCCAATCCTTGGGTCTCCATCTCCACGGACTCTAGGGCTTCGGGTCCTCCACGACCGCCACCTAAGGACCTGAAAATGTTGAGCCAACTATGGGGTGAGACAATGTCTCAGTAAGTTCACCCCTTAAACTCCTATTAAGAAGAAAATATGCCTTAGGGTGCTCTAGCCACACAACCACACAATTAGAACAAAGGACTTACCTCGCCTCAATTCCTTCTTGCACGTTAGTACACTTCAAATATCAATCAATCAATCGATCTAATCGATCAATACAACCAAACCATCAATCCATTCACTCAATTCAATTCAATTGATTCGATACAACCAATATCATTCAACCATCGATACCATATATTACTTCAATACTATTTATCAATTCAATACTATCTATCCTTTCAACATCATCTATCAATTCAATTAATTCAATATTGCTTGCCAAAGCCGTTATAGATGGTATAGCTCACCAAAGTTGATAGATAGTATAGCTTGCCAAAGCTGTTCAATATAATTGCTTGCCTAAGCTGTTCCATATAATTGCTCGCCTATGCTGTTTGATATAATTGCTCGCCAAAGCTGTTCGATATAATTGCTTGCCTAAGCTGCTGATTCATTTTTGAATTAGAGAACTTGATATTCAATCCATTTAAAATCCTACAATTCAAACTAATCCTACAAACCAATTACGGTGCCAAAAGCTGACACCGGGTATTTTCAAGTTAAATACCAAAACTTCACCAATATCACTCAATTCACAAAACAACATTCAATTATAGAAACTAAACACATCACTACGATCAGCTCGAAATTCTATCGAGTGGCTCTCCTAGTATAATTTCCGGAAAATATTAATTAATTAATAATTAAATAAATTCCGAAAATTATTTTAATTTAAATAATAAATAATATTATTTAATTTAAATAAATAAATAATTGAAATAATTAATTAAAGTCCAAGCATGATTAACATAAATCTAATTACATAATTAAACTAATTAATCCATCCCTTAAACTAATCATGCACATAATCTAATCAACATTTAATTAAACTAATCTAACCACCTAAACATACTTAGCCTAATCTAAACACCATTTAAGCATAATTAACTCCCTAAGCGGAGATTAGTGAGCTCATCGGTTTAGCGTTCCGGTGAGTCCACGGCGACGACAATGCCAAGGTGGTCGATAAATCTCGAAGCGGCGACACCAAGCGAGACCGAGAAGACACCTAAAACGAGCTTTGAAGACCAAAAGCCCTTGCTGCCCTTGGTTTCTATTCTTGAGACGAGCAGCTGGAACCGACGGCGGTTTGGCGCGGAAACGGCAAGCGGCGAAGGTCCAGCGGCTTAGGGGCAGCGTATGGTTGATTGACGGCGGCAAGGAGGCTCGAGAACCTCAACCATAGTGATCCAAGGCAGTCCCAAGGCTGAAACATTAGCCACAAACTCGGACTCCCTTTGCAACTTGGAAAAACTGGTCACCGGAGAAGAAACAGAGCTAAACAGGCTTGGCCGGAGCTCCGACGAGGGATTGGCTAGCAACCAGTGACACCCAGGGGTCAAGGGGGACCTGCTGGTAGTTGGTATGAGTGGAGGAAGGGTTGGAATTGGAGAAAACATGAAGAAAACACGAAACAGGCGAAACCATGCAAGCTGCCAGGCGGACCAACGGACCGGCGACCGGCGGCTTGCGGAGGCCGTATAGGACGGTTGACGTCTCCATTTGGGGTGAGGTCAGGCTCATTGGGATGGGCTGTCTCTCCTAGTCATGGTGATGGGTGGATCGTTGGCTAATTCATTTGGCAAGTTGACTTTTCACTTGGATCTTTGGCGAAAGGTCAATTGGAGCAAAATCCGGCAAAAGAGAAAATAGAGGAGGAAAAATGGGTCGGCAGGTGTGCAACGGTGGAGGGGAAGCTACTACTCAGTTTTCTTGGTTCTCTTGAGCTTTTCCTAAGCCTCAACCATGGAGAAAGCCATGCTTCAAGGAGGAATAAGGCTGCTGAAGAGAGGGGACCCCAATTGGCTTCTCTAGCCTTCCAACACTTGGCCAAACACTTGAGAGCTTGCCCCCACCACTTGGGCTGTCATCCTTAGCCATTCTCTCTCTAAAATCTTCCTCAAGAAGTCTCTCTTCATGGCTGAAATGTTGCTCCCCCCATGGCATACGAATTTTGTGCATTTGTCCCTCATTTCCATTCAATCCTCTTCAATTCCTTCAATTCTTACTCAATTGAGCTCAAATCAAAGCCTATAAATTCATCCAAGGTGTCCTCACTTAAATTCACATTTTTCCTTGTCCATTGAACCAACTTGTATCCTAAAATTGCAATCAAAAGCGGGCCTACGAATTTCCCAATCCAAAATAATCACACTTTGATTTTTCGCCGAAAATCTCGGTTTATAGAAAAATCTTCCGAGTATGAGTCGACATTCCTAAAATGAATTGTGACATGACTGAACTTTCAATTTCTGAAATCGGGTTTGAATTCACAGTTAATTTTAATCTGACACGATTTTAGCGTGTCCTAATCTACAAGGTAACTTTTATGAACTTTTAACGCTTTTGACCTGTGGCCGATTCTTTTTTAACCACAAAGTGCATCTTCGACACATTGGCAACTCTTAGTTGTTGTGAAAATCTCGAGATTTCAAATATGGACACATGGTACAGAAAAGATAGAACAATCAGTCTAGTGTCGTTCGACAAGAATTTTGCAATCAGGTGGAATCACCCACACGCTGATCACATATCTCAGTTGAATCAATCTATCTCTGATCTCTTATCGATTTTGATAGTGCCATATTGACCCTTGCAAATTTACATGGTCAAGTAGTCGGTTTCTAGTCAAATTCTCAAGTCTGTTACGTTATAATCCCTTAACGACTTCACCTGATAGATTAGTTAACTCGTGAGTAGCCAACTCAGAGAATAAAACTATAGGCACATCGATGAAAAGCCCAACTCATTCAATTGAAGACAGAATTGGAAAATCAGGATGTCACAACAAATTTGATGGAGGTTAAATATGGAAGTGTTGGAAAAGTCTAGTTACCAATGCTATATACGAAAGTTGTCCCTTTCCCTTCATGACATTTTTGTACATGTGCAGTAGGATTCTGTGAGGGAGTGAGAAAGCAACACCATTGCAAATGGCCCACATCATTTTTGTCTCAAATTTGGAAACATCAGTTTTGGAAGCAACCTTGGGTCTGATGTAGTTAATGACGATCTTGTGGAGTAAAATATTAGAAGCAGGCATCCTAGAGTAAGTAATGCTTCCCCTAGGAATCTTGTCCTTCACCAGAAACTTGGTGACCTCTTCATTGGACACATTGAAGGGCAATAATCCACTCATTTCTACTCCCTAAATATCAGCCCACAAAGTAATATCAACATCAAACACTTTATCACTTATAGTGAATTGAACATGAGCGGGATCCAGAACAGACAAGTTGGAATAGAAGTAAGCAGTCAATTCAGGATAAGCATTGGATGACTCCACACAGAACCTCTCCATTTGAAGCTTAGCAAATTTTTCTCACAAATTCACCTTGATGGAATCCAGGAAATCAAAATCTATTATTCAAAGGTTGATGATCCCTCTATTCAACATATGTGCGTACACTTTCTTATGGTCCTTTGACCGAACCAACTTCCCTTTTGTTTTAGCGATTATTGCAGCAACACCCATTTTGGGTTGAAAATTTTAAACACCCTCTCATCATCATCTTCCTTTTTACTCTCATTCTGACCCTCTGTACCAAAGGAAGGATCAACGGGAAAGTTTGAAAATTCCTTTTATGTTCTTCCAGCCTCTACCAACCCTAAGTTTTCCATGGCTCTTGAGAACAAGGTTTCATAGCCATAACCATTTTTTGTTTAGGAATGAACTTATGAAATCCATGGGACTTCCTCCTTTTTTCAAAAACTCGTAATGTTTGAGAAGTACCTTGAGCTTTCTTACCGAAATAGGTGTCACTTCCTGAGTAACCTTTTCCTCCATTGACTATCGATTTGTGCTTCAAGGCAATTAATTCCCAATGAAATCAAAATGCATCGGACCTTCAGAGACAAACCGAGGCCCGTAACTAGCAGTGCAAGAGGATTTCTTCTGATAAGACATTGAAACGGACTTGAAGGATTTTGATGATATGTTTGAGTATGATCAAGAGAAGCAAGAGTTTAAGAAAAAGATTAGGGGAAAAAGTCGAAGATTTTATTTAAAGAAAATGAACCAGGGCAACCAAACTTGCACCAAAAAAATAAAAAATAAAAACTTATGTTTTTAAAAAAAATTTAAAAGTAATTGTCAATAATTTTTGAAATATTAATTTTGCAAAATCAATAGAGAATAACAATTTCCAAAATTATAGAAGGCAAGTAATAATTCGAGAATAATCATACCTATTCAAGAATGAAAGAAACTTACACGCCAAAATTTGAAATATAACTACCCGAGTCTGGAAGGGGTTTTAAAAGGATATTTCTACCATAGGTTGAACTAATAAGTCTACTCATTCATAGACTTTAGCCAAATGCAAGAGTAATATTCAACTTTTCACAAATGAACTCGAATAATCATTTTTCTAATGGATTGGCGAAGTTATCTGCTAGTTGATTCTTTGAATCAATGAATTGAACATTGATTTTTCCATTTTGCAGACGGTCTTTTATGAAATGATGGCGAATTTCAATATGCTTTGCTCTTGAATGGATAATATGATTTTTGGTGAGGTTGATCATACTTGTGTTGTCATATATGATTTCAATGCAATGTTTTTCTATTCCAAAGTCCCTTAGTTGTTGCCTAATCCAAAGAATTTGTGAGTAGCAACTTCCCAGAGCAACATATTCTATTTATGCTGTTGAGAGTGCCACAGTGCTCTGCTTCTTTGAGAACCAGGACACCAACATTTGTCTCAAGAGTTGGCATGTTTCTAAAGTACTTTTCCTGTCAACTTTACAACAAGCTAAATTAGCATATGAGTGTCCAAGTAATGTAAAGTCTCATCATTTTGGATACCACAGACCTAACTTTAGATTCGTCATAATATATTTGATAATACGTTTGACAACACTGAGATGAGATTCTCTAGGATCAGCTTGGAATCTAGCACACATATGCACACTGAATAAAATATCAGGTCGAGAAGCAATAAGTTAGAGAAGAGAATCAATCATGCTTCTTTATGTCTTTCGATCAACTTTCTTTCCATCTTCATCTTTGTCAAGTTTGGAAGAACTTAACATGGGAGTCTCAGTTTTCTTGTAGTTTTCCATCAAAAACTTCTTGATAACCTTTCTAGCATATTTTTCTTGATAAATAACAGTTCCTTTTTTTAATTGTCTGACTTGTAGACCCACAAAGAATGTTAACTCACCTATCATGCCCATTTCGAATTCTTCCTACATAGAATTTGAAAATTTCTTACACAGACTTTCGTTAGAATACCCAAAGATTATATTATCTACATATATTTGAACAAGTAGAAAGTCTTTTTCTTCCCTTTTGATAAACAAAGTCATGTCAACCATTTCTTTCTTGAAACCATTGCTTACCAGAAACTTACTCAGTCTTTCATACCAAGCTCGAGGTGTCTATTTTAGATCGTATAAAGCCTTCTTCAATCTATAGACAAAGTCTAGTTTTTAGGATCTTCGAATCCTGGTAATTGTTCCACATAGACATCTTATTGTATGAACCCATTTAAGAATGCACTCTTGACATCCAATTGGAATAACTTAAAATTATGGAAACATGCATATGCAAGCAATAGTCTTATGGCTTCTAACATGGCTACTGTGACATCCTGGATTTTCGGTCCTATTTTCAATTGAATAAATCGGGTCTTCATCAACGTACCTATAGTGCTATTCTTAGAGCTTATCACTCGTGAGATAACTAGACTATCTAAGGAAGTCATTAAGAGATTTTAATGTAATAGACTTGAGGATTCGACCAAGAATCGACTTCTCGACCGTGCTCATCTGCAGAGATCATTATAGCACAGTTAAAAATTGATTAGAGATTAGGGATAGGTCGGTTCGACTAAGAAGTGTGGTTAAACGTGGGTGATTCCACTAAATTGCAAAATTCTCGTCAATCAACACTAGACTGATTTTTCTATCATTTTGATACCCTGTGTCTGTATTTGAAACCTCGAGATTTTCACAATTGCCGAAAATTGCCAATATGTTGAAGAGGTTCATTGTGGCTCAAAGAAAATCGACCACGGGTCATTTGCACTAAAATTTTTTGAAAGCTACCCGGTAGCCTAGGTTACGCTAAAATTACGCTAGATTGAAATTAACCGCCAATTTGAATCCGATTTCAGAAATTGAAAGTTCTATCATGTCACAGATCATTTTAGGAACGTCGACTTAGTCTCCGAAGATTTTTCTGCAAATCGAGACTTTTTGGGAAAAAGTCGAGGTAGAGCCATTTTTGTCCAGAAAATTCAGAAGAACGTTTTTGGTCATGAAATTGGGATGTAAATGGGATCTATTGGCAAGGAAAAATGTCAATTTGATTGTGGTCATGATGGTTGAATTTTTTAGGGCCAATTGATGTTGATTCAAGAAGGATGGAAGTCCAATTGAAAGGAAATCAAGCCAAATTCGTGTGCCCCCCTTGGACCCAACCTTTGGACCAATTCAAGCCTTCTAGAAAGGGCATTGTGGTATGGATTTTACTGAGGAAAGCCAACTGGTGTGGTGAGCCAAAGCCAAGGGGACAAAGAGGTGAGGATAGAAGCATGTGGCGTGACATCCCAGTAGTGTCACTACTAAGCGCAAGCGGAAATTAAATGGATTATTATCTTACAGGACTTATTAATTTCAAATGTCAGACTACAGCGTTCACCTTTAAAGGTTAGCATTTCTAAGATCTAAACTTTATATAACAAGGTTACCCTGTAATAGTCCTGTCAATTCATAATAGACAATCCAACTAAGGTCATATGTAAGGATCATGAGAAGCTTCATTTCTTTCCTGTTAAGATCATTTGGGCTTACAAAAATCAACCTAGATTACTTACAAGTTCTTTTCCACCTATACATAGCATACTTACAAGTTCAAAAGCAAAGGTGTAAGTAAACAGCCAGGGAAAAGGGTGAGGGGGTTTCTAACTCTACTATCCCACACAAGCCCACGTCCAAAAAAAACAAAAGACACTCCTCCAACTTCTACACGATCTGGACACCTAAGCACCATCCGTTCCAGCTCTAGGTCCTCCAGCACCAAAAGGAAGGGGGCGAAAGATCTCCCCTTCATGGTTTATGAACCATGCAACGAACTTCATCGGAATCACATCCGCTCTACCATCGTCCATCCATGGAGTAGCCTCATACTTAAAAAGGGTCATCTCGACATCAGGATCATACACATCATGAAACCTTCTTTCTTCGATCAGAATACAAATAAGATTAAAAAGGCCATCATTGGGCAAGAAATCTCAATACACGCTATCACCCCGTAACAAGCAATCGAAGGCACATATATACTAACAATCTGAAAAAAAAAAAAAAAAAAAAAAAAAAAAAAAAAAAAAAAAAAAAAAAAAAGGAATGAGCAATGCCCAATAAAGAAATAATAAGACTCTAACCTAGACAATCTATAGCTGCCAAAGAAGACAAGAGAAACATAACCCAATAGCTTAAGATACTAAGACAAGATTGTCACGGGTATAACTGAATGAATATCGATGCATCACATGAATGATCACTCCATACCAAACATGCTAATGCACATGTATACCTCATGCCCTAAATCTGTACCAAGATGAAATGCAATAGTAGTATAAAAAACTCACATGTCAAGTGGAATTTATAATTTAGTGTGTATATCAAATCCACCCTCAATTAGTTTACCCACCGGAACGCAGTCAGCCCGATCGAGTCACTTCTGGAATCCCACATCCAGACTTCCACAACTGAGGCATCCCAAGAACACACAGCATGGGGCATCTCACTTTGAGGCACCTCAGTATCCCACAACCGAGGCATCCTTGATCACCTATAAGGGCATCTCACTCCGAGGCATCCCGGCGTCCTGTTCAACCAAGGCATCTAAGAACACACAGCATGAGTATCCCACTCCCCGAGGCATCACCGGCATCTCAGTACCGATGGAAATCTCTTACTCATTTCAAGCACACATTTCACACACCACACCTTTGATTAATGTCTTCACAGCATGCACAAGATCTCAAGAGCACACAATTCGCTCAAGTATAATCAACAATCAAAACACATAAACTCTCGTGTGCCAAACATCCACACAAGTCTTGATTATAAAGTAAAACCGTTTTGGCATGTCTCATACCGTGCCTAACAGTTTTGCCCCATAATCAAGCGCATCGCATCACATTCATTGCATGCGCACGTCACTCTTGGTAACTATGCAATGACTTCACTTCAACTGATGGAAGAGACATACTCATGCTCGAAGTAACCTCTTCATGAGATCATTAGACTCTAGATATGCCATGAAAGTCAGGTACAAAAGACACAACAACTAATGCACACTCTCGGATCAAAGCAGTATATGAGCAATTATGGGCAGTTTCAAACATAGACACAGAAAGTACATCTATCCTTATCAGAATGTTATGAAATTTTAATATGTTATAAAAGAGACATATATTAAATTTTTCCGTGAATAAACCTAATTCTATATCTCAATGTATTAAGAGCAGTAATTTGCTGTCTTCTTTCTAAAAATTCTGCAGCAACTTTCCAGATTGAGTACCTACAGTAGAAAGATCATTTCACTACCCGAACCTTGTCCGTTTGTTCTCAAATTTTGATATGTTATTTCTAAAGATGTTTCCTACAACTTTCATGAAGGGTTTAAGGTACAAATATTTCTATGAAATTACAGAAAATTCGTGGAATTACCTAAGGTTTTGCTGTCTTCTGCAGAACAACTTACTGTTTCAAAGAGAAATACTCTCGCCAATACATTTTCACGTGAATTTCACTATAACTAGAGGTCGAACCTAATTTCATTAATGTTCTCTTAAGTAAACTTGTTCTTTTCTTTAACTACATCATTAAAATTCAAGCGACACATAACAAAAGGTTTTTCTATCTCTGTTTCTCTAGAACAGAAAGCTTTGCACCGTTTTCTTCATCTTTAGTTCAACTAAACTGTTTAATTTCTCTAAAAATTCCTCTTTTAGTATTTCGACACTTCTCCACAAGATCTAAGGGTAACCACAGTAGGTCTTCACTTACCTATAACTGTCCACAGCTCGAACCAAGGCAAATACTCGCACCTTGACTCATCTACAGCAACATACGGCACTTTTCCTCACTCGACAGCTACCTCTCCACCTTACTCGATCAACTCAGCTTACTTACACTCAATCTTTGAAACATGCAAGGCTCTAACACGACATGCAAGGACTCACATCTTCAATCTAGAGTTCAACTAGCTCATTTCAACATAAAACCAAACCATCACACCTAATCCTCCACCATTCGGCTAGTTCCGTGAGTTCCCTCGACAAAATAGTGGATAACTTCTAGTTTAGAGACTTATATTTTCCTTACTGTTGCTTAGCTTTGTTGGTGATGCACGATTCCTTCCTGATGTCTAGCGTTCGATACCAAATAGTTTCTAATCAGTGTCGTTAGTCGATTTATTAGTTTCTAATGCCTTTCACTTAATTTCATTCCGAATCCACTAAATTTCAATTCTCTTGTAATTATACAAATCTATGAGTTTACACAACACTTTAACAACTCGATGCTAATCTACAAAGAATTTATCATGAGAAATGCTAAGGTTAGTAGTTGACATTAGCATTACAATCACTAATTAAATCCTCATAACTATAATCTTAGAGACTTAATTAGAAATGCAAACACTCAGACCTAAATACTCGTCTTTGGCCCACCAGGCTCATTCTATGACAATCACGGCCCACTAGACTTAATTTACTATTATAACAAACCTGACTCTTGGCCTGCTCCATGCCAAGCCCAAGTCCATAATCTATCCTTCGACTGACTGAGCCCAACTCGATAACTCATGTGGCCCACTAACTTCTTAAGCTCACACAATCCTCACGGCCCATCGAGCTTGTCTTCTGGCCCGATTTAAAATAATCCAAGCCCATAACGATCCAATTACACTAATAGGGTCGGTGAATTTTTAGGATGTCACATGTGCCCCCCCCCCAAGTGATCTTGTTCCCCCTCTCCCATTCCCCATCGTCGACCACCATCCCCCCTCCTTCTCTTCCCTCTTGCTTTCTGTTTTGAGTCTAGCAAACTCAGAGGAAGCCAGCCAATCGTCCGACCACCGTCGCGCCCCACTCATGAACCGCGCTAGCCTCGCACGCGTCTTCGCCGTCCCAGGTCGTTGTCCCGCCTCCACTGTGAGCCCAAGACACCCCTGGAGCCAGTCGCAAGCTACCCCCACCACCGTGAATCACCGTTCGACAGCCGCTTGCCCTCACCAAGCTGTCTGTCTCACCTTTGTTGGTTTCTGCTTCAACTAGCCGACTAACCCTTCTCTCTTGACCAAGATCATTCCAGTCACAAAAACTGAACCCAATGGGTCTCTAGGCCAATTGGCCCATTTTAGAGGCATTCCTGACCCAGTTTGGTGAGCCCGCTTTGGAGTTTCTTGTCCCTTGACGCGTCCCCGTTGTTTTGATCCAAGTGAATCATCAAACAAGTGAGTATAACTCACTTATCCTCGCTTAGTAAGTTAATGACATTTAAGGGTTGATTAGTTTAGACTAAGTATTGATTAGGTGGATAGTTAGAGTAGATTAGCAATTTAATTAACCGTTATTGCATGTTAGATGGTTAGTGTAGTGTAGTATTTATCTAAAGTGGTTTGAAAATTTTTTAAGCCTGTCTCGGCTTTTAATTAGGCTTTACGGGCCTAAGTTTGCATTTTTGGTATTTAATAATTAATTTCCGTAATTATTTAATTAATTGTTTATTTTTCGAAAATTAGACCGGAAGAGTCGATGATCGAAATTTTATGTTGATTGCAATGGTGTGATCTATTTATTTAATTGAGTTCTAATTTGTGCTGATTGTGTGTGATTTGTGAATTTGGGAATTTATTCCTAAATTTATTTAATTTCAGTATTTAATTAGAAAATTACCGGGTGTCGGTTTATAATGCCAAAAATGTGTTTATCGACTACAAAAATGGTGGGAATTTTGAAAGTAAAGATATCGTATTTTTGGCTGAAAACAATCATGACATAATTATTTTTATCAAGTACCTTTAACTCGAGGGAAATAGGCTAAAATAGTATGTTAATTAAGGAATCTATTTGAGAAGTGTAATGTTGTTGGCTGTGGGTGAATAACCATGTGATGTTATGGGTTGGATTAAGATAAATCGCCGAAGTATGACCCTGCCCACTAGGCCGTAATCTACCACCGAACTTGGAATTGATTGTGCCCACTAGGCCGTAGAATTGGTTGTGCTCACTGGGCCGTAATCTACCACCGAATTTGGAATCGGTTGTACCCATTGGACTATAATTTACCATCGAACTTGGGATCGGTTGTGCTCATCGGGCCGTAATTCATCGCCAAAGATTTAGTAAGCCATGCCAGCTGAGCCGTAATTCAGAGTTGGGGTTGGGTAATTGATATGACCATGTGATGGTCCTGTGTCTTGATATCGACTAGGTCGATTGATCGATGATTCGATCTGAATTTAATGATTTAATTTATTTGTTGTTACTCGATGGATTGCATGTTGTATTGACTTGCAGAAATGATCTAAGGTCAAGGTAAGTCCTCTGACTCGTGAGTGTGCTTAGGCAGCCCTTGGGGTGTATTTTCTTCCTAGTCGGGTCTTAGGGGGTTGAATTTGCTGAGATGTTGTCTCACCCCATTGTGGGATAACATTTTTAGGCCCTTATATTGTAGCTCCTTCTGAGAATTTTGGACAACCAAAGGAAATCACAGAATAGAGGTCTTACATTCCATTTCATGGGGAACCTAAGGGATGGGAGTACGAACTTGTACGGTCTGTGGTCTAGGTCACTGCGGGATTGTTCCATCGGGTGACCTATCAATATAGATCATGGTACCGTCAAGATCGTAATGGTCAGAGAGAGGGCCCCATACTAGAATCTAAGATATCTCTATATATAATGGAGGTTGCTTTTGGAAAAGGAACTGCAGATCCTCCAGAAGGTTCAATCGTAGATGCGATCGATCCGTATCTTGAAGTGCCAAGAACCCTAGTGTACTTGGAGGTAGGCTCCAGTTGTAGTGTGGAGGGAGACGATGAGGAGGATGATGATCAGTAGTTTTGGGAAAACCCCCCTGTGTTGTAAAAGTTATAAATAGACCAACTTGTATTATATATGACATGGTCTGCTATGTGTATATATAAGTATGGTTGTGTTTTCAGTTCGAAAATTTATGACCCTACTTTCTTATCCCATCTTGTTGTTGTCTAGGGATTTATGTATTCATTTCCGCATACATATTAAAATGAATTGGTTGGCGTTGCGTCCTGGGACATCGCTAACAAATCGACCAAGCAGGGATAGGCACATGCCTGGAGGATTGGGATGTGACAGCTACAGGTGCATATGTCTCATCATAATCTATTCCTTCCTCTTGCGTATAACCTTTTGCAACAAGTTTTGCTTTGTTCCTTGTTACTTTACCCTTTTTCATCCATCTTGTTTCTGAACACCCACTTTGTTCCAATCACAGATTTTCCTTTTGGTTTTGGAACTAACTTTAAGACTTAATTAATTTTGAATTGTCTAAGTTCATCCTGCATCGCTTCTATCCAACTTTCATTAGATAAAGCTTCTAAATTTTCCTTTGGTTCTATTTTAGAAATAAGAGTTAGGGCACTTAGTCTCCTTTTACTTTGGATCTAGTAGGGATCCCTTCTTCTATATTGCCAATAATGAGCTCTTTAGGATGGCTTGATTTGTTCTTTCAGTTATTGTTAGATTTGTCACTTTTTGTAAGAGTTTGCTCAACATCAATTTTTTTTTATTCTTCTGACTTTTTTTTTTCTGCTTGACATTGATCACTAGAAGACTGAGATTCTTTGAGGGAATCAAACTTTATTAAGTTTGAAACTAGTTCAGACTTTTCAAGTTGAGTTTGATCTTATTGGTTCTGAACACTTTTTTGAAATATGACATTCATGGATTCTTCAACAATCTGTGTATTCTTGTTGAAGACTCTATAAGCTTTGATTAAAGTAAAGTAGCCAAGAAATATTTCTTCATCCGATCTTTTTTCAAATTTCCCAGGCCGATCATTTCCACTCTTCAAAAAGAAACACTTGTAACTAAACACATGAAAATAAGAGATATTTGGCATTTTTCCTTTGTAAACTTTATACAGAGTTTTCTCTAGAATTAGCCTTAAAAATACTCTTTTAATTATTTGAAACTATTTCTATCCCAAAACGATAAGAAATGGCCGTCTCTTGTAACGACTTGTTTTTTCTTTCTACAACTCTATTTTGTTTTGGGATGTATGGAGAAGAGAAAATATGTTGTAGACCATTCTCATCACAAAAATTTGCAAAGTCTTGATTTTTAATTCTCCCCCATGATCAATCCTTACGATTGAAATGGCATAACCTTTTTCATTCTAAATATTCTTAGAAAACTTTGAAAAATATGAGAAGGTTTATGTTTTATTCGCCAAGACGAAAACCCACATGAATCTTGAATAATCATCCACAACTACCAAACAGTATTTCTTACCACCAACGTGTTGTGTTCTAGTTGGTCTAAAAAGATCCATGTGAAGAAGCTATAAGATGCGATTAGTAGAAACTTGATTTATAGGTTTTAAATCAGCTTCTGAAATCTTTTCTCAAGATACATGGAGTACACAACTTAGACTTCCAATACACCATTCTGGAAAGACCATGAACCAACTTCTTAGAGGATAGTTTAGCAATCCGTTTCATACTCACATGTCCAAGCTTGCGATGCCAGAAATATGCTTAATCTTGGATTGAGATAAGACATTGAGAGTTCTCTAGACTTATGTCCAGAAGATAAATATTGCCATATCTTCACCCAGTGAAAGTTTGAGAGAAGTCTCGACTAACTCCAAAACAAACATCTTCTTGGAAATTAATTATGAATCCTATATCACATAGCTAACTTATGCTCAAAAGATTGTAGTTCAAACCTTTCACTAAAGAAATGATCAAACTTCTAATCCTCACTGTTCTATATCCAATAATTTTTCCTTTACTGTTCCCACCAAACGAAACATTTCCTCCTTTTTAATTTTTCTAGTTTTACAAAATTTCTTGAATCTTCAATCATATGTTTAGAACAGTCATTGCCTAAGTACCATTCGCTTTTCCTTTTAATAGTAACTTGCAGTAAAAAAGAAATCTCAAATTTTATTTGGTACCCAAATTTTCTTGGGTTTTGGTGAGTTAGTTTTAAAGATAACCTTTGCTCAATCCTTCTTAACAGGTTTCCAAACTTCAGGACATTCATTTTCAAAATGTTCTGAGCTATTACACTTAGAACATTTAAGAACACTCTAACCAACAGGTTTTACAAAAACTTTTTGAAAATGATTTTTGTAAGAAGATTTTGGAGGTATTTGTCTAAGTCTCTCATTGACTTTAGGAAAATCGATCAAAAGAGTATTTTCTTTACTTAGGCCCAAACCAAATTTGTTATAATAGAGTATTTGAGCTAAAAGGATTTTCTCTAAATTTTATGATCCTTTAGAGAACTTTGTAGAAATATCTAAAATCTCCTTTTTCAAACATTCATTTTCTTTTGAAAGAGAATCAGTATTTTCTTTCAAATCATCAAAATCTTTTTTCAGATTCTCAAACTTTTCTCTCCAAGAATTATCTTGTTGCTTGAGTTTTGAATTTTCCTTCTTTAATTTGGAGATCCTTTTAAGAGAAAATTTGGGGTTTAGGCAAAATTCATCTATGTACTTAGAAACTTTAATAGGAATTTCTGAATGACTTACCTCAATTTCCTCGTTAGATTTTGAGTTTGTGTCTGAGTCTGACTCTAATTCTAAGTTTGATTTTGAGTGAACCATCAAATAGATATTTGCAAACTCCTTTTCACTTTCCTCACATTCTGTGTCACTTTAGGCTTTTACTTCTAGGGCTTTCTTGTATTTCTCATACTTTTCTTTCTTCCTTTTTTTTCCTTTTTTTTTCAGCAAGGGACAATAAGGCTTGATGTGTCCCTTCTTCTTACACTCAAAGCATATCACATGCTTGCTAGTTTCAACATCTTCCATTGATCTTTTTTTGGAAATTTTCCTTGTTTTGCTTTTTCTAGTTCAATCTTCTTCCTTTCCTATTTAATTTTCTGAATTTCTTTATCATGAGAGCCAACTCTTCGTCGTCCATATCATCATCTATGTTTGTATCATCAGAATTAGCATTAGACTTAAGCATAATTGACTTCTTACCTTTTAGATCCTTTTTATTGTTGATCTATTCTATTTCATACGATTGAAGAGTGCCTATAAGCTCATTAACAAAAAGAGGCATGATTCTTTGTGTCTCCCGAATTGATGTTTTCACATGGTTCCGGTCCTTTGAAAGTCCTCGCAGAAGTTTGTCGACCTTCATCAGAGTAGAAATTAGTTGACATTGATATGTCAACTCATTTATAATTTCTGTAAATTAACTGAACGTATCTCCAATAGACTCTCCAGGCTTCATTTTGAAGGATTCATATTGGTCAAGTAAGATATTTATTTTTTTATCCGTTAGACGATCTATTTCTTCATAGGTGACATGAAGTCTATCCTAGACTTCTTTAGCTGTTTCATGTAAAGAAATTCCGTTATGTTTAGTAGGAAACAATGCACAATATAAAGAATAGATGGCTTTTGCATCAAAAACTTGTCTTTTGGTAATTTCTACTTGGTTGGATTCCTCAACATCCTTATCTAAGACTTTTTTTCCCTTGTTTGAAGCTGAAGCTACCTTCGGGTTGATTCCTCTTTCTACAACATCTCATTCCAGAGGATCTCTAGATCTTATAAATGCCTTCATGTTATTCTTCCACACATTGTAGTCTTTTCCATCAAAATAAGGTGGCTTGGTATTACTCTGCCCCTCCACAAGTCATGGTACTAAACAACTAGTCATAGAAGATCTTTACCTCAGAAGTATAAACATTTCAATAGAAGAGCACAAGACTCTGATACCAATTGAAAGTACCAGTACTAACACCTAGAGGGGGTGAATAGGTGTTTAAAATAAATCTTGACAAATAAATGTTGATTAAAATATGTAATATCCTCAACTTCGAGCCCTTTTACAACAAGAAGTCCGAACTCGATTTTACCAGTTAAGCCCAGTTGCATTCGGCTTTATTCGATCATGGCTTATGCACGAACTTTGGGTCAAATAAGGTAATCGATCGTGGTTAGACTCAATTGACTCCTGCCTAATGAGATGACCTTCTAACCTGATATTTCCCTCGGTGTATTTAATGTGCTTGGAAGGTAGCCAATTAATGTATGATGGCTAAGTAGGACACTTGGCACAATTAGTCTTACTCTTGAAAGGTAATCATGAAATTTTGGATAGTTATAAGTTAAGAGGGGTGGTGAGTCATAAGCTCATTAATGGTAGGGAGTGATTCATAGCCTAGAAAAATGATGACAATGGATCTTGAAGATCAAGTAGGACGCCACCCCTTCTTAGGCTTGCCACTTAAGGTTCCATAGGTTTTGACTCTTCAGATTCTCAAAATCCCTAGACCTTTGCTGTTTTCCAATTTTACAGAGCTCTTTTTACTTCGAATCTGGAGAAACTTCCTTCATGAAAGTTATTCTAAACATCTTGATCTAAAACATACTTAAATTTCATATTTTTTTAAGGTGAAATGGTGGAGACGAAGGCCCAATCATTCACCGTTTGGAACCTATCCCGTGTAGTGAAAACAGTGATCAGATTGCCTTCTTCATTTTTTATAAACTTTTCCCTTTCAAATTTGAATATTATTCCTTCACAAAAGTTTTAAAGGACATTCATATATATAACATATTAAAATTTCAAAGGGTTTTGTGAAGATTTGGATTTACAAATGAGTTTCTCCCTTTGACCGTTGAATCTGCTCGACGGACGAATTTTGAGTTGTGTTCAGTGAATTTCTGCTCTTTCCACAGCACAAATTTGACTACATTTTCTCATGATTTTTTTTTTAAAGATCTTCTCGACAACATTTTAAATTTTTATAATTTTTAGAGTCCGTTTGATAAGTAATGGTACTGATTTCGAAAGTTGCTCAAAACTGTTTTTGCATTAGAATATGAGAACCACACGCCCAACTTTGAGGGGAAGGAGGCCGCATGCCCAACTTGAGGAGCAAACTAATCTAGTAACTTCTTGACTTGAAGATAAGAATGCATTAAATGCTTTTGGACCTTAGTCTATTAAAAATAAGAAACTTGGAGAGCAAGTTGACTAATATGAACACATCTAAGCCTAATGATTGCATGAAATCTTGGCAATTAATAAGTGAGGTGAGTCACCTACTTAGGTCTCCCTTAGAATCTTAGGTGAATCTTAAGTTATAATGGCCCTAGATTGTAGCCTTGATGAACAAGGTAAACACCAACCAATTAGAAGAAAACATTAGGCATTAAAGGGACTTATGTGTCCCTTAGGCACCATAGGTAATAATGAGCCTAGATTGAGCCTTGGAGAGCAAGCATATAGGTGGACTAATCACAAGCCAACACCAAAGGACCTAGGCGCCAACTCGGGAAGATAGGTAGGCCAACTCGTCATTTAGGCATCATCATGAGTTTGCAATAAAAATCTAAGAGGAAGAGGCGTATAAATAGGATGAGCCATCCTCACATTCTAAGCATTGGCCTTTCTCTCTTTTCCTCTCCCTTCCTCCCTTCTCTTTCATGCCCTTCTCTTCCAACCCTACACACCGATCAACCACCAAAGAAGCCTATTGGAGCTAGGTCTAAAAAGTAGTAAGTAGACTTTCCTAACCCTTCGATAGGGCAATGTGCTACGCTTATCGATTTTAGGATCATGTCATCGTTTACTTGTGTTGGCTTGTATTGTTATGCTTGTTTCTATTGCTTGTTGTTGCATTAAGTAAGTTCATGATCCCACATGAGTGTCGAGCATGCTCGGATGTCGAGGAAAGGTCTTGGTGACTATGGACAATGCTAAAGCCTAAGCGAATGGTTCCAAGTTAAGGTCACAAGCCCGAATCGCATTTGGCATGAGTTTGAGTTAATAAAACACAAGAGTTGTGCATTAGTTCACTTTGCATGGCACGCCTTCAGGCCTTTCATTCGACTAAAAGCTTAAACATGACATGAATTGGTTGATGCTTGAAATGCATGGACACACGATGGACCTATATGCCAATGCTAGGGATGCCGAGTCGTTGCCTAGGGTAAAGCCTCGGATGTTGTCCCGATATTGAGATCGTGGACGATGTTGGCCCGAGCGAGGCCAATGCCTGGGGGTTGCCTTGGATGCTGTCCTGATAATGAGATCAAGACGATGCCAGTTGCAAAGGATGGGACCGATGCCTGATTGTTACCGGAAGAGTCGATTAAGTTCGACGAATATGATATGGAAAAGAAAAAAATGAAAGTCCACGTGTGGTTCATGACTGATACATGTGTGATGCTTGCAAAAGCTGGGTTTATTTGATTGCATTGTTAAGTCCTTGCATCAATTTGAGCATATGTTTGAATTGGATTACTTAGTGCTTGAATGAGTTTCATGAGATACGAGCATCCCTTTTTATGACCGAAATGATCATAAGCCATGGATCCTTGGAAAGCTTGTTCATATGCACTAACTCCTTATCTTTGATTCTTGGACGCATATAGACGATTGAAAGCCTTTCATGTGCATAAGCAGGCAAGGCACGAACCATGCTATTGATTTGCCATCGACAAGTGGGTGGTGACCTTGTATCCGATGATCAATGGCAAGATGTCCTCCTATAGGAGAATTAGGGATTTCTTCTTACTGAGTCATCGACTCACCCTTGTTGTTCTCACAATTTCAGGTGTGTGATGGATGAACCTAGGTCCAAGAAAGGAATGAACTTAGCACGGGGACCTCTTTTGGGAGCAACTCAGTAGAGGAGTTAGGCTACCCCAGCCTTTTGATTAACTATATATGGAAACGAAAATAAGTAGCCCAAGACTAGGATGGACATGTAATAAAAACAGCTTTACATGTGTGAATATGTATACGTATATGTTGCTTTTATTTGCTTGACTTGCATATGTCTTGCCCAGCTTCCATGTTTGTTTGTACGAGGATTGTTTATTATCGCTTTTGCGTGTGCTTAACTAAAGATAAAAGACTTTCGAGACGTTCGACATTGCCTGGGGCATCGATGCTAACCCGTCAGGTCATGCTCTCGTGCCAGAGATGGGGTGGGGGTGTGACAAAATAAGTTGTGAGAAAAGTTCAAAAAAGGATCAGAGTTTGATTAAACGAGTAACCAGACTTCTAGTGAAAATTCAGAATTAGATAAGAGATGCAATAGATTTTTGCGAAACTTAAAACGTTGCAACAAATAAGGCTAAAAAGAATTTAGGGAAGAGAAAATTGCACACGAGATTTATAGTTGTTTGGGTTAGATCAAGTTTACGTCAACTCTATTACATTGGTAGCCTTCTGGCTGCAATTCATTAAAGTATCAACAAAGAAATATAATATTTTGAGTGCAAACACTCAGTGAAAGATTTCTTTTTCCCTCACTAAGTCACTCTTCTTGTGTTCTTATCTCTTGAATACAATTTGTAAGAGCTATTGTTGAAGAACAAGTAGTTGGAAAAGTTTCAGACTTTGGAATTTCAATTTTCACTCTCTCTTCAAATAGACTGAGTGATCTCCTTAAATACTTCTCCACGCCTTACTAACCGTTGGCATTCTTCAGAGGAATTTCTTTCAATCAATCCATTGGACAGAATCGATTAAGGAAATCTTGTAGCCATTTGAAGATTGAGATGAAAATTGACCGATTCCAATCGCCTATACAATCATAATCTTGATTTCAATAAGTAGATACTTCTCAAAAAAGAACTTATCTTTAAGATTGATTTCATCAATTCATGATTGATTCCATAAATGTGTTTATAAAAGGTAAGTGAGATTCTTCGCTAGAAAGCCATATATTAAATAATAAATCTCCATAATATTCATAATGAATCATTGTCGTAAGATCAATATCTAAGTCTGATTATATCTTTGCTCTGGACTTGGTTTAGTTTGGATTGCATTAGAGTGGGAAAGACTTTTGGAATGAATAGACTTTGACAAAAGTCTGTGATATGACTTCAGAAGTCTACTATTATTCAAAATAAGAATAAAAAATAAGAAAGTTGTGTGGCATCCTAGAATTCCTTGTTAATCCTTAGAGTGCTCTAATTCATGTCTTGTATTAAGGACTATGGCCGAGTTTTTAGTGGGTAGATTTTGGGAAAGGATCACCTATCTTTGGCCATATGTATTATGAATTAGAATTTATGGATTTGTGATTTCAAGTGTATAGTTATTTAATTTTTATACTATAATACTTTGATTCAATAAGGATTTAATTAGTATTAAAAAAAATGGGTTAAAATTGGATTTAATTAAGCTTGGGTCTTAGGCCCAAGAGGGATGGGCCTAAGATGGGCCAAGCTGGCTGGCCCACGAAGCCCCAAGAAGGAGGAGCTGCCGTTGGCCCATGGCTGGCCCAAGCCCAGCCGAAAGATGGAGGCCCATCTTGCATGAAGGAGGCCATTTGTCCCTCCTAGCTGCCAAGTGTCCTTCTTGCAAAAGCAATGATTGATCATCATTGAGGAGAGGAAAATTGAGGGAACCGGTTGATGATGAAGGGGAAGTGTCGCCGGAGAGAGGGAGTGAGAGAGAGAGAGAGCTACCGAGCGGAAGAGAGAAACCGAGAGAGAGGAGGAAGAGGCCACACGAGGAAGAAGCTGCTCGTCCGTCACTCGTCGTCGCTGTGTCCAGTTGCTGTGTGCTCGTGTAGCTTTAGAGGCAAGTTAGATCCTTTGATCTATTCTTACATGTTGTGTCTAGAATGTGTTATTGAATGGTGATGAATTTCGGATGTCTCGGGTGTGAAAAACCGAAGTTTTAAGAGTGTTGTTTTGAAGTAGTAAACTGTTCTCGAGTAAATAGTCTGACCCAGAATGTTGTAGTGGCTTGCATGCGATGTTTGAATCGGATTTTGGCTTCGACTTCTTCATTAACATTGTAGATAACATCTTAAAGTATAACATAATAAAATTTTAGGCAAAAGGGATGAGTTTTGAGAGGTGAAACACTCTCTCTACGAAAATGTTAAATCTGAAGCTGTTTTGTTGACCTCTTGGTGATTTTATGTGTTGCATGTAACATTTTACTGAGAATTTCACTTTGACCTCTTCACAAAAGTTGTAGAGAACATATTAAAGAATAACATACTAACATTTGAAGTAAAACAAGCAAGTATAGCCTAGTGAAACGAATTTTCTTTTGAAGACGTTAGATCTGGAAATGTTGTACAAAACTCCCGTGACTTCGTGGACTATAAAGTGACTTTCCTTTGAAAATATCACCTTGACCCTTTAATGAAAGTTGTTGTAGTAGACCTCTTGAGGCAAAGCATATAAAAAATTCAGAGGAAAATATGGAAGATAAATAGGTGAAAACCGTGATTTTTTGGAGATGGCTAAACCTAGAATGTTCGGTACTAGGAACAGGGGGTTCAACCGTGCATAATTAATTATCTAGAACTAATCTGATGTTGATGTCTTCATGAAAAACCTACCTTAGGATCTTTACTACAACAAAGTCGAATTTCATGAATTTTGAAGGTCATTAAGATATTTAATCGGAAGTATCTCAAAATCCGTGTAATCTGCCGCGTTCGGACTTAGTCAGTTTCAATGTATGGGTCATATCATTTTTTATGAAGATATTTTGGTAAAGTGTTCTTCACAAAGTATATTTATTTCTTCCCTGTAACATATTCAAATTTCATAATTTTTTAAGTCCATTTGCCTATTTAACCAAAAATGTTTCAAAAACTGTGCAAGCTGTATTGATAGAATAGAAACGCTGTGATGCGTGATCTATATCGAATTGTATGAGGGTCTTTTGGTGCAGTGTCCTTCATGAAATATCTGTATTTATGTCTTGAATATCACATGTTCAAATTTCATAATTTTTAAAGGTCATTTGGGTATTTAATGGAAATATTTTCAAAAACTGTGCATGCTGGATTGAGCAAATTTTGAATGCTGTAATTTATGATTATTCTGTTTTGGATGAGCCCTATGAATTATATTGATTGAGGTGATTGAATCTTGCTGAGCATGTGATGATATTTGGCATTGCATATGGAATCAAATGTTGAATTTGACTTTGTTGCCATTACATCATGTGCCATGTTAATTGTGAGACATAAATTGGTGAATATGAATTATGATGAATGAGGAGACTGTTGGTGGTGGGCCGATAATGCCCTGGGAGTGTCAGGATGCCCGAGATGGGAGGTGCCGGATGCCCGGTTGTATTGTGATACATGCCCGGATGTCCTCGGGAGTTTCGAGGTGCCCGTAATGGTTGGGTGTCGGAAGCCTCGGAGGTTTGTGCCCGGGGGGATGCCTCGTGATGCCAGTTGGGATACGAGATGCCCGGAATGTGGGGGTGCCAGATGCCCGGTAGTGTGTGTGCTTGAGGTTTTCTCGCGATGCCAGGTTGGGGTGTTAGTGATAATGTGGGATGCAATTACTGATCCCGGGAAAGAAAGATGTGGTGATCTAATTGGAAGATAAAAGTGGAAACTGAATTATGCACATATGATATGGTAACATATGCATGGCTGTATGACATGATGATGATGAGTGCATGGTTGTATGTGCACCTATGGCATGATATATGTATGACATGATGGTGATGAGTACATGAGGATATATGTACATATGGTATGATGGCATATACATGATGGCAAGGTAAGTTATGCTTGGATGCATGGATGACATGTACTATGCTATGATGTGTGATTGTATTGTGTGATGCATTGAGTGGTTTATTTGATCTTTTACCTGCTGAGTAGTTGTACTCACCCTTCGGGGACCAACATTTCAGATTAGAAAGATACCGCTCCCTACTGTCACGCGGGTTACCTTTTATGGCCTCCCATCTGATGTGGAGGTAGAGTGTTCGGAGATAGATTGCATTACCATCCATGGGTTGACATATGTGCGAGTTCGCGTGTTGGTCATGTACGACGTGGGCCTGGCTAGGGGCTCAGTCATACAAGAGTTTTTGTCAATTCACGTCTACCGAGATGGAGTGATACGGGGGATGTTGCCGCCACCACCGCCCGACGCGCCAGGATGGGTGTGATGGCCGCGCGAAGGGTAGAGAGCTGACGTTTTTTTAGAGTAGCCAACACTTGTAGATGGGGGATGACACACGATCGATATAGGGGTCGAGATACCTTTTGGGTTGTGGCCAAGTGTAGTTAAAAGTCTTGGCTTTTCTTTTTGGATGTACCGACCTGAGAAACCCATCATGAATATATGTAAATAAAAAATGATTTGGCCTTATCTTCTCATATGATGTGTAGTTGGTGTGCATTGCATTATGGTTATTGGAGGGAGAGATGGTGAAACTCAATTGTGCTTCCACTAATAAGTTGCGCTGAGACCGTTTTCAAAAAAAAAAAATGCCTAAGGACCTCGGTCCTTCTTCAAGCCCCCCCCCCCCCCTTTTTATAAAAGGTAAAGTAACGGACATATTTGGAATGAAAGAGAAGATAGGTAGGCTGTGGCGACCCTACCGGGATCGGGGACCGTCGAGGGGTGCCACAAGTTGTGTCAACTTCAAAACCCGGTAGGAGTTTTCTCAACACAAACAAACTCCCATAAAAGTCATTTTGTCGATTGCACCAGATGGGTTCCTGAATTTTCTGTGAACTAAACATTATGAACACGAGCTCGAATTTGCTAAGATCGTGTCACATTCTCGAATCATGTAAGGAAGTTCCACGTCTTGAACTTTGTTATCGAATTTAAAGACTAAAAAGAATAACATGATGGAGATTTAGTGCAACCGTTTTCGGTATAATTAATCATTAACCGAGCATATGCATATAGCTCCATTATAGAGTCATAGCTCCATTATAGAGTTCTTGATTTGATTTATGTGTGAATTGGCTTTTGAGACCCTATACTTGGTATATACATATATCTATACACAGATTGTCCGTTCACGCAATATTTGACATTGATTGTCTTATCTACCGATGATTCTTCTTTGTTTGCTTTTTTTCTTTCCTTTTGTTTAGCCAATTCACATAATGTTACTTAATCAGTGAGTAAACTTCTTAGCCATTTCGGAATCGCGGTTTAAGTCCTAAATATTTTAGAAAAGTTGCAATAAAATCCTTTCGAACATCATTTTTTTTTTTTTTTTTTGCGCCTTTGATCATCTTAAAGCGTTCGGTGATTCATTGACCACCATAAGTTTCTGTAATTTCAACGTGGCTAGTGGTACCTTCATCTCAATGGCACGACACATTGCTCAAAAAGAGAATGTGTTGACTTGCAAATTCCTGATTTGGGAGAATATTTAACAATCCTAGTTATTGGTAGGATGGAAGTCGGGCATAAATGTTGGTGAATTTTTTAATCATCCAATTACACCCACTTCCAGGATGAGATCGACGAAACAAGAGGTTTGCAATCCTGAACATATGCGTCGCGAATCTCCTTTAGCGGAAACGAACCCGACTAAGTTGAATGTGAATGCTCGAGATTGGAGCGTGAACATCCATTCAGTGTTGAATCCTGTCAAAAATCTGACTCAATGGAAGGCCGTGAAAGCGAAGGGGATGCCGCTGCCAAAGCACCGAAAGGAGAATTTGAGCTTTGACCGAGAAGCTAGGATGTCATTCGACCTGCACCAGCTTTGAAGGAAGCCTCATTCAGTTTCAAGGCAAAACCGACTGAGACAGAAATCTACCCAAGAAGTACCCGTGGATGCTAGCCTTTCAAACTGGTTGCCTTCCTCAGTAGCTACGCCGATTGAGAAGAAGAGCGCAATGACTTTGGACTCTGTCCAAGTCAAGACAAGCGTGGTAAAAGGATATATGAGCTTAGAGAGGACCCAAGAAAATCGATCGATATGACTGTTGAAGAACTTAGAGAGTTTCCAGCCGAGTCTTCGCTGAGGAAATCATAGAGCAGAAGTCCCGACGAGATGCCCATAATTGGGACAGTCGGAACATACTGGAGCCAGTCGGATTCAGTCTGCAATTCTTGCTCAACTGCTTCTTCTTTCAAAGGATTATTAAAAATTATTTACCTCAATGATTGGATCCACGTTAGTAAGGTCCGAGCAAAATTGGTCAGATGAGCTCAATAAGCAAAATGTTAAAATGTTTATGATTCAATTGGAAAATTTAAAAATGTTTATAACTGAATTTGTAAAAATACAATAGGTTAGGATTTTTTGGACGTCTCTTTTCTTTGTTTAGCCAATTTTCACATAATGTTACTTAATTCTAGAAAATTATGTGGGCATTGTGACTATGTCAAGTCATTAATATTATATCGTCTCACCAAGTTAGAAGGACCAATCCTGTCGTTTTTGGAGCTTCCTCTGGCAAGTTGTTCGTTTCTTTAGATCCGTTCCTATCAAACCAACCAACTGAAGTTTCAACCGACAAAATTGGCTGGTCTGCTTTTGAGAACGTTTCAAATGCGGCTTTGGAGTCATAGGTCCGAGTACTGATGACTATTGAATTGAGTATGAATAGAGTCAAAAGTGAATTTCTTTCATAATTCTACAAAGAAACGACCGAATTGTATAATAATAATCATCTCGCTCTTTGAATAGAGAAAAGGTAATGACCCTGAATGAGTTCTTGTTGGACCAGTCACCAAGGTATTATGGAAAAGAAAGGACTCAGACTGATGACAAATTTCACCAAATGGATGAATTCTCTCGCACTTCAACCCAAAAAGAGACATATCTATCTCTTTCCCACTTATCAGCTTTGTCATTTTTCATGGACATTGACCTGCAACAGAAGCTTGCAATAACATCTATCTGGAGTTCTTGCCCATCAGGGTCAAGTCTCACAATTTGGTTATATTAACCGAACATTTGTCATCAAGTTCTATTATCAAAGTTCAAGGTATTCATCATCCATTACATCCTCTTGCATCTAGACCTGAGTCATGATCCTCCCTCTCTCTGCACAAGCACTAGATTTGCAGGAAAAAAAGAATGCATCAGCCTCACCGTATCTTCCCTGTATTGGGCCTCGGTTTCTTGAATATTTTAATCAATGAGTAAACTTCTTAGTCATTCTAGAAATACAGTCTAAGTCCTGAATCATTTTGAGAAGTTTCAAAATAGTCCTTTTGAACATAATTTTTTCCTGAATTTTCCTTTTCGACAACCTAAAATCACCTACTATCGAAACCTCTTTATATGTCATCACTTAAAGTGATTGGCAGTTTGTTGGCCACCATAAGTTTTCATATTTTTTTAACGTTGCTAGTGGTACGTTCATCTATATGGCACGACACATTGCTCAAAAAGAGTACTTATTGACTTGCCAAAGTCCAATTTCTAGAGAACATTCACCGATCCTAGGTATTGATGGGTTGGAAGTCGGACATAAATGGCATTGTTGGTAACTCTTGACTTATCAATTACACCCACTTTCCTACGGGTGTGGCCGGCTATTGGCCTAAAATGCAATTCTGGTCTGATTGGAAAAATTCAAGTGCTTCTAGAGGCTTCTCCAGATGAAAGTATGGGATTTAGTTGATTGGTTAATATACATAATGACCCCCTTGAAAAGGTTGACCATGTAGAAGACTTCAGATTGACTAAGTTTTGTCTTAAAATGGTTGAGCGTGCAGAGGACTCCAAATTGACTAAGCTTTGTCTTTAGATGGTTAATTGATTTTCTTTAAATACATATGTAGAAAGATCGATAATTGAGGACCATCTCATGGTTCAAAAGCTGTGAACTTTGAAATCGCGTCCATGGTCCACGCACTTGAAATCCTCTTAATTTAGACCGATATGTAGATGATGCAACGAGAGAGAGAGAGAGAGAGAGAGAGGTTTTTTTATGTGCGTGATAATATTTGCTTAAATGTGTTATTCTCAATTATGGTAACCGGATGCTACATAAACTAGAAAAACTAGAAAGAATAGGACAATGTGTAAATTGGGGTCCACTACTTTAAGTTTCAATTGAATAATACAGAGCAATTCTGTCTCTCTTATGCAAATAGGGGTGGATCTAGTCATACAAGTGTCAAAACAACTTTGCCTTGTTTGTAATTAGACCCGTTAAACGGGTGGGTTGGGTTGGGTTTGGGTCGGGTCATAAATGGTCCGACCCAAATTGACCCATTTAACCCGTTTATGACCCATTTATTGTAGTGCAAATTTTTTGACCCATACCCAACCCGACCTATACCCAACCCATACCCGACCCATTTAACGAAACATAAAAAAGCTTATATATATATTTTAAAATGGTATTGCTAACATGATTTTAAAAATAATTATTTTTAAAAAATTGAATTTTAATTATTTTTTATTTTTAAAAATTAATTTTTTTATTTTTATTTTTTTAGAAATTAAAATTTTAATTATTTTTAATTTTCTTTTTCTCTTTTCTTTTTTCTTTTTTCTTCATCCTCTTCTTTGGCCGGCCCGCCACGACGACAGCCGGCGACCGGCCACAAGCGAGCTGGCTCGCCCAGCTTGCTAACATCAGCGAGCACGAGCTCGGCCCTCGCCGGATCTGGCGAGGTTGGAGCCTCGCCCGACGCCGGCGAGTTCGAGTCTCGCCCAATCGGCGAGGCTCGGGCCTCAGTGGACGTCGGCGAGGCCTCTGCCTCGCCAAATCCGGCGAGCTCAAGGCTCGCCAAATCGGCGAGGCTCGAGGCTCGCCGGACGTCGGTGAGGCCTTCGCCTCGCCAAATAGCCTCGCCGGCGTCGAGCGAGCTCGAGGCTCGCCGGGCGTCGGTGAGGCCTCCGCCTCGCCAGATCCGGCGAGCTCGAGCTCACCCGACGCCCGGGAGCTCGAGGCTCACCCGGCCGGTCGCCGGCCATCGCCGTGCCGACGATCGGAAGAAGAAAAAAAAAAAGGAAAGAAAAAGAAAAAAGAATTATAATTTCAGTTTTTATATAAAAAAAAATTATAAAGTTAAAGAGAAGAAAGAGAGATAATGAGGTTTTGAGTAAAAATGGGTTAATAAATGGGTCATAAACGGGTCAAAGAGCTGACCAATTTAAAACCCATATATCTTAGTGTTTACCCATTAAAACTTATTATGGGTGCTTTATAAGATAAAGCTTGACCCATTAATGACCCATTTAACTATAAAAGGGTTCATAAATGGGTTGCACAACCCATTTAATACCTCTATTTGTAATTGTCAAACGAGAGGCGGGGAGGAGCATCAGGAGCCACATGGCAAATCATGATTGATAGGTCTAAGAACGGCAATAATGTAATTGTGCAACATAATCCGAAGGAAATACACTTTTAATAAACAAAGCAAAATAAGTGATAAGTAAAGTCCCGGAATATTCACATCTCAAATAAGACCTGGAAACTGCGCATCTAGTTTTTTGTTGCAATTTGCCTTTAATTAGGAATTGTCAAACAATCTTTATATTAAATATAGGTAGATCCACAGGGTGCGTGGGTGGTGGTCCTGCGTTTCTCCCTAGGGTTTACCCCCGGCTGCCGGCCGTGCACGGGTTCCTTGGGTCACAAAATATATAATCCATGTAAAGCTAGACTTGTAATGCAATATAATCATATAAAAGGCCAAGAGAATATCCGGATATAAATGTAAAGCCAAAATCCTAGCTACAAATACTATTGGACTTGAACTGGCTCTGATCGATATGTTTGAGATAGATCAATTTTTGCAATTATTTCAAAGCCAAAAACTGCTTTCTATAATTCCAAAAGGAATCGTTCGTACCATCGACCTCTATGCAGTTGTTCTTGGTGAATTTTTGTCTCGCCTTTTTTGAGAAATTTCAATTAGATTTGAGTGTAATCTATTTGATGTTAAAGTAGTTTAGCTGGAATAGATGAATAGTGTGTCTAGGAAAATTGCTCTCTAATATAATGCGTGACAATATTACTAGCCTCATGTTTTCTACTCGATATCGTCCTTGTCATTTTCCCAATTGTCTTCCTTTCCCAAAATTTATACTAGGGTTCATCATCAATAACAGTTTATGTTTATATAGTTTTATGATGAATAAAATTATTTTCGTCAATTCATTTTTGTAAGCAACACAAATAATCATTTTTTGAAAAATATTCTCATAATAATTAATTTTCCTCCAAATAAATGTATGCATACTTATTATTGGTCTTTGTGAATTACAAGATTAGCAAGCAAAGATCTCCTAAAGGACTCTCTATGTTTACATTAGCTTGTTCACGTGCCTTTACTTAATGATCAAACATGAAATGACGTAATTGTGACTATGTTATAACATGTTTCTAATTAAAAATATTTAATAGGAGGACCGATTTAAACATTTGCCAACTTTCTCTTTAACTTGCATTCTCTGTTTATAGGGTGAGAATGCAATTTGAGTAAAATTACAATTAATATAGATTATAATTAACCTAATCCCATATAGTAATCAAACATAGTAGTGTATCTAAGCCCTCGATGCACGCAAGAAATGTAAAAGTCAATTTGGGGGTCAATTTATCCCTTATTAGCAGCCTTTGGTGGTGCCCACCACTTTTAAGGTAGTGCGTTGATCCGCTGTGCTTTTTCTGTCGTGCTGGCTTTGATGAGTCTTAACTTACCTTATTATAATTTTTTTATTTTATTCCGACGTAATAAATGTACAGATGAATTTCCTTGGTTTTAGCTTTTTCAATTGGTTTTTTTATAATCATATATGTTTGTCAATGGTTGAATTGATTGATGGATGATCATTAGCCAAAATGAAGTGCGTGGTGGTCCCTTGTGTGACTTTCAAATGTCCTTTCCTTGTATTTTGAGAAAAGATTAGCAAATTGTTCAATTTCCATCCTACTTTTCTATTGCATTACTAAATTTTTTAAATCTGCAATCAGATTAGCGAGAGCTCGAACTGGTCTCAAATGGAATCTTCAGCAGATAACCATCGAAAAGGTGCTCACTTCAATATCTTCTTTAGGTTCAGAAAACCGACCTTGGCAATATTTCTTAACCATAAAAAAATTTCATGTTACCAACTATCTCTGCCCGATTCCAATCGACTTGTAGCCTTCCAAATCCATCTGCGTTGCCTGCAGTTTTTATCTCCCACTTAATTTACCTGCCTCAATCAACCTTTTAATGGCTCAAAATCGTCATTAACTGCTTCTGATGATGCACAGTCCATCGCATGAATTTGAACAGACCTCTATCGGTTGATGCATAATTAAATGGCACAAAATCGAGATTCAACTCTTTGACACTAGAATTGGCACAATTAGACTGAAGGCTATAGTTTACCAGTGCTGTAGGTATACTTCTGTAGCTTAAAAAATGACGATAGCACTTTATCATTCCAATTGACACCATAATATTCTTTTTGTTTGTTTTGCTAAATCACATACGCCATATGGTATTTTATAAGCAAATTCAAAAAGAGGGTGATCTTTTTTTTCTTTTTTTTTTTAAATGGCTTCCCTTGTGATGGTGGCAATCTTCAGTAGACTAGAGTCGATACTTGGCCAGTAGCTAGTATTTTATAACTTTTTTTCTTAATTGATAAAAAGAAAAATATTTTAGTATTTAGATTCCGTTCATTTCGTGAAAAACAACTTCCAAGTAAATATTTTTTTTTTTTAGATTTTTTAGTGTTTGGCACACGAAAAAAAAAAAGTTTTGTTAAATAGGGGAAAATGATTTCAATTTTTTGAAAATGAGAAATCATTTTCCTCTTCTTCCTTTCACCCAAACCAAGCATGTTCTCCTCCGTGCATCCTTTCAATTATTATTTTTTCTTTTTTCTTTTCTTTTGTTTATTTTATTTTTAATTTTTTAATTTTAATTTTTCTCATATTTTCTTTTCTTTCTTTTTTCCTTCTTCCTTGGCCGATCACCTGTCTTGGCGACAACCGACAACCGACCACATGGCCAATGGCCGACAATCAACTAAAGAAGAAGGAAAATAAAAAGAAAAAACGGAAGTAATTAAAAATTTGATTCTTAAAAAATAAAAAATAAAAAATATTATTAAAAGGAGTGCGCAGAAGAAAATCAAATCAGATTTTCCATATTAAACGATGGAAATATTTTCCAATTTATTTTCAAATTTCAGCCAAACAACGAGAATACTATTATTTTCCAAGAAAATGACTTATTGGGAAACAATTTTCATAAATGACAAATTTTTATGAAGCAAACGGAGTTTTAGGGGAAAATTAATCATATGAACCCAACATGAATAGCAATGACAATGACAAAAGTGCACTTGAATCCATCCATCATTACCTCTAAAAGATAGTGTTGCGAAAAACATGCAATAGACATAATAATAAACAGTACAATAAAATGAATTGGATATTGGATTTATATGGGTCGACCACTATGACCAATTTTGGAGGGAGAACAATATGGAAATTCCACTTTAGATTAAATGATACCATGGAAATTACAATCGTACTAGAATCTTTTAAACACACTTAGTGTTTTACAACTCCTATTTACGTCCAATAACTTACATAATATTTAATCCTCACAACTCCTTGGAACAATCTCTTGATTTCACAAAGGAACTCACAAATCTTGTCACAAGATTTATTGTCTTCAAAACATTTACAATTTCTTCACAGTGTAATTCGTGAGCATGCTTGAACAATTGATTGTCGCGCTCAGTAGTTTTTCTACTTACATATAGGCAAAAACCAATACCCACATGAATATATTCTTCACAATGTTATTTATCAGAATGCCACACAATGAATTATTATGGCCAAGAGCTCTTTTGCTCACTGATGGGCAAAAACTAACGCCCCTTAATATTCGAGTATAAAAAAGCAAACTTTGTTTAGAGAATCTATTTAGATTGGGTTTCCTTTACAAGTGCACACTTGAGATATATTCACAACAATCTTCATATTGGCTTGATGTTTGAGTTAAGTTATGACTATTTTGCTTGAACTTGAACTCGGACTCCACCACTACTCTCCCACAACCCCTCATGGGCTCTTTTGTTGCCACAACATCTTTCAAGACTTAAGTCGTGCTTAAAATTCATTATAAAAGCAAGCATCATCAAGGTACCAACTCTACCAACACATTTAACTATCACATAAGAATTTTCAAACACAATATCCTCTACCATAGATAAAGAAAAATCACCGTTGCATCCATATCTATTAAAAAAATCAAAGATACAACTTGTCAAATTTGCTGTTATAATAACTGCCGGCTTTACAAGCACCACTTCACTATATGCATTGTTTGTGTCAACTATGCACCAGATATTTAAGGAGTTTCTGGTTGCAACTCTACATTGAGTTGAACACAAGAAAACTATCTAAAAGGTTTTAAATTTATTGCACTTTTACCAGTTCAGATCTTAATTTTTTCACTTTTTGCCAATTAAGTATAATTGATCAATTTTGGCTTAAAATTGTTGGCATGATGTTGACTCTCCTACGTGGTACATCCGATACTTTCAATAATATTTTGATATTTTTATGAATTTTATATTAATTACGTATACTTTTTCCTTATATTCTCTTTTCTTTTTTTACTTTACTCTTTTTACTTTTTTTCTTTTTTCTTTTTCCTTTTTTCCCTTCACCGGCCACTATTGGGCCTCGTTGACCTAGGCCGGTCTTAGGAGAGGGCCTCCTTGAGGCCGTGGTCTCCAATAAGATCCAGATTCCCGCCTTCCTCCTTTTTAGGTCTGCCCGTTTTGAAGTTACGGTAAATTCCAGATCGTATCCGATTTGAGGCCGATTTTCACGAGCCAAAACCCCTCCCCAATGTCGGAATATATATAAAAATTAGATTTTGTGCAGAGACCAAAAATAAATAGTGCAGATCTCCTCCTTTATTTTTAATGATCGTATCGTTTCGTTTCATTTGGTTATCGCACGTCCAATGCTTTCTTTTTGAGCTGCTATTCTCTCTCTCTCTCTCTCTCTCTCTCTCTCTCTCTGAGATTTTTTAGGGTTTTTGCTTCTCTGCGGTCGCTCGCCTGGGCTCGTTCTTCCCACCCCCCTCCTTTCCCTCCTTTTCCTTTTGATATTTCTGCTGGAGGCTCGCGAGGACTGAGATTCAATGAAGCGGTTCTGCAATGGGTGGCCCAGACTAGACAAATGCTTGTTTATTATAAATTTTTGAAGTTGATTTTCTTTTTCTTTTTTTGAATTTTTTACTGATTATCTACTTCAGTGCCAACAATGTCATGTAAGGCAACCGATGTTGATGTTGGATTTTCTGGCGAAACAAATCGCCGATAGTATTTAAGTGATTGATTTTTCAAGTTTGTAACACTAATGTAAGCAAAAAAAAAAAAAAATTATAACAATTAAGTGAACGGTGTATGAACGTAATAGCGTTCTTATCCCTATTTTTGTCAATTTAATCTTAAATCATTTCATCCATTACTAATTTCCGCTGAAAATTATTGACGTGGCATTGATAACGTGGTATGATTATGGCTGACATAAATAATTTTTAGATAATATTTTAATAATTTTTTTCGAATTTTATATTTTTTTCCTTATATTCTCTTTTCCTTCCTTTCTTTATTCTTTTTTCCCTTTTTTTTTTCTTCCTTCAATTTCTTTTCCCTTTTTCCCTGCCACTATCAGGCCTCGTTGACCTTTGCAGGCCTCAAAAGAGGGTAGGGGTTGTACTTACCTGCTCAGGCGAGGGTGGCCTAGACAAATGCTTGTCTATTATAATTTAACAAGCAAATATTTGTATAGATGGATTCCAATTATTTTGGCACCTGACCAAGAATCTTCAAATCATATTTTCGAAGTATTAATCAAAGGGTATTAGTAAGAAGTACTAGTAGTCTGAAGGCTACTTTTGTGATTTAGGCAAAACTTTTCTACAAAAAATAACACGTAGGATTTTTCAGGCAACGTTGTGGGGAAATGACTAGAAGTCAAACATGTGTTTGTCACGGTAAGACTCCCGCAGAGTTTGTCACTTTCTCGTGGTCTTTGGTCTAAACCAGAACCCTTCGTGCTATAAAAGTTCATTCAGCTCACTCATTTCTCATGAAGCCTAATAGCATCTTGCTAAGCATGACAAAATCAACTGCAACCTGCCCCCTCTTCCTTTTCCTGTTTCTCTGTCTCCTCTTCTTGCTTCCATTTCAGGCCTCACCATCACCGACCACAGAGGCGCAAGCTCTTGTCAAATGGAAGAACTCCCTCTCGCCTCCTCCACCTCCACCTTCCCTGAGCTCATGGTCCCTCACCAACATCCCCCATCTCTGCAACTGGACTGGCATTGCCTGCAACGGGGGCGGGTTGGTCACAGATATCAGCCTCTCTGGCTCAAGCCTCAACGGCACGCTCGATGCACTCGACTTCACTTCGTTCCCGAACCTGACCCACTTCGACGTCAGCAACAACAATCTCAAGGGCCCAATACCGTCCTCGATCAGCAATCTATCCCAGCTCAGATTCTTGGAGCTGGCGGGCAATTTCTTCGAAGGGGCAATTCCTCGCTCCATTGGACAATTGAGAAAGCTTGAAAAGCTCGATTTGAGACTAAACAAGTTGACCTCTTCGATCCCTTCGGAGCTTGGGCTCTGTTCTAACCTCACCTACTTAGCCCTTGCCAAGAATTCGATCTCTGGGGAGCTGCCTCTCTCACTGTCCAATCTAGTCAGATTGTCATTATTTAGAGCTTCGCATAATCGCCTGTCGGGTGAGTTACTGCCTGACTTCTTCACAAATTGGACCGAACTTGTTTCTCTGAAGCTCCATAGCAATTTCATCTCCGGGCAAATTCCGCCCGAAATTGGAAGTCTGACCAAGCTCAATCACCTCTCCATGTACAATAATTCACTCTCGGGGACTATTCCTCCGGAGGTCGGGAATCTCACGTTGGTGACGTCTCTCTATTTTGGCATAAACCAGCTTTATGGAAAGATTCCCGAGACCATCTCTCGCCTTGCTAACTTACGGAAGATCTCTTTGTGCTCGAACAATTTCTCAGGAGAAATACCACGTGATTTAGGCAAGTACAGCCCTTCTCTAAAATCTGTTTGCTTTGCGAACAACGGCTTCACCGGAGAGCTGCTGCCAGATTTATGCAGTGGCTTTGCTCTTCGATATCTCATGATCCAAGGGAACAACTTCACTGGGCCGCTGCCTGACTGTTTGAAGAATTGTTCACGGCTAATGAGAGTCCGTCTAGACAGCAACCAGTTCACTGCAGATGTCACGAGTGCATTTGGAGTTTATCCGAATCTGGAATCTCAGCAACAACCGATTTGTCGGGAATCTCACCACACAATGGGGAGAGTGTACAAATCTCAAGACTTTGCAGATAAATGGGAACAAAATTGCCGGCCGCATCCCACCAGAGCTTGGGAAGTTGTCTCAGTTGCGTGCCATGACTTTTTACAGCAATGACTTGACCGGGAAAATTCCCGACGAGATGGGAAATCTAGGGGAGTTGTTGAGCCTGAACTTGAGCAACAATCATTTGGCTGGAGATATTCCCATCTCGTTAGGAAACTTATCAAAGCTAAATTATCTTGATTTGTCGAAGAATGCAATAAGCGGTAGCATACCGGACGAGCTAGCAAATTGCAAGAATTTACTGAGCTTGAACTTGAGCAACAACAATCTGTCAGGTGTCATACCGCCGGAGCTCAGGAACCTGTTCGCACTACAGATTCTCCTAGATCTGAGCCACAATTCACTAGCAGGATCAATTCTGTCCAATTTGGCAAAGCTTACTAAACTGGAAAATCTCAATCTTTCGCATAATAACTTCTCGGGTACAATTCCTGCAGCTCTCAACAGCATGAGCAGTTTAGGCTCTATAGACTTATCGTACAACAAACTAACGGGTGCAGTTCCTAGAGGTCGCCTCTTCCAACAAGCACCGGGAAGTTCTTTTATCGGGAATCTGGGCTTGTGTGGATACGTGACCGGATTATCTCCTTGTGGGACGAGCAGTAAATCGACTGACCAAAGAAAAAAGGTTCTGGTTGGTGTGAGTGTTGGCGTCTGCTGCTCACTACTTTTGGCGATTCTAATTGCCGTGATTCTGCTACGTCAGTGGCGAAAAAATCTTCTTGACAAAGAGGAAGAGATCAAGCGTCTTAAAAAGCACGAGAAATCTGAGCAGATCATATGGGAAAGGTTAGGGAAGTTCACATTCAGCGACATCGCCAAGGCCACCAATGATTTCAGCGAAGAATATTGCATCGGAAAAGGTGGGTTCGGGAGCGTTTATAAGGCCGTATTGGCCAGCGGCCAAATCGTCGCTGTTAAAAAGCTCAACGCACTAGAATCCAGCAATGTCCCAACAGTCAACCGCCAGAGTTTCGAGAACGAAATCCGCGTGTTGACCGAGGTTCGACACCGCAATGTGATCAAGCTCCACGGGTTCTGTTCCACGAGGGGTTGCATGTACTTGGTCTATGGGTTTGTTGAGAGAGGTAGTTTGGCAAAGGTCTTGTATGGAGGAACGGGAGCCGCTAAACTGGACTGGGGTACAAGGGTGAACATTGTTCAAGGCGTGGCTCACGCGATTGCTTACTTGCATCACAATTGCTCACCGCCCATTGTCCATCGGGACATAACGTTGAAAAACATCTTGCTTGAGTCAGACCTCGAGCCTCGACTCTCAGATTTTGGGACGGCAAGACTCTTGAATTCAGACTCATCGAATTGGACCACAGTGGCCGGATCTTATGGCTACATGGCTCCAGGTAAGCCATATAATCAAAGCTAACTATGCATTTTGTTTGTACATATTAGCATGAATTGTTCTCAAATTTGGATTCATCATATAATTCTCATCAGACTTTTTAAGAGCAACTGTAGATTTTGAAAAGTCATTCATATTAATAATATCAAAGAAATTTGGAATTTTTGTGCAACTTGACATTGATCAAAATATTAATGCATTGTTCTTTCATGAAAATAGAGTTAGCAATTACGATGCGAGTAACGAATAAATGCGACGTGTATAGCTTCGGAGTAATGGCGCTAGAGATTATGATGGGAAAGCATCCGGGGATCTTCTCTCTTCTCTATTAATGACACAAACATCAACAATCTCGGAGGACGCAAATTTGATGCTGAAGGATGTGCTCGATCCGCGTCTTCCTCCTCCGACTGGCCAACTAGCCAAGAAAGTGGCAATCATCGTCACAACGGCACTAGCATGCACGCGCACAAGTGCTGATTCGCGACCCACCATGCATTTTGTCGCGCGAGAATTATGTACACACACTCAAGCTTACTTGTCCCAGTGATTGGGCTTCATAACTATCAGCAAAGCTATCGAGTCTACAGGAATAAAATTTTAATGGATATTGCAGATCAAATGATACTTTTCTATCCTTTACCAAAAAAAAAAAAAAATGATACTTTTCTATCTATATCTCTTTTTCTTTTTGGGATTTAGCTCGTTATGAAGGAGAAAGAATCGGGTGTACAAAAAGGATAATTTGGAAAATCTCTATTCCACTATCTTCAAAACATGTTAAAAATCCCCTCTATCCTCTAATGAATATGAAGTATGTCATCACTTCGGATGATCCGATAGACTACTCTCATGTTTTGTTTTCCTGTACATTGGTATGAGTTGAAAGTCACCTTTTGGATGAGCCAATATAGATAAACTGCATACTCAAGTTCTAACTTTAAGGAAAAAATTCTAATTAAAGGCTTGAAATATAAAGTGGACTTTATTTTAAAGAAGGGTCCCAAGTGACCAAGTCCGTCTCAAATAAGGGCTTAAACTTCCCAGTCAGCCAAATATTCACTGATGAACATTTTCCAGCAACTAGAACAGGCGTAATTTGGTCAAAATCTGCAATTGGGTAAAAAATTTTAAAAATTTCCAAATTGAATAGGATTTTCAATTATTCATATTTTCTTCCTTCCTCTCCCCGGCTGCTTAAGCATATTGCACTTGCCCAATCCTCGGCCATGCCGCTCCCCTGATCCTCGTCGCTTTTGCTGTTCGCCATTTTCTCTTCTTTCACAAGTTCATCGTCCACAAGCTTCAAGTCCGTCGTTCGCAAGCTCCACTCGCTTTCATCCAAGGTTAGTGTCGTTCACATTGGTGTACTTTGTTCAAGGAAAAGCAATTGTAGCTTGTCGAAACAACATGTCGCCCAGATGTGGACATGTCGTGGAATATAATACCGATGGCAGCAAGGCTCTCTTCCCAAACCCGAATGGTTGTTCCAGTTACAGTCACGAAGCCTGCTTCTCTGGCACGAGCATTCTTGTGAAAGATCGAGTTCCGCATCTTCTCTTCGATGCTCCTCGGTCTACTCATGCCGCTGCAATCACAAAAGAAAGGAATTTGCATTCCCCCTAATGCCCTTCGCCTTAAGATCGATCCAAGTAGCAAAGAGGGTTCTCCCCTAGGGTAAAATTGGGATTGCCTCACACCGCCATCGCTCTAGCAAAGGCTTTCTTTTGCCCTGTGGCTTCAAATTCCAATGCCTGCCTTTTCTCGTTGTGATCTATGAACTTTTTGTGCATCGTGCGCGTTGGTGAATTTAATAGTAAGATTAGTGACTTCTAAATGTTTTGGAGCGGTGAGCACAGAAGCTAGAGTTGCGGCTTTTGGACATTGCAGAAAAGGTGATCGGAATTTTTCTTTTTTGTCGATTTTCATGGCATCCTTTGAGTTTGTAATTTGACTTTTATTGTCAGTGAGCTAGACATGGACTCCTCTAAATAATGCTTCCGCGGTGATCCGCTGGAGGTGGATGAACTCATCATTGGGCTTCCTATAACTTCTAATGGAAAACAGACTATTCTGTCTAATAAATTTTGCAGCGTCGTCGGAAGACTCGCAGCTCAAGCCATGGGGAGGTGAAATTATTGCATATGTTTTGTTGATTATTAGTTATATCTCGTACAAAAGATAGATTCTAGTAAGTTCTTACCTCGGTACCGTTTCCTCCTTTGGCTCATTACAAGAAACAGGTTACCTACCCAAGGCCTTCTACTCTCCCTTGGCAGAATTGCGAATGTGGCTTGTGTGTTTTGTAATTCTAAACCGGACACTAGAGATCATCTATCTTTTGGGTGCCATGTCTCCTATGGCCTTGCTATCTTTTGGGCGGCAAAATGCAACCTCCCGCAGCACTATAGATCCTTTTCATGGATGGAAAATCTGCAATGGGCCATCGATCACATTTCTGGCAATGAATTCTATCAAATCATTGCCCGGTTCTCCTTCGGTGCTCATTGCCATTTGATTTGGAAGACTAGGAACAATATCCTTTTCATGAACCAAGCCTTGGTTGTTCCAGCATTGAAGCAACATCTTCTCAAAGTCGTCAAGGACAAGGCTCTCATGTTCAACCATGTTGCAGACACTCCAAGAAATAGGAGGATACAATGCAGTTGGGGTCTTGATCCCTCTATTTTCCTGTCCTAGGAGTCAGATCTCTCTTTAGTTTGTTTGAGGGTTGTTGCTGTTTTAGGCTTCCCTCGGTTGCTTTTACTCTTGGCACCCTTCCACTCTCGTTGACTTGTTCTATCACTAAGAGTGCAAGTCTTTTTGTGTCTTTTGGTGCCGAGATTTTTGTATAGTCCATTTGGTTAAAAGTCAATATACCTCTTATCTTACCAAAAAGAAAAGATAGATTCTTCAATGAGTTTTTCATTTAAACTTGTTGTTCCATAGTTTGTTCTGGGGAGGTGTAGCAAGTTTCTGTGCATCTTTTTGATGAGATAATCAAGTGTTAGAAAGGTGCTGTCTATATCATTCATGCTTGGACATTCCAATCTGAAATGCCTGTATCTGCTATGAACATACACTGGAATTTTCTCGTCTATCGAGACTAAAACTAGCAATTAGCCAAAACTGTCAGTCAACCAACATTCTCATATTATTCTATAATGGACTTGAAATGAATGCAAGAAAAAAACTACATTTGCACATCAATGAAACACCACAGTAGTAAAACTGACATACATTAATCCATATGATTATTTGACAACATCAGTTTACAACACTCTTATAAAAAGCAACAACAGAATAGAAAGCAACATTTGATATGGGATAGTTAGATTTGAGTGGTTTTTAATTACGAATTTTCCTAAAAAATACAAAAAGAAAATCATCATGCATATGTCATGTAGAATTAGGGCATATTTTGAACCACCGGCCGCGGTGACTCCACTGGATAAGACTCTGCTGATCCTCAACGAAGAGGTGAAGGGTTCAAAACCCAGGGGAGGCGCTAGGTGTATTAAGTGTGACTCAGGGGTGGTGGGTCCTCCTGCTTAAGTGTCACTTGGGGGTTTACAACGCGGCTGTCGGCTGCAAGCCGGTTCCTCCAATACCAAAAAAAAAAAAAAAAAAAAAAAAAAAAAAAAAATTGATATGGGATTTTCGGCCATAGCGGTGCTCAGCACTTGACGTACTCTTATTTATTATGGTTAGGCCTTTGATGTTTGTATTGTCTTCAAAACATGCTTCCAAATCCTAAGAACGGATATTGAAATGAAAATAAAGAAGGTCATCACTTTTCTGTTTTGTCTTCCCATACATTGGTGTGCGATTTGTCCCAGGTTGCCTTTTCAATGGTCATGTAGTGATACTTGCGTGCTCAAATTCCAACTCTCATATGGCGTTTTTCCTAATAGGTTTTTTGTCTGCAAACAAACTCGAATAGAAGCCATTCTGTTGATCGCATCAAATGGGTTGACAATAATCTGCGCACTAAAACACCATGAGCATTAACTTGAACTTGTTAAAATCGTGTGGCGTTCTCCAATCGTATAAGGAAATTCCACGTTTTAAACTTTGGCATCGATTTCAAAGACTAAAAAGAATAACATGATGGGAACTTACAATGTGACTAGAAAAAGCTCTAGCAAATTTTCTTTTTTGGCCCACAAAAACCCAGCATGAGAGGCTCGCATTCTTGTCTAGGATTTGGCTTTCTCTCGCTTAATTTATGACGTTAGATTCTCCAACAAAAATGTTAATATTCTCCTAATAATTCTCTCAAAATGAAATACCCACCAAGAAGGGTTTTCGAGGCTCCAGGTTTAAGGGGAATTAATTGGTAGAAGAATACAGCAAGTACCACAACTCGGTAGGGGGGACACGTAAGTGCCAAAATTTCTAAAAGGTACACTTAATGCCATTTTTTTTTTGAAAAATTGGACTTAGGCTGGAAGAGGAAGAATGGAAGGAAAAAAAGAAAAAAATTTATGTCAATACTTGCGCTTACGTCAATGATTTTCGAGCAAAATTGGTTGGATGGACTCAATAGGCAAAACGTTAAAATGTTTATGATTCAATTGGCATATTAAAATGGTTTAGAACTAAATTGGTAAAAATATAATAGCTTTTGGACTTTTTGGATGATTTTCCCTCTTTCCTTTTGTTTACCCAATTTTCACATAATGTTACTTAATCAATGAGTAAACTTAATAGCCATTTGAGAAACACGATCTAAATCCTAAATCTTTTTGAAAAGTTGCAATATAATCCTTTTGAACATCATCCACTGAAATGTCTTCATAGGCCATCGCTTAAAGTGGTTGGTAATATGTTGGCCACCATAAGTTCCATATTTTTCAACTTCGCTAATGGTACATTCATCTCTATGGCACAACAATTACTCAAAAAGAGAAATTGACTTGCAAAAGTCCTAATTGGAGAGAACATTCACCAATGCTAGTTATTGGTGGGTTGGAAGTTAGGCATAAATGCATTGTTGGTGACTTTTGACTTATCAATTACACCCCCTTTCAAGGTGCAATCCAACAGGTATAGCCTACTATTGGCCCAATGTGCAATTCTTGTCCACTTGGAAAAACTCAAGTGCTTCCAAAGGTTTCGCTAGATGCAAGCGTAGGATTTGGTTGATTGGTTAATATACATTGTGGCCCCTTTAGTTGAGCATGAAGAAGACTTCATATTGACTAAGCTTTGTCTTTAGATGGTTAATTGGTTTTCTTTAAACACATATATAGAAAAATTGATAATTGAGGACCATCTTTTGTTCAAAAGCTGCGAGCTGTGAAATCGTGTCCATGGTCCATGGACTTGAAATCCTATCAAGTTAGACCTTGCTCTAGATAAATAGATGACGGAACACACAATTAAGAGAGAGAGAGATTAGAGAGAGAGAGAGAGAGAGAGAGAGAGAGGGAGGGGGAGGTAATTGTTACCTCAATAAGCTCTTTTTTATTTATTTAATAAATTAGGAATACGGGCGCAAAGGTCCAATCACCTCTAGCTCTCTTAAGAACACAACATATTAAAAAATGGATTAATACTAGGTTCGTTGTATTGAAGGAAATATTTTATAAGAGATGGTTGGATGAATTTTGGTTCTTCCATGTGTCTATTATGTTCTTTCTTTTGAAGGAAGAACATTTTTGATCCTTTCCTAACTTAATTTTTTTATTACAAATTCAATTTTTTTAATTTCCAAAAATTCTAACAACATCAGTGCGATAGTGCTGACGGTGCGACGATGATTGCTGAAAATTGACACAAGTCACTCTGTTAATGCATTCAAAATGCGAGTTATTTAAAAGGATTATTTTAAGTAATTTCTTATTTGCTTTTTTTTTCAAGTTTATTTTATTTAAAATTGGTTAGTTTATTTGGTATGTCATGTTCTATATTTAAGGAGAAAAGCTATCAAGAATTGGAGTGTTGATTGGATTGGGCAAATGTTGGGTATATGTTGCTAAAATTATAGTTTAATACAAATTAATTTCGGTTGGACCCTATCGCGACTCATTCAAACTAATCCAACGCACTGATTTGACAAGTCTTCTCCCAACTAAATAATAGAGATGTTAAAAAGAAAAAAATGGAGCTTGGTTTACAACCCCACGTTTGCATGCTGGGGCAATTTGAGACCTGTTCCTAAAACTACTTTATTTAGTTAGTTATTGGTGAATTGGAAGTCATGCATAAATTGCATTATTGGTGACTTGACTTGGCAATTATACTTGTTTATATTGGGGATTGCATTATTTTTACTTTGCAACTTTAATGTGGTTTATTCTAGTATTATTATTTTTTTGTCTACCCTACTTTAACTCTTGGCTCACTTTTAGACTTTTGTCATACTTTATTGAGATTCACACATGAAACTAAACATATCCACCTCAGTCCTCCTGAGAAAGTGGGGAATTAAACACCCCACCTTCCTCTTCCCATGAGGAAATGGTAGCCATTGGGGCAACTCTCTTTATAACTAAATACACTCTGTTTATACAAAAAACGTGAAATCACCCTTAATAGATTTTGTTAAAATATATCTCGAATTTAAGCCCAATAAATAAAACCTTATCAGAGGTTTTATGTTATTTCTGGATATAAGAATATTCTGAATTGAATATTTTATGGACGTCTTCCAGCAATACATAAATTATTTTGGGTTGTGAAATAAAGTTAAAGGGAGGGGCACACAATTTGTATTTTCCTGTTAGTGCAGTCGCCCAAAGAAATCGAAAGTGGAATGTCCAATTGAACTTGGGTTGACCGAATATTGATGCAAGTGATTTCTTGATTCAGGATGAAGTCGCGCAGAAGGTAAGAAAGTCCAAGTTAGACTTTTGGTTTGACCGAATCCCACTTTGATTTGGTTTTCTTTATCTAGTACGCGAGTGGGTTACTTCTAACAAATTGTTGCACTTTTTCAGGGAGTGCGCATTCGAGTATAAATATATATCTTGTGGGTTGCTCCGTAGTTTGGGCACGGAGAAAATATTGAAGCGCCAGTGGGTTATTTTGTGGGTATTATTCGTGAGTTACATCAAAAAAGATACAAGCATTCAAGCCAATCAAATTTTATGAATTCAAAATTTGTGTGTAATTTCATTGTGAGATTAAAAGATTATTTAGTGATGAATTGTTGGGCAAAACACCATGTACGTTATTGGGTGTAATTAAGACTTGGAAAGCACCATGAGCATTTGAATGACTTGAGTGTGGTTGTAATTTCTATGTATCACTTGATTTATAGTGAAATTTGTTACCATTCTCCCTTCGAAAATAGGTCTCTACCACATAAATCTGGTGTTTGATTTATTTTCTTGTTCTATTTATTGTATTGTTCGATTGCTTGCTTTTCTTAACAATTGGTATTAGAGCAAGGTTTGACTAAGTTGAAATAAATTGATGGTGACTAAAGAAAGAAAAGTGAGAATCAACAAATTTGTTGGGAAGGATTTTTGTTTATAAAAGATGCAAATTGAGGATTATCACTATCAAATGAAACTGCACTTGCCTCTATCTAGAGAGAGGCTAGAGATGATGAAGCAAATTGACCAGGAATTGCTGGATAGACAAGAAATGGGTGTTATTTGGTTAACGTTAGCTCGTAATGTTACATTTAACATCATGAAGGAGAAGATCATTGCAAATTTGATACTTGTCGAATATGTATGAAAAGCCTTCTGCGATGAGCAAGGTCTATTTGATGTAATGTCTGTTTACTTAAAGATGATTGAAAGTGCACCAGTTGCTGATCATATTAGTGGATTCAATATAATTATTAGTCAATTAAGTTCAATTGAGACTAATTTTGAAAATGAGGTATGTGCTTTGATTTTGTTATCCATATTGGATGATAGTTGGAATACTATTGTTAGTAATTCCTCTAAGTCAACGAGCTTGATGTTTGATGGGGTTCGAGATTTAATTATGAGTGAAGACACTTGTAGAAGAGGATCTGGTGAACCTCTATCTATTGCTTTAGTAGGTGAAAGCAGTGGAAGAACTAACACATGTATTAGCGAGAGTAGCATAAACATGAACAAACGTAGTTAGTCTAGAGCTAGTGATGCCATCTGTTGGAATTGTGGCAAGAGAGGCATCTTAGAAGAAATTGCCTTAAGTTGAAGAACGAGAATGGTAAGGGAATTATAGTTGATTCTGCAAATGCTGTTATAGCTATAGCTATCAGTAATTTGAATAGTGTTGATTTTGTCTTGTCTGTTACTGATTAGTCATCATTTGACGAATGGATTATGGATTCTAGTTGTTTGTTTCATGCAACACCAAATAAAAATTGGTTTGCTACTTATCCATGCATGAATGGTAGTAAAGTGTAGTTAGGGAATAATGTTGAATGCGATATTGTAAGTATTGGTGATGTTAGAATCAAAATATATGATGGTATTGTAAGGACATTGATTTGAGTGAGACATGTTCTAGAGTTGAAGAAGAACTTGATTTCCTCGAGTGCCCTGGATTTAGTTGAGTGTTGATATTTTTCAAAATGTGGAGTTCTGAAAGTTATTCGAGGTGCTTTGGTGATAATGAGAGCAATTAAGCACAATGATCTGTATAAACTTCAAAATGAGATGGTGACATCCATGTAAGCAATTTTTGGCTAAAATTGGTTGGATGTGGTCAATTGGCAAAGGGCGAAATGGTTTTTGACTCAGTTGGTAATATTAAAAAGTTTTAGGACTGAATTAGTAAAAATAAAATAGGTATAAGACTTTTTGGACAATTTTATCTGTTTCTTTTGTTCACACAATTCCCATAATATTACTTAACCAATGAGTAAACTTCTTAGCCATTTTGGAAACGTTGTCTAAATCCTAAATCTTTTTTGAAAAGTTGCAATGTAGTCCTTTTGAGAATCAATTTTTTTTCCCTAATTTTCCTTTCCAACAAACTTTAATCACCTACTACCGAAACTCTTTATAAGTCATTGCTTAAAGTGAGTGGCAATTTGTTGGCCACCATAAGTGTCACACCCCAAACCCTGAGCGCATGCCCATCCCTCTCTGGTCGATAATATTTTACGACTTTCTAGGACGAGTCGCCGACCCTTTTCGTTTTATTGTACATGCAGAAGCGAAAATAAATCCCCTGACAGTAATCATCTTGAGATAGAAAAGCATGACAACAGATTCACAAACAAACATGCTTTTATAATCACATAGAGTCATGTACAAGATCTATGACCAAAAGACTACAAAACTTGGCTTTCTCGAAAAAAAAAAGTGGTCTTGAGTGATCTACACTTTCGAACACCTCCTCTCGGCTTCAGGTTCTCCACTCAACGACCTTGAAAATTTTAATCCATGACGAGGTGAGATATAAATCTCAGTGAGTTCATGCTCTAAACCTTTATTAGGAGGGTAATACGCCAAGAGGCGTCCTAACCACACAATCACACATTTAACATTGAGGACTTACCTTGCCCCAATTTTACCCTGCAGATTAGTACAATTCACATAATGAGGCATATCATCAATGCACATCACAATTGGAACACCTCATCAACTCAATTAATCACAAGGGTCTCGATTGTAAGGCCAAACCGTTATGACACGTCTCATACCATGCCATATAGTTTTGTCTCATAATTAGATGCATCAAATTCAACCAATCATGCGTTCCAATTGTTAATTAATTAACTTAAGGAACAATCGACTCTCATGTTCAGTTGTCTACTAGCGTAGCCAGGCAACGTCTCTTCCCCATTAAGCACGACTACATCTCATTGATGGCTTTCCCGAAGGAGCATAGGCCTAGAATCTACTACGACCCACTACCTTAATGCATAGGCAACCCGAAAAGAGATTTAGTAATGTCCGGCATAATTGCTCAAGACGGGTTTTTTTAACCAACACACGACCAATCAATTTCGGCCCAGAACACTGTGCATTGCACTCAAATGCTTCAATTAAGATGGTAATACTGGCATATTTTCTTCATATTAAAAATATACAGTAAAATAGTCGTGTGTATGTACACGGTCAGATTGGACCCAGAAAATTCATAATCTCTAGTTTAAAATCCCATTGTTTTATATAGCATATAAAACCATTTTTGGTGTTAAAATCTGACATCCGGAATTTTCTGAATAAATACCAAAATTCACAATTTGTGGAATTAAATACTCGAATTTTCAATTAGCACTCAATTTGCACAAATTAACATTCAATTGCATAAATTAACCACACCATTGCAATCAGCACGAAATTACGATCACCGGCTATCCCAACCTAATTTCTAAAAAATAAATAATAATTAATTAATTTCTAAAATTAATTAAATAATTCAATTTAAATTCTAAAAATACCAACCTAGGCCAAAATTGATAAATTAAATACCGATATGGGCCCAGAAAATTCCCGAACCCTTCTAGATAAATAATACCATTATCTAGACTTCACTTAATATAATCTAACCACCTAACATGCATAATTGAATAATTAAATCACTAATTTAATCTAACCAATCACCTAATTCCTAATTAAAATAAATTAAACACCCCTTAAATGTCATTAGCCTACTAAGAAGAGTTTAGTACATAAACTCACCGGTTTATTGTAGAAACCGGTTCACCGTGACGATGGTGCGATAGCGGCTGAAATTTGAATTTTCGATGGCGTCGGCTGACACTCGGACTGGGCCAAGAAACCTTGCAAGCCCATGGAAATTTCTGGGCTTAGACTTGGGCTTGGGCTTGCTTCTTGGGCTTCAAGTAAGTTGAAATTGGGCCGAGGATGGGTTTCAAATTTGGGCTGGGCTACTATGAAACTTTCTGGACTGAAATTCAACTTAAGTTGGGCTGAAGATGCTGGGCAACTGCAAACTGGGCCGAGCGAGGATGGGCCGAGGACAGGCCCAACTGCTGGGCTGAAGATGCTGGACTGAGTAGAACGCCTCGGTGGATTGTGGGCTGAAGCCACGGACGTGAGAGGTAGCAAGCTCGAACAACAGAAGCAGCGAAGGGGTTGAAGAAGCCGGCGTCAACGCGGGGCTTTGGTTTGTGGGAAGCTGCTCGATCGTCGATGCTGGGTGAGGGGACTTCACGGTCAACAATTGAAGCTTGTAAGCTGACCCAGTGGAAACGTGGCTGTAGGGGGGATGAAACGTGGAAGTGGAGAAGGGCACGAGCTGGCGGTGGGGATTCGGCGGTGGCATGGGGAAAATTCGTGGACGTGAGGTGGGGTCTTGGGGTCAACGAACCATGAAGTCAGCCTCGGTGGAAGACCTCGCGCGGCTGAAGTGGAGGGTAGACAAGAAGAAGTGGAGCAGGGACGTTGATGAGGTTGAGTGACTTTGGTGGGGTGAATGGATAGACAGAGGAAGAAAGATGCGAGGGAAAAACGAAAGCAAAACAGAATAGAGGGGGATCGGGGAAGACGATGGACGAAGGAAAGAGGAACCGACTGAAGTGTGCTGAAGAAGAAGGGCCAAAAGTCAAGCAAATATCCTCATTCCCTTAATGCTTGGTCCCCTAGATCTTTTATACAGATCACCTTTGATCCCCCTAATACTTTCCAACAAGATAAGTCCGTAATAATTAAATTTTGATGCAAATAATGCACCCCCAACCAAAGCTCCGAATTTCCTTAAATTTTAGCTCAAATTTCTTCATGAAATTTCCCAAATTGAGGTCCAATTTCAATGAAGAAAAATCCTGAACAATTTTCTGTAAGTCCCTAACACTCAAAGACTCAGCTTGGAAGTCCAAATATCCTTTAATTTTGCCCATTTGAATTTCTGCTAATTTTTCGCAACGTCCGAAATGGTTTTTCGTAAAAATCTCGGAATCTCTGAAAATTCTTTGGAGGATGCATCAACGTTCCTAAAATAGATCGTGACATAACAGAATTTTCAATTTCTGAAATTGGGTTCAAATTCACGGTTAATTTCAATCCGGCGCGCCTTTAGCGTGACTTAATTTATCAAGTAACTTTTAGGAATTTTTGGTGCAATTGACCCGTGATCGATTTATCTCAAGTCACAATGAACATATGTGACACATTAGTGACCCTCGGTTGTCGTGAAATCTCAAGGTTTCAAATACAGGCACTACGTACCAAAACGATAGAAAAATCGGTCTAGTGCCAATTGACGAGTATTTTGCAATCAGGTGGAATCACCCACACTTTGATCACATATCTCAGTCGAATCGACCTATCTCCTGTCTCTGATCAATTTATGATAGTACCGTAATGACCCTTGTAGACCAACATGGTCGAGCAGTCGATTCCTGATCGAATTCTCAAGTCCATTGCCTTTAAATTCCTTAATTGCTTCCTCAGATAGTCCTGTTATCTTGTGAGACTCAGAGAATAACACTATCGGCGCGTCGATAAAAAGGCTTGATTTATTTAATCAAAAATTTTTTTTGAAAATTCAGGCTGTTAGAATAAGTTTCCATAATTTTTTAATGTCGCTCATGGTGCATTTATCTTTATGGTAGGACATATTGCTCAAAAAGAGAAATTGACTTGCAAAAGTCCTAATTCAAGAGAAAATTCGCCAATCCTAATTATTGTTGGGTTGAAAGTCAGGCATAAATCACATTGTTGGTCTCTTGACTTATCAATTACACCCACTTTCCAATGGGTACAACAAGCTATTGACCCAAAATGCTATTTTGGTCTGCTTGGAAAAATTTGAGTGCTTCCATAGGCTTTTCCACATGGAAGTGTAGGATTTGGTTGATTGGTTAGGTCGAGCGTGTAGAAGACTTCAGATTGACTAAGCTTTGTCTTAAAAAGGTTGAACGTGTAGAAGATTTCAGATTAACTACGCTTTGTCTTAAAAAGGTTGAGCGTGTAGAAGACTTCAAATTGACTAAGCTTTATCTTTAGATTGTTAATTAGTTTTCTTTAAACACATCTATAGAAAGATTGATAATTGAGGGCCATCTCACTTTCAAAGTCTGCGAACTTTGAAATTGCGTCCATGGTCCACGCACTGGAAATCCTATCAATTTAGACCTTGCTCTAGATATGTAGATGGTGCAACGCACAATTAGAGAGAGAGAGAGAGAGAGAGAGAGTAATTGTTACCTCAATCAGCTCTCTTCCATTGATAAATTAGGAACAAGGGTGCAAAGGTCCAATCACCACAATTAGCTCTCTTAAGAACATAACACACTAAAAAATGGATTATTACTAGGTTTGTTGTAGCGAAGGAAATATTTTACAGGAGATGGTTGGATGAATTTTGGTTCTTCTATTTGTCTATTATGTTCTTTTTTTTGGAGGAAGAAACATTTTTTATCTTTTCCTAACATAATTTTTATTTCATATATATATATATATAATTTCCAAAACTTCTAACAACATTAATGCGACAGTGCTGACGGTGCGATGATGATTGCTAAAAATTGACACTGGTCACTTTGTTAATGCTTTCAAAATATGAGTTATTTAGGAGGATTTTTTTAGTAATTTCTTATCTGCGAGCTCTTTTCATGTTTATTTCATTTAAAATTGGTTAGTTTATTTTAGTATGTTATTTTCTATATTTAAGAAGAAAAGCTGTTAAAAATTGGGGTCTCGATTGGATTGGGTATTCGTTTGGGTACACGTTGCTAAAATTATAGGTCAATATAATTTAATTTGGATCGGACCCTATTGCGATCCATTCAAATTAATTCAATGCGCCAATTTGAAAGTCTACTTCCAACTAAATAATATAAATGTAAAAAAATACAAATAAAAATTGGAGCTTGGCGTACAAACTGATGTTTGCATGCTGAGGCAATATGAGACCTGTTCCTAACCACTTTGATTAATCATTTATTGGTACGTTGGAACTTACACATAAATTGCATTGTTGGTGACTTGACCTAGCAATTATACCCATTTATAAATTAGACTTTTTTTTTTCCCTTTTAACTTTGCAACTTTAATGTGGTCAAATATTGCATCATTTACCATTCCAGTATTATTTAGGTGACATTATTTCCACCCTCTTTATAACTAAATACACTCTGTTTATACAAGACGGGCGAAATCACCCTTGATGGATTCCACATTTATGCATTTTCCCTCAATTGATTTCTGTCCATTGTAGGTTCCGTTCAAATTTAAATACATTATTGTTTAGAAGATTAAAATCAACATTTTCTTTGTCAATCCAACATGAATGAAATTAAGCTTTCATGAAAAATATTTCTATTACTTTAGGCATAGTTTCTATTTCATTTTTTTTTTTTTTGTATATAGGCTTTTCTGCATTTCTACATGAAAATTAGAGAGAGAGAGAGAAAAGAAAGATGAGATAAATAAAGAACATGTGTAGAGAGAGAGAGAGAAAAGAGAGGTTTTTGATGTGCATGATAATATTTGCTTGAATGTGTTACTCTCAATTATGGTAACCGGATGCTACATAAACTAGAAAAACTAGAAAGAATAGGACAATGTGTAAATTTGTGTTACTCTCAATTATGGTAACCGGATGCTACATAAACTAGAAAAACTAGAAAGAATAGGACAATGTGTAAATTGGGGTCCACTACTTTAAGTTTCAATTGAATAATACAGAGCAATTCTCTCTCTCTAATGAAAATAGGGGTGGATCTAGTCGAATAAGTGTCAAAACAACTTTGCCCTGTTTGTAATTGTCAAACAAGAGGCCTACGGGGAGGAGCATCAGGAGCCACATGGCAAATCATGATTGATAGGCCTAAGTGAATGACAACAACAATGTAATTGTGCAACATAATCTGAAGGAAATACACTTTTAGTCAACAAAGTAAAATAAGTGATAAGTAAACTCCCGGAATATTCACATCTCAAATTAGACATGGAAACTGCACATCTAGTTTTTCATTGCAATTTGTCTTTAATTAGGACTTGTCAAACAATCTTTATATTAAATATTGGTAGATCCACATACTCTATGTAAAGCTAGACTTATAATGCAATATAATCGTATAAAAGGCCAAGAGAATATCCGTATATAAATGTAAAGCAAAAATCCTAGCTACAAATAGAAGTGGACTTATCATAGCTACAAATACTAATGGACTTGAGCTAGCTCTGAAGTATACGTTTTAGATAGATCAATTTTTGCATTTATTTTAAAGCCTAAAAGACTGCTTTTTATAATTCCAAAAGGAATGGTCCATACCATCGACCTCTATGCAGTTGTTCTTGATGAATTTTTGTCCCGCTTTTTTTGAGAAATTTCAATTAGATTCAAGTATAATCTATTTGGTGTTAAAGTATTTTAGCTGGAATAGATTAATAGTGTGCCTAGGAAAATCACTCTCTAATATAATGCATGGCTATATTACTAGCCCCATGTTTTCTACTTGATATTGTCCTCGTCAGTTTCATTATTGCCCTCATTTCCCAAATTTTATAGTAAGGTTCATCATCAATAACAGTTTATGTTTATATATTTTCATCAATTCATTTTTGTAAGCAACGCAAATGATCATTTTCAGAAAAATTTCTCGCAATAGTTAATTTTTCTTGAAATAAATGTATCCATACGTATTATTGGTCTTTGTCAATTACAAGATTAGCAAGCAAAGATCTCTTAAATGACTCTCTATGTTTACATTAGATTGTTCACGCGCCTTTGATTAGGAATGGTAGAACAAGAAATGACGTAATTGTGCGTCTGTTACAACATGTTTCTAATTAAAAATATTTAATAGGAGGACTGATTTAAATATTTGCCAACTTTTTATTTCACTTGCATTGCCTGTGTATAGGGTGAGAATGCAATCAGAGTAAAATTACAATTAATATAGATTATAATTAACCTAATCCTATATAGTAATCAGACATAATAGTACATCTCTAATGCCCTCGATGCACGAAAGAAATGTCAAAGTCAATTTGAAGGTCAATTTATCCCTTATTAGCGGCCTTTGGTAGTGCCCACCACTTTTAAGGTGGTGCGTTGATCCGCTGTGCTTTTTCGGTCGTGCTGGCTTTGATAAGTCTTGATTTACCTGATTATAATTTATTTTTTTATTCTAACGTGATTAATGGTACAAATGAATTTCCTCTTTTTCTATTATATCCTTGGTTTTAGCTTTTTCAATTGATTTTTTTTTTCTAATCAAATCTGTTTGTCGATGGTTGAATTGATTGATGGATGATCATTAGCCAAAATGAAGTGCGTGGTGGTCCCTTGTGTGACTTCCAAATGTCCTGGTATTTTGAGAAAAGATTAGTGAATCGTTCAATTTTCATCCTACTTTTTTATCGCATTACAAAATTTTTTAAATCTGCAATCAGATTAGTGATTGCTCAAACTGGTCTCAAATGGAATCTTCAGCAGATAACCATCGAATAAGTGCTCACTTTCATATCTTTTTTAGGTTTAGAAAACCGACCTTGACTATATTTCTTAACCATAAAAGTCAAGATTTTTGCTACAAATTTCATGTTACCAACTATCTCTGCCCGATTCCAATCGATTTGTGGCCTTTTAGATCCATTTGTGTTTCAGGCAGCTTTTATCTCCTGCCTAGTTTACCCGCCTCAATCAACCTTTTAATGGTGCAAAATCATCGTTAACCGCTTCCGATGATGCACAGCCCATTGTATGAATTTGAACAGATCTCTATCCGTTGATGCATAGTCAAATGGTAGGAAATCAGTATTTAACTCTTTGACACTAGAGTTGGCATAATTAGACCGAACGCAACATGCTGTAGGTATACTTCTATAACTTAAAAAATGACAATAGGACTTTACCATTCCAGTTGATACCATAATCTTCTTTTTATTTGTTTTGCTAAATCACATATGTTATAAGGTATTTTGTAAGCAAATTCAAAAAGAGGGTGATAAAAAAAAAATGGCTTCCCTTGTGATGGTGGCAATCTTTAGTAGAGTAGAGTCGATACTTGGCCTATAGCTAGCATTTTATGACTTTTTCTTAATTGACAAAAGTCATTTTACGGAAAACAATTTCTGAGTAAATATTTTTTTGGACTTTCTAGTGCTTGGCACATGGAAAATGAGTTTTCTTAAATAGGGGGAAATGATTTTCGTTTTTTGAAAATGAGAAATCAGTTTCCCTCTTCTTCCTTTCCCCCAAGCCAAACATGTTCTCCTCCGTGCATCCTTTTAATTATTTTCTTTTTGCTTTTTCCTTTTTCCCTTTTCGCTTCGCCGGCTGGCCACTGTTGGGCCTCGTTGACCTACGCTGGTCTCAGGAGGGGGCCTCGTTAGGGGCCCTGGTCTCCACTTAGATCCAGATCCCCCTTCCCCCCCCCCCAATAAAAGAAAGAGAAAATGATATAAGAATTTGTCTTTTTGGGTCTGCCCGTTTTGAAGTTATGGTGAATTCCAGAACTAATCCGATTTTAGGCCGATTTTCGTGAGCCATCCGAAATTTCGAAATATTTATAAAAATTAAGGTGCATTTGTGGAAAACTTAATGACAAGAAAAATACTTTCCCAAAAGCGTTTTGCATAAATATGATTTGTTTTCCTTTGTTGGTAATGTATAATCGAAATTTTTTTCCGCTATTTGGATTCTATTAGAAAATGATTCCACACTTTATCTCAGCCAAAAAAAAAAATCGAATTTTTTAAATTTTTAATGTTTTATTTTAAAAAACTTAGATTTTTTATTATTTTTATTTTTTACTTACTTTTATTTTCTTTTATTTTGTTTCCTTCAATTTCATTTTTTTCTTTTTCTTTTTCTCTTTTCTTCTTCTCCTTTGCTCCTTTCTCATGGCATCCCTTCTGCTTCCTATGGCAATTCATCCCCGTTGGCTTACAAGGGGCAACCTTGAGCCTTCGCCGAAGGTCATGAGCTCACCGATTTGGCGAGACTCAAGGCTTGCTGCCAAAGGCTACGAGCTTGCTTGATCTAGCACGACTCGTGGCTTGTTGCTCGAGTCTTGCTGTGAGCTTATTGGCCTTGGGCAAGCTCGAGCCTTGCCGCTCGAGGCCGCAAGCTCTCTCGATCTGGCGAGGCTCTAGGCTCGTCGGCGAGGCTCAAGCCTCCCCAGCTCACCACTAGAGGCTAAAAGCTCACTTGATCTTGCAAGGCTCGAGGCTTGCCATTGGAGGCCACGAACTAGCTCGACTCACTAGCCTTGGGTGAGCATGAACCTTGTCACCAGAGGCCATGAGCTCACCTGATCTGGCAAGGCCAGAGCTCACTGGCCATCTGCGTGGTCGACAATAGGTGAAGAAGAAGAAAAAGAAAAAAGAAGAAAATAAAATAAAATAAAAAATTGAATTTTAAGAAAATTAAAAATTTAAAATTTCTAATTAATTTTTACAAATATATATATATAATTTTATAAGAACAATTGTTTGTAAACCAAGCACCCAATCTAAGTTTTGGTAGATTCGGAAAATGTTTTTAGATTTTTTTAACAGGGAAATTTATTTATTTAAATTTAAGTTTTGATAGAAAATTTTTTTCTGTTAATTAGGAAAATGTTTTCCGTTCACTCATTTTTTTGGGTGAATCAAACACCTTAAAATGAGGAATATATTTTCATTAAAAATGTATTTTGCAAAACAAACAAACCCTTAGATTTTGTGCAGAAATCGAAAATTAAAAGGCCAAATCTCCTCCATTTTTATTTTTTATTTTTTAATGATCGTTTCGTTTCATCGCCCAATGGTTTCTTTTCGAGCTGCCATTCTGACTCTCTCTCTCGCTCTCTCCTCTCTCCCAGAATTTTAGGGTTTTTGCTATTCTGCTGTTGCTCGCCCTGGCATGATCGTGTCGTCTTGTTGGGCCCGTGAGCTCTTCTCCCCTCCCCCCTTCATTTTTCTTATGCTTCTGTTGGAGGCTGGCGAGGACTGAGATTCAGTGAAGCGGCTCCGCAATGGCGACTTCGTTCCCTGTTCCCGTCACTGCGATGCACGTAATTACCCCCTCGATGCTCTCCGTTGGCTTCTCCGTGGCGCCGCCGGCCTTAGGCCGTGTTGGGCGAGAGATTCCGGTTGATGCTTATTATTGTTCTTTTTTTTTTCGGTCGAATGGTTGATGCGTATTGAAAGCAGGTTCTTTTTCTTTTTATTAATTTATTTATTCATTTGGAGGCAGCTACGTGGGAATTTTCATCCAAAGTGGTTGGAAAAACGACTAATGTAAAAGTGTGTGAATCGGTGACTCAAAACTCACGGTCAAGGAACAAAAGACGCAGAAGAAATATATAAAATTGCTCGACTATTTTAACAACAAAACGGCATTATATACGACTCCTTGTGCGCGCGCTGGCTCAAGCGAAGTGAGACCGACTCCCTAAACCACGAGATTGACCTCGCTAGGCATGACAAAATCAACTGCAACCCGCCCTCTCTTCCTCTGCCTCTTCCTCTGTCTCCTCTCCTTGCTTCCATTCCAGGTCTCACCATCACCGACCACAGAGGCACAAGCCCTTGTCAGATGGAAGAACTCCCTCTCTCCTCCTCCACCACCTTCTCTGAGCTCATGGTTACTCACCAACATCACCCATCTCTGCAACTGGACTGGCATCGCGTGCAACAATGGTGGGTCAGTCTCGGAGATCAGCCTCCCAAGCTCACGCCTCCGTGGCACGCTCGACGCGCTTGACTTCGCTTTGTTCCCGAACTTGACCTGCTTCAACGTCAGCGACAACAATCTCGAGGGCCCAATACCGTCCACGATCGGCAATCTGTTCCAGCTCAGGTTCATGGACCTGGTGGGCAATTTCTTCGAAGGGCCAATTCCTCGATCCATTGGACAATTGAGAAAGCTTGAAAAGCTTGATTTGAGATTAAACGAGTTGACCTCTTCGATCCCTTCGGAGCTCGGGCTCTGTTCTAACCTCACCTACTTGGCCATTGCCCAGAATTCGATCTCTGGGGAGCTGCCTCTCTCACTGTCCAATCTGGTTAGATTGTCAGAATTTGGAGCTTCAGATAATCGCCTGTCAGGTGAGTTACTGCCTGACTTCTTCACGAATTGGACTGAACTGGTTTCTCTGCAGCTCCATAACAATTTTCTCTCCGGGCAAATTCCAACCGAAATCGGAAGCCTGACCAAGCTCAATTACCTCCTGATGTACAACAATTCGCTCTCAGGGACTATTCCTCCAGAGGCCGGAAATCTCACATCGTTGACCCATTTCGACCTTGGCACGAACCAACTTTATGGAGAGGTCCCCGAGACCATCTCTCGCCTTGCTTACTTACGGGGCATATCTTTGATCATTAACAATTTCTCGGGAGGAATACCGCGTGATTTCGGCAAGTATAGCCCTTCTCTGAGTGATGTTGACTTTTCGGAGAACAGCTTCACTGGAGAACTACCGCCAGATTTATGCAGCGGCTTTGCTCTTCAATATCTCGCAGTCCTTAAGAACTACTTCACCGGGCCGCTGCCCGATTGCTTGAAGTATTGTTCGGGGCTAACGAGAGTCCGTCTAGACAGCAATCAGTTCACTGCAGATATCACGAGCGCATTTGGAGTTTATCCCAATCTGGTCTATGTAAGCCTTAGCAACAACCAATTTGTTGGGATTCTCTCGGCACAATGGGGAGACTGTATGAATCTCACGAATCTGCAGATAGATGGTAACAAAATCTCTGGCCGCATCCCATCAGAGCTTGGGAAATTGTCTCAGTTGCGTGTCTTGGCATTATCCAGCAATGAATTGACAGGGAACATTCCTGACGAGATGGGAGATCTAGGGGAGTTGTTCAGTTTGAACTTGAGCAGAAACCATTTGGCTGGAGATATTCCTTTCTCGTTAGGAAAGTTATCGAAGCTCAGTTATCTTGATTTGTCGGAGAACACGTTAAGTGGTAGCATACCTGACGAGCTAGCGAATTTTGAGAATTTACTAAGCTTGAACTTGAGCGACAACAATCTGTCAGGTAACATACCATCTGAGGTCGGGAAGTTGTCCACGCTACAGTTACTCCTAGACCTGAGCCACAACTCATTAGCAGGATCAATTCCATTCAATTTAGGAAAGCTTACTAAACTAGAAAATCTCAATCTTTCGCATAACAATTTGTTGGGTACAATCCCAGCAACTCTTTCCAGTATGGAGAGTTTAAGCTCCATAGACTTATCGTACAACAAGCTAACGGGTGCGGTTCCTAGTGGTTGCCTCTTCCAACAAGCACCCGGAAGTGCTTTTATCAGGAATCTAGGCTTGTGTGGAAACGTGACTGGATCATCTCCTTGTGAGACAAGCAGTAAATCAACCGACCATTGAAAAAAGGTTCTGGTTGGTGTGTGTTGGCATTTGTTGCTTAATACTTCTAGCGATTCTAATTGCTGTGATTCTGGCACTTCAGTGGCGAAACAAGCTTCTCAACGAAGAGATCAAGCGTCTTGAAAGGCACGAGAAATTTGAGCAGATCATATGGGAAATGTTAGGGAAGTTCACATTCAGTGACATCGCCAAGGCCACCAATGATTTCAGTGAAGAGTATTGCATCGGAAAAGGTGGATCCGGGAGCGTTTACAAGGCCGTATTGGCCTGTGGCCAAATCGTCGCTGTCAAAAAGCTAAATGCACTGGAATCCGGCACTATACCAGTGGTCAACTTCCAGAGTTTCGAGAATGAAATCCGAGTGTTGACTGAGGTTCGGCATCGCAATGTGATCAAGCTCCACGGGTTCTGTTCCATGAGGGGTTGCATTTTCTTGGTCTATGAGTTTGCTGAGAGAGGCAGTCTGACAAAGGTCTTGTATGGAGAAACAGGAGCAGTTGAACTGGACTGGGGTACAAGGGTGAAGATTGTTGAAGGCGTGGCTCACGCGATCGCCTACTTGCATCACACTTGCTCACCACCTATCGTCCATCGGGACATAACGTTGAACAACATCTTGCTTGAGTCGGACCTCGAGCCTCGACTCTCGGATTTCGGAATAGCGAGACTCTTGAATTTAGACTTGTCGAATTAGACCACAGTGGCCGGATCTTATGGCTACATGGCGCCTGGTAAGCCATAAGATCAAAGCTAACGATGCATTTCACATGTACATATTATCTAGATTGATCAAATTACTCTCATTAGCTTCTTGAATTTTGGATTCATCAAATAATTCTCACAAGACTATTTAGAAAAGCAAGTATAGATTTTGAAAAGTCGTTCATATTAATAATATCAAAGAAATTTGGAATATGTGTACAACTTGACATTATGATCAAAACATTAATGTATTTTTCTTTCGTGAAAAACAGAGTTAGTAGTTACGATGCGGGTAACAAACAAATGCGATGTGTATAGCTTTGGAATAGTGGCACTAGAGATTATGATGGGGGAGCATCCAGGGGATTTTCTGACCACTTTATCAATGACGCAAACATCAACAATCTCGAAGAACCCAAATTTGCTGTTGAAGGATGTGCTCGATCCACGTCTTCCTCCTCCGACTGGCCAACTAGCCAAAAAAGTGGTATTCATCGTCATGGCAGCATTGGCATGCATGCGTACGGCTCCCAATTCACGACCCACCATGCATTTCGTTGTGCGAGAATTATCTGCACGCACTCAAGCTTACTTGTCCGAGCCATTAGGCTCAATAACTATCAGCAAAGCTATCGAGTTTCATACAAAAATTTTAAAGGATACTGCAAATCAAAATGACTTTGGTTGCTATCCCGCAAACTTTTATCCTCCGCAGGCGGTCATCCCAAATTAAAAATACCTTAGTTACTCCATCTACCGAAATTGAGCTTCGGGTCACTGCAAAACTAGAAGCATCTGAAATGACTCGGCAAGGCAAAGACGAATTGTTCAGAGTCCTGCTTGAAAGTTCGGTCAGAAAACTGTGTTGTGTTCGAAGCACGTTTTTCAATCCCCAGTACGAATATTGTAACGAATATAAAATACGTCCTCACTTCGGATGATATAATAGAACACTTTTTCCATTTTGTTTTCCTTTTATTCCATCAACATGGACTTTTAATGCGATATAATCGAATAAAAGGCTAGGAGAATATCAGTATATGAATGTACATGTAAATACTAATGGACTGAAAAATCTAATTTGTTCGGATAAGTCTAGGGGAACATACCAGACTTGAGCCAGCCGTGGTCTATATGTCTGAGATTGGTCAATTTTGCAATTATTTCAAAGCCAAAAACCAACTATTTATAATTATAAACAATAGGCGCGGTAAGTTTTAAAGTGGGCAGGTTCTAAATCAAAAACTTGAACCTACCTTGTCAATTTTTGGAATCGGGAACCTAACCTATTGACCTTGAAATTGGCGTGGAACCAGAGGCTGGTTCCTGGGACTACTAGAAAACTAGTTACTTTCCTTTCCATTTTATTATATAACCAACACGTCGGAACATCCAACAGGGGAGATATAAGAAGCTACAATATCCACTCTGTTACTTTAGAATGGTCATTCCAAAATGCAAATGCGGATTTTGTTTCAGCATTGTAGATTCAAATCAAGATGTCCGACAATGCAATTGCTTCAGCCAAAAGTTTTCTCTAATCTGCATTTTATTTCTGGGATGCGAATACAGTCAAATCAAGATCTCCAACAATCTAATTTCTTTCCTCCAAAATTTTCCTCCAACCCTTTTCTTTTTCTCGCTCATCTAATGACCAAAACAATTAACTCCTCACCTTTCCCATTCCATCCACAGAGCACAACAACATGACATCAGAAAAATACAGAGAAAAAGGATAAAAAACGAGTGATAAAGCACTAGTTAGTACTTAACTATTTATCTAATGAGACTTAAACCGCACAATCCATTAATATGAGGATTCAAATTTACGCATGCCTTGCCTGGAAGTCTTTCATTGTATAGCTCAGTATGCTACTGACCAAACAAAGAGAACAAAGAATGCAAGATGAGATCCAGCACATGATTGATGGCCGAGAGAGAGGGAGAGAGAGAGAGAGAGTATCTTGGACTGGATAGCAGTGGCAAATTGCAAAGGAAGGCGAGACAAGATCGAGCTGCTGGATTGATAAATTGAGAGAGGCCAAGAGTCTCTGGAGCGAGAAACAGAGAATGAGAGAGGCCGAGAGTTGCCAGGACGATGGTGAGAAAGAGAACTGAGAGAGAGAGAGAGAGAGAGAGAGAGAGAGAGAGAGAGAGAGAGAGAGGCGAGAGAGAGAGAGAGAGAGAGAGAGAGAGAGAGGCGATAATAACTAAAAACATAACTTGTTGTACGGTGAACTGGCTTGGTCCGGTTTCATGATGGACCTTTGTCTTGCTCTTTTCGAGAAATTTCCATTAGATTCAAGTATATACATACCATCAACCAATTTTGACTGATTGGCGCTGATATGGATGGTAATTGGCAGCTAATGCCAATATAGATAATTTTTAATAAAATTATCTTTTTTTCGAATTTTTTTTTTCATTTTCTTTCTTCTCTTCTTCCTTCTTTTGCTTTCTTTCTCCATAGTGGAGCATTACGCCCCTTGCCTGACCTCTCCCAAATGTGGGCAAGGCCTGAGGGCCTCAAGCAAGGTGGCTTCACCTAGATTTAGATGAGGCTAGCTTCGCCATGACCTTGCTGCCCTCTGCAGGCGAAACCCCCATAGTTGGCAAGGTCATAGCCACCTTCATGTCTAAGCAAGCTTGACCTCGGGAAGCAAGCCTTACGTCAATTTGGCAACCAACCAAAGGAAGGATGAAAGGAAAAAAAAAAAAGAAAAAAAAGAGAAAAAAAGAAAAATAATTAAAATTTTGAAAAAATATTAAAATATCATTAAAAAATTATCTACATTAGTGCAAACCGTATCACATGAGTATCAATCATGCCATGTCAATGCCAGGTGGCCAAATTTGGTTAGATGGACTGAATTTACATAATTGTAAAATGTTTAGGACTCAATTTGCCAAAAAAATATGTCTATGATTGAATTGGTACCACCGCTATATGTTTAAGATTTTTTTGGAAATTATCCCATGTCTTAAGTGAAGCCATTTTCTTAAAAAAGAGTTTAGAATGAATTCTATCTCAAATAAATCCCAAATTGAGCAACTTACTCTTACACAGACCTGAACTCACCAACAGCTAATTTCTTTGCCGGCGAGCGAGCGCTTGCGACACCTTCCAAGTCAATGTTGGGTGCATTTTCGTGGGAGAGTAATTTTTTCTTTTCTTTTCTTCTCTTTCCCTTTCTCCTCTCTCTCTCTTTCTCTCTACCCAACAATGCTCTTTATAGATCTCCGTCACCACTCCTAAGCTCTCCTCAACTTCAAGGCTCTCCTCTTTCTTCAATTGTGTCATTTCATTTGGGGGGATTCTTTTATAAAAGATGCGGAGAAGCGAAGAGTGATCTTTTTTTTTTTTTCTTTGGAGAAAGGAAAAAAAATAGGCATGTACTTGGCGGCTATTGATCAAATCGGTTGAAAGAGGATGTTTAGAAGCTTCTATAGTTCTTGATTTTTGAACTCCTTGTACTGAATTCAAATAATTTCTTGATAGGATAGACGGATAACAAATCGATATGAATTGCAGGATGCAAGCAAAGGTGTAGTGCTAAAGCGTGTAAAGCGGGCACAACAATTTATTTAATGCAAACACTGCTTCAATAATAAACTAAAACAAACATTCACAACCTCCTCACAAAATAAGGGTTAGCAAAATACACCACCCCTTGCAACTTCCATTTACAAAGTCATTTAACACATAACATTAGAGGTGGACTTGCTAAGCAAAACAAATTTTCAAAAAAAAAGAGAAATTCAGGCATAAGTTCACTAATAATCTTATCTCAAATTCCAATAGAGTCACCAATTGTTGACACCTAAATTTCAACTATGTTTTAAATTAATTTGCATAAAAAATTTAGGGATTAATTTGACCCTAACAAAAATGATTTTCGCATCAACTGGGCCTTAATTTCTTTTTTTACATCCATTAATCTTTATTTTTTCACTTTTTTTGGATAAATTTAATAATAATAATACTAATACTAATAATAATAACAAAATAAGAGAAGCAGAAGATCTGGCCGGGGCCTTCGTGCCCAGCCCCTTTTTCTCCTTTTTCTCCTTCCACGCGGGCCCAAGGCCCATTTCCTTTAGCCCGGTCCCCCCTCTTCTTTCTCCTTCTTCTTCTTCCTTCCTCCTTCCTCTTCCGCCTCTGCAACGCACGAGCAGCAAAGGTGACGCGCGCAAGGACGGCCTACGGCGGAGAGAGAGAAGAGGTAGCCTGGCAACGGACGGGATGCGCCTTCAAAGCGGAGCAAGTGGGTGGCTGAGGAGACGCTGGTTCGGCCGCACCAAGGCCGGTCGGCGTGCGAGGACCGGCGGCCAATGCCCCGTCGACCGGCCTCCCCCTCGCCTATAAATAGGGCCTCCGACGAAGGCCAAAGAACACACGCCGGGACAGATCAAAGGCATGCGAGCTCCGAAAGTTTCCCCGAGAGACTTCAGGGGAGGCCCGAGAGCGAGCAAGCCGGAGATCTAAGAGGGGGGAGAGCTGAGGAAGCCCAGATCTGAAGGCGTTTGATTAGATCTGGGCGAGATTTGAAGTGGGGAAGCAGAGAGCAACCGAGCCCCCGGCGACCACCGAGCATCGGTAGGTTCCGGCCCCGAGTTTCGTCGGTTTTCGATTTGTTCTATTTGTGGGAACCAGTTTCCCAAGGATCCCGGCCCGGAGACGAGCGAGGTGGACGGACGTAGCCCGGTCTATCGAGCTCGTCCTACGTCCGACGCTGCCGAGCCAGGTAGGGAACGCCACCAACAGCCCCTGCTCCTTTCTCCTCGCGTTCTGTTTCGGGTTTGCCGGACGGGGCGACCGTTTTCCGGCTCGCGCGAGTTTCCAACCTTCCTTGTGCATGGGCTGCTATTCTCGGTTTTTGCTAGTGGTTTGCTGCAAACCTGAGCGTGAAATCAAGTCCCAAATGGGTTAACGTTTCCCCCTCTGCTGATGCACCTTAAGTTGGAGTCAACACCTAATATAAAAACAAGAAGTCCATTATGCATGAAGTCTGGACGTGGGCAGCAAGTGTTCCCATGAAGGAATGAATGGGCACATATTAAAATAATAGTATAATTGTTACTGGAGCCTTTAAGGAGTAAGAAGCAAAGATCAACTTTAACTCTTGCACGTTGAAGATAATGGCGGTGGAGTTTAGGCGGTGAAGATGCTTATAAATATAGGGTTACGTTAGTTTATTTAGAGTAGGGAGAGAGAGAGAGAGAGTGAGATTTTAGAGAGAGTTATAAGCTTAGCAAAGCTTGTGTGTGTACTCCATTAAGCCTTTACAATGCATATTGTGTAATATAATCCCTTGTTGTGTGTTTACACTCTCTCCCTCCAAGTCCTTTTGGTTTCAACAATTGGTATCAGAGCTAGTAATGGCATCCACTAGTTCTGTTCAGTTGCAACTTCCGAAGTTGAACGGAAAAAATTACAACAACTGGTCCGTCCAGATGAAGGTCCTATTCAGGTCTCAAGATTTGTGGAACCTGGTGGAGAATGGCTACACCGAAGTAGCTAATGCTGAAGAATTCAATGCTTTGAGGAAGGAGGAGAAAGAAGCGTTGGTGGAATCTCGAAAGAAAGATCAGAAAGCATTATATGCGATCTTTCAAGCTGTGGAGGAGACGATATTTGAGAAAATATCGAGTGCTGAGACAGCGAAAGAAGCATGGGATATATTGCAAAAATCCTACAAAGGCGATGATCGTGTCAAGCGGGTGTGGCTCCAAACACTTCGAGGAGATTTTGAGTCTTTACGCATGAATGACTCTGAATCTATCTCGGCTTACTTTGATCGTGTACAAACCATCGTTAACCAATTGAGGGTTAATGGTGAAGAACTCCAAGATGTACAAGTCATAGAAAAAATCTTGAGGTCTTTGACTGAAAGATTTGACTACGTGGTTGCGGCGATCGAAGAAGGCCAAGATATATCAACCATGACATTGGAGAGGTTGATGGGTTCATTATGTTCGCATGAGCAAAGAATGAATCAAAAGTCCATCGGTTCGTATCCCAAGCAAGTATTGCAGAGTCGGGTTGTTCAGTCAAATCAAGGAGATTATCAAGATGGACGAGATCATGGAGGTACCCAAGGTAGGGGTGGAAATTCAAATTTCACCAGAAGATATAAAACACGTGACAAATCAAAAGTCAGGTGTTTCAAGTGCAATAACTTCGGACATTACAAATCCGAATGTCAAGCAGAGGTGACGGAACTTGCACATATCGTCAATGATGACGAAGATGTGGTGCTAGCATGTACCGTGGATGATGTGCATACCCTCTCTAAAAATAAAAGAGGTTTCAAGAGCCAATGGAGAAATGATGTCGGCATTAGGAATGGCAAATGGTGGAAAAGTCATAGTGAATGGCAAAGGCGACCAATAGCGAGGAGCACTCAACCAGGGAGAGCACGCCGAGACTGTGACAAAGACAACAAAAGGCATAGCAAGCGGTGCTACATTTGTGGCAAAGTAGGCCACTTTGCTAGAGTCTGTTGGTTCAAGCAGGTAAAACAAGGTGCTACAACTTTTACCAAGAAGAAGAACCATAGTAAAGAAGAATGGAGTCTCCAAGCGATTGTTGCAGCAAAGGAGCAAGAAGATCCTGTAGCCACCGATATCATCAAGGCAGATGATGTGATAGTCATTGAGACATCCCCAAAGAAGAGCAAGCCATGGGCAAGCTCGAAGAAGCAAGAAGCAGCTTCAACAAGCGGTCGCGAGAAGGAACTGCAAGAGATGCGGGAGATGTTGAAAGAGAAAGATGAAATGCTGAAGCAAAAGGACAATGAGCTCAAGCTAAAAGAAAGGGAGCAGGAGAAGCTCCGGTACAAGCTCAAGGAATTGCAAAGGCTCAAGAAATGTTGCCCAGAGAAAAAGATCCCCAGGGCAAAAACAAATGGAAGATTGTAGAAAAGAAGTTCCATGAGAAGGAAAAAGAGACTGATACGCAAAATGAAATGGCATTGATGAAATCCGAGCTTCGCAAAGCTCGGTTGGAAGTCACAGTTGCCGAGGCAACTGAAGAAGATGAATATCAAATGCTATAGAAGAAGAGTATTAGGTGTTGAGGGAGAGTGTTGGAGTCAACACCTAATATAAAAACAAGAAGTCCATTATGCATGAAGTCTGGACGTGGGCAGCAAGTGTTCCCATGAAGGAATGAATGGGCACATATTAAAATAATAGTATAATTGTTACTGGAGCCTTCAAGGAGTAAGAAGCAAAGTTCAACTTTAACTCTTGCACGTTGAAGATAATGGCGGTGGAGTTTAGGCGGTGAAGATGCTTATAAATATAGGGTTACGTTAGTTTATTTAGAGTAGGGAGAGAGACAGAGAGAGAGTGAGATTTTAGAGAGAGTTATAAGCTTAGCAAAGCTTGTGTGTGTACTCCATTAAGCCTTTACAATGCATATTGTGTAATATAATCCCTCGTTGTGTGTTTACACTCTCTCCCTCCAAGTCCTTTTGGTTCCAACACCTTATGTGTTCGACGAAACATTTAAGATAGGCACACGTTTGTGTTCTTCATTGATGGTCGAAACTTGCTGACCTTCATGTTTACGTTGAACATAAATGAGTAGGCCCCATGCTAAAATTAAGTTTTGCTGATCCATTGTTTGTTGATTTTTTTTATCCGGGTTCGCATGAGTCTAAAACCTCCTTTTAGCCAACGCCCCCCGCGTGTTCGACGAAATGCCCGCGTGAAATCCGGTCGAGTGTTCTCAGTTCTGTGTCCGCCGGGGGCGCTCTCGGCTTTGCTAAAAGGGTTTTTTTTTGGCAAGCTCCCGCTGCTACCCTCTGCTTGGCACATTCTTTTTTCAATTTTTTTTCGTATATGCGTCGTGACCGGTTCTTGACCGCCGGGCATGGTTTTTACGGTGCCTGAATTTTTTTTTTATGATTAAACTCCGTTTCTTTTAGTTACTTGAACCTGTAGGCCTTCGGTTCTTTGGGAAAAGGAGGCCAGCGCTTACGTTTGATTTGCTTCTGTGATGAGAGGCGTGGGGGTGAAAGAAAAATAAAAGCAAACGGGATGGATAGGCTTGAGAGCATACAAAACTCGTGCGAACCCAGAAATGGAATAGGATCATAGCGGTATTGGGCACTCGACGTACTCTTATTTATTATGGCTAAGTATGGAAATTCTAATGAATATAAAGTAGGTCATCACTTATCTATGTCGTTTTCCTATACATTAGTAGATGTGTCCCAATTCCCAAGTTGCATTTTCAGTGGTCATGTAGAGATACTTGCGGTCCCAAATGTCAACTCTAATGTGGCGTTTTTCCTAGGTCTTTTGTCTGCAAACAAACTCAAATAGAAGTCATTTTGTTGATTGCATCAAATCCGACGAAAATTTGCGAACTAAACATCATGAACATGAACCCAAACTTGTTAAAATTGAGTCGCGTTCTTGAGTTGCGTAAGGAAATTCCACGTCTTGAACTTTGTTATTGAATTCAAAGACTAAAAAAGAATAACATGATGGAGATTTAGTGCAACTATTTGCGGTATAATTAATCATTAACTGAGCATATGCAAATAGCTCCTTATAGATTTCTTGATTTAATTTATGTGTGAATTGGCTTTTGAGAATCTACACTTAGTACATATGTATACATATATCTATACATAGATTGTCAATTAATGCGCTCTTTTGACATTGATTGTCTCATCTTTGGCCTGTTCGTTCTTCGTTTGCTTTCTTTCTTTCCTTTTGTTTAGCCAATTCACATAATGTTGCTTCATCAACGAGTAAATTTCCTATCCATTCTGGAAACGCGGTTCAAGTCCTAAATCTTTTTTGAGAAGTTGCAATATACTCCTTTCGAACATCATTTTTTTTCCTGATTTTTCCTTTTCAATAACCTTTAATCACCTTCTATTGAAACCCTTTATAAGTTCTTGCTTAAAGTGATCGGCAATTTGTCGACCACCATAAGTTTCCTTAATTTTAAGGTCACTAGTGGTACATTCATCTCTATGACATGACACATTGCTAAAAAAGAGAATATGTGACTTATAAAGTCCTAATTCGGGGTAAGAATAGAGCAAGTATCATAACTTTCATACATTGCTTACTTGAATGTTATAATTTTTTTTTTCGCTCACTTGAGTGCCATCAATGATTTGCCTCATCTAAAAAGCCAATGTAAATGTTGATTGTCCTACGTGGTTTCACCAATATTGACATGGATAATTTATATATATATATATTTGAATTTGAATTTTTATATTTTATTTTCCTCTTTTTAGGGCTGGTGAGGGTCACTGACAACCCTTACTGGTTGTGAAGGCCTCGCCTAGATTGGGCGAGGGTTGCCTCACTCTTGGCCACGAAGGCCCTCGCTAGATCTTGGTGAGGCAACCACTTAGGGCCTTTTCGGCCAAGGGCAAGGCATCCCTAAAAAAATAAAATTAAAAACAAAATTAAAAACAAAATCGAAAATAAATTTTTTAAAAAATAAATCAAAATTTCAATATTCAATTTCTTTTTAAAATAAAAAATTCACGTTGGATGGGAAATTAAAAAAATAAATCATATAGGATATTTTGTCAGAATTGGCACAAATGATCGATTTTACTCTGATGTGACACTTAAGTGAGCAAAAAAAAAAAAGTTACCCTCGAGATAAGCACCATATAAAAGTTATGGGACTTGTGCCATTCTTCTCTTTCCTAATTTGGGAGAACATTTATGAATCCTAGTTATTGGTGGGTAGGGCCGTTAGAACCAAACCGAACTGTATCGAAATTTCATGCTTTTTTGGTTTGGCTCAGATAATGGAAAAATAAATGTTCCTTTTTCCAATTCCGGTTATTTCGGTTCGGTTTAGTTAATGAGTTGAACCGAAATTCTTGACAAAAACTAATAGTCCAACTTAAAATATCTCTTCTTTCTCGCCTATTATTCAATTTGGTTCCCATAAGTAGTGCAAAAAAAGGAAAATCGAAAAACCAAAAACCCAAACTAAACCGAGTTTTCGGTTTGGGTTGCGATTTGGTTCGGATTTCTTGAAAACTTGAATCAAACTGAACCATTGAACCCCATACTGATGGGTTGGAAGTTAGGCATAAATATTGTTGGTGACCTTTGACTTGCCAATTACACCCACTTTTGGGTTGCAATCCAACAGGTATAGCTTGCTTTGGCCCAAAATGCAATTCTTGTATGCTTGGAAAAATTCGTGTGTTTCCACAGATTTCTCTAGATGGAAGTGTAAGATTGGATTGACTGATTAATATACATGGTGATCCTTTAAAAAGGTTGAGTGGGAAGAAGACTTCAAGTTGAATAAGCTTTGTTTTTGGATGGTCAATTGGTTTTCCCTGAACATATATGTAGAAAGATTGAAAATTGATAGGCATTTCACATTCCAAAACTGCAAACATTGAATCGAGCAGAAGTCCCGACGAGATGCCCATAAATGGGACAGGCGAAACATAGTGGTGTGGCATCCCAAAATTCAATGCAACCTCTAGAAGTATTAAAGTCTATGATTAGGTAATGAAATTGCCTTTGGTTTATGCTTTAGTTATTAGTTTTCTTTTAAGACCGAGTGTTATGTGGATGGAAATGTAATCTTGTGACCATGGGTTATTAAAATTAGTATCATGGGGTAATTTGATAAGAAGAATTTGTTCTTAGCTATGCACCTCATAGATTTGATTCTTATAGTTTAAGGATACAAGTTTTATGGCCATATAAAATTGTAAATTTGGAATTTACAAAAGAGGGAATTAAGGTGAATTATTAAGAGTAAACATGGGCTACTTAAGTTTGGGTCTTAGGCCCAAGGGGGATAGGACTAAGATGGGCCAATTGGCTGGCCCATTAGAGCCATAAAAGGCTGGGGTCGACCACAAGGAGAGAGGGGAGAAGCCGGCCCATCTTCAAGCCCATCATGCATGGGGTTTGCCAAGTGGCAAAAAGGAGAGTTACACCCATTGGCCACTTTGGGCGGCTCCTAATCATTGCAAATGATTGAATAAAAGGAAATAGAGAGAGAGGGAGTGACCGGTTTTGAGAGAGGGAGAGAGAAAGATGTCGAGAGAGTGAGGAACCGAGAGAGAGGAGGAAGAGGCCGCGTGAAGGAGGAAGCTGCTCGTCCGTCACTCACAGCCGCCTGTGCATCTGTCATTTGCCGCCGTCATGCTTGCATGTGTGTCTAGAATGTGCTATAGAAGGGTGATGAATTTCGGATGTCTAGGGTGCGAAAAACCGAAGTTTTGAGTGTGTTGCTTTGAAGTTGTAATCTGTTCTCGAGTAAACAGCCTGACCCAGAATGTTGTAGTGGCTTGCATGCGATGTTTGAGTTGGATTTTGGTTTCGACTTCATCACGAAAGTTGTAGATAAAATCTTAAAGTATAACATACTAAAATGTGAGACAAAATAGTTTAGTTTTGTGGGTGAAAGCCTCCCTCTACGAAAATGTTAGATCTGAAGCTGTTTTGTTGACCTCTTGGTGATTTTGTGTGTTGCATGTAACTTTTTACTGAGAATTTCACTTTGACTTCTTCACGAAAAGTGTAGAGAATATCTTGAAGACCAACATACTCAAATTTGAGGTAAAACGAACAATTATAGCCTAGTGAAACAATTTTATTTTGAAGATATTAGATCTGGAAATGTTGTACTGAGCTCTAGTGACTTCGTAGACTATAAAGTGACTTTCCTTTGAAAATCTCACTTTGATCCCTTAATGATAGTTGTAGTATACCTCTTGAGGCAAAACATATAAAAAAATCCAGAGGAAAAGATGGAAGATAAGTAAGTGAAATCATGGTTCTTCAGAAGGTGTTGAATCTGGAAACTTCGGTATTGAAACAGAAGCTTCAACCGTCTATATTAAATCATCTAGAACGAAATTGACTTTGGTTTCTTCATAAAAAACCTACCTTAGGATCTTGGCTATAACATAGTCAAAGGTCATGAATTTCGAAGGTTATTAGGGTATTTAATCGGAAATATTTCTAAAGCCCTGTAATCTGACGTGTTCGAACTTAATCAGTTTCAATGCATGGGTCCTATCTTGTTGTATGAAGCTCTTTTGGCAATTTTTTCTTCATGAATTATTTTCCTTTATGTCTTCCCTGAAACATATCCAAATTTCATAATTTTTGAAGTTCATTTGCCTATTTAACTGAAATTGTTTCGAAAACTGTGCAAGTTAAGTGATTATGATAATGGTGCTGTGATGTTCGGTCTATACCGTATGATATGAGGGTCTTTTGGTGTAGTGTCCTGTATGAAATATCTGCCATTATGTCTTGAATATCACATGTTTGAATTTCATAATTTTTAAAGACCATTTGGGTATTTAATGGAAATATTTTCTAAAACTGTGCAATTTGGATTAAGCGAATTTCAAATGCTGAAATTTATGATTATTCTGTTTTGGATGAGCCTTATTAACTATATTGATTGAGGTGATTGAATCTTGCTGAGCATGTGATGATATTTGGCATTGCATATAGAATCCAATGCTGAATTTGACTTTGTTGCCATTACATCATGTGCCATGTTGATTTTGAGACATAAATTGGTGAATATGAATTATGATGAATGAGGAAACTGTTGGAGGTGGCCGATAATGCCCTAGGAGTGTCGGGATGCCCGGGATGGGGGGTGCCGGATGCCCGGTTGTATTGTGATACATGCCCGGATGTCCTCGGGAGTTTTGAGATGCCTGGAATGGTTGGGTGCCGGAAGCCTCGGAGGTTTGTGCCCGAGGGGATGCCTTATGATGTCAGTTGGGATACGAGATGCCTAGAATGTGGGGGTGCCGGATGCCCGATGGTGTGTGCCGGAGGTTTTTCTCGCGATGCCAGGTTGGGGTGCGAGTGATAAAATGTGGGATGCAATTACTGATCCCGGGAAAGAAAGATGTGGTGATCTAATTGAAAGATAAAAGTGGAAATTGAATCATGTACATATGGTATGATTGCATATGCATGGCTATGATATGATGATGGTGAGTGCATGGTTGTGTGTGCACCTATGGCATGATGGTACATGGCTATGATATGATGATGGTGAGTGCATGGCTGTATGTGTACCTATGGCATGGTAGATGTATGACACGATGGTGATGAGTACATGAGGATATATGTACATATAGTATGATGGCATATGCATGGCTGCAAGGTAAGTTATGCTTGGATGCATGAATGACATGTACTATGCTATGATGTGTGATTGTATTGTGTGATATATTGAGTGGTTTATTGGATCTTTTACCTGCTGAGTGGCTGTACTCACCCTTCGGGGACCAACATTTCAGATTAGAAAGATGCCGCTCCCTACTGTCACGTGGGGTACCTTCTATGGCCTCCCATCTGACGTGGAGGTAGAGTGTACGGAGATAGATTGCATTACCATACCTAGGTTGACATATGTGTGAGTTCGCGTGTTGGTCATGTACGATGTGGGCCTGGCTGGGGGCCCAGTTATACAGGAGTTTCTGTTGGTTCACATCCGCCGAGATGGAGTGATTCAGGGGATGTTGCTGTCACCATTGCCCAACGTGCCAGGATGGGTGTGATAGCCGCGTGAAGGGTAGAGAGCTGACGTTTTCTGAGAGTAGCCAACACTTGTAGATGGGGGATGACACACGATCGATATAGGGGTTGAGATAGCTTTTTAGGTTGTGGCCAAGTGTAGTTAAGAGTCTTGGCCTTTCTTTTTGATGTACCGACCTGAGAAACCCATCATGAGTATATGTAAATAAAAAGTGGTTCGGCCTTATCTTTTCATATGATGTGTAGTTGGTGTGCATTGCATTATGGTTGTTGGAGGGAGAGATGGTGAGACTCAATTATGCTTCCGCTAATAAGTTGCGCTAGGACCGTTTTCAAAAAAAAAAAAAAAAAAAAAAAAATGCCTATGAACTACGATGCTTCCACTAAAAGATGTAACTAGTGGAGTGATAGGTACCTGTGGCGACCTAAGGTGTTTCGGGGTGCCACAAGTGGAGCCAGTCAGATTCAGTTGGCAATTCTTGCTCATCTGCTTCTTCCTTCAAAGGAATACCAAACTCTACCAGCAAATACAGAGAGGTATTGGTTGATCACTGATGTGCAAGTAAGTGGTTTCATAAGGTCAAAGTGAGAAGGAAATTAACTAGCTTTGTTTTTTTCTTGATGTTGCAGGATAAGAAAATGAATTGGCACCCCACCCCTTTTGAGACAATGTTGGAGAGGGCTTTAAACAGGGGAGCTCATCAATTGTAATCCGTGAGTACATTCTATAGGTTCTTGAGATGATTTGCATGTGCTCGCCTTCATCATGTTTTCCCTGTGCTGGTACCAATACGTTAAAATAAGGAACGCATCTAAGTGGGTGTCGGGTTACAGGACTATCACTAGAAGTCCTGTCAGAGGCTTGCTTCCTGCTAGTTAGACACGTACTTTGCATAGTGTCTAGAACCAACACGTCTAACCAGTACTCCTTGGTTCTAGACACTGTGCGAATACTCTCAAGCCTACCCATCACATGTCGATTTTGCCATTCCCTCGTAAGAAGAATGAAAACAGTAACAGAACCCACATGAAGCTCCAAATCCAAGCATATGATGATGATCAAATTAACACAATTTGGACAAGATTTCGCTCTCAATAGAAAAACACGTTTAACTCTATCTATTCAACATCAACTCATTTATGACTCAAGTGCATGTAACCATAACAGATCAAGTTGTACAACATAAAGCAAGAACATCACCCAACCATAAATTGGTCATGAACGGAATAATGGGTCAATTTGAGTCAGACCATTTATGACCTAACTCAAACCAGACCCGACCCACCCATTTGACAGGTTTACCCGGCACTTGGTTTACTCTTATTTATTATGGCTAGGCCTGTGATGTCTATATCATATTCAAAACATGCTTACAAATCCTAAGTATGAATATTCTAATGAATATGAATAGGTCATCACTGATCCGTGTTATTTATTGGTGCGCTAGTAGGGGAAGTATCCCAACTCCCTAATTGCCTTTTCAATGGTCATGTAAAGTTAATTGCGTACTCAAATTCTAACTCTAATATGGCATTTTTCCTATTAGGGTTTTTGTCTGCAAACAAACTCGCATAGAAGTCCTTTTGTCAATCGCATCAAATGGGTAGATGATAATCTGTGAATTAAACATCATGAATATGAAATCAGACTTTTTAAGATTGTGTTGCATTCTCGAGTTGTATAAGGAAATTCCATGTTTTGAACTTTGTCATCGAAGTGAAAGACTAAAAAGAATAACATGATGGAAATTTCCGTGACTAGCCAAAGCTCTAGCAATTTTTCTTTTTTGGCCAACAAAAGCTCCAGCTTGAGAAGCTCACATGGAGTTTAGAATTTGCTTTTTCTCGGTTAATTTACAATGTTAGATTCTCCAACAAAAATGTTAACATTCTTGTAATAATTCTCTCAAAATGAAATACCCACGAAGAAGGCTTTCCGAGGCTCCAAGGTAAAGGGGGATTTAGTTTCTTGGTACAATTGATTATTAACCGAGCCTATGCATATAGCTCCATTATAGAGTTCTTGATTTAATTTATGTGAATTGGCTTTTCAGAATCTACACTTGGTTCTCTCTCTCTCTCTCTCTCTCTCTCTCACACACACACACACACACACATCTAGCCAATTCACACATTATTTGACATCGATTGTCTTATCTTCCACTCATTCGTTCTTTGATTACCTTTTTTTTTTTCGAAGAAAATTATCCAAAAAATTCTAAGTCTATTTTATTTTTGCCAATTCAGTGCTAAACTTTTGAATTATGCTAATCAAGCCCTAAACATTTTCACATTTTCTTAATTGAGTTCATCTGACTAATTTCAGCTAGAAATCGCTGACTTAGATGTCGGCCATCTTATGTGACATGCTTGGTGCTAATGTGAACAATTTTAAATAATATTTTAATATTTTAATATTTTTTCAATTATTTTTATTCTTATTTTAATTTTGTGTACCCTAGTCGATCATTGGTCCTCGAGCACTAGCCAAAGTTGAAGACCGTTGGCTACCTCACCCAATGACGGTAAGGTTCGCCCTGGCTAGTGGTTGATGGGGTCAAGCTTTGCCAAAAGGGGAGGTCCTCACATCTAGTCGATAGTTGAGGCCTAGCAATTGACTAGAGGAGGAAGAGGTGAAGAAAAAATAAAAATAAAAATTCGAAAAAGAATATTAAAAAATTATTAAAAAGTATCCACGTGAGCATTAGGCATGCCATGTAGGACGGCCAACATCCATATTAGATATTTTTTGATCGAAATTGGCCGGATGGACTCAAATGGTAAAATGTGAGATTTAGGACTCAATTGGCAAAATTAAAAGGTTTAGAACTGATTGGTAAAAATACAATGGGTTTAGCAGTTTTTTAACAAATTTACCTATTTCCTTCTGTTAAGCCAATTCACATAATATTACTTAATTAATGAGTAAACTTCCTAGCTATTCCGGAAACATGGTCTAAGTTCTGAATCTTTTTGAAAAGTTGCAATATAGTCCTTTCAAAGATTATTTTTTCCTGAATTTTCCTTTTCGACAACCTTTTATAACCTACTACTGAAACCTCTTTAAAAATTATCACTTAAAGTGATTGGCAATTTGTTGGTCACCATAAGTTTTCATAATTTTGAATGTTGCTAGTGGTACATTCATCTCTATGGCCCGACACTTTGCTTAAAAAGAGAATTTATTGAATGGCAAAAGTTCTAATTTGAGGTAACATTCACCAATCCTAGTTATTGGTGGGTTGGAAAGAGGCATAATCGCATTATTGGTGACTTTTGATTTTATCAATTACACCCACTTTCAAGGTGCAAACCAATAGGTATGGCCAGCTTTGGCCCAAATTGCAATTCTTGTCTGCCTGGAAAAATTCTTGTATTCACGTTCAACCCCTTCAAAAAGATTGAGCGTGTTAAAGAAGACTTCAGACTGACTACGCTTTGTCTTTAGATGGTTAATTGGTTTTCTTCGAACATGTATGTAGAAAGATCGATAAATGAGGGCCATCTCATGTTCAAAAGCTGCGAACTTTGAAATCGCGTCCATGGTCCATGAACTTGCGATTTAGACCTTGCTCTAGAAATTTAGGTGATGCAATGCACGATAGAAAAAAGAAAGAAAGAAAAAGTAATTATCACCTCAATCAGCTCTCTTTCTTTTAACATATCAGGAACACGGGTGCAAAGGTCCAATCGCCACAATTGGCTTTCTTGAGAACACGACACATTAAAAATGGATTATTACTAGGTTTGTGGTAGCGAAGGAAATATTTTGCAGGAGATGGTTGGATGAATTTTGGGTCTTCTATATCTCTATTATGTTCTTTCTTTTGGAGGAAAAAAGATTTTTGGTCTTTTCCTAATATATCTTTTATTTCAGATTCATTTTTTTAATTTTGAAAATTTCTAACAACGTCAATGCGACAGTGCTGACGGTGCAACGATGATTGCCCAAAAAATGACACTGGTCACTTTGTTAATGCATTCAAAATGCGAGTTATTAAGGAGGATTATTTTAATAATTTATTATTTGCTAGTTTTGTTCAAGTTTACTTTATTATAAATTGGTTAGTTTAATATAATAAGTTATTTTTATATTTAAGGAAAAAAAGTTGTTAAGAATTGGAGTCTCGATTGGGTTGGGTATATGTTGGGTCCATGTTGAATATATGTTACTAAAATAATAGGTCGATATAGGTTAATTTCAGTTGAACACTACTGCGACCCATTGAAACTAACCCAACGCACTGATTTAACAAGTCTACTCCTAACTATATGATAGAGATGTACAAATATATAGAGCTTGGCGTACAACCCCACGTTTGCAAGCTAAGGCAAACATTGACCTGTGTGATAGTTACATGTACCTGTGTGATAAAAGAGTTGATGTTGAACAGACATAGTGAGATAAGTTTCTCCATTGAGAGTGATATCATATCCAAATTATGTTAATTCGGCTGATGTTATTCACTTTATGTTAAATGTTTGTTCAATTTGATATGTCATAGTTACTTGTACAGCCTACGCTTTTTTGAATCCAATCGTAGATTTTTATGCAAGTAATACCCCTTCTCCAATGAGGCGATGGGCGATAAGCTTCATCGTCAAGAGGGATCACTAGCCAAGGTCCCTAGATGACCATCAGTGATAAACGAGGTGTGATAAAATAGGTGGTGTTGAGCAGAAATAGTGAGATGGGTTTCTCTATTGAGAGTGAAATCATATCCAGGTTGTGTTGATTTGGGTTACCGTATATTTGGATTTGGAGCTTCATATCTGGTTCTATTACTGTTTCCATTCTTCTCACGAGGGAACAAGGAAATCGACCCGTGATGGATAGGCTTCAAAGTATACAAAACTCAGTATGCGAACCCAAAAATGGAATCGGGCTATAGCGGTACTCGGCACTCGATATACTCTTATTATTATGGCTAGGCCTGTGATGTCTGCATTGTCTTCAAAACATTCTTACAAATCTCAAGTACGGATATTCTAATGAGTATAAAGTAGGTCATCCATTATTTGCGTTGTTTTCCTATACATGGATATGGAATGTATCCCAACTCCTAAGTTGCCTTTTCAATGGTCGTGTGAAGATACTTGCGCACTCAAATTCTAACTCTAATATGGCCTTTTTCCAAGTAGGTTTGTTTGTTGGCACACAAACTCTAATAGAAGTCATATTGTTGACTGCATCAGATGGGTTGACCATAATCCGCGAACGGAACATCATGAATATGAACTCAAATTTGTTAAGATCATGTCGCGTTCTCGAGTCGTGTAAGGAAATTTCACGTCTTGAACTTTGTTATGATGGAAACTTCATTGTGACTAGCCAAAGCTCCAGCGTGAGAAGCTCACATGAATGTTTAGGATTTGGCTTTTTCGCTCAATTTATGATGTTAGATTCTCCAACAAAAAAATTAATATTCTTGTAATAATTCTCTCAAAGTGAATACCCACCAAGAAGGGTTTCCGGGGTTCCAAGTTAAAGGGGGAGTTGGTGCAACTATTTTCGGCATAATTGATCATTAACCGAGCCTATGCATATAGCTCCATAACAGATTTCTTGATTTAATTTATGTGTGAATTGGCTTTTGAGAACCTACACTTCGTACGCATATATATATACATATATCTATACACATATTGCCAATTCACACATTATTTGACATTGATGGTCTTATCTTCCGCTTGTTCATTCTTTGATTGCTTTTTTTTCCTTCCTTTAGGAAAATTGACTAGAAATTCCTGCACTATTTTACTTTAGCCAATTTAGTTCTAAATTTTTTAATTATGCTAATTGAGCTATAAAAATTTTCACTTTTTGCTGATGGATCTATCTTACCAATTTTTATTAGAAATTGCTGACATGAATGCCGCGTCCTATGTGGTAAGTTTGATACTAATGTGGATAATTTTAAATAATATTTTATTATTTTATTATTTTTTAAAAAAATTTCATCTTCTAGTCTGTCGCTAGGCCTCGACCACCGGCCAGAGGTGAGGGTTGGTGAGATTGAGCCTTGCTAGTGGTGACCTCACTCAATAACAAGGAGGCTTGCCCTCGCTAGTAGCTGGTGGGCTTGAACTTTGCTAGAAGCCAACAAAGTCGTCCTCGTCGACCCTCACCTTTGGTTGGTAGCTGAGACCTAGTGACCGCTAGAGGAGGAAGAAGGGGAAAAAAGAAGGAAATAAAGAGAGAAAAATGCAAAAATGAATATTAAAATATTATTAAAAATTATCAATGTTAGCATTAGACATGCCACATGGGATAGTTAGCATTTATATTAGTGATATAGACTCAATTGATAAAATCTCAAAATGCTTAAAACTCAATTAACAAAATTAACAAGGATTATATCTGAATTGGTAAAAATATAATAGGTTTATAATTTTTTAGATAATTTTTCCTCTTTCCTTTTGTTTAGCCAATAATCTTACTTAATCAATGAGTAAACTTCTTTGCCATTCCAACAAAGTGGTCTAAATTCTGAGTCTTTTTTTGAAAGTTTGCAATATGGTGCTTTCGAACATCATTTTTTAATCTTGAATTTTCCTTTTCGACAACCTTTGATCACCTACTATTGAAACCCCTTTAAAAGACATCACTTAAAGTGTTTGGGGATGAGTATACTAGAAGTGCCAAAAGTTACATCAGTATAAAAAATTTTCGTCGACTCACTTAAATGCTAAATCGGAGAAAAAATGATCACTTAAGTGCTAGCGGCAAGAAATTTTGACCAAATTGATTATGAATAATTTATAATTAAAATTTTAATATGACTTGGCAAACTTTTTAAAAACTCTAGCTCACGTGGCATTTCCACGTGACATGTTTGGCACTGAAGTAATTGTTTTTTAACAACGACTGGCATTAAAGTGATTACTTTAAACAAAATTTGACACACAAATGATTACTTTAAAAAAATTTGGCACTTAAATGATTATTATTTACAAATTTTGGACGATGTCATTTATGAGTTATATGTTAATTAGGCATGCTGACGAGCCATGTAAGATTGGCAAATCAATAAAATATAACCACGTCAAATTTCCGACAACCCGCAGGAATTGGCACTTAAATGATCGTTTTTTTTAAAGTGGTATTTAAGTGATCTGAAAAAAACTTTTAGCACTAAAGTGAGTGCCATCTCAAGTGTTTGGCAATTTGTCAGCCATCATAAGTTTCCATAATTTTGAACGTGGCTAGTGGTATATTCATCTCAATGGCACAACACATTACTCATAAAAAAGAAATTGACTTGGAAAATTCCTAATTCGAGAGAACATTTGCCAATCCTACTCATTGGTAGATTGGAGGATAGGCATAAATTGCATTATTAGTGACTTTTGACTTATCAAATTACACCCACATTCAAGGTGCAATCCAATCCAAAAGGTACGGCTTGCTAGTGGCCCAAAATGCAATTCTGGTCTACTTGGAAAAATTCTTGTCTTCACGTTCAACCCCTTTAAAAAGGTTGAGCATGAAGAAGACTTCATATTGACCAAGCTTTGTTTTTAGATGGTTAATTGGTTTTTGCTTAAAGTGATTGGCAATTTGATATTGCTTAAAGTGAAACCTCTTTAAAAATTATCGCTTAAAGTGATTGGCAATTTATTGGCTACCATAAGTTTCCATGAGTTTGAACGTGGCTAGAGGTAAGTTTCCATGAGTTTGAACGTGGCTAGAGGTAAGTTTCCATGAGTTTGAACGTGGCTAGTGGTATATTCATTTCCATGGTACGACACATTGCTTAAAAAAGATAATTTGACTAGGAAAAGTCTTAATTCGAGGGACATTCACCAATCCTACTTATTGGTGGGTTGGAGGATGCGCGTAAATCGCATTATTAGTGACTTTTGACTTATCAAATTACACCCACTTTCAGGGTGCAATCCAATGGGTACGGCCTACTAATGGCCCAAAATGCAATTCTAGTCTGCTTGAAAAAATTCTTTCTTCACGCTCAACCACGTTCAACCCCTTTAAAAAAAGTTGAGCCTGAAGAAGACTTCAAATTGACCAAGCTCTATTTTAAATGGTTAATTGGTTTTCTTTGAGCGTATACGTAGGAAGATTGATAGTTGATAGCCACCTCACGTTCCAAAGCAGCAAGCTTTGAAATCGCTTCCATGGTCATTAAACTTGAAATCCTCTCAACTTAGGCGTGCTCAAGATTATGCAGATGATGCAATGCACGATAAAGAAAAGAGAGAAAAAAAAAAAGTAATTTCGTACAAAGTAAATTATTATGACCAAGCGCTCCTTTGCTCACTGATGGGCAAAAAATAACGCCCCATAATATTTGAATATAAAATGGCAACCTTCTTTTAGAAAATCTATTTAGATTGAGTTTCCTTTATGGGCACAAATTTGAGACATATTCACAATAGTCTTCACTTTGGCTTGATGTTTAATTTAACTCAAAGCAATTTCACCTGAACTCGAACTCCACCACTACTCTTCCACAATCCTTCTTGGGCTTCTCAGTCACCACAGACATCTTTAAAGACTAAGTCGTGCTTAAAATTCGCTATAAAAGTGAGCCTCATCAAGGTACCAAATCTACCAACACCTTTAATTACCATACAAGAATTTTCAAACTCAACATCTTTTACCATAGATAAAGAAAAATCACCATTGCATCCAATTTTGTTAGAAGATCGAAGATGCACCTTGTCAAGTTAGCAGTTACAATAACTACTCGCTTTATAGGCACCACCTCACTATATGCATTGTTTTATGTTGATTATGCACCAGTTATATCAGGATTTTCTAGTTGCAACTCCACATTAAGTTGAATATGGAAAAATTGTCTAAAAAGTTCTAAATTTATTGCATTTTTGTGGGACAAGTATAGCAATAGTGCCACAACTTTTAAATGGCGCTCACTTGAAGGCCATGACTTTTTTTTTTTCCTCATTTAAGTGCCAGATTGAGCAAAATTGATCATTTGAGTGCCATTTCCAGTAAATCATCGTATGTGGAATTTTTCATTAATTTCCATTCCAAAGTGGATTTTTTTTGGAATTATTTTATTAATTGTCCACATCAGCATTGGCGATGCCACGCAGGATGAGTGGTGCCTACGTCAGATTTTTCGGTGAGTCAAACAATTAATGTTACTTAAGTGATCGATTTTTCAAATTTGTGATGTTCAAGTGAATGTTCTATAAAAGTTATGGCACTCCTAATGTACTTATCACAAAAAATGCTTATAGATTTGTCTGTTGAAGAAGTGATTATTTAAATATTTGGGAAAATTATCAATTCATTCTTAAACATACTTTAAGGATGTCAATTTAGATTTAACTTTCTATTTTTGTCACTATAATGCTACATATTGTGCAATATTTAAATGTAGTCTTTCTTGCCAAATGTTGTCGCAAATTGTAATGTGGAAATCAACAAATTGCCCATGGTAGCATGTCACTTAAGGCGGTTGGTGATGACTAGATGCCATGTTAACAATTTTAGGTGGCAATTGGCTAGAAAGACTACATTAAAATATCACCTAATTGTTTAGGACAACATTGACAAAATTGAAAAGTGGGGCTGATTATGACAATTATAATTGCATGATAAGACATTCCAATCAAACCATTGATAAATACATATTTATAGTCAACTCTAAATGCATGAGAATTTTCAAAGAAAGAGAAGAAAAAAGGTAAAACCCACCCCGTTGGTGGTCACGGGGTTTGCGCTCAATCCCTCTACCGGAAGGGAGTGAGTTCAAATCCCCATGTTTGCTTGGGCGACTAAATTGCGGTTCATGGGAGGTGGGTTCCCGCGGGTCGCCCTGGGTTTGCGTCGCCGGTTGCCAGCTGTACGGCAGTTCCCGGGTCATAAAAAAAAAAGGTAAAAAAATTCTTAAATCTAGCACTTGTAAGAGAAATCTTAAATCTAGCACTTGTAAGAGATATTGTCATCAACTTAAAGTAATGGGGGCGTTCGAATTCAAAAAATGGATTGAAAAAGCGCGATACTTTATGTTTTTTTCCTTTTCATATATTTTAGTTAGAAATAATCTATTTATCTATATTTGAGTTAATGCAAGTAAAATAAGGAGAGAATATGATAGGATTATAGAGTCAAGAGCCATACAGTGGCTGGGAAAAAGGAGAGACGAATGAGGTGAAATTTAATTAATACTACTTATGTATTAGTACATAATAATTGTTTTTGTGATACTTTAATTTCGATATTTGTTGAATATTAAATTTAAAATATATTGGATTTTATAACAATGGACTTCATTCATGAGAAGTACTTGGTTTATATATATGGCACTTATTTCTATTACTATTTCTTACAAATAATTAAGTAATACAAGGCATTTATCTACATGAGACCCCTGTGATGAAGTTGAGAGAGATAGTTGCATTGATTGGCTCTCCCCAACCTTCATTTATAAACAAAAATGCTTGGGATAAGAATAGCTGGACTACTTTAAGTTTTGTTCGGTGCTCATTTGAGTATTATAATTTTTTTTTTTGCTCATCTAAGTGCCGCATCAAAGTAAAATTGATTATTTGAGTGTCATTTCCAGTAAATCGTCCTACGTGCATTGTTTTTTTTTTTATAATTTTCCATTCCAACGTGGATTTTTTTTTTTGAATTTTTTTATTAATTGTCCATGTTAGTGCTACCAATGTCACATGGGACGATTAGTGTACATGGATTTTTTAGCGAGGCAAATCTTTGATGGCACTCAAGTAAGTGAAAAAAATTATGGTATTCAAGTGAGCATCGTATGAAAGTTATGGTACTTGTGTTGTTTTTATCTTCACTTTTGTCAATTTAGTTTTAAATCATTTCATTTTTTGCCAATTGACTTTATTTGATCAATTTTGGCCGAAAATTATTGACATAGTGCCAACCGTCTTATGTTGCACAGTCGGGACATGGACAATCTTTAAAAATAATATTTTAATATTTTTTGAATTTTATATTAATTTGATTTTTTCTTATATTATCTTTTCCTTATTTTCTTTATTCTTTTATTCTTTTATTTTCTTATTTTGTTTTTTGTTTTTCCCCTCCATCGGCCATTGCGAGGCCGCATTGACCTTTGCCGGCCTCAAGAGAGGGTGGGGGTTGCCCTCACCTGCTCAAGTGAGAGTGCGCTGACTAGACAAATGCTTGTCTATTATAATTAAACAAGCAAATTTTTGTATAGATGGATACCAGTTATTTCGACACCCGACCAAGAATCTTCAAATCATATCATCCTAGTATTAATCAAAGAATCAGTATTAGTAAGAAGTACTAGTAGTCCGAAGACTACTTTTGTGATTTCGGTAAAACTTTTCTTTAAAAATTAACACGTGGCTATCTACGCGGGCGAAATGACATGGAGGCAGCCCCGTAGGATTTTTCTTGCAACGTTGTGGGAAAATGACTAAGCGTCAAACATTTTTGTCACCGCAAGACTCCCGCTGAGTTCGTCACTTTCTCGAGGTCCTTGGTCTAAACTATGACCCTTCGGACTATAAAAGAAGTTCATTCAGCTCCCTTATTTCTCATGAATTCTTGCTAAGTATGACAAAATCAACTCCAACCAGCCCTCTCTCCCTCTGCCTCTTCCTCTGTTTCATCTTCTCGCTTCCATTTCACGCCTCACCATCACCGACCACAGAGGCGCAAGCTCTTGTCAAATGGAAGAACTCTCTCTCTCCTCCTCCTCCACCACCTTCTCTGAGCTCATGGTCACTCACCAACATCCCCCATCTCTGCAACTGGACTGGCATTGCCTGCAACGGGGGCGGGTTGGTCACAGATATCAGCCTCTCTGGCTCAAGCCTCAACGGCACGCTCGATGCGCTCGACTTCGCTTCATTCCCGAACCTGACCCGCTTTGACGTCAGCAACAACAATCTCGAGGGCCCGATACCGTCCTTGATCGGCAATCTATCCCAGATCAGGTTCTTGGAGCTGGCGAACAATTCCTTCGAAGGGTTGATTCCTCGCTCCATTGGACAATTGAGAAAGCTTGAAAAGCTTGAATTGAGAATAAACGAGTTGACCTCTTCGATCCCTTCGGAGCTCGGGCTCTGTACTAACCTCTCCTACTTAGCCCTTGCCAAGAATTCGATCTCTGGGGAGCTGCCTCTCTCACTGTCCAATCTGGTCAGATTGTCGGAATTTGGAGCTTCGGATAATTGCCTGTCGGGTGAGTTACTGCCTGACTTCTTCACCAATTGGACCGAACTGGTTTCTCTGCAGCTCCAAAACAATTTTCTCTCCGGGCAAATTCCGACCAAAATCGGAAGCCTGACCAAGCTCAATTACCTCTACATGTACAACAATTCGCTCTCAGGGACTATTCCTCCGGAGGTCGGGAATCTCACATTGTTGACCGGTCTCGGCCTCAGCATGAACCAGCTTTATGGAGAGGTCCCCGAGACCATCTCTCGCCTTGCTAACTTACAGCTTATCTCTTTGTATCAGAACAATTTCTCAGGAGTAATACCACGTGATTTCGGCAAGTACAGCCCTTCTCTGAGATCTGTTAGCTTTTCGGACAACAGCTTCACCGGAGAACTGCCACCAGATTTGTGCAGTGGCTTTTCTCTTCAATATCTCACGGTCGATTGGAATAATTTCACGGGGCCGCTGCCCAATTGCTTAAAGAATTGTTCGGGGCTAAGGAGAGTCCGTCTAGAGAGCAATCAGTTCACTGCAGATATCACGAGCGCGTTTGGAGTTCATCCGAATCTGCTCTATATAAGCCTTAGCAACAACCGATTTGTCGGGAGTCTCTCGGCACAATGGGGAGACTGTATGAATCTCACAAATTTGCAGATAGATGGTAACAAAATTGCCGGCCGCATCCCCCCAGAGCTTGGAAAGTTGTCTCAGTTGCGTGTCCTGACTTTGTACAACAATGAATTGACTAGGAAAATTCCCGACGAGATGGGAAATCTAGGGGAGTTGCTTAACTTGAACTTGAGCAACAACCATTTGGTCGGAGATATTCCCATCTCATTAGGAAACTTATCGAAGTTAAATTATCTTGATTTGTCGAAAAACGCAATGAGCGGTAGCATACCAGATGAGCTAGCGAATTGCGAGAATTTACTGAGCTTGAACTTGAGCAACAACAATTTGTCAGGTGTCGTATCGCCGGAGCTTGGGAACTTGTTCACGCTACAGATTCTCCTAGACCTGAGCCACAATTCATTAGAGGGATCAATTCCGTCCAATTTAGCAAAGCTTACTAAACTGGAAAATCTCAATCTTTCCCATAACAACTTCTGGGGTACAATCCCAGCTGCTCTCACCAGCTTGGTGAGTTTAAGCTCCATAGACTTATCGTACAACGGGTTGACGGGTGCAGTTCCTAGTGGTCGCCTGTTCCAACAAGCACCGGGAAGTGCTTTTATTGGGAATCCGGGCTTGTGTGGAAACGTGACGGAATTATCTCCTTGTGTGACAGGTAGTAAATCCACGAACCATAGGAAAAAAGTCCTGGTCGGTGTAAGTGTTGGCGTTTGCTGCTTACTACTTCTAGCGACTCTAATTGCAGTGATTCTGGCACTTCGGTGGCGAAAAAAGCTTCTCGACGAAAAGGAAGAGATCAAGCGTCTTAAAGAACACGAGAAATTTGAGCAGATCATATCGGAAAGGTTAGGGAAGTTCATATTCAGTGACATCACCAAGGCCACCAATGATTTCAACGAAGAGTATTGCATTGGAAAAGGCGGGTTCGGGAGTGTTTATAAGGCCGTATTGGCTAGTGGCCAAATCGTTGCTGTCAAAAAGCTCAACGCATCAGAATCCGGTAACATACCAGCGGTCAACCGCCAGAGTTTTGAGAACGAAATTCGCGTGTTGACTGAGGTCCGGCACCGCAATGTGATCAAGCTCCACGGTTTCTGTTCCAAGAGGGGTTGCATTTACTTGGTCTATGAGTTTGTCGAGAGAGGCAGTTTGGCAAAGGTCTTGTATGGAGGAACAGGAGCAGTTGAATTGGACTGGGGTACAAGGGTGAAGATTGTTCAAGGCGTGTCTCACGCGATTGCCTACTTACATCACAATTGCTCACCGCCTATCGTCCATCAAGACATAACGTTGAACAACATCTTGCTTGAGTCGGACCTCGAGCCTCGGCTCTCAGATTTTGGGATAGCGAGACTCTTGAATTCAGGCTCGTCGACTTGGACCACAGTGGCAGGATCTTATGGCTACATGGCTCCTGGTAAGCCATATGATTAAAGCTAACTATGCATTTCGTGTGTACATATTTTTTGGAGTTGTTTAAATTTCTCTCGTTAACTTCTTGAATTTGGATTCATCAAATAATTCTCACAAGACTATTTGGAAAAGCAGGTATAGATTTTGAAAAGTAGTTTGTGTTAATAATATCAAAGAAATTTGGAATTTATGTACCACTTGACATTATGATCAAAACATTGATGCATTGTTCTTTAATGAAAAACAGAGTTAGCAATTACGATGCAGGTAACAAACAAATGTGATGTGTATAGCTTTGGCGTAGTGGCACTAGAGATTATGATGGGGAAGCATCCAGGGGATCTTCTCTCTTCTTTATCAATGACAAAAACATCGACAATCTCGGAGGACCCAAATTTGCTGTTGAAGGATGTGCTCGATCCGCGTCTTCCTCCTCCAACTGGCCAACAAGCCGAGAAAGTGGTATTCATCATCATGGCGGCACTGGCATGCACGCGCACGTGCCCCGATTCACGACCCACCATGCATTTCGTGGCGAGAGAATTATCTGCACGTGCTCAAACTTACTTTGAGCCGTTAGGCTCCATAACTATAAGCAAAGCTATCGAATCTTCAGGAGTAAAATTTTAAGAGATATTGCAGATCAAATGATACTTTTCTGTCTCTCTCTCGCTCTGTTGTTGTTGTTTTTTTTTTTTTTTGGAGTTTGCTCGTAATTAATGAGAAAGAGTGGGTGTACAGTTTGGATAATTTAGAAAATTTCTATTACACTGTCTTCAAAATATATTTATGGATCCTAAACAAGGATCCTCTAATGAATATGAAGTACGTCGTCACTTCGGATGATCCGATAGACTACTTTGCCTTTTGTTGTCCTTTACATTGGTATGAGATGTCGATGGGCCATTATAGATAATTTCGTACTCAAGTTCTAACTTTAATGAAAAATTCTAATTAAGGACCTAAAATGAGACTCTTGTTTCAAAAAAGAGTTTAAAGAATATTTTATTTTAAATAAGGCCCAGAGTGGCTAAGTAAGTTTCAAATAAGGGCTTAAAGTTAGTGACCCGCCAAATATTCACCGGTGAACATTTTCCGGTGACTTGAATATGGGTAATTTAGTGAAAATCTACAATTGGGTAAAAAATTAAAAAAATTCTTGAATTGAATAGGATTTTCAATTTTTCACATCTTCTTCCTTCCTCTTCCCGAATGCTCATATTGCTTTCGCCTGATCCTCATTGCTCCTCGTGAGCTTCAATCTGCTGTTCGCCGTCGTCTCTTCTTTCACAAGTTCATCGTCCACAAGCTTTAAGTCGTCCGCAAGCTTCATGTTGTTGTCTCCAAGCTCTACTCACTTTCATCCGTGGTTTGTGTTGTTCATATTGATGCAATTAATCTAAGGGAAAGTGACTGTAGCTTATTGAAAGAACACGTCGCCCATGAGTGGGCATGTCGTGGTAAATTACCCTGATGGCGGGGAGGCTCTCTTCCCAAACCTGAATGGCTGTTTTAATTATAGTCACGAAGCGATTCTTGTGAAATACCCGAGTTCCACATCCTCTCTTCGATGCTTCTTGGTCTATTCGTGCCACTACAATTCCAAAAGGAAAGAATTTCCATTCCCCCTAATGCTCTTTGCCTTAGATCGATCTAAGTGGCGGGGAGGGTTCTCACTCGGTTAAAATTGGGATTGCCCGCACCGCCATCGCTCTCGCAAAGGCTTTCTTTTGCCCTCTGGCTTTAAACTCCAATGCTTGGCTTTTCTCATTGTGATCTATGAACTGTTTGTGCATCGTGCTCATCGGTGAATTTAACAGTAAGATAAGTGATTTCTAATGTTTTGGACCTGTGAGCACAGAAGCTAGAGCTGCGACTTCTGGACATTGCAGAAAAGGAGGTCTGAATTGTTCTTTTTCGTCGATTTTCAAGGCATCCCTGACTTTATTATTGTAGGTAAGCTAGACATGGACTCCGCAGAGTAATGTTTTGCGGTAATCAGCAAGAGGCGGATGAATTCATCATTGGATTTCCTACATCTTCTGATGGAAAAGGGAATATTCTGTAATAAATTTTGCAACGTTGCTGGAAGACTGGTAGCTCGAGCATTGAGGAGGTGAAATGATTGCATATGTTTTTTGATTATTAGTTATATCTTGTACAAACGGTAGATTCTTCAATGAGTTTTTCATCTAAACTTGTTCTATAGTTTGTTCTGGGAAGGTGTAACAAAGTTTCCGTGCATTTTTTTAATGAGGTAATCAAGTGTTAAAAAGGTGCTGTCTATATCATTAATGATTGGACATTCCAACTTGAAGTGTCTGTATCTGCTATGGACATGCACAGTGTTTTCTCGTCTATCAAGACTAAAACTATTTTCATTTTAGCCAAAACTCTCAGTCAATCGACATCCTCATATTATTCTATATTTGATAACATCAGTTTACATCACTCCTACAAAGAGCAACGACAGACTAGAAAGCAACATTTGATATTGGATTTTTGGCTATAACGGTGCTTAGCACTCGATGTACTCTTATTTGTTATGGCTAGGCCTTTGGTGTCACACCATCAAGCAACTCAACTAAATCCCAAACCTCATTAGATGCTATGGAACTCATTTATTCTTTTATGGCATTGTAACATAAATTGGATTTATCACAACTCATGGCTTGTGAAAACGTCTTAGGATCATTTTTAGCTCCAATGTTATAATCGGATTCTTGTAGATATACAATGTAGTCACTAAGGATTGCTGATTTCTTAATTCTAGTAGACTTTCTTAATGTTGCACCAAAATTCTCCTGAGGAGTTTCTTGTTCAACTGAAAGTTTAATAGTATATGGTAATTGCTGAACAGTTTGGCATACATGATCAATGTCAACAACTTATGAATTTTCAGTGATTGGTTGTTTAATGGCCGGTTGAACTGAAGGGGCGTTATAAACAACCAATCCAGTACCTAAGGTAAATGGTTGAGTATTTGAATGATTTGCTTCAAGAACAAGGTTTCTAAATTGATCACTCTACTGATTAGGTCATTTTCAAGAAACTTAGCATTTCTTGATTCCATAAACCTAGTAATGTGAGAGGTATGGGACGTGTCATAACGATTTTGCCCTATAATCAGGACTCCTATGCTTATTGAGAATTTCGATATGGCGTTCCAGTTGATTGAGCTTAGTTGTCGCTCATTCTTTCATGTTGTCTGAGTTATAAATTGTACTGACCTGTATGGTGGATTTGAGGCCAAGGTAAGGCTCTGTGATTGTATAATTGCATGATTATGACACTTCTGGGCGTATTCCCCTCCTAATTGGGGTTTAGAGCTTAGACTTGCTGAGATTATATCTTACCCCATTGTTGGACAACATTTACAGGATCGTCGAGTGGAGGACCTGGAGCCGAGAGGAGGTGATCAGAAGTGTAGGTCAGTTAGGACCGCTTCTTTTTGGAAGGCCGATCTTTTGTAGTCTTTTGGCCATAGACTTTTGTACATGACTCAGTGTGAATATAAAAGCATGTTTCTTTATGAATCTATTGTCTTGCTTTTCTATCCCGAGATGATTATTGCTAAGGGATTTACAATACGCTTCCGCATGTGCAATGAAACAAATAAAGGGTCAGCGACTAGTCCTGGGAAGTCGCAAATTTTATCGACCAGAGAGGGATAGGCATACGCTCGGGATTCAGGGCATGACAGGTTTGGCACAAGTCAGTTACACGTGAATCCTTGAAGCTGCCTATCAACCTAAGTTGTACCAAAATAGCATTCAAGTGAAATTGACAAGGCATGAGAATCCAAGATTAGACTTTGAATTTTCGTGAACGTCCGGGATAGACTTTTGGATGGTGCTACTTCGACAGTCGATAGTGTCAGTTACGCCGAGTTTTTGGAAAAGGGATTTACAGACTGAGGAAGCGAGCCTTTGAGGATGTGGGCCGGGCAAGGCTAGTGTGGGCCTCGTGCCAAAGGTGGGACAAGCACCACGGTAGACCCGAGACAAGCAAGTGAGCCCGTTGGACCCAACCGACCAATTTACCTTCCAAGCCCATTGTCCAATCTTTAGCCATTTCGAGCCCAACCAATTCCCGAGCCCATTCTTATTCATTTCCTAGCCCATTTATTAGGTCTGGTCCTCATTTTCAGCCCAAGGGCAGATTGGGAAATGTGCAAAGTGAAATGACCATTTTGCCCCTAGTTGATGTGAGCAAAAGTCAAGAGAAGAGAGAGAAGATGATGTCATGGGCATGGGGACTTGAAGCAAGCATGTGAGGGCCTTAATGAGGCTTGACAACCAGCCCTCACATCACTCTCTCTCCCCTCCTTCAGCTACCCCTCAACCACACCCTTCTCTCCCTTGTTTCTCTCCTCCTTTCTTCTCTTGCTTTAGTTGACCTTTCTCCAAAAACCTGAGTTAATAGTTGCCTTCCTGTGAGAATCACTGCTTGTGCCACCCACCACCATGCTCAGGAGGTCCAGTCCATACGAAAGGAGGTGGCCACTCACTGGTCAGAGCCGCCGGCTGACCCGCCGGCCGACCAGAAGCTAGCGCTCACCGAACTGTCTGGCAGCTTGCTTGCTTGCACTGTTTCGCGATTTCAGCCATTTTTCTCCAATTTCAACCCTTCCTCTGCCCAGCCCAACCACCAGCCACTCCTCCTTGGATGCCGCTAGTCGCCGGCAAGCCACTTGCCGGAACTCCAGCCAACCCACTCAACTCCTTTTCCCCTCCAGTAGTTAGTTTTTCAGTGTTTCGGAGGGAAGCAGAGGTTGTGGCTGCTATTCCAGCCCCAGGACTACCTTGGATCGTTGTGGTAGAGGTCCCCATGCATCGCCTTCATCGTCGCTGCCGCGTCCATGTCTCAAACTCGCTTAACGGGTGAGTTTAGCTCCTAAATCTCTGTTTAGTGCTTAAACTTGCTTAGGGTTGGTTTAGTTATGACTAATTCTAGTTTAAGGGGTTTAATTGAGTTGTGTTAGCCCTAAAATAGGTGGTTAGAAAGATGGTTAAGATTAGTTTAGGCTAATCTTGCTTTTTGTTAATTAATTGTACTTATGTGTTTAATTAAGCATGTTTTGCCTTAATTAATTGATTGTTTATTTTAATTAAGGTTTTACTTAATCCCTGAATTTAATTTATTAATTATTGAATTATGGAATTTCACTGTTCATAATGCACTATTCACGTGATACTGTTCACACACACTATTCACCCGAGAGTGAAAAATTGTCTAATTTCATGTGCTTTGAGCCTATGATGTGAATAGGATATGTCATTGCATAGACATCCGTTTGAATCATATGGTTTTCACAAAAATGAGAAAATAGTTTGTCCGAGAGACGCCAGAATGGACCATTTTTATGAGAAAAAGGGTTTGAGGCTGTATATGCAAGCATGTGTGCATTGGCTAATGCTCAAAGATAATAAGTGGGTTGTGGTGGTATGCTTGTGTCACGGGCCGAAACTTGGTCGACCCGAGAGGTTCCCCGAGGACGACCTCGACTCGTCCATGGAAGACCTCTTGCTCCAACTCGGATTCCCATCAAGACTTCTTCCTGAAGTTTCCAAGGGCGACCGAAACCGTCATTGAGTCATATTCTAGTTTTCTGTTCCATTATTTATGTCAGTAGACGGTAGTTGACATTATGTCGGTAGTTGAGGTGGTGCAATCTCGCCCGCCGGATAAAAAGTAGATCAACGGTTGTAAGCCGAGGCCCTCAACTATAAAAGGGGTGTCCTCCTTCATTTGTAATGACCCAACATTTCAGCAATACAAAGTTCCTTTCCTTCCAGAGCTCCTCTCTCTTACTTTCTCTCTCAACGATCCGGGTAAGCGAGCGGGTGAGCGTTCGATCGAGCAAGGCTTGGCTTGGGTAGTCCAAAATCGCCCGAGTCGCCGCGCGGTCACGATCCCAATCGATCGGCCGGTGACAAGTGATATCAGAGCAAAAGAGAGATCCGTTCGAGAGACCAAGGAGCGCCAACTGTTCGAAGGAATGTCGAGCCAAGAAGCTGTCATGGTTGGAGAGGCCGCACAAGTCCAAGAGAACCACGGCCGTGCAAAGAAAAGAGACGCCTCGATGGATGTAGTAGTTGCGTTCGATGAGAAGATTGGGAAGGTCCGGAGCGCTGTGCTCGAACTCATGGAAGGTCTTGACGATGTGCGAGACTGGATCATGGAAGTTGAGAGTTCGCTCCGTGAAGACTTCACATCATGCCTCAACGAAGCTACCGCGCCATTACACGACAAGGACGAAGCCCTTGAAACATCGATCGATGTGTTGAAGGAGCGCATCCAAGTGGTCGAGGAAGAAGCTCCACGTAGGGATGAGGTCGAAGCCATGAAGGCCGAGATCCAAGAGCTCAAGACCGAGCTCGCCCTGTGCAAACTAAGCATCACCAATGGTGCTGTGCCGAACCAAGCGGTGCCCAAAATTGAGGTGCCAAAGCCAAAGGAGTTCAAAGGCGAACGATCCGCCAAGGAGGTGGACAACTTCGTCTGGAGCATGGAGCAATACTTCGGCGCCGTCAACATGCACGACGAGACGACCAAGGTACGAACCGCTTCCATATTCCTAACTGATACGGCAATGCTTTGGTGGCGCAATAGGTGTGATGAGGTTAGACGAGGCGCCGATCCCGTGTGCACATAGGACGACTTCGTACGAGAGTTCCGGGACTACTTTTTCCCCGAGTTCGCTCAACAAGAAGCCCGTAGCAAGCTCCATCGCCTCGAGCAAAGAGGCACGATCCGAGAGTACGTGAAGGAGTTCACGGAACTCAAACTCCAAATTCGCAACCTAAGCGAAGAGGAGGCTCTCGGAGCGTTCAGGGATGGATTGAAGCCATGGGCACTTCTCGAGCTCAAAGAGACGGGACATGAGTAGTCTTGCGTGTGCGCTGAGCATGGCCGAGTCACTCGTCGACCTCACCAAGACCGAACCAAGGAGTCGACAAAGAGATTGGAGGACGGATCGACCTTGTGAGGATGAAGCACAAAGCACTCCCCGGACTGCGCATGATCAAGGCGGCCGAACCAAACCATGGGGAGAGGGAACTTCCAAGCCATCCTTCCAAAGGGGCCGACCACCGACGGACTATGCGAGTAGGTTTGATCAACCCCCGCCTTCTCCTTGTTTCATTTGCCAAGGTCCGCACTAGACCCAAAAGTGCCCGAAGAAGGGCCGAATCAACGCCCTCCTTGCCATTGAGGAAGAAAAGGAGGAGTCCAAAGAAGACAAGAGACAAATCTGACTTGGAGCCGTGAAGATGATCAACTCCGTCCAAGCTCGGTCCCCAACCAAAGGAAAAGAAGCTATGTCGGACACGGAAATGTTCTTTGTGCAAGTCGACGTGTGGGGCCGAATGCTATACGCCTTGGTCGACACGGGTGCGTTGAACATGTTCATGTCGAAGGAAGTGGCAAAGGCCTTGAACCTTCGCGTGGAGCCGACCGGGAACACCTTCAAGCCGGTCAATTTGGAAGGCATCTGTGGCGTAGGATCGACTTCGGACGTGGACGTCAAGATCGGCGATTGGAGGGGCAAGATGGATTTCGAGGTAATCCCTCTTGACGATTACGATCTCATTCTTGGCATGCAATTCTTCAATAGCGTGAGATCCATGATCGACATGAGGACCAAATACCTCGTGATCCTCGATCCGGAGTACCCAACGATGGTCCCAATGATCAAAGGGATGGTCGACACCAAGACCATCGCGTCAATCCGACACCTCGACAAAAGCTTAAAGGCCGTCATGCGCATCAACAAGCTGTCCAAGGTGAAATCGAAGGTCAAGTTGGATCCTACTCCAACAAATGCCATGCCAATCCAAGCGCTCTTCCCCGAGGTTGAGTGCGCACCGCACGCTCCGTCCAAGCCAAAGACCGAGTCGCGTGCAAAATCCTACTTCATCAATGAAGGTTGCGGTCCATCATATGAGAGCGTCCGCACCAAACAAAACAAGAACAAGAGAGCCCGCGCCAAAGCCCGTGCTCGTGCCAAGAAGGCCAACCGTCGAGTTGTGAGCGACGAGGGCGTCGCTCGAATGAGTGGGGGAGAATGTCACGGACCGAAAGTTGGTCGACCCGAGAGGTTCCTCGAGGACGACCTCGACTCGTCCATGGAAGACCTCTTGCTCCAACTTGGATTCCCATCAAGACTTCTTCCCGAAGTTTCCAAGGGCGGCCGAAACCGTCATTGAGTCATATTCTAGTTTTCTGTTCCGTTATTTATGTCGATAGACGGTAGTTGACATTATGTCGGTAGTTGAGGTGGTGCGATCTCGCCCACCGGATAAAAAGTAGATCAACGGTTGTAAGCCGAGGCCCTCAACTATAAAAGGGGTGTCCTCCTTCATTTGTAATGACCCAACATTTCAGCAATACAAAGTTCCTTTCCTTCCAGAGCTCCTCTCTCTTACTTTCTCTCTCAACGATCCGGGTAAGCGAGCGGGTGAGCGTTCGATCGAGCAAGGCTTGACTTGGGTAGTCCAAAATCGCCCGAGTCGCAGCGCGGTCACGATCCCAATCGATCGGCCCGTGACACTTGCATGATCACTAAATTGAACCCGCCGCCTTGACAGGAGTTCGGGGGGTGATAGTTGCAATACCCGCCGCCTCAGCAGGAGTTCGAGGGGGGTGATAATTGAAATACCCGCTAGCTTGACAAAAGTCCGAGGGGTGATAGCTGCAATACTCGCCACCTCGGTAGGAGTCCGAGAGGTGATAGTTGCAATACCCGCCGCCTCGACAGGAGTTCGGGGGGTGATAGTTGGGGGAGTCACGGGGGTGATAATAATAATCGGACCATGTGTGGATGCAAGTGTGTATGAGAAGCATTGCATCATTAGTTCCGATTATGCATGAGTTGACCACATTGTTTATGGCACGCATGCATGAATTGATAACGTGCAAGGTGTGGCAATGGCCATGTGAGATCGCTTGTGATGCGACTCATATGTGATTGATGAATTGCATCATCTCATGGCCATGTGCATTGCGTGTATTGTGCTGAGATATAACATGCAGGATATGGCATACCGGATAAGGTTGCATACAAACCGACTATTTGAGTGTTGGTTGACCCAGCTATTATCATTTGTTGGTTGCTGGTTATTGGTTGTTGGTTGCTTGTGGGGTGGTTCATAAGAGATACTCCAAGTTGAGTTGGTGTTCTAACCGAAGCTTAAAGGGAGAACTCGTTGAGATTTTATCTCACTGGTTATTGTATAACCATTTTCAGACCCTTAGAATGGCGCACCCGTTGGTGCAGTGGAGAATTATGCCCCCGCTCCACCAATGATCGACTCGATGGAGCCTGAGTCCGATGGGTCTAAGTAATAGGGGTGCCAAACTCGAGGGTTTGTTTTTGTATAGTTGGATTAGCCTAGCCTAGTTTCTTTTTGGTCTTGCTTAGAGGATGGATCGGCCCTTGTGGTGGGCTTGTGAATTGGAAGCACTCCTCCGTTGGTTAGTCCAATGAAATTGTATAAGCAAGTAGTCGCTTTTGTTCTTGTTGTTCATCCCTCTATCCCTATTTGATTGTTTGATTGTCTGTTGGACTGGGGATGGTTTGTTTTCCGCTTGCGCATAATGAAAGATTCAAATGAATGGTCGTCGACGAGTCTTGGGATGTTACTTTCTATCGACCGTGAGGCAGGGATTGTCGCACGCTCGGGGTTCAGGGCATGACACTAGCCATAGGTGAGGGATGGTGAGGTCAACCAAGCTAGCCTCTAGCGAAGATTGCCCTCATCAGGGCAAATGAGGTTGAGCCTCACTAGTGGCAACCTCACCCAAGGATAGTGAGGGTCGCCCTTGCTAGTGGCTAGAGGGTTCAAGCTTCACTAGAGGCTAGCCAGGTTGACCTCGCTGGCCCTCACCTCTGGTCAGTAGCTGAGGCCCAGTGATAAGCTAAAAGAGGAAGAAGGGAAGAAAAAAAAAAAAAGAAAAGAGAATAAAGAAAAAAAATCAATAAAATATTCAAAAAGGAATATTAATATATTATTAAAAGTTATTTATGTCAATGCTTGGGTCCACGTTAGTAAGGTCCGAGCAAAATTGGTCAGATGAGCTTAATAAGCAAAATGTTAAAATGTTTATGATTCAATTGGAAAATTTAAAAATGTTTATAACTTAATTGGTAAAAATACAATAGATTTAGTGTTTTTTGGATGCCTCTTTTCTTTTGTTTAGCCAATTTTCACATAATGTTACTTAAATTCTAGACAAGTATGTGGGCATTGTGACTATGTCAAGCCATTAATATTATATCGTCTCACCAAGTTAGAAGGACCAATCCTGTCGTTTTTGAGCTTCCTCTGGCAAGTTGTTCGTTTCTTTAGATCTGTTCCTCTCAAACCAACCCAACTGAAGTTTCAAGCGACAAAATTGGCTGGTCTGCTTTTGAAAACGTTTCAAATGCGGCTTTGGAGTCATAGGTCCGAGTACTGATGACTATTGAATTGAGCATGAATAGAGTCAAAAGTGAATTTCTTTCATAATTCTACAAAGAAACGACCGAATTGTATGATAATCATCTCGCTCTTTGAATAGAGGAAAGGTAATGACCCTGAATGAGTTCTTGTTGGACCAGTCACCAAGGTATTATGGAAATGAAAGGACTCGGACTGATGACAAATTTCACCAAATAAATGAATTTTCTCGCACTTTTACCCAAAAAGAGACATATTTGTCTCTTTCCCACTTATCAGCTTTGTCATTTTTTGTGGACATTGACCTGCAACAGAAGCTTGCAATAACATCTATCTAGACTTCTTGCCCATCAGGGTCAAGTCTCACAATTTGGTTATATTAACCGAACATTTGTCATCAAGTTCTATTATTAAAGTTCAAGGTCTTCATCATCCTTTACATCCTCTTGCATCTAGACCTGAGTCTTGATCCTCCTCTCTCTCTCTCTCTCTCTCTCTCTCTCTCTCTCTCTCTGCGCACAAGCACCAGATTTGCAGGAAAAAAAGAATGCATCAGCCTCACCGTATCTTCCCTATATTGGGCCTCGGTTTCTTGAATATATCAATCAATGAATAAACTTCTTAGCCATTCTAGAAACACGGTCTAAGTTTTGAATCTTTTTGAAAAGTTGCAAAATAGTCCTTTTGAACATCATTTTTTCCTGAATGTTCCTTTTCGACAACCTATAATCACCTACTACCGAAACCTCTTTATATGTCATCACTTGAAGTGATTGGCAATTTGTTGGCCACCATAAGTTTCCATATTTTTTTAACGTCGCTGGTGGTACATTCATCTATACGGCATGACACATTGCTCAAAAAGAGTACTTATTGACTTGCAAAAGTCCAATTTCTAGAGAACATTCACTGATCCCAGGTATTGATGGGTTGGAAGTCAGACATAAATGGCATTGTTGGTAACTATTGACTTATCAATTACACCCACTTTCTGACGGGTACGGCTGGCTATTGGCCCAAAATGCAATTCTGGTCTGATTGGAAAAATTCGAGTGCTTCCTAAGGCTTCTCCAGATGGAAGTGTGGGATTTAGTTGATTGGTTGATATACATAATGACCCCCTTAAAAAGGTTGACTGTGTAGAAGATGTCAGATTGACTAAGCTTTGCCTTAAAAAGGTTGAGCATGCAGAAGACTTCAAATTGACTAAGCTTTGTCTTTTGATGGTTAATTGGTTTTCTTTAAACACATCTGTAGAAAGATCGATAATTGGGGACCATCTCATGTTCAAAAGCTGCGAACTTTGAAATCGCATCCATGGTCCACGCACTTGAGATCCTATTAATTTAGACCTTGCTCTAGATATGTAGACGATGCAACGAGAGAGAGAGAGAGAGAGAGAGAGAGAGAGAGAGAGAGAGAGAGAGAGAGAGAGAGAGAGAGAGAGAGAGAGAGAGAGAGAGAGAGAGTAATTGTTGCCTCAATCAGCTCTCTTCCATCGATAATTTAGGAACAAGGGCGCAAAGGTCCAGTCACCACAATTAGCTCTCTTAAGAACACAGCATATTAAAAAATGGATTATTACTAGGTTCGTTGTAGCGAAGGAAATATTTTACGGGAGGAGATGGTTGGATGAATTTTGGTTCTTCCATATGTCTATTATGTTCTTTCTTCTGGAGGGAAAAACATATTTTATCTTTTCCTAACCTAATTTCTATTTCAGATTCAATTTTTTTAATTTCCAAAACTTCTAACAACACTAATGCGATATTGCTGATGGTGCGACGAGGATTGCTGAAAATTGACACTAGTCACTTTATTAATGCTTTCAAAATGCGAAGAGAATTATTTTTAGTAATTTCTTATTTGCTAGTTCTGTTCAAGTTTATTTTATTTAAAATTGGTTAGTTTATTTTAGTATGTTATTTTCTACATTTAAGAAGAAAAGCTATTAAAAATTGGAGTCTTGATTGGATTGGATATCCGTTTGGGTACATGTTGCTAAAATTATAAGTCAACATAAGTTAATTCGGATCGGACCCTATTGCGACCCATTCAAATTAACTCAATGCACCGATTTGACAAGTTCACTCCCAACTAAATAATAGAGATGTCAAAAAAAAAAAAAAAATTGGAGCTTGGCGTACAACCTGACGTTTGCATGCTGAGGCAATATGAGAACTGTTCCTAAAACCACTTTGATTAATTAGTTATTGGTGCATTGGAAGTTACGCATGAATTGCATTGTTGATAACTTGGCCTAGCAATTATACCCATTTATAAATTAGACTTTTTTTCCTTTTTACTTTGCAACTATAATGTGGCCAAATGTTGCATCATTTACCATCCTAGTATTATTTGGGTGACATTATTTCCACACTCTTTATAACTAAATACACTCCGTTTATACAAGATAGGGAAAATCACCCTTGATTGATTTCACATTTATACATTTTCCCTCAATTGATTTCTTTTCCAATGTGGGTTCCCCCCAAATTTAAGCCCATTGTTGCTTAGAACATTAAAATCGGCATTTTCTTTGTCAATCCAACATGAATGAAATTAAGCTTTCATGAAAAATATTTCTATTACTTTAGACATAGTTTCTATTTTACAAATTTTGTTTGTATATAGGCTTTTCCGCATTTCTACGTGAAAATTGGTGCAAAAATTCGCTCGACGAAATGAAAAGTTCTAAAGATGTCTTTAATAAATAAAGTTTCTAACATGTGTAGAAGAGACAAAAAGAGGGAGAGTAGAAAAGATAGGTTTTTGATGTGCATGATAATATTCGCTTGAATGTGTTATCCTCAATTATGGTAACCGGATGCTACATAAACTAGAAAAACTAGAAAGAATAGGTCAATGTGTAAATTGGGGTCCACTACTTTAAGTTTCAATTGAATAATAAAGAGCAATTCTGTCTCTCTAATGCAAATAGGGGTAGATCTAGTCATATAAGTGTCAAAACAACTTTGCCCTGTTTGTAATTGTCAAACAAGAGGCCTACGGGGAGGAGCATCAGGAGCCACATGTCAAATCATGATTGATAGGTCTAAGTGAATCACGGCAACAATGTAATTGTGCAACATAATCTGAAGGAAATACACTTTTAATAAACAAAGCAAAATAAGTGATAAGTCAAGTCCCGGAATATTCACATCTCAAATAAGACATGGAAACTGCGCATCTAGTTTTTCATTGCAATTTGCCTTTAATTAGGAATTGTCAAACAATCTTTATATTAAATATAGGTAGATCCACATAATCCATGTAAAGCTAGACATGTAATGCAATATAATCGTATAAAAGGCCAAGAGAATATCCGGATATAAATGTAAAGCCAAAATCCTAGCTACAAATTCTTATGGACTTGAGCTGGCTCTGATCAATATGTTTGAGATAGATCAATTTTTGCAATTATTTCAAAGCCAAAAACTGCTTTCTATAATTCCAAAAGGAATCGTTCATACCATCGACCTTTATGCAGTTATTCTTGGTGAATTTTCATCCCACTTTTTTTGAGAAATTTCAATTAGATTCGAGTGTAATCTATTTGATGTTCAAGTAGTTTAGCTGGAATAGATGAATAGTGTGTCTAGGAAAATTGCTCTCTAATATAATGCGTGACAATATTACTAGCCTCATGTTTTCTACTCGATATCATCCTTGTCATTTTCCCAATTGCCCTCATTTCCCAAATTTTATACTAAGGTTCGTCGTCAATAACAATTTATGTTTATATAGTTTCGTGATGAAGAAAATTATTTTCGCCAATTCATTTTTGTAAGCCGTGCAAATGATCATTTTTAGAAAAATATTCTCATAATAATTAATTTTCCTCCAAATAAATGTATGCATACGTATTATTGGTCTCTGTGAATTACAAGATTAGTAAGCAAAGATCTCCTAAAGGACTCTCTATGTTTACATTAGCTTGTTCACGCACCTTTACTTAATGATCAAACAAGAAATGACGTAATTGTGCCTATGTTACAACATGTTTCTAATTAAAATATTTAATAGGAGGACTGATTTAAACATTTGCCAACTTTCTCTTTAACTTGCAGTCTCTTTTTATAGGGTGAGAATGCAATTTGAGTAAAATTACAATTAATATAGATTATAATTAACCTAAACCCATATAGTAATCAAACGTAGTAGTGTATCTTAGCCCTCGATGCACGCAAGAAATGTAAAAGTCAATTTGGGGGTCAATTTATTCCTTATTAGCAGCCTTTGGTGGTGCCCACCACTTTTAAGGTAGTGCGTTGATCTGCTCTGCTTTTTCTGTCGTGCTGGCTTTGATGAGTCTTGAATTACCTAATTATAATTTTTTTTAATTCCGACGTGATTAATGGTAGGTGAATTTCCTCTTTTTCTATTATATCCTTGGTTTTAGCTTTTTCAATTGGTTTTTTTCTAATCAAATATGTTTGTCGATGGTTGAATTGATTGATGGATGATTATTAGCCAAAATGAAGTGCGTGGTGGTCCCTTGTGTGACTTCCAAATGTCCTTTCCTTGTATTTTGAGAAAAGGTTAGCGAATTGTTCAATTTCCATCCTACTTTTTTATCGCATTACAAAATTTTTTATATCTGCAATCAGATTAGCGAGAGCTCGATCTGGTCTCAAATGGAATCTTCAGCAGATAACCATCTAAAAAGTGCTCACTTCAATATCTTTTTTAGGTTCAGAAAACCGACCATGACGATATTTCTTAACCATAAAAGTCAAGAGTTTTGCTACAAATTTCATGTTACTGGGTCGAATTTAAATACGAAAGACTGCCCTATTACTGCTACTCATGTGGCAGAATTGGACATTACGCGACGGATTGTATTGAAATACCTTATAAGGAGTCAGGGCTGGAACAGCACTTACCGGCAAGATGTGGGGATTGGCTGCATGCTGAGGTGAAGGCTCTAAGCCCTTATGGCCAAATTTTCTATGGAAAGAAGGAAATTCCTCTAGACGATGTCGAAGTAGTGCTTGAAACCCCACTATCTCCGGTGCCTGAAACAGAGCAAATCATCTCATCATCATCCCAGCAAACTCAGGTATGTGATCCACGCCCAACAGGAAAGGAAATTTACCTGCCCTCCTCAGCTCCAGAACTCATCCGAATAGAAGAAAGAAGTCCCCAGAAGCGAGGAAATACTTGCATAGATGAAGAATCACTTTTAATACTCCAAGAGGAATAGATGAAGGAAGCGGAGATTGAACTGGAGACGACCCCCCCTGCAAAGTTGAAAGGAAAGAGTGTGAAGCTCACAAATTCAAAAAAAGTTAAGCGATTCTGTCCCTATGGAGCACAAACATCAGCTCAACTGTCAGAGAAAACCAATCAACTAGTGGATGCACCTATTCGGGTGGCAGAGAAGTCAGACCAATGGGCTCTGGTGGCTAGCCCTAATAAGCCACCAGCTTACCCATGAAGATTTTAAGCTGGAATTGCCAGGGGCTGGGCAATCCCCTGACATTCCAGGAATTGAGAGTCACTGTGACTCAGGAACGGCCCAATATCGTTTTCATTATGGAAACAAAAAACACAGAACATAAAGTGCTCAGAATAAAAAGGAGGCTAAATTTCCAAAACAGTTATATAGTCAATCCGGGAGGAACAGCAGGGGGCTTAGCTCTATTCTGGGATGATCATCTGCAGGTATCGATTGACTCCTCCTCAGCCACGGCCATATTTACACAGTGTCACCTGAAAAACAGCAACCAGGACATGAAAGTTATTTTCGTCCATGCTCCAACTGTATTTAGGGAAAGAATTGAGTTATGGGACCGATATCCTCGCTAGCATGCATTACCGAATACCTTGGTTGTGCTTGGGAGATTTTAACGAGATATTAAATCACTGGGAGAAAGTAGGGAAACACAGAGCTGAACATTACAGACTATCTGCATTTAGAAGCTTCGTCAATCAATGCTCCCTCATGGATCTAGAAAGCAAGGGGTGCTCCTACACCTGGTCAAACAAACGCGAGGGCGATCAGTTAGTCAAAGAAAGACTAGATAGGGTTTTTTGCTCGCTTCAATGGAGAATCACTTACCCAGAGGCCGAATGCACTGGTCTCCCGGCGACAGGTTCTGATCATACTCCTCTCTTGTTATCCTTGGCTCGACCTAAGAGAAGGAAGAGAAGGCAATTCAAGTATGAAGCATATTGGAGTGAAGATGGAGAAAGCAAAAACATAGTCACAGAAGTATGGAACGACCCTCTCACAAAGGATCTTACCTCGGCTACAAAACTGAAACACGTACAGCAGAGGTTGACACAGTGGAGCAAGCACAAGTTTGGCCATGCAAGTAACAAGGTGACCTGGCTCAAAGGACAACTCCAAGACCTGATGAACAGAACAAAAAACACCGGAGAATCAGGTCAACAGAAAGAGATTACCAAAGAAATCGATAAGCTATGGCGTCAAGAGGAGATGTTTTGGGGTATGCGATCACGAATTAGCTGGCTAAAATGGGGCGATAGAAATACACGTTTTTTTCATGCGACTACAGTTCAAAGGAGAAGCCGCAACCAGATAACCATGCTGAAAAATGAACAAGAAGTCTGGATTCGAGGGGAACAGCACATACAAGGGATGATCACACAGTATTATAAGAATCTATACACCTCGGAGGGCTTCCGTGATTGGCAACCGATACTACAGAACATCCCTACCCTAGTTGATGATCGGATGAACAATACCTTGACGGCCCCACTTACTGAGGAGGAAATTACTGCAGCAATGCTACAACTAGGCGCTTTAAAGGCCCCCGGTCCTGACGGCTTCCACGGACTATTCTATAAAGAGAATTGGCTAGCAATCTCCAAGGGGATCTTCCAAGAAATACAGGCTTTCTCTACATCCGGTAAGCTGGATCCTGCATTAAACAACACACTCATTACACTGATTCCAAAAGTCCCACAGCCAGAAAAACTAGAGCAATACCGTCCAATTAGCCTATGCAACTTCCTATATAAAATCATCTCCAAAACACTCACAAACAGACTCAAACCAATCCTACCACATATAATTGCGAGAGGAACAGCGCCTTTGTCGAGGTCGCGGATCGGGATAACATACTAATGGTTCAGGAGGTGCTACATAGACTGCGAACCAGTAATAGGAAGAAAAAATTTCAAGCAGTCCTAAAACTAGACATGCAAAAGGCGTACGATCGCATCGAGTGGGACTTCCTACAGGCTTGTCTAACACAACTTGGTTTCTGTGATTTCTGGATTCAGAGGATCATGCAATGCGTCAACACAGTTAATTTCAGCATAAACTTAAATGGAGAACCCTTACCATCATTCAAACCGACTCGGGGATTGGGCCAAGGAGACCCCCTCTCACCGTACCTCTTCATCATTGTTGCCAATGTGCTCTCCTTTCTAATGAAAAAAGCTGTACAGGAAGGCACCCTTACTGGGATAAAGCTGAACAACCACTGCCCTACCTTATCGCATCTACTCTTTGCCGACGATTCCATATTCTTCCTGCATGGAACAATTGTAGAATGTCATAACCTGGCTGGTCTCTTAAACCAATACTGTTTCGCCTCTGGCCAGGTAATAAACCTCAACAAATCAGGGATCTACTTCAGTAAAGGATGTCCTACAGCTCTAAGGAGAAACATGGCATCAACACTCCGAGTGCCAGAAATTACAAAAACAGGTAAGTATTTGGGCATACCTTCGGATTGGGGGCAGTCCAAGAGAGACATGTTCGCATGGATCCTAGCGCGGGTCAACTCCAAACTAGATAGCTGGAAGGAAAAACTGTTGTCAAAAGCAGGGAAGGAAATACTTCTGAAAGCAGTCATTCAAGCGATCCCACAATACGCCATGTCAATCTTTAAAATTCCTACGTCGATTTGTAAGGCAATCGAGAAAAAAGTTGCAGTATTTTGGTGGAAAAGCAATGAAAAAAAGGCAGGCATCCATTGGAGGAAGTGGGATTTGCTAAAAACTAGAAAGAGTGAAGGGGGCATGGGTTTCAAGGACCTACAAACTTTCAATATGGCAATGCTAGCAAAACAGATGTGGCGCATAAGCACTAAACCAGACTTACTGGTAACTTAGGTGTTGAAAGGTCTCTATTACTCACATGGAGATTTTTGGCATGCTGGCAGAGGCTCCAGGCCCTCGTGGGGATGGCAGAGCCTCATCAAGGCAAGGGATTCAGTTGCTCCTCAGGTGATGAACCGGATCGGAAATGGCAAAAAAACAACAATCAGAACAGAACGGTGGTTAAAAAGCGGCATAATAGGTGGAGCAGCAGCAAACCATGAACCAACCAAAGTATCGGATATAATCAACTCAGACACAGGAACATGGAATGAGCCCCTTATTCATTCAATGTTTGAAGACAAAACGGTCCGTGAAATTCTAGCCACACCCATCGACTTACCTGATGAAGAGGATCAGCTGGTATGGCCGCACACGAAATCAGGCAAATATTCGGTAAAAAGCGGTTATTTCACATTCCGAAACGCATCCGTCTCATCACAGAACACACAAGCAACATCATCTTACACAGCCCACCCGGATCTCTGGAAATTTATATGGCAATCCACAACCCCACCCAAGGTAAAAATCTTCCTATGGAACGCATGCAACAACGCCCTCGCCACTATGGAAAATCTACATCACCGAGGGATCGTACCTTCCCAGATCTGCCCCCTGTGCAAACTGGAAGCCGAAACACCAGAACACACGCTCCTCCTCTGCTCCTGGACAGCCAAGGTTTGGAAGTCTGCCCCTCTGCATCTACTAATATCCAGACTAGGACTCACCCGCTTGGAAGAGTGGATCTGCAACATAAACCGAAACCCAGTCACCTCGGATAATTTCAACCACATAGCGGTCCTACTATGGAGTATCTGGAAGGAAAGAAACCGGTGCATCTTCAACCAACAAACACCCAAATCACAAGAGACACTATACAGAGCAGAGGCGCTCTCAAAGAGCTTCACAGAACTAAACAAAACACCAACATGCAAGCACAAATCCGAAGACTTATCTGAAGCCTGGTGTCCACCTCCCCCGGGATCGTTCCGAATCAACCTCGACGCCTCTTTCGAACCAGATCTGGACAGAAGTGAAGCACTCAGCGAAGCCAGAGAACGTCCCCGGCACAGAGCTGCCATCGCCGGCGTTTGCCGAGATCACAGGGGGCTCCTCGTCGATGGATTCGCCAAGCCAGTCGAGGCCACTTCGCCTCTTCACGCGGAAGCCATCGCGATGGAAGAAACCCTAACATTCGCACGAAGCCGTGGATTTCTCTCTCCTCATGTACACTCTGACTGCTTGCCTTTACTGCACGCGTTGAAGACTTCAACAGAACTGACTTGGGAACTGGAACCGCTTCTGAACCGGGCCCGAGCACAACTCAAACTTCTACCGGGCTTATCTTTGGCCCACTGCAAGAGGAGCACCAACCAATCCGCGGATTGGATAGCAAAGGCATGCCGAACAAATACCCTACCCCCGAACTGGCTATCTAATCCTCCCCCTCCTTTATTTGATCTTCTTTGCACTGATGCTATGAATGTAATTTTCTCTTGCATTAAATAGTAAATCAAGCCGACATGGTTTCATGATAAAAAAAAAAAAAAAAACTATCTCCGCATGATTCCGATCGACTTGTAGCCTTTAAATCCATCTTCGTTGCTCACAGTTTTTATCTCCTACCTAATTTACCTGCCTCAATCAACCTTTTAATAGCACAAAATCGTCATTAACCGCTTCTGATGTTGCACAGTCCATCGCATGAAATTGAACAGATCTCTATCAGTTGATGCATAATCAAATGGCATGAAATCGAGATTCAACTCTTTGACACTAGAATTGGCACAATTAGACCGAAGATAATAGTTTACCAGTGCTGTAGGTATACTTCTGTAGCTTAAAAAATGACGATAGCACTTTATCATTCCAATTGACACCATAATTTCTTTTTATTTGTTTTGCTAAATCACATACACCGTATGGTATTTTATAAGCAAATTCAAAAAGAGGGTGATCTTTTTTTATTAAAAAAATGGCTTCCCTTGTAATGGTGGCAATCTTCAGTAGACTAGAGTTGATACTTGGCCAGTAGCTAGTATTTTATAATTTTTTCTTAATTGATAAAAGGAAAAATATTTTAGTGTTTAGATTCCATTCATTTCACGAAAAACAACTTCCAAGTAAATATTTTTTTTTTTATAGATTTTTTAGTGTTTGGCACACAAAAAAGAAGTTTTCTTAAATAGGGGAAAATAATTTTCATTTTTTGAAAATGAGAAATCATTTTCCCTCTTCTTCCTTTCACCCAAACCAAGCATGTTCTCCTCCGTGCATCCTTTCAATTACTTTTTTTCTTTCTATTTTTTCATTTATTTTCTTTCATTTATTTTTTATTTTTTAATTTTATTTTTTTCTCATATTTTCTTTTCTTTCTTTTTTCCTTCTTCCTTGGCGGTTGCTGCCGTGGCGACAACCGACAACCGACCACATGGCCAATGGCCAACAATCAACTAAAGAAGAAGGAAAATCAAAGAAATAAAATAAAAAAAAAAAAAACGCGGAAGTAATTAAAATTTTGATTTTTAAAAAGAAAAAAGAAAAAAATATTATTAAAAGGAGTGCGGAGAAGAAAATCAAATCAGATTTTCCATATTAAACAACGGAAAATATTTTCAAATTTATTTTCAAATTTTAGTCAAACAACGAAAAATATTATTATTTTCCAAGAAAATGACTTATTGGGAAACATTTTTCATAAATGAAACATTTTTTATGAAACAAACGGAGTTTTAGGGAAAATTAATCATATGAACCCAACATGAATAGCAATGGCAATGACAAAAGTGTACTTGAATCCATCCATCATTACCTCTAAAAGATAGTGTTGTGAAAAACATGCAATCAGACATAATAATAAACAATACAATAAAATGAATTGGATATTGGATTTATATGGTTCGACCACTATGACCAATTTTGTAGGGAGAACAACATGGAAATTCCACTTTAGATTAAATGATACCATGGAAATTACAACCGTTCTAGAATCTTTCAAACACACTCAGTGTTTTACAACTCCTATTTACGTCCAATAACTTACATAATATTTAATCCTCACAACTCCTCAGGAACAATCTCTTGATTTCACAAAGGAACTCACAAATCTTGTCACAAGATTTATTGTCTTCAAAACATTCACAATTTCTTCACAGTGTAATTCATGAGCATGCTTGAACAATTGATTGTTGCGCTCAGTAGTTTCTCTACTTACATATAGGCAAAAACCAATACCCACCTAAATATATTCTTCACAATGTAATTTATCGGCATGCCACACAATGAATTATTATGGCCAAGAGCTCTTTTGCTCATTGATGGGCAAAAACTAACGCCCCTTAATATTTGAATATAAAAAACTAAACTTTGTTTAGAGAATCTATTTAGGTTGGGTTTCCTTTACAGGTGCACATTTGAGATATATTCACAACAATCTTCATATTGGCTTGATGTTTGAGTTAAGTTATGACTATTTTGCTTGAACTTGAACTTGGACTCTACCACTACTCTCCCACAACCCCTCATGGGCTCCTCTGTTGCCACATCTTTCAAGACTTAAGTTGTGCTTAAAATTCACTATAAAAGCGAGCCTCATCAAGGTACCAACTCTACCAACACATTTAACTATCACATAAGAATTTTCAAACACAATATCCTCTACCATAGATAAAGAAAAATCACTGTTGCATCCATATCTATTAAAAAATCAAAGATGCAACTTGTCAAATTTGCAATTATAATAACTGCTGGCTTTACAGGCACCACCTCACTATATGCATTGTCTGTGTCAATTATGCACCAGATATTTAAGGAGTTTCTGGTTGCAACTCTACATTGAGTTGAACACAAGAAAATTATCTAAAAGACTTTAAATTTATTGCACTTTTACCAGTTCAGTTCTTAATTTTTTCACCTTTTGCCAATTAAGTATATTTGATCAATTTTGGCTTAAAATCGTTGGCATGGTCTTGACTGTCCTATGTGGTATAGCCGGTACTAATATAGAAAATTTTTAATAATATTTTGATATTTTTATGAATTATATATTAATTAAGTATATTTTTTCCTTATATTCTCTTTTCCTTTTATACTTTATACTTTATTCTTTTTCCTTTTTTCCCCTTCACCGCCACTGTTGGGCCTCGTTGAGCTAGGCCGGTCTCAGGAGAGGGCCTCCTTGAGGCCGTGGTCTCCAATAAGATCCAGATTCCCGACTTCCTCCTTTTTAGGTCTGCCCATTTTGAAGTTACCGTAAATTCCAGATCGTATCCGATTTGAGGCCGATTTACACGAGCCCAAAACCCTCCCCAATGTCGGAATATTTATAAAAATTAGATTTTGTGCAGAGACCAAAAATAAATAGTGCAGATCTCCTCCTTTATTTTTAATGATCGTTTCGTTTCATTTGGTTATCGCACGTCCAATGCTTTCTTTTTGAGCTGCTATTCTCTCTCTCTCTCTCTCTCTCTCTCTCTCTCTCTCTGGGATTTTTAGGGTTTTTGCTTCTCTGCGGTCGCTCGCCTGGGCTCGTTCTTCCCACCCCCCTCCTTTCCCTCCTTTTCCTTTTTGATATTTCTGCTGGAGACTCGCGAGGACTGAGATTCAATGAAGCGGTTCTGCAATGGGTGGCCCAGACTAGACAAATGCTTGTTTATTATAAATTTTTGACGTTGATTTTTTTTTTTTTTTTTTTTTGAATTTTTTACTGATTATCCACTTCGGTGCCGACAATGTCACGTAAGGCAACCGGTGTTGATGTTGGATTTTCCGGCGAAACAAATCGCCGATAGTATTTAAGTGATTGATTTTTCAAGTTTGTAACACTAATGTAAGCGAAAAAAAAAAGTTATAACAATTAAGTGAACGGTGTATGAACGTAATACCACTTGTGCAGTTGTTATCCCTATTTTTGTCAATTTAATCTTAAATCATTTCATCCATTACTAATTTCCGCTGAAAATTGTTGACGTGGCATTGGTAACGTGGTATGATTATGGCTAACATGAATAATTTTTTAGATAATATTTAAAAAAAAAAAATTTCGAATTTTATATTTTTTTTCCTTATATTCTCTTTTCCTTCCTTTCTTTATTCTTTTTTCCCTTTTTTTTATCTTCTTTCAATTTCTTTTCCCTTTTTCTCTCTATCGGCCACTATCGGGCCTCGTTGACCTTTGCAGGCCTCAAAAGAGGGTAGGGGTTGCACTTACCTGCTCAGTTGAGGGTGGCCTTGACTAGACAAATGCTTGTCTATTATAATTAAACAAGCAAATATTTGTACAGATGGATTCCAACTATTTTGGCACCTGACCAAGAATCTTCAAATCATATTTTCGAAGTATTAATCAAAGGGTATTGGTAAGAAGTACTAGTAGTCTGAAGGCTACTTTTGTGATTTAGGTAAAACTTTTCTACAAAAAATAACACGTAGGATTTTTCAGGCAACGTTGTGGGGAAATGACTAGAAGTCAAACATGTGTCTGTCACTGTAACACTCCCGCAGAGTTTGTCACTTTCTCGTGGTCTTTGGTCTAAACTAGAACCCTCCGTGCTATAAAAGTTCATTCAGCTCACTCATTTCTCATGAAGCCTAACAGCATCTTGCTAAGCATGACAAAATCAACTGCAGCCTGCCCCCTCTTCCTTTTCCTGTTCCTCTGTCTCCTCTTCTTGCTTCCATTTCAGGCCTCACCATCACCGACCACAGAGGCACAAGCTCTTGTCAAATAGAAGAACTCCCTCTCGCCTCCTCTACCTCCACCTTCCCTGAGCTCATGGTCCCTCACCAACATCCCCCATCTCTGCAACTGGACTGGCATTGCCTGCAACGGTGGCGGGTTGGTCACAGATATCAGCCTCTCTGGCTCAAGCCTCAACGGCACGCTCGATGCGCTCAACTTCGCTTCGTTCCTGAATCTGACCCGCTTCGATGTCAGCAACAACAATCTCGAGGGCCCAATACCGTCCTCGATCGGCAATCTATCCCAGCTCAGATTCTTGGAGCTGGCAGTCAATTTCTTCGAAGGGGCAATTCCTCGCTCCATTCGACAATTGAGAAAGCTTGAAAAGCTTGATTTGAGACTAAACGAGTTGACCTCTTCGATCCCTTTGGAGCTCAGGCTCTGTTCTAACCTCACCTACTTAGCCCTTGCCAAGAATTCGATCTCTGGGGAGCTGCCTCTCTCACTGTCCAATCTAGTCAGATTGTCATTATTTAGAGCTTCGCATAATCGCCTGTCGGGTGAGTTACTGCCTGACTTCTTCACAAATTGGACCGAACTTGTTTCTCTGAAGCTCCAGAGCAATTTCATCTCCGGGCAAATTCCGCCCGAAATTGGAAGTCTGACCAAGCTCAATCACCTCTCCATGTACAATAATTCGCTCTCGGGGACTATTCCTCCGGAGGTCGGGAATCTCACGTTGGTGACGTCTCTCTATTTTGGCATGAACCAGCTTTATGGAAAGATTCCCGATACCATCTCTCGCCTTGGTAACTTACGGAAGATCTCTTTGTGCTCAAACAATTTCTCGGGAGAAATACCACGTGATTTAGGCAAGTACAGCCCTTCTCTGAAATCTGTTTGCTTTGCGAACAACGGCTTCACTGGAGAGCTGCCGCCAGATTTATGCAGTGGCTTTGCTCTTCGATATCTCATGATCCAAGGGAACAACTTCACTGGGCCGCTGCCTGACTGTTTGAAGAATTGTTCACGGCTAATGAGAGTCCGTCTAGACAGCAACCGGTTCACTGCAGATGTCACGAGTGCATTTGGAGTTTATCCGAATCTGGTTTTTATAAGCCTCAGCAACAACCGATTTGTCGGGAATCTCACCACACAATGGGGAGAGTGTACAAATCTCAAGACCTTGCAGATAAATGGGAACAAAATTGCCAGCCGCATCCCACCGGAGCTTGGGAAGTTGTCTCAGTTGCGTGCCGTGACTTTTTACAGCAATGACTTGACCGGGAAAATTCCCGACGAGATGGGAAATCTAGGGGAGTTGTTGAGCCTGAACTTGAGCAACAATCATTTGGCTGGAGATATTCCCATCTCGTTAGGAAACTTATCGAAGCTAAATTATCTTGATTTATTGAAAAACGCAATAAGCGGTAGCATACCAGACGAGCTAGCGAATTGCAAGAATTTACTGAGCTTGAACTTGAGCAACAACAATCTGTCGGGCGTCATACTGCCGGAGCTTGGGAACTTGTTTGCACTACAGATTCTCCTAGATCTGAGCCACAATTCACTAGCAGGATCAATTCTGTCCAATTTGTCAAAGCTTACTAAACTGGAAAATCTCAATCTTTCGCATAACAACTTCTCGGGTACAATTCCTGCAGCTCTCAACAGCATGAGCAGTTTAGGCTCTATAGACTTATCGTACAACAAACTAACGGGTGCAGTTCCTAGAGGTCGCCTCTTCCAACAAGCACCGGGAAGTGCTTTTATCGGGAATCCGGGCTTGTGTGGATACGTGACCGGATTATCTCCTTGTGGGACGAGCAGTAAATCGACTGACCAAAGAAAAAAGGTTCTGGTTGGTGTGAGTGTTGGCGTCTGCTGCTCACTACTTTTGGCGATTCTAATTGCCGTGATTCTGCTACGTCGGTGGCGAAAAAATCTTCTTCACAAAGTGGAAGAGATCAAGCGTCTTAAAAAGCACGGGAAATCTGAGCAGATCATATGGGAAAGGTTAGGGAAGTTCACATTCAGCGACATCGCCTTGGCCACCAATGATTTCAGCGAAGAATACTGCATCGGAAAAGGTGGGTTCGGGAGCGTTTATAAGGCCGTATTGGCCAGAGGCCAAATCGTCGCTATTAAAAAGCTCAACGCACAAGAATCCAGCCATGTCCCAACAGTCAACCGCCAGAGTTTCGAGAACGAAATCCGCGTGTTGACCGAGGTTCGACACCGCAATGTGATCAAGCTCCACGGGTTCTGTTCCACGAGGGGTTGCATGTACTTGGTCTATGGGTTTGTTGAGAGAGGTAGTTTGGCAAAGGTCTTGTATGGAGGAACGGGAGCCGCTGAACTGGACTGGGGTACAAGGGTGAACATTGTTCAAGGCGTGGCTCACGCGATTGCTTACTTGCATCACAATTGCTCACCGCCTATCGTCCATCGGGACATAACGTTGAAAAACATCTTGCTTGAGTCAGACCTCGAGCCTCGACTCTCAGATTTTGGGATGGCAAGACTCTTGAATTCAGACTCATCGAATTGGACCACAGTGGCCGGATCTTATGGCTACATGGCTCCAGGTAAGCTGGATAATCAAAGCTAACTATGCATTTTGCTTGTACATATTAGCAGGAATTGTTCTCAAATTTGGATTCATCAGATAATTCTCATCAGACTTTTTAAGAGCAAGTATAGATTTTGAAAAGTCATTCATATTAATAATATCAAAGAAATTTGGAATTTTTGTGCAACTTGACATTGATCAAAATATTAATGCATTGTTCTTTCATGAAAATAGAGTTAGCAATTACGATGCGGGTAACGAATAAATGCGACGTGTATAGCTTCGGAGTAATGGCACTAGAGATTATGATGGGAAAGCATCTGGGTGATCTTCTCTCTTCTCTATTAATGACACAAACATCAACAATCTCGGAGGACGCAAATTTGATGCTGAAGGATGTGCTCGATCCACGTCTTCCTCCTCCGACTGGCCAACTAGCCAAGAAAGTGGCAATCATTGTCACAACGGCACTAACGTGCACGCGCACAAGTCCTGATTCGCGACCTACCATGCATTTTGTCGCGCGAGAATTATGTGCACGTACTCAAGCTTACTTGTCCGAGTGATTGGGCTCCATAACTATCAGCGAAGCTATCGAGTCTACAGGAATAAAATTTTAATAGATATTGCAGATCAAATGATACTTTTCTGTCTATATCTCTTTTTCTTGTTGGGATTTAGCTCGTTATGAAGGAGAAAGAATCGGGTGTACAAAAAGGATAATTTGGAAAATCCCTATTCCACTATCTTCAAAATATGTTTAAAAATCCCCTCTATCCTCTAATGAATATGAAGTACGTCATCACTTCAGATGATCCGATAGACAACTCTCATGTTTTGTTTTCCTGTACATTGGTATGAGTTGAAAGTTACCTTTTGGATGAGCCACTATAGATAAATTGCATACTCAAGTTCTAACTTTAAGGAAAAAATTCTAATTAAAGGCTTGAAATATAAAGTGGACTTTATTTTAAATAAAGGTCCCAAGTGACCAAGTCTGTCTCAAATAAGGGCTTAAAAATTCCAGCAACTAGAACAGGCGTAATTTGGTCAAAATCTGCAATTGCGTAAAAAATTTTAAAAATTTCCAAATTGAATAGGATTTTCAATTATTCATATTTTCTTCCTTCCTCCACCGGCTGCTTAAGCATATTGCACTCGCCCAATCCTCGGCCATGCCGCTCACCTGATCCTCGTCGCTTTTGCTGTTCGCCATTTTCTCTTCTTTCACAAGTTCATCGTCCACAAGCTTTAAGTTGTTCGCAAGCTTCAAGTCCGTCGTTCGCAAGCTCCACTCGCTTTCATCCAAGGTTAGTGTCGTTCACATTGGTGTAGTTTGTTCAAGGAAAAGCAATTGTAGCTTGTCGAAACAACATGTCGCTCAGGTGTGGACATGTTGTGGAATATCATACCGATGGCAGCAAGGCTCTCTTCCCAAACCCGAATGGTTGTTCCAGTTACAGTCACGAAGCTTGCTTCTCTGGCACAAGCATTCTTGTGAAAGATCGAGTTCCGCATCTTCTCTTCGATGCTCCTCGGTCTACTCATGCCGATGCAATCACAAAAGAAAGGAATTTCCATTCCCCCTATTGCCCTTCGCCTTAAGATCGATCCAAGTAGCAAAGAGGGTTCTCCCCTAGGGTAAAATTGGGATTGCCTCACACCGCCATCGCTCTAGCAAAGGCTTTCTTTTGCCCTGTGGCTTCAAATTCCAATGCCTGCCTTTTCTCGTTGTGATCTATGAACTTTTTGTGCATCGTGCGCATTGGTGAATTTAATAGTAAGATTAGTGACTTCTAAATGTTTTGGAGCAGTAAGCACAGAAGCTAGAGTTGCGGCTTTTGGACATTGCAGAAAAGGAGATCGGAATTTTTCTATTTTGTCGATTTTCATGGCATCCTTTGAGTTTGTAATTTGACTTTTATTGTCAGTAAGATAGACATGGACTCCTCTAAATAATGCTTCGGCGGTGATCCGCTGGAGGTGGATGAACTCATCATTGGGCTTCCTATATCTTCTAATGGAAAATAGACTATTCTGTCTAATAAATTTCGCAGCGTCGTCGGAAGACTCGCAGCTCAAGCCATGGGGAGGTGAAATTATTGCATATGTTCTGTTGATTATTAGTTATATCTTGTACAAAAGATAGATTCTAGTAAGTTCTTACCTCAGTACCGTTTCCTCCTTTGGCTCATTACAAGAGGTTACCTACCCAAGGCCTTCTACTCTCCTTTGAAAGAATTGCCAATGTGGCTTGTGTGTTTTGTAATTCTAGACTGGACTCTAGAGATCATCTATTTTTTGGGTGCCATGTCTCCTATGGCCTTGCTACCTTTTGGGCGGCAAAATGCAACCTCCTGTGGCACTGTAGATCCTTTTCATGGATGGAAAATCTGCAATGGGCCATCGATCACATTTTTGGCAATGAATTCTATCAAATCATTGCCCGGTTCTCCTTCGGTGCTCTTTGCCATTTGATTTGGAAGACTAGGAACAATATCCTTTTTAGGAACCAAGCCTTGGTTGTTCCGGCATTGAAGCAACATCTTCTCAAAGTCATCAAGGGCAAGGCTCTCATGTTCAACCATGTTGCGGACACTCCAAGAAACAGGAGGATATAATGCGGTTGGGGTCTTGATCCCTCTATTTTCCTGTCCTAAGAGTCAGATCTCTCTTTAGTTTGTTTGAGGGTTGTTGCTGTTTTAGGCTTCCCTCGGTCGCTTTTACTCTTGGCACCCTTCCACTCTCTTTGACTTGTTCTGTCACCGAGAGTGCAAGTCTTTTGGTGTCTTTTGGTGCTGAAATTTTTGTTTAGTCCATTTGGTTAAAAATCAATATACCTCTTATCTTACCCAAAAAAAAAAAAGAAAAGAAAGAAAGATAGATTCTTCAATGAGTTTTTCATTTAAACTTGTTGTTCCATAGTTTGTTCTGGGGAGGTGTAGCAAGTTTCTGTGCATCTTTTTGATGAGATAATCAAGTGTTAGAAAGGTGCTGTCTATATCATTCATGCTTGGACATTCCAATCTGAAATGCCTGTATCTGCTATGAACATACACTGGAATTCTCTTGTCTATCGAGACTAAAACTAGTTGTTGGCCAAAACTCTCAGTCAACCAACATTCTCATATTATTCTATAATGGACTTGAAATGAATGCAAGAAAAAAACTACATTTGCACATCAATGAAACACCACAGTAGTAAAACTGATACATTAATCCATATGATTATTTGACAACATCAGTTTACAATACTCTTACAAAAAGCAACAACAGAATAGAAAGCAACATTTGATATGGGATTTTCGGCATAGCGGTGCTCAGCACTTGACGTACTCTTATTTATTATGGTTAGGCCTTTGATGTCTTTATTGTCTTCAAAACATGCTTCCAAATCCTAAGAACGGATATTGAAATGAAAATAAAGAAGGTCATCACTTTTCTGTTTTGTCTTCCCATACATTGGTGTGGGATTTGTCCCAGGTTGCCTTTTCAATGGTCACGTAGTGATACTTGCGTGCTCAAATTCCAACTCTCATATGGCGTTTTTCCTAATAGGTTTTTTGTCTGCAAACAAACTCGAATAGAAGCCATTCTGTTGATCGCATCAAATGGGTTGACAATAATCTGCGGACTAAAACACCATGAGCATTAACTTGAACTTGTTAAAATCGTGTGGCGTTCTCCAGTCGTACAAGGAAATTCCACGTTTTAAACTTTGGCATCGATTTCAAAGACTAAAACGAATAACATGATGGGAACTTACAATGTGACTAGAAAAAGCTCTAGCAAATTTTCTTTTTTGGCCCACAAAAACTCCAGCATGAGAGGCTCGCATTCTTATCTAGGATTTGGCTTTCTCTCGCTTAATTTATGATGTTAGATTCTCCAACAAAAATGTTAATATTCTTCTAATAATTCTCTCAAAATGAAATACCCACCAAGAAGGGTTTTCGAGGCTCCAGGTTTAAGGGGAATTAGTTGGTAGAAGAATACAGCAAGTACCACAACTTGGTAGGGGGGACACGTAAGTGCCAAAATTTCCAAAAGGTACACTTAAGTGCCATTTTTTTTTGAAAAATTGGACTTAGGCTGGAAGAGGAAGAATGGAAGGAAAAAAAGAAATTTTTTTATGTCAATTCTTGCGCTTATGTCAACGATTTTCGAGCAAAATTGATTGGATGGATTCAATAGGCAAAACGTTAAAGTGTTTATGATTCAATTGGCATATTAAAATGGTTTAGAACTAAATTGGTAAAAATATAATAGCTTTTGGACTTTTTGGACAATTTTCCCTCTTTCCTTTTGTTTACCCAATTTTCACATAATGTTACTTAATCAATGAGTAAACTTAATAGCCATTCGAGAAACACTATCTAAATCCTAAATCTTTTTGAAAAGTTGCAATATAGTCCTTTTGAACATCATCCATTGAAATATCTTCATAGGTCATCACTTAAAGTGGTTGGCAATTTGTTGGCCACCATAAGTTTCCATATTTTTCAACTTCACTAATGGTACATTCATCTCTATGGCACAACACATTACTCAAAAAGAGAAATTGACTTGCAAAAGTCCTAATTGGAGAGAACATTCACCAATCCTAGTTATTGGTGGGTTGGAAGTTAGGCATAAATGCATTGTTGGTGACTTTTGACTTATCAATTACACCCCCTTTCAAGGTGCAATCCAACAGTTATAGCCTACTATTGGCCCAATGTGCAATTCTTGTCTACTTGGAAAAACTCAAGTGTTTCCAAAGGTCTCGCTAGATGGAAGCGTAGGATTTTTTTTTTTTTTTTTGGTCAATCCTACTCTATTATTCCTACTTTACACTCACTCGCAGACTTGTGCCCTGCCTCTTGCAGGGCGTGGGAGTCGCAACCCACTCTCGAAACTTACGCGTCCCTACCCCCATCCCCCCCTAAGGAGGTGGGGATTTGAACCCCTCACCTCCCCCTTCCATGTTGGAAGGGTGGCCACTGGGGCAAACCCCCAGTGGTTGGAAGCGTAGGATTTGGTTGATTGGTTAATATACATTGTGGCCCCTTCAGTTGAGCGTGAAGAAGACTTCATATTGACTAAGCTTTGTCTTTAGATGGTTAATTGGAGAAAACCACATATATAGAAAAATCAATAATTGAGGGCCATCTATGTCCATGGTCCACAGACTTGAAATCCTATCAATTTAGACCTTGCTCTAGATAAATAGATAATGCAACACACGATTGAGAGAGAGAGAGAGAGAGAGAGAGAGAGAGAGAGAGAGAGAGAGAGAGAGTAATTGTTACCTCAATCAGCTCTTTTTTTTTTTTTTAATAAATTAGGAATACGGGCGCAAAGGTCCAATCACCTCTAGCTCTCTTATGAACACAACATATTAAAAAATGGATTAATACTAGGTTCGTTGTATTGAAGGAAATATTTTATAGGAGATGGTTGGATGAATTTTGGTTCTTCCATGTGTCTATTATGTTCTTTCTTTTGAAGGAAGAACATTTTTGATCTTTTCCTAACTTAATTTTTTTATTACAAATTCAATTTTATTAATTTCCAAAAATTCTAACAACATTAGTGCGATAGTGCTGATGGTGCGATGATGATTGCTGAAAATTGACACAGGTCCTTTGTTAATGCATTCAAAATGCGAGTTATTTGAAAGGATTATTTTAAGTAATTTCTTATTTGTTATTTTTTTCAAGTTTATTTTATTTAAAATTGGTTAGTTTATTTGGTATGTCATTTTCTATATTTAAGGAGAAAAGCTATTAAGAATTGGAGTGTTGATTGGATTGGCATATGTTGGGTATATGTTGCTAAAATTATAGTTTAATACAAATTAATTTCGGTTGGACCCTATCACGACTCATTCAAACTAATCCAATGCATTGATTTGACAAGTCTACTCCCAACTAAATAATAGAGATGTTAAAAAGAAAAAAAAAAAATGGAGCTTGGTGTACAACCCCACGTTTGCATGCTGGGGCAATGTGAGACTTGTTCCTAAAACTACTTTGATTAGTTAGTTATTGGTGAATTGGAAGTTATGCATAAATTGCATTATTGGTGACTTGACTTGGCAATTATACCTGTTTGTATTGGGGATTGCATTATTTTTACTTTGCAACTTTAATGTGGCTTATTATAGTATTATTATATTTTTTTTGTCTACCCTACTTTAACTCTTGGCTCACTTTTAGACTTTTACCATACTTCATTGAGATTCACACATGAAACTAAACGTATCCACCTCAATCCTCCTGAGAAAGTGGGGAATTAAACGCCCCACCTTCCTCTTCCCATGAGGAAAGGATAGCCATTGGGGCAACTCTCTTTATAACGGAATACACTATGTTTATACAAAAAACGCGAAATCACCTTGGATAGATTTTGTTAAAATATATCTCGAGTTTAAGCCCAATAAATAAAATCTTACCAGAGGTTATTTTTTATTTCTGGAGATAAGAATATTCTGAATTGAATATTTTATGGACGTCTTCCAGCAATACATAAATTCTTTTGGGTTGTGAAATAAAGTTAAAGGGAGGGGCACACAATTTTGTATTTCCCTGTTAGTGCAGTCACCCAAAGAAGTCGAAAGTGGAATGTCCAATTGAACTTGGGTTGACCGAATATTTATGCAAGCGATTTCTTGATTCAGGATGAAGTTGCGCACTAGGAAACAAAGTCCAAGTTAGACTTTTGGTTTGACCGAATCCCACTTTGATTTGGTTTTCTTTATCTAGTACGCGAGTGGATTACTTCTAACAAATTGTTGCACTTTTTCAGGGAGTGCGCATTCGAGTATAAATATATATTTTGTGGGTTGCTCCGTAGTTTGGGAACGGAGAAATATTGAAGCGCCAGTGGGTTATTTTGTGGGTATTATTTGTGAGTTACATTGAAAAAGATATAAGCATTCAAGCCAATTAAATCTTATGAATTCATGATTTGTGTGTAATTTCATCATGAGATTAAAAGATTATTTAGCGATGAATTGTTGGGCAAAACGCTGTGTACGTTATTGGACGTAATTGAGGCTTGAAAAACATCATGAGAATTATAATGATTTGAGTGTGATTGTAATTTCTATGTATCAGTTGATTTATAGTGAAATTTATTACTATTCTACTTGTGAAAGTAGGTTTCTACTACATAAATCTGGTGTTTAATTTATTTTCTTACTCTATTTATTTTATTGTTCGATTGCTTGCTTTTCTTAACAATTGGTATTAGAGCAAGGTTTGATTGAGTTGAAGTAAATTGACGGTGACTAAAGAAAACAAAGTGAGAATCAACAAATTTGTTGGGAATGATTTTGGTTTCTAAAAAATGCAAATTGAGAATTATCACTATCAAATGAAACTGCACTTGCCTCTATTTGGAGAGAGGCCAGAGATGATGAAGCAAATTGACTGGAAATTGCTGTATAGACAAGAAATGGATGTTATTTGGCTAACGTTAGCTCGTAATGTTACATTTAACATCATGAAGGAGAAGATCATGCTTGTTGGATATGTATGAGAAGCCTTCTGCGATAAGCAAGGTCTATCTGATGTAACGTCTGTTTAACTTAAAGATGATCGAAAGTGCGCCAGTTGCTGATCATATCAGTGGATTCAATATAATTATTAGTCAATTACTAATTTTGAAAATGAGGTACGTGGTTTGATTTTGTTATCCATATTGCATGATAGTTGGAATACTAATATTAGTAATTCCTCTAAGTCAATGAGCTTGATGTTTGATGGGATTCGAGATTTAATTCTGAGTGAAGACACTCATAGAAGAGGATCTGGTGAACCTCTATCTATTGCTTTAGTAGGTGAAAGCAGTGGAAGAACTAATACATGTATTAGCGAGAGTAGCGTAAACATGAGCAAACGTAGTTAGTCTAGAGCTAGTGATGCCGTCTATTGGAATTGCGACAAGAGAGGCATCTTAGAAGAAATTGCCTTAAGTTGAAGAACGAGAATGATAAGGGAATTATAGTTGATTATGCAGATGTTGTTACAGCTGTAGCTGTCAGTAATTCGAATAGTGTCAATTTTGTTTTGTCTGTTACTGATTAGCCATCATTTGACGAATGGATTATGGATTCTAGTTGTTTGTTTCATGCAACACCAAATAAAAACTGGTTTGCTACTTATTCAAGCACGAATGGTAGTAAAGTGTAGTTAGGCAATAATGTTGAATGCAATATTGTAAGTATTGGTGATGTTAGAATCAAAATATATGATGGTATTGTAAGGACATTAATTGGAGTGAGACATGTTCTAGAGTTGAAGAAGAACTTGAATTTTTCGAGTGCCCTGGATTCAGTTTAGTGTCAATATTTTTCAAAATGTGGAGTTTTGAAAGTTATTCAAGGTGCTTTGGTGATAATGAGAGCAATTAAGCACAGTGATCTGTATAAACTTCAAAGTGAGATGGTGACATCCACATAAGCAATTTTTGGCTAAAATTGGTTGGATATAGTCAATTGGCAAAGGGTGAAATGGTTTTTGACTCAGTTGGCAATATTAAAAAGTTTTAGGACTGAATTAGTAAAAATAAAATAGGTATAAGACTTTTTGGACAATTTTATCTGTTTCTTTTGTTCACACAATTCCCATAATGTTACTTAACCAATGAGTAAACTTCTTAGCCATTTTGGAAACGTTGTCTAAATCCTATATCTTTTTGAAAAGCTGCAATGTAGTCCTCTTGAGAATAAATTTGTTTTCCCTAATTTTCCTTTCCAACAAACATTAATCACCTACTACTGGAACCTCTTTATAAGTCATTGCCTAAAGTGAGTGGCAATTTGTTGGCCACCATAAGTGTCACGCCCCGAACCCCGAGCGCGTGCCCATCATTCTCTGGTCAATAATATTTTGCAACTTCCTAGGATGAGTCACCGACCCTTTTCGTTTTATTTCACATGTGGAAGCGAAAATAAATCCCCTAACAATAATCATCTCGGGATAGAAAAGCAGGACTACAGATTTACAAACAAACATATTTCTATAATAACATAAAGTTATGTACAAGGTCTATGACCAAAAGACTACAAAAATTGGCTTTCCAAAAAAAAGCTGTCCTAAGTGATCTACACTTCCGATCACCTCCTCTCGGCTCCAGGTCCTCCACTTGACAACCCTGAAAATTTAATCCACGACGGGGTGAGATATAGATCTCAGTGAATTCACGTTCTAAACCTCGATTAGGAGGGTAATACGCCAAGAGGCGTCCTAATCACACAATCACGCATTTAGCATAGAGGGCTTACTTTGCCCTAGTTCCACCCTGCAGGTCAGTACAATTCACATCACGAGGCATATAATCAATGCACATCACAATTGGAACACCTTATCAACTCAATTAATCATAAAGGTCTCGATTATAAGGCCAAACCGTTATAACATATCCTATACCATACCACACAGTTTTGTCTCATAATTAGACGCATCAAATTCAACCAATCATGCGTTCCAATTGTTAATTAAACTACCTAAGGCACAACCGACTCCCATGTTTGGTTGTCCACTAGTGTAGCCAGGCAACGTCTCTTCCCCCATTGAGCATGGCTACGTCTCATCGATGGCTTTCCCGAATGAGCATAGGCCTAGAATCTACTGCGACCCGCTACCTTAATACATAGGCAACCCGAAAAGGGATTTAGTAATGTCCAACGTAATTGCTCAAGATGGGTTTTCTTAACTAACACACGACCAATCAATTTCGACCTAAGATACTGTGCATTGCACTCAAATGTTTCAATTAAGATGGTGATCCTAGCCTATTTTCTTCATATTAAAAATACACAGTAAAATAGTCGGGTGTGTGTACACATTGGATTAAACCCAAAAAATTCATAATCTCTAATTTAAAATCTCATTATTTTATATAATATATAAAACCATTTTTGGTGTTAAAATTCGACACCGGGATTTTCTGAGTAAATACCAAAATTCACAATTTTTGGAATTAAATACTCAAATTTCCAATCAGCACTCAATTTGCACAAATTAACACTCAATTGCAGAAATTAACCACACCATTGCAGTCAACACGAAATTTCGGTCACCGGCTATCCTGACCTAATTTCTAGAAAAATAAATAATAATTAATTAATTTTTAAAATTAATTAAATAATTCAATTTAAATTCTAAAAATACCAACCTAGGCCAAAATTGCTAAATTAAATACCGATACGGACCCAGAAAATTCCCAAACCCTTCTAGATAAATAATACCACTTATCTAGGCTTCACTTAATATAATCTAACCACCTAACATGCATAATTGAATGATTAAATAACTAATTTAATCTAACTAACCACCTAATTCCTAATTAAATTAAATTAAACATCCCTTAAATGTCATTAGCCTACTAAGAAGAGTTTAGTACATAAACTCACCGGTTTATTGTAGAAACCGGTTCACCGTGATGACAGCGCGATAGTGGCCAAAATCTGAATTTTCGGCGGCGTCGGCGGACACTCGGACTGGGCCCAAAAACCTTGCAAGCCCATGGTAATTTCTGGGCTTAGACTTGTGCTTGGGCTCGCTTCTTGGGCTTCAAGTGAGCTGAGGATGGGCTTCAAATCTGGGTTGGGCTGCTGCGAAACTTTCTGGACTGAAATTCACTGGTTGAACTTAAGTTGGGCTGAAGAAATGAAGACGGGCTGAAGATGCTGGGCAACTGCGAACTGGGCCGAGCGAGGATGGGCTGAGGACAGGCCCAACTGCTGGGCTGAAGACGCTGGACTGAGTAGAACGCCTCGGTGGATTGTGGGCTGAAGCCACGGACGTGCGAGGCAGCAAGCTCGGACAACAGAAGTAGCGAAGGGGTCGAAGAAGCTGGCGTCAACGCGGGGCTTCGGTTTGTGGGAAGCTGCTCGATCGTCGATGTTGGGCGAGGGGACTTCACGGTCAACAATTGAAGCTTGTAAGCTGACCCAGTGGAAACGTGGCTGTAGGGGGGATGAAACGTGGAAGTGGAGAAGGGCATGAGCTGGCGGTGGGGATTCGGTGGTGGCATGGGGAAAATTCGTGGACGTGAGTTGGGGTCTTGGGGTCAACAAACCATGAAGTCGGCCTCTGTGGAAGACCTCACGCTGCTGAAGTGGAGGGTAGACAAGAAGAAGTGGAGCAAGGACGATGATGAGGCTGAGTGACTTTGGTGGGGTGAATGGGTAGACAGAGGAAGAAAGATGTGAGGGAAAAACGAAAGCAAAACAGAATAGAGGGGGATCGGGGAAGACGATGGACGAAGGAAAGAGGAAGGGACCGACTGAAGTGTGTCGAAGAAGAAGGGCCAAAAGTCAAGCAAATATCCTCATTCCTTTAATGCTTGGTCCCCTAGATCTTTTATACATATCACCTTTGGTCCCCCTAATACTCTCCAACAAGATAAGTCCATAAAAATTTAATTTTGATGCAAATAATGCACCCCCAACCAAAGCTCCGAATTTCCTTAAATTTTGGCTCCAATTTCTTCATGAAATTTCCCAAATTAAGGCCCAATTTTGGTGAAAAAAAATCCTGAACAATTTTCTGTAAGTCCCCAAAGACTCGGCTTGGAAGTCCAAATTTCCTTTAATTTTCCACAATGTCCGAAATGGTTTTCTGTAAAAATCTTGGAATCTCTGAAAATTCTTCGGAGGATGAGTCAACGTTCCTAAAATAAATTGTGACATAACAGAACTTTCAATTTCTGAAATTGGGTTCAAATTTGTTGTTAATTTTAATTCGGTGAGCTTTTAGCGTGACCTAGTCTACTAAGTAACTTTTAGGAATTTTTGGTGCAATTGACCAGTGATCGATTTATCTCGAGTTATAATGTACATCTTCGACACATTAGCGACCCTCGGTTGTTGTGAAAATCTCGAGGTTTTAACTACAGGCACTGGGTACCAAAACGATAGAAAAATTTATCTAGTACTGATTGACGAATATTTTGCAATTAGGTGAAATCACCCACATTCTGAACACATATCACAATCGAATTGACTTATCTTCGGTCTCTGATCAATTTCTAATAGTGCCATAATGACCCTTGCAGACCAACACGATCAAGCAATCAATTCTTGGTTGAATTCTCAAGTTCATTGCATTTAGATTCCTTAATTGCTTCCCCAGATAGTCTAGTTATCTTGTGAGTGATCAACTCAGAGAATAACACTATCGACGCGTCGACGAAATGCCTGATTTATTTAATAGAAAATAAATTCTAAAAATTCAGGTTGTTATAATAAGTTTCCATAATTTTTCAACATTGCTCGTGGTGCATTTATCTTTATGGTAGGACATATTGCTCAAAAAGAGAAATTGACTTGTAAAAGTCCTAATTCAGGAGAAAATTCGCCAATCCTAGTTATTGTTGGGTTGAAAGTCAAGCATAAATCGCATTGTTGGTCTCTTGACTTATCAATTACACCCACTTTCCAATGGGTACAACAAGCTATTGACCCAAAATGCTATTATGGTTTGCTTGGAAAAATGTGAGTGCTTCTAGAGGCTTTTCCACATGGAAGTGTAGGATTTGGTTGATTGGTTAGGTCGAGCGTGTAGAAGACTTCAAATTGACTAAGCTTTGTCTTAAAAAGGTTGAACGTGTAGAAGACTTCAAATTGACTAAGTTTTATCTTTAGATTGTTAATTAGTTTTCTTTAAACACATCTATAGAAAGATTGATAATTGAGGGCCATCTCACATTCAAAGTCTGTGAACTTTGAAATCACGTCCATGGTCCACGCACTGGAAATCCTATCAATTTAGACCTTGCTCTAGATATGTAGATGGTGCAACGCACGATTTTAGAGAGAGAGAGAGAGAGAGAGAGAGAGAGAGAGAGAGAGAGAGAGAGAGAGAGAGAGAGAGTAATTGTTACCTCAATCAGCTCTCTTCCATTGATAAATTAGGAACAGGGGTGCAAAGGTCCAATCACCACAATTAGCTCTCTTAAGAACATAACACACTAAAAAATGGATTATTACTAGGTTCGTTGTAGCGAAGGAAATATTTTACAGGAGATGGTTGGATGAATTTTGGTTCTTCTATTTGTCTATTATGTTCTTTCTTTTGGAGGAAGAAACATTTTTATCTTTTCCTAACATAATTTTTATTTCAGATTTAATTTCTAACAACATTTATGCGACAGTGCTGATGGTGCGATGATGATTGCTAAAAATTGACACTGGTCACTTTGTTAATGCTTTCAAAATACGAGTTATTTAGGAGGATTATTTTTAGTAATTTCTTATCTCCGAGCTCTTTTTATGTTTATTTTATTTAAAATTGGTTAGTTTATTTTAGTATATTATTTTCTATATTTAAGAAGAAAAGCTGTTAAAAATTGGGGTCTCGATTGGATTGGGTATTTGTTTGGGTACACGTTGCTAAAATTATAGGTCAATATAATTTAATTTGGATCGGACCCTATTGCGATCCATTCAAATTAACTCAATGCGCCAATTTGAAAGTCTACTTCCAACTAAAATTGGAGCTTGGCGTACAAACTGACGTTTGCATGCTGAGGCAATATGAGACCTGTTCTAAACGACTTTGATTAATTATTTATTGGTACGTTGGAACTTACACATAAATTGCATTGTTGGTGACTTGACCTAGCAATTATACCCATTTATAAATTAGGCTTTTTTTTTTTCCCTTTTAACTTTGCAACTTTAATGCAGTCAAATATTGCATCATTTACCATTCCAGTATTATTTGGGTGACATTATTTCCACCCTCTTTGTATACACTCTGTTTATACAAGATGGGCGAAATCACCCTTGATGGATTCCACATTTATGCATTTTCCCTCAATTGATTTCTGTCCAATGTAGGTTCCGTTCAAATTTAAATACATTGTTGTTTAGAAGATTAAAATCAGCATTTTCTTTGCCAATCCAACATGAATGAAATTAAGCTTTCATGAAAAATATTTCTATTACTTTAGGCATAGTTTTTGTTTCTTTTCTTCTTCTTTTTTTTTTTTTTTGTGTGTGTGTGTGTATATAGGCTTTTCTGCATTTCTACATGAAAATTAGTCCAGAAATTCGCTTGACAAAATGAAAAGTTCTAAAGATATCTTTAATAAATAAAGTTGCTAACATGTGTACATGTGTAGAAGTAGAGAGAGAGAGAGAGAGAGAGAGAGAGAGAGAGAGAGAGAGGTTTTTGATGCGCATGATGATATTTGCTTGAATGTGTTATTCTCAATTATGGTAACCGGATGCTACATAAACTAGAAAAACTAGAAAGAATAGGACAATGTGTAAATTGGGGTCCACTACTGGTCCACTACTTTAAGTTTCAATTGAATAATAAAGAACAATTCTGTCTCTCTAATGAAAGTAGGGGTGGATCTAGTCGAATAAGTGTCAAAACAACTTTGCCCTGTTTGTAATTGTCAAACAAGAGGCCTACGGGGAGGAGCATCAGGAGCCACATGGCAAATCGTGATTGATAGGCCTAAGTGAATGGCGACAACAATGTAATTGTGCAACATAATCTGAAGGAAATACACTTATTAGTAAACAAAGTAAAATAAGTGATAAGTAAACTCCCGGAATATTCACATCTCAAATAAGACATGGAAATTGCGCATCTAGTTTTTCATTGCAATTTGTCTTTAATTAGGACTTGTCAAACAATCTTTATATTAAATATAAATAGATCCACATACTCCATGTAAAGCTAGACTTGTAATGCAATATAATCGTATAAAAGGCCAAGAGAATATCCGTATATAAATGTAAAGCAAAAATCCTAGCTACAAATAGAAATGGACTTATCATAGCTACAAATACTAATGGACTCTAGCTGGCTCTGATCGATATGTTTGAGATAGATCAATTTTTGCAATTATTTCAAAGCCCAAAAGACTGCTTTCTAACTGACCAAAAAAAAAGACTGCTTTCTATAATTCCAAAAGGAATGGTCCATACCATCGACCTCTATGCAGTTGTTCTTGATGAATTTTCGTCCTGCTTTTTCTGAGAAATTTCAATTAGATTCAAGTATAATCTATTTGATGTTAAAGTATTTTAGCTGGAATAGATAAATAGTGTGTCTAGGAAAATCGCTCTCTAATATAATGCGTGGTTATATTACTAGCCCCGTGTTTTCTACTTGATATCGTCTTCGTCAGTTTCATTATTGACCTCATTTCCCAAATTTTATAGTAAGGTTTATCATCAATAACAGTTTATGTTTATGTATTTTCATTGATGGAGAAAAATATTTTCATTAATTCATTTTTGTAAGCAACGCAAATGATCATTTTTAGAAAAATATTCTCACAATGGTTAATTTTCCTTGAAATAAATGTACCCGTATGTATTATTGGTCTTTGTCAATTACAAGATTAGCAAGCAAAGATCTCTTAAATGACTCTCTATATTTACATTAGATTGTTCACGTGCCTTTGATTAGGAATGATTGAACAAGAAATGACATAATTGTGCGTCGGTTACAACATGTTTCTAATTAAAAATATTTGATAGGAGGACTGATTTAAATATTTGACAACTTTCTATTTAACTTGCATTCCTTGTGTATAGGGTGAGAATGCAATCGGAGTAAAATTACAATTAATATAGATTATAATTAACCTAATCCTATATAGTAATCAGACATAACAGTATATCTCTAACACCCTCAATGCACGTAAGAAATGCCCAAGTCAATTGGAGGTCAATTTATCCCTTATTAGCGGCCTTTGGCGGTGCCCACCACTTTTAAGGTGGTGCTTGATCCGCTGTGCTTTTTCGGTCGTGCTGGCTTTGATAAGTCTTGATTTACCTGATTATAATTTTTTTTTTTATTCTAACGTGATTAATGGTACAAATGAATTTCCTCTCTTTCTATTATATCCTTGATTTTAGCTTTTTCAATTGGTTTTTTGTAATCAAATCTGTTTGTTGATGGTTGAATTGACTGACGGATGATCATTAGCCAAAATAAGTGCACGGTGGTCCCTTGTGTGACCTCCAAATGGCCTTTCCTTGTAATTTGAGAAAAGATTAGTGAATCGTTCAATTTCCATCCTATTTCTTTATCGCATTACTAAATTTTTTAAATATGCAATCAGATTGGTGACAGCTCGAACTGGTCTTAAATGAAATCTTCAGCAGATAACCATTGAAAAATTGCGACCTTTCATATCTTTTTAGGTTCATTAAATCGACCTTGACGATGTTTCTTAGGCATAAAAGTCAAGAGTTTGGCTACAGATTTCATGTTATCAACTATCTCTGCCCGATTCCAATTGATTTGTGGCCTTTTTGATCCACTTGCGTCGCTCGCAGCTTTTATCTCCCGCCTAGTTTACCCGCCTCAATCAACCTTTTAATGGCGCAAAATCGTCATTAACCGCTTTTGATGATGCACAGTCCATTGTATGAATTTGAACAGATCTCTAACCGTTGATGCATAATCAAATGGCACGAAATCAGTATTTAACTCTTTGACACTAGAGTTGGCATAATTAGACCAAATGCAACATGCTGTAGGTATACTTCTGTAGCTTAGAAAATGACGATAGGACTTTATCATTCCAATTGATACCATAATCTTATTTTTATTTGTTTTCCTAAATCACATATGTTGTAAGTTATTTTGTAAGCAAATTCAAAAAGAGGGTGATAAAAAAAAATAATTTCCCTTGTAATGATGGCAATCTTCAGTAGAGTATAGTCGATACCTGGCCCGTAGCTAGTATTTTATGACTTTTTCTTAGTTGATAAAAGTAAAAATATTTTAGTATTTAGGCTCCTTTCATTTTGCAGAAAAAATTTTCAAGTAAATACTTTTTGAATTTTCTAGTGTTTGGCATATGGAAAAGAGGTTTCTTAAATAGGGGAAATTTTGTTTTTTGAAAATGAGAAATCATTTTCCCTCTTCTTCCTTTCACACAAACCAAACATGTTCTCGTCTGTGCATCCTTTTAATTATTTATTTTTGCTTTTTTCTTTTTCCCTTTTTCATTTCGTCGGCTGGTCACCGTCGGACCTTGTTGACCTACGCCGGTCTCAGGAGAGGGCCTCGTTGGGGCCCCCTGGTCTCCAATAAGATCCAGATCCCCCCTTCCATATAAGAATGTCTTTTTTGGTCTGCCCATTTTGAAGTTATGGTAAATTCCAGAACTAATCCGATTTTAGGCCGATTTTCATAAGCCAAGAACCCTCCCAAATTTCAGAATATTTATAAAAATTAAGGTGCGTTTGTGGAAAATTTAATGATAAAAGAAAATACTTTCCCATAAAGCATTTGCATGAATATGATTTGTTTTCCTTTATTTAGTGATGATGATGTATAGTCGAAAATGTTTTTTGCTATTTGGATTCCATTAGAAAATGATTTCACACTTTATCTCAACCAAAAAAAAAAAAAATGAATTTTTAAATTTTTAAATTTTTAAAATTTTAATTTTAAAAAAATTAGAATTTTTAATTATCTTTATTTTTTTTTTCTTTCCTTCTATTTCCTTTTTTCTTTCTTTTTTTCTCTTTTCCTTCTTCTCCTTCGCTCCTTTACTTCCTTGTGGCATCCTTTCTACTTCCTCTGGCACTTCATCGCGGGTTGGCTTATGAGGGGCAACCTCGAGCCTTCGTCGAAGGCCACAAGCCCGCCAATCTAGTGAGACTTAAGGCTTGTTGCCAAAGGTTGTGAGCTCGCCTGATCTAGCACGACTCACGGCTTGTCGCTCAAGCCTTGCTACGAGCTCACTAGCCTTGGGCAAGCTCAAGCCTTGCTGCCTAAGGCCACAAGCTCACTCAATCTAACAAGGCTCAAGGCTTGTTGTTGGAGGCCACAAACTTGCTTAACTAACTGGCCTCGGGCGAACTCAAACCTCATCACCAAAGGCCATGAGCTCGCCTGATGTGGCAAGACTAGAGCTCATTAGCCGTCCCCATGGTCAGTGATGGGTGGAGAAGAAGAAGAAGAAGAAAGAGGAAAATAAAAATAAATAAATAAATAAATTTGACTTTTTAAGAAAAATGAAAAATGAAAAATAGAATTTTTAAAATATATATATAATTTTATAAGAACAATTGTTTGTAAACCAAGCACCCAATCTAAGTTTTGGTAAATTTGAAAAATGTTTTCTAGTTCTTTAAAAGGGAAATTATCTTCCTAAGTTTATGTTTTGGTAGGAAAACGTTTTCCGTTGACTCATTTTTCTATTTGAACCAAACATAAAAAAATGAGGAATATATTTTTCTTAAAAAATGCGTTCCGCAAAACAAAAACATCCTTTCTTTACCAAAAAAAAAAAAAACAAACAAACAAAAACATCCTTAGATTTTGTGCAGAGACCGAAAATTAAGGGCACGCATGATAAAATTTCTATTTATCGATTTCTCTATTTCTTCGAAACAAGGTTTGGAACAAAATCCGTTTGGTAACACAATTCGATTTCTCTATTTTTAAAACAAATTTATATTCTAGAAATAGAGAAATCGAAGAAATCGAAAGCCAGAATTTTTAACTTCTCAATTTTTGAAATAGAAATAGAATTTTTTTTTTTGATAAGGTAAAAATAGAAATTTTTTTTTCTTTACTCCATTTGGGCATCCTTTAAGGAGTAATTTTCGTTATGATTATATTTATAGTTACAAAGTATGACCAATGTAAGAATACATTGTTGCAGGCAAATACTATGTCGTGGATTCTAGTTATGCAACAACTTTGGGATTTTTAACTCCTTTTAATGGTGAACGGTATCATTTAAATGATTATAAAAGTAGAGCGAGATAACCAACAATTGCAAGAGAATTGTTCAACTATAAGCATTCTTCTCTAAGGAATGTCATTGAAAGATCATTTGCAGCATTGAAAAATCATTTTTTCATATTGAGGCACATGCCCTCATTTGTAATTCGAAAGCAAGCACATATTGTAATTACATGTTGTGCCATCCATAATTACATCCGTGATCATGACAAGATGGATAAAAACTTTTCCTTATATGAAGATCCGTAGTACTTGTTTGAATCTATGCAAGATGAGTTTACAAACGATACATTGACCAATGAGGAAAACCAAATAAATACGCTTAGGAAAACCATTGCCAATAAAATGGCAAGGGATAATAATATGCTGGAAATTTCATGAAATTGTATTTTCACATTTTGTAATGTATTAGTATTATTTCGACTATTATTTTGTATTTGAGGATTTCCTATATTGTTTTAGTATTATTTGGACTATTATTTTATATTTGAAGATTTCCTATGTTGTTTTAGTATTATCTGGACTATTATTTTGTATTTGAGGATTTCTATGTTGTTATTTAATCAATTTCTATTCCTAGAAATATAAATTTTATTATGTTATCAAACGGATTTAATTTCCGAAATATAAATTTTGAGTTGTTATCGAGACAGGTTTTTTTGCTCAAAAACTTGTCCAGGGAATAGAAATTAAGAAATTAATTTTTAGTTAGAAATCAATTTCTGGAATAGAAATTTTGTTATGCGTGCCCCAAAAGGCCAAATCTCCTCCATTTTTTTTTCTTTTTAATGATCGTGTCGTTTCATTTGGTTATCACATGCCCAACGCTTTCTTTTTGAGCTGCCATTCTGACTCTCTCTCTCTCTCACGATTATTTTACCGGGGATTTTTTCTCCCTCGATGCTCTCCGTTGGCTTCTTTGTCGCGCCGCCGGCCTAGGGCCGTATTGGGCGAGAGATTCCGGTTGATGCTTATTATTGTTATTTTTTTTTCCGGTCGAATGGTTGATGCGTATTGAAAGCAGGTTCTTTTCTTTTTATTTATTTATTTGGAGGCAGCTACGTGGGAAATTTCATCCAAAGTGGTTGGAAAAACGACTAATGTAAAAGTGTGTGAATCGGTGAACCAAAACTCACGGTCAAGGAACAAAAGACGCAAAAGAAATATATAAAATTGCACGCGCCAACTTCCAAAAGGTGCTCGACTATTTTAACAACAAAACGGTATTATATTGTATACGACTCCTTGTGCGCGCGCGCTCGCTCAAGCGAAGTGAGACTGACTCCCTAAACCACGAGAGTGATCTCGCTAGGCATGACAAAATCAACTGCAATCCGCCCTCTCTTCCTCTGCCTCTTCCTCTGTCTCCTCTCCTTGCTTCCATTTCAGGCCTCACCATCACCGACCACAGAGGCACAAGCCCTTGTCAAATGGAAGAACTCCCTCTCTCCTCCTCCTCCGTCTTCTCTGAGCTCATGGTCCCTCACCAACATTACCCATCTTTGCAACTGACTTCTTTAAGAATTGGACCAAACTTGTTTCTCTGCAGCTCACGTACAATTTTCTCTCTGGGCAAATTCCGCCCGAAATCGGAAGCCTAACAAAGCTCAGATACCTCTACTTGGGTAACAATTCGCTCTCTGGCTCCATCCCTACAGGGATTGGGAGCTTCAAGAATTTGCTGGAGTTAGACCTCTCATGTAACAATCTCTCCGGCCAAATTCCTCTGGAGGTCGGCAATCTCACGTCGCTGACCATTCTCTACCTCGACACGAACAAGCTTTATGGAGAGGTCCCCAAGACAATCTCTTGCCTTGCTAACTTACAGGAAATCTCGTTGTTCTCTAACAATTTCTCGGGCGGAATACCGCGTGATTTCGGCAAGTACAGCCCTTCTCTGACATATGTTAACATTTCAAACAGCAGCTTCACCGGAGAACTGCCGCCAGATTTATGCGGAGGCTTTGCTCTTCGATATCTTACAGTCAATGGGAATAACTTCACGGGGCCGCTGCCCCACTGCTTGAAGAATTGTTCGGAGCTGACGAGAGTCCGTCTAGACAGCAACCAGTTCACTGCAGATATCACGAGCGCGTTTGGAGTTTATCCGAATCTGGTCTATGTAAGCCTCAGCAACAACAAATTTGTCGGGAATCTTTCGGCACAATGGGTAGACTGTATGAATCTCACGAATTTGCAGATAGATGGTAACAAAATCTCTGGCCGCATCCCACCAGAGCTCGGGAAATTGTCTCAGTTGCGTGTCCTGACATTATCCAACAATGAATTGACTGGTAGAATTCCCGACGAGATGGGAGATCTAGGGGAGTTGTTCGGACTGAACTTGAGCAACAACCATTTGGCTGGAGATATTCCTTTCTCGTTAGGAAAGTTATCGAAACTCAGTTATCTTGATTTGTCGGTGAACATGTTGAGCGGTGGCATACCTGACCAGCTAGCGAATTTCGAGAATTTACTGAGCTTGAACTTGAGCAACAACAATTTGTCAGGTAACATACCATCCGAGGTCGGGAAGTTGTCCACGCTACAGTTACTCCTAGACTTGAGCCACAATTCCCTAGCAGGATCAATTCCCTCCAATTTGGCAAAGCTTACTAAACTAGAAAATCTCAATCTTTCGCATAATAATTTGTCCGGTATGATCCCGGCTTCTCTCTCCAACATGGAGAGTATAAGCTCTATAGACTTATCGTACAACAAGCTGACAGGTGCAATTCCTAGTGGTAGGATCTTCCAACAAGCACCCGAAAGTGCTTTTATAGGGAATTCGGGCTTGTGTCGAAACATGACTGGATTATCTCGTTGGGGCACGAGCTGTAAATCGACCCGCCATAGAAAAAAAGTTCTGGTTGGTGTGAGCATTGGTGTGAGCTGCTTACTACTTCTAGCGATTCTAATTGCTGTGATTTTGCTGGTGCTTTGGCGGCGAAAAAGGCTTCTTGACGAAGAGATCAAGCATCTTAAAAAGCACGAGAAATCGGAGCAGATCATATGGGAAATGTTAAGGAAGTTCACATTCAGCGACATCGCCAAGGCCACCAATGATTTTAGCGAAGAGTATTGCATTGGAAAAGGCGGGTTCGGGAGCATTTACAAGGCCGTATTGGCTAGCAGCCAAATCGTTGCCGTCAAGAAGCTCAACGCACCAGAATCCGGCAACGTCCCAGTGGTCAACCGCCAAAGTTTCGAGAACGAAATCCACGTGTTGACACAGGTCCGGCACCGCAATGTGATCAAGCTCCACGGGTTCTGTTCCTTGAGAGGTTGCATTTACTTGGTCTATGAGTTTGTTGAGAGAGGCAGTTTGGCAAAGGTCTTGTATGGAGGAACAGGAGCAGCTGAACTGGATTGGGGTACAAGGGTGAAGATTGTTCAAGGCGTGGCTCACGCGATCGCCTACTTGCATCACAATTGCTCACCGCCTATTGTCCATCGGGACATAACATTGAGCAACATCTTGCTTGAGTCAGACCTCGAGCCTCGGCTCTCGGATTTTGGGATAGCGAGATTCTTGAATTCAGGCTCATCGAATTGGACCACAGTGGCCGGATCTTATGGCTACATGGCTCCTGGTAAGCCATATGATCAAAGCTAACTATGCATTTAACGTGCACATATTATTTGGAATTGTTTAAATTTCTCTCATTAACTTCTCAAATTTAGATTCATCGAATAATTCTTACAAGACCATTTAGAGGAGCAAATATAGATTTTGAAAAGCCATTTGTCTTAATAATATCAAAGAAATTTGAAATTTGTGCATAACTTGACATTATGATCAAAACATTGATGCATTGTTCTTTCATGAAAAACAGAGTTAGCAACTACGATGCGGGTAACGAACAAATGTGACGTGTATAGCTTCGGAGTAGTGGTGCTAGAGATTATGATGGGAAAGCATCCGGGGGATCTTCTCTCTTCTCTATCAATGACGAAAAGATCAACAATCTCGGAGGACCCAAATTTGCTGCTGAAGGATGTGCTCGATCCGCGTCTTCCTCTTCCGACTGGCCAACTAGCCAAGAAAGTGGTATTCATCGTCATGGCGGCACTGGCGTGCACGCGCACGAGTCCTAATTCACGACCCAACATGCATTTCGTGGCGCGAGAATTATCCGCACGAGCTCAAACTTACTTGTTTGAGCCGTTAGGCTCCATAACTATCAGCAAAGCTATCGAGTCTTCAAGAGTAAAGTTTTAAGAGATGTTGCAGATCAAATGATACTTTTCTCTCTTTCTTTCTTTCTTTCTTTCTTTCTTTCTTTCTTTCTTTCTTTCTTTCTTTCTTTCTTTCTTTCTTTGTTTGGAGTTTGCTCGTAATGAATGAGAAAGAGTGGGTGTACAATTTGGATAATTTAGAAAAATTTTATTGCGCTGTCTTCCAAACATGTTTACAAATCCTAACCACGGATCCTCTAAAGAATATGAAGTACATTATCACTTCGGATGATCCGATAGACTCCTTTGCCTTTTGTTGTCCTTTACATCGGTATGAGATGTAAGTTGCCTTTTCAATGGGCCATTAAAGATAATTTTGTACTCAAGTTCTAACTTTAATGATTAAGGACTTAAAATGGGACTATTTTTTCAAAAATAGAGTTTAAAATGTACTTTGTTTTAGATAAGGCCCATAGTGGCTAAGTTAGTTTCAAATAATGGCTCAAACTTACTAGCCCACCAAATATTCACTAGTGAACATTTTTCAGTGACTTGAATTGGGGTAATTTAGTCAAAATCTACAATTGGGTAAAAAACTGAAAAAATTCCCAAATTGAATAGGATTTTCGATTTTTCACATTTTCTTCCTTCCTCTCCCCGAATGCTTAAGCATGTCGCTCTTGCCTGATCCTCGTCGCTCCTCGCGAGCTTCAATCTGCTGTTCATCGTTGTCTCTTCTTTCACAAGTTCATTTTCCACAGGCTTTAAGTCGTCCGCAAGCTTCAAGTTTATTGTCTGCAAGCTCCACTCACTTTCATCCGTGGTTAGTGTTGTTCATATTGGTGCCAATTCGTCCAAGGAAAGTGATTGTAGCTTGTTGAAAGAACACGTCGCCCAGGTGCGGAATGTTGTGGAATATCACCCCGATGGCAGTGTGGCTCTCTTCCCAAACCTGAATGGCTAATCCAATTACGGTCACGAAGCAATTCTTGTGAAATACCTGAGTTCCACATCCTCTCTTTGATGCTTCTCGGTCTATTCGTGCCACTACAATCCCAGAAGAAAAGAATTTCCATTCATTCTAATGCCCTTTGCCTTCAGATCGATCTAAGTGGCGAGGAGGGTTCTCACTCGGGTTAAAACTGGGATTGCCTCGCACCGCCATCGCTCTAGCAAAGGCTTTCTTTAGCCCTGTGGCTTTAAACTACAATGCTGGGATTTTCTCGTTGTGATCTATGAACTGTTTGTGCATCGTGCTCATTAGTGAATTTAACATTTAGATTAGTGATTTCTAATGTTTTGGAGCTGCGAGCACAGAAGCTAGAGCTGCGGCTTCTGGACATTGCAGAAAAGGAGGTCGGAATTCTTCTTTTTTGTCGATTTTCATGGCATCCTTAAGTTAGTAAATTGACTTTGTTATTGCAGGTAAGCTAGACATGGACTCCTCTGGGTAATGTTTTCGTGGTAATCAGCATGAGGCGGATGAATTCGTCATTGGGCTTCCTATATCTTCTGATGGAAAAGAGAATATTCTGTCTAATAAATTTTGCAACGTTGCTGGAAGACTTGCTCGAGCTTTGGGGAGGTGAAATGATTGCACATGTTTTGTTGATTATTAGTTATATCTTGTACAAAAGATAGATTCTTCAATGAGTTTTTCATTTAAACTTCTTGTTCTATAGTTTGTTCTGGGAAGGTGTAACAAGTTTCTGTGCTTTTTTTTTTTAATGAGATAATCAAGTGTTAAAAAGGTGCTGTCTATATCATTCATGCTTGGACATTCCAACTTGAAGTGTCTGTATCTGCTATGGACATACACAGTGTTTTCTCGTCTATCAAGACTAAAACTATTGTCATTTTGGCCAAAACTCTCAGTCAACCAATATTCTCATATTATTCTACATCGGACTCAAATGAATGCAAGAAAAAACCACATTTGCACATCAATGAAACATCACAGAAGTAAAATTGACATACATTAATCCATATGATTATTTGACAACATCAGTTTACATCACCCCTAGAAGAGCAACAATAGAATAGAAATCAACATTGGATAAAGGATGGTGCTTGGCGCTTGATGTACTCTTAATTATTATGGCTAGGCCTTTGACGTCTGTATTGTCTTCAATGTTGGAAATTTCCTATAATATGGGCTTACATGAATTAATTGATTTTCTATTTTAAATAATCAGGTTAATGGATATTCCAATATTTGTTGAACCCTAAAATGATCTGATTGAATTAGATATTGGCATCTATTGATAACGGGCCTAATTGAGCAGCAAAATGTAGGCAATTGTGTTTAATTGAAGCCCGTAATGGGAAGGGCTCAGTTGACACGCTGTTACTTAAGGTTTGCTAGATCCCCTTTCTAGCCTATAAAAGGGTAGGTTATATCTATCAGTTACTTTAGTCCCATTGAAAGCTGTTATACTGAAATATATTATAGAGAGGAAGATCTATCATTCCGATAGATCCCTGATTATCAGAGTGATCTACTTTTCTGTAAGCGAAGCAATGGCTCAAACGGGTATGCTTTAATTCCACTATATTTATTGATCGGTGTTTTCCAATTATATATGGATCTGTTATGTCCTTGATTAATTAGTTGTATATGTGAATAAATATTATACATGTGGTATCAGAGCTAATCATATATAATTGTAAAACACCAAGATCACATGTATAATATTTATTCACATATACAATTAATCAATCAAAACATGCTTACGAATCCTATGTATGGATATGCTAATGAATATAAAGAAGGTCATCACTTTTCCATTTTGTTTTCCTATATGTTGGTACGGGATGTGCCCCAAGTTGCCTTTTCACGGTCATGTAGAGATACTTGCGTGCTTAAATTCCAACTCTATTATGCTGTTTTTCCAAGTAGGTTTTTGTCTGCAAACAAACTCAAACAATAGTCATTTTGTCGATCGCATCAAATGGGCTGACGAACATCTGTGAACCAAATATTATGAACACAAACTTGAACTTTTAATATTGTGTCGCATTCTCGAGTCGTATATGGAAATTCCACGTCTTGGAACTTTGTTATCAAATTCAATGACCAAAAAGAATAACATGATGGGAACTTCCAATGTGACTAGCCAAAGCTCTAGCAATTTTTCTTTTTTGGCCCACACAAATTCCAGCATGAGAAGCTCGCATGAATGTTTAGGATTTGGCTTTTTCTCGCTTAATTTATGATGTTATGTTCCAACAAAATTTTTAATATTCTTGTAATAATTCTATCAAAATGAAATACCCACCAAGAAGGGTTTTCGAGGCTCTAGGGTAAAGGGAAATTAGTCGGTAGAAGAACGCCGTAAGTGCCACAACTTGGCAATGAGGGACACATGAATGCCAAAACTTTTAAAAGGTATACTTAAGTGCCACTTTTTTTTTTTTTTTTTTGAAAATTGGACACTTAGGCTAGAAGAGGAAAAATGGAAGAGAAAAAAGAAAAAAATTACATGTCAATGCTTGCGCCTACGTCAGCGATTTCTGAACAAAATTGGCTGGATTGACTCAATAGACAAAACATTGAAATGTTTATGATTCAATTGACAAATTAAAATGGTTTATAACTAAATTGGTAAAAATACAATATGTTTTGAACTTTTAGGACAATTTTCCCTCTTTCCTTTGTTTAGCCAATTTTCATATAATGCTACTTAATCAATGAGTAAACTTCTTAGCCATTCGAGAAACACGGTATGTTCAAAAGCTGTGAGCTGTGAAATCGTATCCATGGTCCATGCACTTGAAATCGTATCAATTTAGACCTTACACTAGATATATAGATGATACAACACACGATTTAAAAAAAAAAAAAACAGAGAGAGAGAAAAAAAGTAATTGTTACCTCAATCAGCTCTCATTTTTTAATGATTAGGAACACAGGCGCAAAGGTCCAATCACCACTAGCTCTCTTAAGAACACAACACATTAAAAAATGGATTAATACAGGTTTGTTGTAGCGAAGGAAATAATTTACAGGAGATGGTTGGATGAATTTTGGTTCTTATATATGTCTATTATGTTCTTTCTTTTGAAGGAAGAAACATTTTTCATCTTTTCCTAACTTAATTTTTATTACAAATTCGAAATTTTTAATTTCCAAAACTTCTAACAACATCAGTGCGATAGTGCCGACGATGTGACGGTGATTGCAGAAAATTGACACGGGTCACTTTGTTAGAAGTATTATTTTTAGTAATTTCTTATTTGCTAGTTTTGTTCAAATTTATTTTATTTAAAATTGGTTTGTTTATTTTGGTATGTTATTTTCTATATTTAAGGAGAAAAGCTGTTAAGAATTGGAGTTTCAATTGGATTGGGCATGTGTTGGGTATATATTGCTAATATTATAGGTCAATATTGGTTAATTTGGTTGGACCCTATTGCGACCCATTCAAACTAACCCAACGCATTGATTTGACGAATCTACTCCCCACTAAATAATAGAGATGGTAAAAAAAATAAAATAATGGCTTGGCGTACAACCCCACGTTTGCATGTTGAGGCAATGTGAGACCTGTTCCTAAAACCACTTTGATTAATTAGTTATTGGTGCATCGGAAGTTATGCATAAATTGCATTATTGGTGACTTGACCAGGCAATTATACCCAATTATTTTGGGGATTGCATTATTTTTACTTTGCAACTTTAATGTGGTCCATTTTATTATAATAATAATAATAATTATTATTATTATAATAATAATTATTATTATTTGTCATATTTTTACTCTCAACCCACTCTTAGACTTTTGCTCTATCTCTTTACAGAACATGGGAGTCGAAATTCACACATAAAACTAAACGTCCCCACTCTAACCCTCCTGAGAAGGTGGGGAATTAGACTCCCCACCTTCCCCTTTCCATGTGTGCAGAGTGACTATTGAGGCAACTCCCAATATTATTTAGGTGACATTATTTCCACCCTCTTTATAACTAAATGCACTTTATTTATAAAAACAAAAAAGCGAAATCACCCTTGATGGATTCTATTAAAATATGTCTCGAGTTGAAGCTCAATAAACAAAACTTGATGAGAGATTATTTGTTACTTCTGGAGATAAGAATATTCCAAATTGGATATTTTACGGACGTCCGAAATCGAGCATTACATAAATTCTTCTGGGTCGTGAAATAAAGGGAGGGGCACACAACACAACTTTATATTTCCCTGTTAGTGCAGTCGACCGAAGAAGTCAAAAGTGAAAAGTCCAATTGGACTTGGGTCGACCGAATATGGATGCAATTGGTTTGTTGATTCAGGATGAGATCGCGCGGAAGAAAAGAAAGTCCAAGTTAGACTTTTGGTTTGACCGAATTCCACTTTGATTTGCCTTTCTTTATCTAGTACGCGAATGGGTTATTTCTAACAATTTGTTGCACTTTTTTAGGGAGTGCACATTCGAGCATAAATATATATTTTGTGGGTTGCTCCGTAATTGAGCAGGAAGAAATATTGAAGCGCCATTTCCAAGCGAGTGCTTGACGTGGGTTATTTTGTGGGTATTGTTCGTAAATTATATCCAAGAAGATACAAGTATTCAAGCCAGTTAAATCTTATGAGTTCAAGATTTGTGTGTAATTTTATCATGAGATTAAAAGATTATTCAGCAATGAATCGTCTGCCAGGTGAGTTACTACCTGACTTCTTCACGAATTGGACTGAACTTTTTTCTCTGGAGCTCCGGAACAATTTTATCTGTGGGAAAATTCCTCCCGAAATCGCAAGCCTGACCAAGCTCAAATACCTCTCTACGCTCAACAATTCGCTCTCAGGGATTATTCATCCGGAGGTCAGGAATCTCACATTGTTGACCTATCACGACCACACCATGAATCAGCTTTGCGGAGAGGTCCCCGAGACGATCTCTCGCCTTGCTAACTTACGGTGGATCTTTTTGTGCACGAACAATTTCTCCGGAGGAATACCACGTGATTTCGGGAAGTACAGCCCTTCTCTGAGCGATGTTTGCTTTTCGAACAACAGCTTCACTAGAGAACTGTCGCGAGATTTATGCAACGGCTTTGCTCTTCGATATCTTGCCATCGATGGGAATGACTACACGGGGCCGCTGCCCGACTGCTTGAAGAATTGTTTGGGGCTGACAAGAGTCCATCTAGACAGCAATCAGTTCACTGTAGATATGAGTGCATTTGAAGTTTATCCGAATCTGGACTTTATAAGCCTCAGCAACAACCGATTTGTCGGGAATCTCACGGCACAATGGAGAGAGTGTACAAATCTCACGAATTTGAAGATAGATGGTAACAAAGTTGCCAGCCGCATCCCACTAGAGCTTCGGAAGTTGTCTCGATTGCGTGTCCTGACTTTGTACAGCAATGACTTGACGGGAAAATTCCCGACGAGATGGGAAATCTATGGAAGTTGTTGAGCCTGAACTTGAGCAACAACCATTTGGCTGGAGATATTGCCATCTCGTTAGGGAACTTATCGAAGCTAAAAGAGAAGAAACGGAACAAAATCTGCATTGAAATGAATGTTGCAAGTACCAAAAGTGAAAAGCCAAGTGTATCTGCGAGGGAAGAAATTCTTGGCTTCAACTTGGGGCGGCGAGGTTGATGGAGGTCGCGCGATGCTGCCGCTACCCAGATCTGGGGGCGATGAGGTCGCATGACCTAGATCGGGGGAGGCAAGGTCCTCCCGCGACCCTGCCGCCCTAGATCTAGGTCGCGGTGACCCAAACCTTGTTGTGACCCAAATGGTGCGGTGGTCGCGCCACCCCCGACAACAGTCGTTTGGGCGATAATCGCCGGCGACCACTCACGGAAGAAGAAGAAGAAGAAGAAGAAGAAGAAGACGAAGTATAGTGAGGGCAAAACCGAAAAAACAAAAAACCAACGAGGATAATTTGGGAAGAAATTTTTTTTTAGCCCCTCAACTCAGTATTCTCGGCATGCTGAAAGCCCAAGGCAGCCTCCAACCTACCTTGGGCTTTCAGCCTTGTAAGGCGAACATTTTGCAAAGGTGTTGACATCTAAAATTTTGATTAGGTTATTAATTAGGCCTTAATTTATTTTATATTTCCTTTTTCAGATAATAAACAAAACAAATAACAAAAACAACAAAAAATAATAATAAATAAAAACAGAAAAAAAAAAGCAAATGCAACCCAGCCCTTTTTTTTTTTTTTTTTTTTTCTCACACGGGCCCCACGGCTCGGCCTGCGTGACCCGGCTCGACCCCCTCTTTCTTCTTCTTCCTCTCTCCTTCCTTCTCCGCCTTTGTAGTTCATGCGCATCGACGACGACGTGCTTGAAGACAACCTACGGCCAAGGAGGGTAGGCCGACGTTGGCTGGAAGAGACAAATCTCAGGCGCCATTATTGGTTGCCTTCAATGTCGAGCACGCCTTGTTGGAGAAGCTTAGATGGGACGTCAATTCAGCCGAGGAGGATCGTTTGGTGCGCGAAGACCGGCGGTTGAAGCTTCGTCGACCGGCGGCCCCCTTGCCTATAAATAGCAAGCCACAATCTCCATCGAAGGGCACAGTGAACTCGGAGATATCCCTTGAGAGACTTCAGGGGAGATCAAAGAGTGAGTGTGCGAGAGAAATCAGGTCACGAGCTCAACCGACCTCCCTCCGAGAGACTTCGGGGGAGGCCGGCGGCAAGCGAGCCCGAGGGGGAGAGATCCAGTCAAGCAGGGAGGGTCTGGTTCCGAGGGAGTCCCAGATCTGTGATAGGAGTCGGAGAGACGAGGTCTAGATCTGAAGATCCGAGGGCGAGGGTCTGTGGAAGGGCCAGATCTAATCAAATCTGGGAGACGACGCTGCTTCACCGAGCCATCACAGCCCCAACGTCGACTAGCAACGCCCCCGCACTGTGCTCCCTCTGCAGACAAGTATCAACCACCGCCCGCCGTTACTTTTTTGCCTGAAATCCTGGTCGCTGTCCCTACCTATCGTCGTAGCTTTGTTGTTTCTTCCCCTTCGAGAAACCTGCAGCCGCCCGTAGATGGTGCCGCCGTCTTTTCTTAGAAAGCCAACAGCCGCCCATCGTCACCCTAGTCGTCGTCGTCGTGGAAGACCATCGTCGCTGCCTCTGTCGACGCGAGCCGCCACCTCAGTTCCTCCATCGGTGCTGCGTTTTGGCGAGGAAGAGAGGGGGAGTCGCGTCAGGTTGCAACTAGGGTCGGAACCGGGTAGGGTTTGGCTCCAAAGTGGGCTGGGTTCGGGTCATCATTTGGGCTGGGTCTCTGCATGTCCGTTGGGCCGATTGCGTGCGGGCTAGTCTCGTGTGGGCCTGGGGTGGGTGTCCCTTATTTGTGGGCTGTGATTAAAAAGAAAAAAAAAACGAAGTTGAGCCTACATCGCAGGCCCGATCGAGTCTTGGGCGAATGGCCCAGGTCGGTTCCAACACGGGAACCCGACTGGAGTCGTTATTTAAATATATTAATATTTTAATAAAAAAATAAAAAAATAAAAATTTATTTTCAAAAATATCAAAAAAATAAAAAATGTCCATATTTTCTCAAAAAAGCCAAAAAAGTCAGAAAAAGCCAAAAAATGATTTATATTTTCAAAAAAGATCAAAAATCCAAAAAATGCTTTTTATGTCAAAAAATGAGAAAAAGACCCAAAAAATGTTTTTCCTCCACAAATGAATGGAAAATCCCTAAAAAAAATCTAAAAAGCCTTAGGGTTTAAACAAGATTAGGTACCGAAAGGGCATTAGTGATTAACTAGTGTAATTAAGTCCCCGATCCTAATTTCTCTAGTTACGCAGGAGTGAGTATTTCTCCCATTACTTCACATGGGTTTCTAATCAACCTACCATAAATTGATTAGTGGCAACTCTATTTTAAAATTAATTTATAGGTTAAAAAACTTGGACCATTAAGTCGTGAATTGGTGGACTTAGGAGAATCTAGGCTAAAAGACCTAGCCAAACCATTAGCCTCCTTAGGCGCCCGCCTCGATTCGAGCGCTGAAAAAAAAAAAGAGGTTGCGACAGCTTGGCGACTCTGCTGGGGAAATTTGAGGACTTAGACTATTTTATCTTTGTTTAAATGCGTTGCTGACTTGGGTTTTTTTTTTCTTTTGTGTAGGTTAATAGCTTAGAGTTTTTTTTAATATATATATATAATGTTTTGTGATTATAAACTATTGTGCATCCTTAAATGTTTTAGCACTACACATGGGACACACAACCTGGCCGCTAGATCTGGGCCGTCATAGGATATCTAGGATGGTGTTAAGAAAGATACGGCCTTGAATGTGAGACTGCGATGTAGAGGTTGCATTTCTTTTCTTCGAATTTCTTTGGCCGAGGTTAAGAAGGTATGCTGCTAACGTGAGACTGCGATGGGCGGATACCTTTTTAATTTCAACAAATCTTCTTAGTTAGAAATCGAGCTGCACACCCCATGCGCATGTCCTTGTGTTTGCCATTTTCTTTAAAGCAAAGTAATTTCTTTACTTTTACTCAGTCTTTTTTATTGGCCCATGGCAATTTATGGTAGGTTTTTTTCGAGTCCTAGTTTATATGCAATGGGAGGAAACAATATCCAGTTTATTATCGTCCCTAAAGTAAAGCTCTTTAGATGGTAGGGTCAATCGAACCAATTTTCCCAAGAGTACGTGAAAGCCAAGGGTGGCCCGACACTATGGAACCCTTCAGGAGACCCTGCCGCTTTTTAGAGGAAAATACATCCACTCCGTCAAAGCCGTGACTACGCATGCGAGATTGCCATTATCGAGGAAACATGGAGTAAGTGCCATCGCAGAAGAATCATGGTACCTGAAGAGCTTGAGGGACAGGAAAAAGCCTATCACGCCTCTGAGTCCTACATGCACAAACATTGTATCCCAACAAAATTGAAGCCATCGGTTTCTCACCCAATCAACGAGATCAGCCAGCACGAGCAAGCAGAGCTTATGCAAAGGGATTTGGGAATAGACTAGATACATATCTTAGAGCTAGTACAGGAAAGCAAATACCTTTGCAAGTATAGGACTCCCCGTCGCATATAAAATCTCAGTCATGTGCCCTCTAGTGTTAATATTGTGAAAGTCTTGTCCCATTGTTTAGGGACTTTCGTTTAATATCTAGTATTTCCTTTTGTCATTTCAATTTCAAGTTTTAGATGTCAGAAGTCTACAGTCTATAAAATCCTCTTTTGATAAATAAAAAAGCAGTTAGACCATTGCCATGGGTCAATCTTTGTTTACTTTCGTGCTCATTCGTTGTTTTCGCGATGACAGGTAATTATGAATCATCGACTATCAGCCACCCGCGAATGGCCTCACGTAATAGGGCCTGATCAGAATGATGTACAAAATCGCCTCGCTAACATTGAAGACGGCATAGGACAGATGTCTATTGTCCTTCGACAACTTTTGAGGCAAATAGAATCCACTTAAGCTGAGCCCAACTCTATAGCTGCTTTAAGCACCATCATGACACTTGCGAATTTGCCAGAGAATAACCAACACCATAGACAGTTTGAAAAGATCATGAAAAAGTTAAACCAACTGCAGGGGTAGGATCCCATGGACTTGTCCAATTATGCCAGCATTAAGATCCCTGAAGAGCTCAAAGCACCTGGATGCGAAAGGTATGCTGATACCTCTCGCCCAGAGACCTATTTGCAGGCCTACCTGGTTCGAATGATGATTCAATCGTACCAATCAAACCTGACTGGCCCCGCCTTGCGGTGGTACATTGTCAGGAAGATTAATCTCCTTAAAACCTAGGGGGAACTAACTCATGCTTTCCACTAAGAATATAATGTTGACATCAGCCTCGACATCGCCCTGCCCTACGAAGAATCGATGGTCCCGAAGCACGAGGAGTCGATAGTCATAGAGACAGGAGAAGAATATGTCAATGAAGCATTGCATGATAAATAGGCGACTGAGCAATATCCTATTGCTGAAAAGTTTCCCACTGGGAAAGGCAAGGAGCTTGCGTACAAGGTCAATGACACAGAGCCTGTTCAAGACCAGGGCATAGCAGGACAGCTCCCCAAGCTTACTGCAAGAGTTAAGGTCTAAAGAATACTTACCCCTATCAACCTAGAGAGTGAAGCTCCACCATCTCTCATTCCTCATGACAAAGTCCAACTGGCAAAACGAAGGGTTTTACTCAAAAGGTCCAGACCAGGAGTCAAGAAAAGAAGGCCTAAGCAATTCGATTCAACATCTGCCACTGAGTGTAGGCAAAATCTAATAGCCAATGGGCCATCGCACCAAAACTTCGACCATCCCCTAGGGTACAATCCTAGAGGCTACCAGTTCCTAGAGTATAACCCTGAAGGCTACCAGTCCCTAGGATGCAATCCCGAGGGCTACCAATATTATACAGATGAAATCGACCATTTATCGTATGACTGTCTCCAACCCACACATAGGATCCAAAGCCTATTAGAAGTGGAAACATTCGTCTTTATCCGCCATGACTTGTCTCCCAATGAACTACTAAGCTTCTCACCTGACCATGAGGATAGCTTAAATGCCTCATCCTCATTTGGTGATTTTAACCCGGAAGAAAGCATTGGGATGATCTCGATAGAATCCAACTTTCTTGAAACAACAGAATTCACCACTATAATGAATATGCAATGGGAAAACCAGTAGCCTAACCAAGACGCACCAGGCCCTTCTTGCTCTAATAGGATCATGACCCTCGGAGAAATATGGATACCTAATCTCCGCAAGTATAGTGGCACGACTTGCCTCATGGCCCATTTGCAATATCTCCATGCTAAAATGAGTCAATACTACAGCCCAATGTCGTTCACAACCCAGGCCTTCCAAGAAAGTCTTACAGGGTCTGCATTGTAATGGTTCGTCACAGCAGATATCAGCCTCATGAGGGATTGGAATGAGCTGTCTTCCACATTCCTGCATCAGTACCAGCACCAGATTGGAACTGAACTGTCTTGCGAGAACTTGGTTTACTTTAGAAGAAGACCAATGGAGGATTTTCGAGCACATGCAAGGAGGTGGGAAGCTTTTATGATGCAAACCTATCCTCAATTGGCCGAAGAGGAAATGATGAAGCTGTTCATAGGAGCTTTACCTCGCAAACATCGTTGTTAGCTACATGGTTTGCACTTCCATAGCTTCAATGAAGTGATCCTCTCATGCGAATACTTTGAGTCTACTGGAGGCGAGGAGCTCTCAGGCGCTTGATTTTAGAATCAACACTATCAAAGTGCTCCTTTTCATAGGAGTTTTCATGGGTTTTGTTTGTTTTTGTAATTTCATGTTTCTTATCATGTCTAGTGTGCTACTATTGCGTTTTCCATTCCAATAATCTAATGTACAAGTTATAATATTTTGTTTTGAAAGCATGAGGTGGTATCCTAAACTAGCCCGGTGATACTATCCAACCATGAAAAGAAAATATCATCCAAGAAGAATACTGAGGGCTGGGCTTCCTCATGCTTTCTTCCCCCCAAAGATATATACATTTGAAAACAAAAAATGTTTTATTACCAAAAGCTTTCGTCAAAACAAGATGTTAAATCTAATCATATTTGTCTTTCTTACTCACTTACTTTGTGTCTTAGAATATCATTCCCACCCCCCTTGATTTAATGTGACAGGGGGCATTTGAAACTGGAGCATCATGTGAACTCGCCAAATTCAAAGACACTCTTCCAAGAAGGCAATGGGGCAAATAGAAAAGATCATCCCACTTCAAAAAAGGTAAGTCATATTCCTTGAACATAATGTCGAAAATGACATCCTCTCTCTTCTATCTACATGAGACAAAGGATGGGACATAATAGGCATAGGCATTCTATCGAACTTGAAGCATGCATAACATGATAGCTCAAGGCAGGATGCTGTGGTTTCATCAATGGGATTTCTAGCTTTGACAAGCCCAAAAGCACAGGAAAGGAATTTCTTCTCTTCCTTTGAATTGACTACTGTCAACAGGGAGAAAATCCAGACAGTTGAAACGATCTTTAGTCCTTATTCAGATAATGACTTAGAGTCTAGAAACCTCACTTCGACCTCCAAACGCATGCTCTCCCAAGAAGTGATTGCCATCAGAGAAGTGAAAGTTTTGATTGTCCATCTCAGATTCCATAGAAGCTTGAAGTACATGACTTTGCCTAATGCTGCTAATTCTATAGTCAAAGACAGAAGAAAATTCCACAGAAGGAAGGCGTTGAAGATGAATCAACGACCATCAATCATGCATACATGGCCACAAATGAGGAAGGCCAATTGAAAGAAATGTCGAACTGCGTCAAGACGAAGAGGCTGTCATCAACATTCAGAGATTTCTAAGAGTCAGCAAATATAAACTTTGGGGAAGGGTAATTTGGTATCGTTTCCAACACTCCCACTATTTGGACCCACTTTTGACATATTTTCTCATATTGATAGGAAGCGTAGGATTCGAGAAACAAGCTTAATGGTTAAATTGGGCAAATCAAGTGACCCATATTGATTTACCTAACTTGGTATAAAAGGACATGTCATCCAGGAGCCAATTCAGTTAAATAAAAAAGGCAGCGCCTTACGGACACCGTCAGAACCTCTAGCCGAGTGGTACCTGAGAAGAAGCAAAATGGTCCGAAGTCGAGGGTTCGAATCCTCAACGCGGCAGTTAGCCGCTTGGTAAAAAACAATTAAAAAAAAATTCTTCTCTTGCACCTGCAAATTACGAGAGAGTAGGTGACCTAACGAAGCAAAAGACATAGGACTTCATGTCCCACTCGCACTTCAGGTCCATCCAATCATCTGCAAACTAGTGAAGGGATCACCCGACTGTCAAAAACAAAGATGACAAATCAATGAGAGGGATGACAAACTCTCCCAAGCAAAATGGCATCTCAAGTATCGCCAAAGCAAATGATAAACATCCTTCAGGCCTCAATTCACCTTTAATTTTGGCCCTGTTGATTGATCCATTTTCATCTTCTCTTCTGCAAGGGCAAAAACAGAGATGCTCGATCAGATCCCCAACCCCGGTTGATCCTTCATATGTCATATCCCTAATCAATAGGGACAACCATCGACACCCATTTGTGAATAACCTTTTTTATGTTCAAAATTTAACATATTTGGAAACACCATTATGCTAACCCTTAAAGCTGCCAACAAAGTCTTTTTGAGCAAAAACCATTCATTTGCTTTAAGAGTACAAACTCTCTCACATTTAAAATGCTGCATGCCTTTTCCAAATGAATTTTTGCATGATGATTTTGTTTATCTAAATCTTTGATTCCATTAAGGATTATTATAATAGACTGCTAAGTGAAGAATATAAGATTAATTGAGCATGCTGGATGAGGCGCGTCAGTATGATGACAGGCAAGTCATATCCTACACACAGTCCCCCATCTATACACTTGTGAGATGAGTGCAAAAGATTCCATGGCTACAGGGTAAAGAGTTCTCTCACGAACGGTACGATAACCAAAATAGTGAGAGGCATTCAATCGCTCACCCCATTGAGCCCCATACAATGGTGAAATTTCTATCCTACCCCCGTCAAGAACCACCCCCACACTGGGGCAAATTGGAGGCGAAGCAGCATCACAAGGTGAGAAGAGAGATAGAAATTTTCTTGCTCGCACTTACATCAATCTTCGGGTGTCTTTATTGCATATGAACACTCACATTAATTTAAGTGCCCTAGAATGACGAAAAGCAATTTTTTCTCTATGCACTTGTATTAATTGTACAACCCAATTGAGTCTGTAATTTCACCCTCACATGGAGACAAAACAGAAGTTACTACCATTTGAGCAGCATAATTAGAAGCGCCAGCAAAAGATGAGGACTAAATAGTCTAACAAAGGCATTTGCTTGAACTTGTCAATATCAGTTCCTCAAGCAACAAGAACAAAAATTAGGGGCATAAAAAAGTAGTGTACCTGGTAAAAGCAAGGTTAATGCCCATGAATGAAAAATTGAAAAGAGAAATAGCAGTGTGCCTAGTAAAAGCAAGGCCGATGCCCCAAACAAAAATACGGCCATTTATATTCCCAAGAGAAGTTGCTGTTGTGGTCCATGGAACCTTCATCGGACCGTGAGAAGAAAGACCGATGACAAATGCCAAGGCGATCACTAGCTCTCACCCTTTTACACATGAGTCAAGCCTACATTGCATCCCTTTGTAAAAGTCTCTTCAAACTAGGGCACTTCAATTAACGTAGGATTTCATGTGTACATAAGCATTGCTCGAAGAAGTACGAGCAAGATTACTCTATCTCTTTTCGTAAGGTTCTTGACTTGTAAACTCGGAGATGATCGTGCAACATTTTTGTCCATCGGCTTCGACCTTGATGGTCCCCTTTGATGAGCCGCTGACCAAGACTTCATCACAGTTTCAATAAAGACCTCTCACATTGGTAAAGTTGTACCATTTGCGAGAATGCTCGGACCCCTGCTGACATGATGACAGTGAGATAGTGTGGTCCTTATAAATCCTGCATTAATGGTCAAAATAGCATTTTCCATGAGAATGAGTGAAAAGTCCTTTCAAACTGAAAGTCTCTCACCTGGCATGCTCAAGACATCTACATTCTAAATGAAGGATGTCTTTCAAAATCTTCTCCAGTGGAATTTAGATGATGCAAAACTGACAAAATTTTCGTGCATAAATCATATTTTTGAACTCATGAATTTATAGCATAAACGATCATGTGTGCTTATTGTCCAAATAGTAGACATACTATCAGAGATTAGAGATATTGCCAGGTAAGCATATCCCTATCCCTATTTGTCTTAAAGTACCTACCACTGTCTAGGTACTCTTATTGACGCTCGATCTATTCGAGTCGTCCCTTGAGTTTGGGTGCTCGCAACTGTCTCAGTATCCCATTGTCTTTTGAGTACCCACCACTTGCTGAGTACTCCCTCTTATCGATACTCAACCTATTCGAGCTATCCCCAAAGTATTGATACTTATGACTGACCAAGTATCCCTTTATCGTTGAATACCTACTGCTGTCTAGGTATCCTCATTGCCTTTGAGTATCGGCCACCATTCGGATACTCTCTTTCCCTGACGCTCGACTTGTTCAAGTTGTCCCCAGAGTACTGATACTTGTGACAAACCAAGTATCCCTTTATCTTTGAATACCTACTGCTGTCTAGGTATCCCCATATTGTCAAGTACCTACCATCGTCCAGGTACTCCCTTTTCATGACACTCACCTTGCCCGAGTTGTCTCCAAATAATACAGTAGTTGTTCAAGCATTCCACTGCTTTGTGTGGCTGTGCCTACCTAGGTATGCTTTCTTATACTTGGACCAACTGAGTGGTCCTAGGTTGTATCATTAAATACTTGTGTTCATCCAAGTATTCCAGTACTTTGTACACCTATGGCTACCTAGGTATTCCACCCCTTTTAAGTGCCTGCGGCAATCCAGGAGGTGAGAGACCTTCACGAATATACAGGGCACACCTTCGATATTCTCATTACCAGGAGGCGAGAGACCTTCATGAATATCCCAGGTACGTCCTCGATATTCCCATTATCAGGAGGTGAAAGACCTTCATGAATATCCAAGATTCATCTTCGATATTCCCAATTACCTAGAGGTGAGAGACCTTCACGAATATGTGAGACCCATCCTCGATATTCCCATTACCAGGAGGTGAGTGACCTTCATGAATATGCGAGGTACGTCCTCAATATTCCCAATTACCAAGAGGTGAGAGACCTTCATGAATATCCAAGGTATGTCCTTGATATTCCCATTACCAGGAGGTGAGAGACCTTCATGAATATCCAAGGTACGTCCTCGATATTCTCATTACGAGGAGATGAGAGACCTTCATGAATATGCGAGGCACGTCCTTGATATTCCCATTACCAGGAGGTGAGAGACCTTCATGAATATGCGAGGCACGTCCTTGATATTCCCATTACCAGGAGGTGAGAGACCTTCATGAATATGCGAGGCACGTCCTCAATATTCCCAATTACCAGGAGGTGAGAGGCCTTCATGAATATCCAAGGTACGTCTTCGATATTCCCAATTGCCAGGAGGTGGGAGACCTTCACGCATATGCGAGGTACGTCCTCAATATTCCCCAATTGCCAGGAGGTGGGAGACCTTCACGAATATGCGAGGTACGTCCTCGATATTTCCAATTTCCAAGAGGTGAAAAACTTTCACGAATATCCAAGGTACGTCCTCAATATTCTCATTGCCAGAAGGTGGGAGACCTTCACGAATTTCTCAGGTACATCCTTGATATTCCCATTACCATGAAGTGAGAAACCTTCACGAATATTCAAGGTACGTCCTCGATATTCTCATTGCTAGAAGGTGGGAGACCTTCACGAATATGCGAGGTACGTCCTCGATATTCTCAACTACCAGGAGATGAAAGACCTTCACAAATACCCAAGGTATGTCATCGATATTTCCAATTATCAAGTACCCCTTCAATGCTTGTGAACATTCAGGTATCCTTCAAAAATTTGTACTTGTGATCATCCAAGTACCCCTCCAATGCCTATGATTAGCCAAATGCCCCTTTTGACGCCTGCAAAGGCCAAAAAAACCTTCAAATTAGTACCAGTAAATATCCAGGTACTCTTTGATATGCCTGTGAATGTCCAGGTATCTTCCAAAATCGATGCCATGAGAAAGGTCAGCGCATTCTCCTAAGAAAGGTTGGGTTCCTACCGGTGTCTTTGATAAAAGTCAGACACCCCAACAAAAAAGATGCCCTAAGAAAGGTCGGCGCATCTCCCGGGAAAGATCAGGTTCCAACTGGTGTCCTCGATACAAATCAGGCACCCACAAATGAGATGCCTTGAGAAAGGTCGGTGCATCTCTCGTCAAGGCGATCGAAGAAAGGTTCGGGTCCTAGACAAATTACTTATTGCTTTAACAGGCGACTGAAGAAAGGTTTGGGTCCTAGACAAACAACTTATTGCTCTAATAGGCGACCGAAAAAAAGGTTCGGGTCCTGGAAAAGCAATTCCCTGTCAAGGCGACCGAAGAAAGGTTCGGGTCCTGGACAAACCAATTTATTGCTCTAACAGGCGACCGAAGAAAGGTTTGGGTACTGGGAAGGCAATTCCTTGTCAAGGCGATCGAAGAAAGGTTCGGATCCTAGACAAACTAGCTATTGCTCCAATAGGCGATCGAAGAATGGTTCGGATCCTGGAAAAGCAATCTCCTCGTGCAGCAGGTAAGATGACGCCTTGATACTTGTCAAAACTCGGGGTTCACACCTTATCTCACTCACTCCTGGTAAGTAACTACAGGTATCTTCTTATCTATCTTAGTATGTGCAATGTTATATTGCTCATTTTTTTGCATAGGATGCTATGTCCTAAATAAGATATAATCTACTGCATATGAACAGACAAAATTTAGGTATCAGTTTGTCTTTGAATGCAACCTCTGCAAACTCACATTCAAAGAAAGGTAACTATTGACACCTAAAATTTTGATTAGGTTATTAATTAGGCCTTAATTTATTTTATATTTCCTTTTTCGGATAATAAAAAAAACACATAACAAAAACAACAAAAAATAATAATAATAAATAAAAATAGAAAAAAAAAGCAAATGCAGCCCACCCTTTTTTTTTTTCTCGCACGGCCCCCCCCATAGCTTGGCCCGCGTGACCCGGCCCGGCCCCCTCTTTCTCCTTTGTCTTCTTCCTCCCACCTTCTTCTTCCTCTCTCCTTCCTTCTCCGCCTCTGTAGTTCATGCGTAGCGACGACGATGTGCTCGAAGACAACCTACAGCCGAGGAGGGTAGGCCGACGTCAACCAAAAGAGACAGATCTCAGGTGCCATTATTGGTTGCCTTCAATGCCAAGCATGCCTTGTTGGAGGAGCTCGGATGGGATGGCAGTTCAGCTAAGGAGGACTGTTTGGTGCGCGAAGATCGGCGGTCGAAGCTTCGTCGACCGACCGCCCCCTCGCTTATAAATAGCAGGCCACAACCTCTATTGAAGGACACGGTGAACTCGAAGATTTCCCTTGAAAGACTTCAGGGGAGATCAAAGAGTGAGCGCGCAAGGGAAATCGGGTCGCGAGCTCAACCGACCTCCCTCCAAGAGACTTCAGGGGAGGCCAGCGGCAAGCGAGCCCGAGGGGGAGAGATCCAGTTGAGCAGGGAGGGTCTGGTTCCGAGGGAGTCCCAAATCCGTGATAGGAGCTGGAGAGACAAGGTCTAGATTTGAAGATTCGAGGGCGAGGGTCTGTGGAAGGGCCAGATCTAATCAAATCTGGGAGACAACGCTGCTTCACCAAGCCATCACAGCCCCAACACCGACTAGCAATGCCCCCGCGCCGTGCTCCCTCTGCAGACAGGTATCAACCACCGCCCGCCGTTACTTTTCCGCCTAAAATCCTGGTCGCCGTCCCTGCCTATCACCGTAGCTTCGTCGTCGCTTCCCTTTCGAGAAACCTGCAGCCGCCCGTAGACGTTGCCGCCATCTTTTCTGAGAAAGCCAATAGCCGCCCGTCCTCGCCCTAGTCGTCGTCGCCGTGGAAGACCGTCGTCGTTGCCATCATTGACACGAGCCGCCACCTCAGTTCCTCCATCGGTACTGCATTTAAGTGAGGAAGGGAGGGGGAGTCGCATCGGGTCACAACCCGGGTCGGAACCGGGTAGGGTTTGGCTCCAAAGTGGGCCGGGTTCGGGTCATCATTTGGGCTGGGTCTCTGCATGTCGGTTGGACCAATTGCGTGCGGGCTGGTCTCGTATGGGCCTGAGGGTGGGTAACCCTTATTTGTGGGCCATGATTAAAAAAAAAAAAAAAAAAAAAAACAAAGTTGGGCCTACGTTGCAGGCCTATCCGGGTCTTGGGCGAATGGCTTGGGTCGATTCCAACACGGAACCCGACCCAGTCATTTTTTAAATATATTAATAGTTTAATAAATAAAATAAAATAAATCAAAAAATAATTTATTTTCCAAAAAAAATAAAAATAAATAAATAATGTCCATATTTTCTCAAAAAAAGCCAAAAAAGTCAGAAAAAGCCAAAAAAAGATTTATATTTTCAAAAAAAAGATCAAAAATCCAAAAAATGCTTTTATGTCAAAAAATGAGAAAAAGACCCAAAAATGTTTTTCCTCCACAAATGAATGGAAAATCCCTCAAAAAATCTAAAAAGTATTAGGGTTTAAACAAGATTAGGTACCGAAAGGGCATTAGTGATTAACTAGTGTAATCAAGTCCCCGATCCTAATTTCTCTAGTTATGCAAGAGCGAGTATTTCTCCCAATACTTCGCATGGGTTTCTAATCAACCCACCATAAATTGATTAGTGGCGACTTCATTTTAAAATTAATTTATAGGTTAAAAAAATTGGACCATTAAGTCGTGAATTGGTGGACTTGGGAGAATCCAGGCTAAAAGACCTAGCCAAACCATTAGCCTCCTTAGGCGCCCGCCCCGATTCAAGCGCTGAAAAAAAAAAAAAAAAGAGGTTGCAACAAAAGGGGATTTGAAATTTTTTGGCCAAACACTCATCTTTGGCCAAAAGATCTTTGGGGCTTCGAAGTAGCCTTGAATAGCTACTCCCAAACGCACCCTTACTTCAACAACTTTATCAGTCAGCCTCTTCAAGAACTCTGAAAAGATAGGCTGGAAAGGCTCAGTGATAGCATGGCCTGGAGTGGAAAATAGGTCTCCAACTAGTATCACGGCTTGTAAACGAACTTCTAGCTGGTCCATCTGCATATAAGAATGTTACAAACTGAGAAAATATCCCTCAATTTCCTATGAGGCTAAACCTCCCGAGTCCACAATGTAATACATTGTATCACTCTCAAATGAAAATCATGCAAATAATGTTACTCTACTGATAGTTCTTTTCTTAAGCCGTTGAACATAGAGTGTGCAGGTTCCTCAATATGTGCAACGGATCAAAAAATTAATCCAAAAGCATAGTAAAAAGTGACTACTTGAGCAGGCATCCCTGACAACGAAACGCTTGAATGAATCGATTTGTGGACAGCAGGTTTCTAGCCAAAAAATTAGTATGTAAAAAACTCAAACAAGAGGCCATAAGTCATGCATTATCACGAGATCTCCATTTAGATCTCCATTTAGATATGGGATGACTCCTGACAATATCTGAGGAGCACATTGATATACATCACATATAGCCTTGTGGTAGTCGATTTGATTATTCAAAGGCTTGCTATCTCCAGACATCAATGAAACAAGAAGCTGCTTTATACCCGGTTCAATTTTTGCTTCATAGCTCTCTACAACATTCATCGCAAGCTTTCTAGCAGCTCCAGACAAATCCCGAAAATGAAATTGCAAGAAAATCCATTCTCCCCATTCTCCTCAAGATAGAATGCTAGGAAGATGACATGTAACAAGATACTAAACAGCAAGACAATCAACTGCATGTACTCACATTTTTGTTTTGACCTAACACAGACAGTAAAATCAGTACAAGATCCTTGGGGATATCCTCGAATCAACTCTACCGTCCAAGCAATTGCGAAGTGAAAATCACCTCTTGCAACGAACTTTAGAGAATCAAAAGAGAATGATGCCACAGAGCAAAGGGAGACTTTCGAACGGCAAATCGACATAGCAATAGCAACAACAAAGGGAGACTTTTGAATGGCAAATCGAAACATCGGGAGAGGAGAGGAATGGGGAGGGCAGAAAGGCACAGGCATGAAGACGACTGCACGAGCCGATCTCAATACCAGAGCAATGAGGAGACCAAAAGGCCAGGAAAAGAAAGAAAATGAAAGAGCAGTGACACCAACCAACTAAGCAGAGTCCTCAAGAGAGAGTATTCCTGAGGATTGACAAGTCGGAGGATACGACCAGTGGCGAGACAAGCGGAAGCGGTGGCGAGAGAAGCGGGAGGAGAGAGAGTGGAAGAAGACTGGGACGGCGAGAGTTGGCAGCGTCGTCAAACGGAACAGCAGTGGCATCGGCGGCGACATCATGGGTCGCGACGGCAGCATTGAGGGTGGTGGGCAGCATTGGGTCATTGTTGGGGGGCGTCGCCGAGAGGAAAGAGAAGGAAAAATATGAGGGACAGGAACCCGATTCCGGTTTCCATCCCGGTTCCCTACTGCCGAGAAGAGAACCAAGAACCGCTGGTATTGAAAAAAATAGAATCAGAAATAGGAACCTCCCTCCCTAGAATCGAGAATCAAATTGGACCCACCAGTCTGATTTTCCGGTTCCTACTCTATTCAGGAATCGTGCTCACCCTTAAATCCGATGAGTCAGTTACCTGATTCATTAGGCAAAAGCCTACCTACTAAAGCAGGGCCTGGGCCTGGGTTAACTTTAGAGGTCTTGTTAGTAATAAGCTTGACCCAACCATTTGGAGGGGCAGCCCAACCCACAAGCTTCTTTCTTTTCTACCTTTGAGGAGACAATCTATATTTGATCAACTGAGTCGATACAATGTCCTTAACATAATTTAGAATCAAGCATAAGGGTTCTTGGTAAGACAAAAATCCCTCTTAAATAATCCTTTATTCCCCAAGTTCCAGAGCTGACCAGTTATCTTGAACCCTAATTGATGAATCAAATAGGTTTGTCATTCAACCATCGGTATCAGTGTAGATGTTGAGTAAAGAACTTAACCCCGAATCTGCATTTTTTCTCTTGACCAGAATATCTCCCCTCCTTTCAATTTCCTTGCCCTTTATATACATCTGTAATTTGGCTAGTTTCAGCAAAGAAATTTTTTTCTGATTTCGATGAATACCACTAGCCTTTCTTCACCGAGTTCGTGCACCACATGGAATGAATAAACCAAGAAAATCCACGGCTTGCGTCATGTATTTCATCTGATGCGAAACCGCGTCAGTCCGTATCGTGGGGCTAAAAAAATTGAAGCATGAGATTTCGAGCTTCCCATCTCATGGCATGTCATGTTGGTTCACGAAATAACTATGAATGCAAACGCTAAATTGATATTTTTGTTTAGAGATTCCCTAATGTTTTATTCAATAAATGACTAAGTGGGAAGATCAGAATTTAGGTGTGAACATTATGCCAACCCAAAAGGCCTATGTGACATCCTACATGGAATCAAGTTACATATCTCTCAAGCATCCCACCCTGTCACGCATGGTTGATATAGCATTTTTGCCCATATTGGGACCCGTCACTCAACATAGTCCTATCTACTGTAGGTAGGCTTTTGATGTTTGTATTTTCTTTGAAACATGTTTACAACTTGGGTATCACAAATTGATACACAATAACAAATTTACCCCGAACTAATTTTTTTATCACAAAACTCCCCCAAATATTGTTAAATTGCTGACTTAGATGCCATGTGAACCTGATGGGTAAGTCCACGTCAATCAATTAATAAATTAATACTATAAAAAACTCCAAATTGGTATACTTGTTCATGGCAAATTCATCCCAAACTAGGGGTGAGCATGGTCCGGGTTGGTCCGGGCCACCCCCTAACCCTAGGACCAACCCGTACAGTGTCGGTTCTTAATTTTTAGGACCGAGGACTGACCCTATTGAGCCTGGGACCTAGGACCGGACCGACCCAATGGGTTTGGTCCGGTTCCAGGGTCAACCCGGAACCGATCGATAATTTTTTTCGTCTTGTTTTTATATTCCCTAAAAAAGTAAACCTACAAATTCAAATTACACATCCATCCACAATGCGGCATTGTGTAACTAAACTATAAATACCAATACATATTCAGCAAATTTAAAATGACACAATAATAGAAATTTCATACCTACTAACTGCTTATTGAGATATGGGACAAGATAGGGTTCACAATGCGGCAAGCGGGATGTTGCTATTTTTGATTTTGGCAAGTTGAAGAACAAAGAAGACAGAATGGAAGAGAACGTACTTTGGGGAAGGAAGCCGTGAGGAGATTTACGGCGTAAACTTCACGCCGTTTTGGACGTCGCGAGTCCGTGATTGTGAGGAGTCCTTGGTCCTCACGGTGAAGAACGTACTCTGGACTATGGAGGAGGAGGCCGTGAAGACCTTTACGGTGTAAACTTCACGCCTTTTGGAATTGGATGCCGTTCGCCCGTGACTATGAGCCTGAGGAGTCAATAGCTTTAACATCATTTTACTTAGGTTTTTTTTTTTTTTGAATAAACATTTTACTTAGGTTTGAATATATAGAAGAATTATGAATAATATAATATAATATAATATAAATTTTACTTAGGTTTGAATATATAAAAGAATTATAAATAATATAATATAATATACAGGGTTGGTCTAGGGTTGGACCGACCCAAAACTCTCAGGACCGAGGACCAACCCGCACAGTGTCGGTCCTGGAATTTCAGGACCAAGGACCGACCCAATCCCCTTGGGAACTAGACCAGGACCGGTAGGGTTGGGCCGGTCTAGGGTCAGTCCAGGGTCGACCCTAGACCGCTGCTCACCCCTATCCCAAACTAGTCTATGAACCACTAAAAACCCTAAACTAATACACACATGGCATATTTATTTGGAAATGCCGATCCTCAATGTGCACCTACCAAAAGGCAAAATCATAGCTATAGACGAAGATCTCAACTTGTGTTCATCACTTATGATGATGTGAGATTTTATGATCGGTCGCCGATCCTTTTGCTTTGATGCAATACGGATCTATTCTACCATACTTTGATGATTCTTCTTAAGAGTTTGGATTGTTTTGCAGCTTTATAGGCTTGCTTTGTTATAATGATCTCAAGGATTATCAACATATCTTTTTCCATATCGTTTTAGAAAGGAATGAATTTTTTTTTCGACAAAATATTAATATTCGATATGATATGTCCTCAATTGGAGATTTTATGAAATGCCCACGAGACGGTGAATGGTCAAGAGCCAAGAAACGGTCAAAATTCCAAAGCAAGGGAAATAATTCAGAATTCCAAAGCTTATATAGAAACTTTTGATAATTCCTTGGTCAAAAAAGTTGCAATCCTCATAGAAAACAATAAAAAAAATCTTAAATTATGTCCATTATGATACATTTTTCTTGATTTTTGCAACATAAAAAATCTCAAACTTATACTTATGTGACACATTTAGCAATTTTTTTTTTTAAAGTTTGCCTAATTTTTTCAACTTTCCTTTCCTACTCTCTCCTTATACTTTTTACTTTTATTTTTTCCTTTTTTTCTCTATTTCTTTCTGTCAATTGCGAGACCTTGGCAATAGTCAACGAGGGCATCCTGGCCTTGCCTAAGGCCAACAACTTCCCTTGCCATTGCCAAGGCCTAGGTGATCGATTGACCATCGCCAAGGCTCTGGCAACTGGTGGAGGGAAAAAAAAAAAGAAAAAAAAAGAAAAGATAGGAAAGAAAAAAAAATGAATAAAAGAGAATAAAATATAAAACTTTTTAAAATGTTACAAAAATCATCCATGTTATCGATGAAGGTGGCCAACGTCTACATTAACGATTTTCAGCTAAAATTGATCGGAATGGCTATATTGGCAAATCGTTAATTTTTTTACTAAATTAGTCATGGTACAATAAGTTTAAGATTTTTTGGATAATATTTCTAGTCATAAGTCAATCAAAATCAAGCAAGGATAATTAATATAATCAAATATGAAGCCAAACTTGAACTTGTACGATTAGGGAGAAAAAAAATCGAGATTGGTTTTCTGAATCCCAGGAAGGTTGGGAAGGTAACAGTTTTATTCGAGGAAGTTTTCATCTGAAGTCATTTCCACACTATAAATGGCCTGGTTGAAAGTTTTAAAGGTTTAGTGGTGCGACTGGAAGTAGTGTGATAATTGAAAGATGCACCGGCCCATTTAGAGGGGACGCAAGGGACCACCGTGCACTTCATTTGGCTATGATCATCCATCACTCAATTCAACCGTTGACTAACAAACAGATTCGATTACAAAAGAGCAAATTGAAAAAGTCAAAACTAAAGATATAATAGAAAAAGAGGAAATTCATTTGTGGCATAGATCATGACGGAATAAAAAAAAGAAGATAAATAAAATCAGACGCATCAACGTCGGGACGAGGGAAAAAGCACAACGAATCAACACGCCACCTTAAGAGTGGTGAGCAAAACAGCACCAAAGGTCGCTAATAAGTAATTTTTTTTGGTGACCCAGGAAACCCACCGCACGGCCGGCAGCCGGGGGAGTAAACCCTGGGGAGGCACGCAAGGAACCACCACCCACACACCCCGAGCAAGACATCACGCAACGCTTCAGCCTCCCTGCTTCGCAGGGGCTTCGAAACTGGGACCTCCTGTGTGGAGTCCAGCAGCCCTACCGTCCACGCTGCAACGATGAGTGGTGCTAATAAGTAATTATTGACCCCCAAATTTAGGGGTGTCAGTTCCCGAACCGAAAACCGAACCGAAAAATTCGGTTTTTTCGGTTCGGTTTTCATTCGGTTCGGTTTTCATTAGAAACCGAAAATTTTCGGTTCGGTTCAGTTTTTATCGGTTAACCGAACCGAACCGAACCAACAAATAAAAATGGAGAAATAAAGGTGGAGAAATCTAAGTTTAACAGAAAAAAAAAACAAAAAACAAAAACCAAAAACCAAAGACTAAAAACTAAAAACTGAAAAACCGAAAAAGCGAACTGAACCGAACCGAACCGAAATTTCGGTTCGGTTCGGTTTGGTTTCGGTTTGGTTCGGAAGATTTTTTTAACGGTTCGGTTCGGTTCGGTTTTTCAAAAAAATCGAACCAAACCGAACCGTTTACACCCCTACCCAAATTGACTTACATTTCTTGCGTGCAAGAGGGTGTTAGATATATTACTACTTATGATTACTATATAGTATTAGGGTAATTACAATTCATATTAGTTACAATATATTCATTTATATGTAAATTGGCCAATACAAACATCTCTTTTTTTAGAATGGATTATGTCATTTCTTGTTCAGTTGTTCCTAATCGAAGGCCGGCAACTAAGCTAATGTAAGCATAGAGAGTCAAGTAGAAGATCTTTTCTTGCTAATCTCTTAATTAACAAGGACCAATACTACGTATGTGCACATTTGTCTCATCGGAAAATTCTCCATTAAAATAATAATTTTCTAAAAATAATCATTTGTGTTGCTTTCATAAAATATATGAACGAGAAATATTTTTGTCATCGGTGAAAATATTTAATTATAAACTGTCATCGACAATGAACTTTAGTATAATATCCCAAAAATGAGGGCAGAGGAAAACAACAAGGAATATATCAAATATAAAACATGGGGCCAATAATATTGCCATATATTATGTGACGCAATTTCCCCGGACACAGTATTCGTTTATTTCCAGATAAATTAGTTTAACATCAAATAGGGTCCAACCAAATTAATCTATATTGATCCATTTTTATGTAATACAATTTTAGGGACTCATATCTATCACAAACCCAACGCACTCCCTACCCAACTGGAGATTCAATTTTCAGCAATTTATTCCCTTAAATATAGAAATAAACATACTAAAAAAATAACCAATAAGAAATTACTAAAAATAATTCTCCCAAATAACTCGCATTTTGAATGCATTAAGAAAGTGACCACTATTATTTTTCGGCAGTCATCGTCACACCGTTAGCAGTCACATTAATGTTGTCAGAAATTTTGGAAATTAAAAAGATGAATTTGAAATAAAAATTATGTTAGGAAAAGATCAAAAAGGTTTTTTTCCACCAAAAGAAAGAACATAATAGACATATAGAAGAACCAAAATCCATCCAACCATCTCCCGTAAAGTATTTTCTTTGCTACAACAAATCTAGTAATTATCCGTTGTTATGTTCTCAGGGGAGCTAATTGGGTGATTGGAACTTTGTGTCCGTGTCTCTAATTTATTAAAAAAAAAAAAATGGAGAGCTGGTTGAGGTAATAATTACTTTTTTCTCTTATTTTTCAACCGTGCATTGCATCATCTACATATCTAGAGCAAGGTTTAAATTGACAGGATTTCAAGTTGGTGGAGCATAGACGTGATTTCAAAGTTTGCATCTTTTGAACACGACCGTCAATTATCAATCTTTCTACATATGTGTTCAAAGAAAACCAATTAACAATCCAAAGACCAAGCTTACTTAATATGAAGATTTTCTTCATGTTAGATCTTTTCAAAGGGGTGACTATGCATATTAATTAATCAACTAAATCCTATACTTCCATCTGGAGAGTCCTCTAGAAGCACTAAAATTTTTCCAAGCAGACCAAAATTGCATTTTGGGCCAATAGCTGGCCGTACCCATTACAAAGAGGATGTAATTGATAATTCAAAAGTCACTAAAAATGTGATTTATGCCTAACTTCCAACCCATCAATAACTAGGATTGGTGAATGTTATCTCGAATTAGGACTTTTGCAAGTCAATAAATACTTTTTTTGAGGAATGTGTAGTGCCGTATAGATCATTGTACCACTAGCCAAGTTCAAAATTATGGAAATTTACGGTGGGTGACAAATCACTAATCAATTTCAAGCAATAACTTGTAAAAAGGTTTCAATAGTAGGTGATCAAAGGTCGTTGAAAAGAAAAAATCAGGAAAAAAATGATGATTGAAAGGACTATATTGTAACTTTTAAAAAGTATTGAGTACTTGGACCCTGTTTTCTAAATGGTTTAGAATTTCTAATATAAATTTGTTTAAAATGCCTAAGCAAAAGGAAAAAAGAAAAAGAAAATAAAGAACGGATGAGTAGAAGATAAGACAATCAATATTATTTCATGTGTGAATTTACAGATGAAAAATCAAATCAAATATCAAAATATAAGGAAGATTATCAGGACAAGACTTGAGAGAGAGAGAGAGAGAGGAGTATCATTTGATCTCTTAAAACTTTACTCCTGAAGACTCGATAGCTTTGCTGATTGTTATGGAATCTAATGGCTCAAACAAGTAAGTTTGAGCGCGTGCGGATAATTCTTGTGTCACGAAACGCATGGTGGGTCGTGAATTGAGACTCGTCCGCGTGCACGCTAGTGCCACTTTGATGATGAGTACCACTTCCTCAGCTAGTTGGCCGGTCGGAGGAGAAAGACGCGGGTCCAGCACATCTCTCAGGAGCAGATTTGGGTCTTCCAGCGATCTCGATGTTTGTGTCCTTTGTAGGGAAGAGAGAAGATCCCCCGGATGCTTTCCCATCATGATTTCTAGTGCAGCTACTCCAAAACTATCCACTTCGCATTTGTCCGTCACTCTCATTGTAACTGCTAACTCTGTTTTTCAAGGAGAATAAATCAATGATATGATCATAGGTATTGCACAAATTCCAAATTTTTGTGATAATCTGACACAAATCAGTTTTCAAAACCTATACTTGTTAAAAATCTTGTTAGAATTATTCAACGAATGCAAATTCGAGATTATAATGAGAGCAATTTGATCAATCCCATGTAATATGTACACGTGAAATGTATGGTTAGATTACCAGGAGCCATATAGCCATAAGATCTAGCCATAGTGGTCAATGAGTCGAAATTTAAGAGTTATGATGTCCCAAAATCCGAAAGTTGAGGCTCGAAGTCCCACTCGAGCAAAAGTTGTTGTTGAGGGTTATGTCCCGATGGACGATAGGCGGGGAGCAATCATGAGGCAAATAGGCAATCGCATGAGCCACACCTTGAACAATCTTCACTCTTGTACCCCAGTCTAGTTCAGTTCCTCCTTTGCCTTCATACAAGACCTTCGCCAAACTGCCTCTCTCCACAATCTCATAGACCAAGTAAATGCAACCCCTCTTGGAACAGAACCCGTGGAGCTTGATCACATTGCGGTGTCAGACCTCGGTCAAAATGCGGATCTCGTTCTTGAAACTCTGTTGGTTGACCGCGGGGACATCGCTGGATTCTGATAATTTGACATTTTTGACAGCGACGATTTGGCCGCTGGCCAGTTCGGCCTTGTAAACGCTCCTGAACCCGCCCTTTCCAATGCAATACTTTTCGCGGAAGTTGGTCGGTAGCCTTGGCAATGTCATTGAATGTGAACTTACCTTCCCTTTCCCATATGATCGACTCATATTTCTCGTACTTCATAAGACCATTAGTCTCTTCATTGAGTTCCTTGTTTCGCCGCTGAAGCGCTAGAATTACGGCAGTTAAAGTCACCAAAAGTTGTAAGCAGCAGATGCCCGCCATCGCACCAATAAGAACCTTTTCCCTATGGTCAGTGGATTTACCGCTCGTCTCACAAGGAGATAATCCCGTCATGTATCCGCACGAACCTGGATTTCCGATAAAAGCACTTCCAGGTGCTTGTTGGAAGATGCGACCACTAGGAATCGCGCCTGTTAGCTCATTGTATGATAAGTCTATGTAGCTTGAACTAACCAAGCTGGTGAGAGCAGCAGGGACCGTACCCGAGAAGTGGTTATGCGAAAGATTGAGATTTTCCAGCTTCATGAGCTTTGCTAAATTGGATTGAAAAGGCGTGATACTTTATGTTTTTATCCTTTTCATATAATTACTCATTTAAATGTTAGACATAATCTATTTATCTATATTTGAGTTAATGCAAGTAAAATAAGGAGAGAATATGATAGGATTATAGAGTCAAGAGCCATACAGTGGCTGGGAAAAAGGAGAGACGAATGAGGTGAAATATAATTAATACTACTTATGTATTAGTACATAATAATTGTTTTTGTGATACTTTAATTTCGATATTTATTTAAAATTAAATTTGAAATATGTTGGATTTTATAACAATGGGCTTCATTCATGAGAAGTACTTGGTTTTATATATACGACACTCATTTCTATTACTATTTCTTACAAAGAATTAATTAATACAAGGCATTTATCCACATGAGACCCTTGTGATGAAGTTGAGAGAGATAGTTGCATTTATTGGTTCTCCCCAACCTTCATTTATAAATAAAAATGCTTGGTATAAGAATATCTGGACTATTTTAACTTTCGTACGGCGCTCATTTGAGTACTATATTTTTATTTTTTTTGCTCATCTAAGTGCCACATCAAAGTAAAATTGATTATTTGAGTGTCATTTCCAGTAAATCATCCTACATGCATTTCCAGTAAATATTTGGACTATTTTAACGTCCGGGATGGACTTTTGGATGGTGCTACTTCGACAATTGATAGTGTCAGTTACGTCGAGTTTTTGGAAAAATGATTTACGGACCGAGGAAGTGAGCCTTTGAGGATGTGGGCTGAGCAAGGCTAGTGTGGGCCTCGTTCCAAAGGTGGGACAACCACCACGGTAGACCCAAGACAAGCAAGTGAGCCTGTTGGACCCAACCGACCAATTTACCTTCCGAGCCCATTGTCCAATCTTTAGCCATTTTGAGCCCAACAAATTCCCGAGCCCATTCCTATTCATTTCCTAGCCCATTTCTTAGGCTCGATCCTCATTTTCAACCCAAGGGTGGATTGGGAAATGTGCAAAGTGAAATGACCATTTTGCCCCTAGTTGATGTGAGCAAAAGTCAAGAGAAGAGAGAGAAGATGATGTCATGGGCATGAGGACTTGAAGCAAGCATGTGAGGGCCTTAATGAGGCTTGACAACCAGCCCTCACATCACTCTCTCTCCCCTCCTTCAGCTGCCCCTCAACCACACCCTTCTCTCCCTTGTTTCAGTCCTCCTTTCTTCTTCTGCTTTAGTTGACCTTTCTCCAAAAACCTGAGTTAATAGTTGCTTTCCTGTGAGAATCACTGCTCATGCCACCCACCGCCGTGCTCAGGAGGTCCAGTCCATACGGACGGAGCTGCCAGCTGACTCGCCGGCCAACCAGAAGCCAACACTCACCGAACTGCCTAGTAGCTTGCTCGCTTGCACTGTTTTGCGATTTTAGCCATTTTTCTCCAATTCCGACCCTTCCTCCGCCCAGCCCAACCACCAGCCACTCCTCCTTGGGTGCCGCTAGTCGCCGGCAAGCCGCTCACCGGAGCTCCAGCCAACCCACTCAGCTCATTTTCTCCTCCGGTAGTCAGTTTTTCAGTGTTTCAGAGGGAAGCGAAGGTTGTGATTGCTATTCTAGCCCTGAGATTGCCTTGGATCATCGTGGTAGAGGTCCCCATGCGTCGCCTTCATCGTCGCCACCGCGTCCATGTCTCGGCCACGCAACGGGTGAGTTTAGCTCCTAAACCTCTGTTTAGTGCTTAAACTTGCTTAGAGTTGGTTTAGTTATGACTAATTGTAGTTTAAGGGGTTTAATTGAGTTGTGTTAGCCCTAAGATAGGTGGTTAGAAAGATGGTTAAGATTAGTTTAGGCTCATCTTGCTTTTTGTTAATTAATTGTGCTTATGTGTTTAATTAAGCATGTTTTTCCTTAATTAATTGATTGTTTATTTTAATTAAGGTTTTGCTTAATCCCTGAATTTAATTTATTAATTATTGAATTCTGGAATTCCATTGTTCATAATGCACTATTCATGCGGTACTGTTCACATGCACTGTTCACCCAAGATTGTCTAATTTCATGTGCTTTGATCCTATGATGTGAATAGGATATGTCATTGTATAGACATCCATCTGAATCATATGGTTTTCACATAAAAGAGAAAATGGTTTGTCCGAGGGACACCAGAATGGACCGCTTTTATGAGAAAAAGGGTTTGAGGCTGTATATGCAAGCATGTGTGCATTGGCTAATACTCAAATATAATAAGTGGATTGTGGTGCTATGCTTGCATAATCACTAAATTGAACCCGCCACCCCGACAGGAGTTCGGGGGGTGACAGTTGCAATACCCGCCGCCCTAGCAGGAGTTCGAGGGGGTGATAGTTGAAATACTCGATGGCCCGACAAAAGTCCGAGGGGTGATAGCTGCAATATTCACCGCCCCGGTAGGAATCCGAGGGGTGATAGTAATAATCAGACTACATGTGGATGCAAGTGTGTATGAGAAGCATTGCATCATTGGTTTCGATTATGCATAAGTTGACCACATTGTTTATGGCACGCATGCATGAATCGATAATGTGCAAGGTGTGTCAATGGCCATGTGAGATCGCTTGTGATGTGACTCGTATGTGATTGATGAATTGCATCATCTCATGGCCATGTGCATTGTGTGTATTGTGCTGAGATATAACGTGTAGGATATGGCATACTGGGTAAGGTTACATGCGAACCGACTATTTGATTGTTGGTTGACCCAGTTATTATCATTTGTTGGTTGCTAGTTATTGGTTGTTGGTTGCTTGTGGGGTGGTTCAGAAGAGATACTCCGAGTTGAGTTGGTTTTCTAACCAGAGCTTAAAGGGAGAACTCGTTGAGATTTTATCTCACTGGTTATTATATAACCATTTTCAGACCCTTAGAATGGCGCACTTGCTGGTGCAAAGGAGAATCGTGCCCCGCTCCACCAAAGATAGACTCGATGAAGCCTAAGTCCAATGGATCTAAGTAATAAGGGTGCCAAACCCAAGGATTCATTTTTGTATAGTTGGATTAGCCTAGCCTAGTTTCTTTTTGGTCTAGCTTAAAGGATGGATCGGCCCTTGTGGTGGGCTTGTGAATTGGAAACAATCCTCCGTTGGTTAATCCAATGAAATTGTATAAGCAAGTAGTCGCTTTTGTTCTTGTTGTTCATCCCTCTATCCCTATTTGATTGTTTGATTGTTTGTTGGACTAGGGATGGTTTGTTTTCTGCTTGCACATAATGAAAGATTAAAATGAATGGTCGTCGACGAGTCCTGGGACGTCACTTTCTATCGACCGTGAAGCAGGGATTGTCGCACGCTCAGGGTTTAAGGTGTGACACTAGCCATAGGTGAGGGATGACGAGGTCAACCAAGCTGGCCTCTAGCAAAGATTGCCCTCATCAGGGCAAGTGAGGTGGAACCTCACTAGTGGCAACCTCACCCAACGATAGTGAGGTTCACCCTCGCTAGTGGCCAGAGGGTTCGAGCTTCACTAGAGGCTAGCCAGGTTGACCTCGCTGGCCCTCGCCTTTGGTCAGTAGCTGAGGCCCAGTGATAGGCTAGAAGTGGAAGAAGGGAAGAAAAAAAGAAAAAGAAAAGAGAATAAAGAAAAAATCAATAAAATATTCAAAAAGGAATATTAATATATTATTAAAATTTATTTATGTCAATGCTTGGGTCCATGTTAGTAAGGTCCGAGCAAAATTGGTCGGATGAGCTCAATAAGCAAAATGTTATGTTGGGAATGACTGATCCCCGAAAACCGGATTCGACACTGAATCGAACCCCTAAATCAATGCGGAAGACGAAGCCCGGGAAAACACGTATCACCGATCGTAAAGCACACCACGGATTCGAGCGTACCTTGTTAGCCACAGATTAAACACCAATGCCGAAGATCGAGGAAGAAATTCTGATCCAATGATGTCAATTCGACTTGAATAGGGAAATGGCGTCGCCTTGAGCGTTTGGAAGAAAAAGAGAGCGTTGGAAGGAGAGGGAGACGTACGTACGTTATTATGCCAAGAGTTACGTTCTCCCTCTCTCTCCTCCCTTATATATGTCCTTCCAAAAATAATTAATCGTGCCCCTTCATCCATGGGCCCTATTCCCGTGGGCCGGACCTTTTTAGGCCCAACTTGAGCGGATGGGCCTTAAGCCCATCTTATAAATCCATCATCTCCCACTCGCACATGGTGGTCCAAAACCAACATGGGCGGACATTCCATACTCAGCCCCATCAGAGAAAAATCCATCATAGACTTTCACTTAACATGGTGGGCCGAACAGAATCCTATTTTTCTCTCTTCAACATTCATACCGGTGAATAATCCGTGCGACCAGCATACTTTGAGAGCTCGTTGCCATACATCTGTTAGGAATATATAGCAGCTCATAATGAGCATCACACTCCAAGTAGATTTAGTATGCAGTACCCTAGATCGATCGATCACATTTATATCTCTCTTGATCTCTTTTAAACAATGATATATATATTGTATTCACAATTATGATTATCACAAAGACAGTCATAATTGGTTAATCGGTGAATACAAAACTACAATGTGATTCTTCGAATTCGATCTTCCTCTTTCCTTCAAACTCTCAATTTCAGTTCAACTTGCTTTTCTAGAAATGCCCCATTAGATCGAATCACTCATGACCATTGGCAATATCCTAAGATAGCAAACACTAAATAGAAATCTTGAGAATAAGTAAGAGTCATGAGGGGACTAAGAAATTGAGGAACTCTCTTCCTCAAGAGTCTCACACGACATAAAAGTTGAGATCAAACTTTTGCCACTCTTATTGGTCGTCTCATGCATACGTAGTATGAAATACGTATTACGGTATTAACTCCTTTCCCATGGAGCATATGTCTATACCTTTCAATATCGTACAGATGATAGTTCAGACATACCCAATGTCTAACTTGAGTACACGTATCTACTCATTCACAAAATTCATCAGAACTCACATCTGGCATCTTAGACAGATAAAGTAAAATATGTGGGATATTTTACTTTCGGACATAGTAAGTATTATGTCCTCATCTTAACACTCAGTTAAGCCGACATACGTGTTTTAAGTTTGAGCTCTCAATTATCACCTAGATAATAAGCTTTAAAACAGTCTCATCTCTATTTATCACACACTAAATAGAGGCGATTACCCGTGTGAGTGGGCTAATCTTATATCTGTCCGACATACTTCTCAACTTAAAGTAATGCACTAAGCATTAAGATGCATAAAGATCAAACAAAGATTCTTAGGCATTAATGATGAAAACACAAATTCATCAACTGTGAACACTTAGGGAAATTACAATATTCAGTACATTAACCTCTACGCAATCCTAGAGATTTCATATGGCCACAAAACACATATCTAGGTATTGGCTTTGTCATAGGATCTGCTACCATTTCATGCATAGTATGTACTCTAAGTTCACATCTTTTCGTACAACCATATCCTTGACAAGATTATACTTAGTATCTATATGTTCGATCTTGCCATGATATTTTGAATCTTTGGTGTACACTTTTGCTGCTTGGCTATCATAGTTAACCAACAATTAATCTGCAGCACTTCCAATAACACCTAAATGATCCAAAAAATCTCTTAAGCCAAACACTTTCTTACACCGCTGCTGATAATGCCACGAACTCAACTTACATCGTGGACAAGGCTATATACTTTTGTTTCTTACTGCTCCAACATATGGTGCCATTATTCGGTAAGAAAACAAACCCATAGATAGATTTTCTTTCATCTAAATCTCCTCCCCAATCAGTATTAGAATAGTCTTTGAGTTGCAGATCCTTTCCTTAATGACTCAGTGTATAATCAGCAGTTCCCTTCAGATACCTCAGTATTCTCTTAACGGCTTTCCAATGTGCTTGACCTAGATTGGATTGGTAACTACTCACCATTCCAACTGCAAAGCATATGTCGGGTGTTGTACACATCATAGCATACATCAAGCTCCCAACAGCACTAGCATAAGGAACATGTTTCATTTGTTCCTTCTTTTGTGGAGTCCTTGGACATAGTCTATGGCTCAATCCTTCATCTTTTGCAATAGGAGTGTCTATGGGTTTACAGTCTTGCATACGAAATCGTTCAAGAACCTTATTTATATAGGTTTCTTGCGAAAGAGACAACAATCTCTTCAAAACGATCTCTTGAAGTCTTAATTCCAAGAATGTATCCAGCCTCACCCATATCCTTCATCTCAAAGTTAGAAGACAACTATCTCTTGACAAGTATTAACCAACTCCATATTGCTTCGGCAATTAGTATCATCAACATATAATGATATGATCACAATTTGATCATTGGATCTATTGATATATACACAATGATCCTCGTCAATCATTGTAAAATCATATGCTACTATGGCATTATGAAAATGTATATACCTTTGTCTCGATGACTGCTTAAGGCCATATATCGACCCCCAAAGTCGACATATATTTTCTTCTTGGCCTTTCTTTATGAAACCAACAGGTTGTTCCATATATGTTCCTTCCTCTAATTCTCCATTGAGGAAAGCAGTCTTTACATCCATTTGATGTAACTCAAGATCCAAACTAGTCACTATTGCCAGAATAATGCGAATCAAGGTAAATCTCACTGCAGGAGAAAATGTATCTTCATAATCAATTTCTTCCTGTTGATTATACCCCTTCGCCACAAGGCGAGCCATATGCCTTTCTATTGAGCCATCAGCCTTTCGCTTTATTTTGAGAACCCACTTGTTCCCAATAGCTCTGCGTCCCTTTTGGAAGATCAACCAGTTCCCAGACTTTGGTTTGATTTCATTGACTCCATTTCCTCTTTCATTGCATAAATCCATTTTTCCTTATTAGGGCAATTTAGAGCCTCATTAATATTTCTTGGCTCATCCTTCCCTTGTGGAGCAACCATAAAAATTTCCCTTTCAATATCAAAACATCGACGAGGAATACTTTGGCGACTTGTTCACCGTATGGGAGATTGTACACTTAGCACATCATTCCCCATCATGCTCCCACTTGGATTAGGTAATGATGATGTCGTCACATTAGGTGATTGCAATTGAGAATGAGTTGAATTCAATTCATTACATCTCATATCACTCCCACTTGGACAAACTCCACTGACATCATTATCTTGATCCAATGTTTCAAATAAGGAGTTATTTTCCCTTATTTCGCCCCTCTTAGAAAATTCATCCACTAAGGATGTGACATCCCGTGATTCAAATTCAGTTATACTCCCACTTTCCTGCTCACCTATGAACACATACCTATTTTTTTTTTTTTAGTGTTCGCAGTATCTCATGAAAATACTCTTATTTTTTTTGGAACCCAATTTCCCAAACTTGCGAGAGGACTCATGAATATAGGCAGCACAACCCCATGGCTTAAGAAAACTTAAGTCCGGTTTTGTAACTGTCCATAACTCATATGAAGTGGAAATAACCGATTTAGAAGGCACCCGGTTAAGTATATAGGCAGCAGTTAACAACACATCACTCCAAAAAGTGATGGGTAAGTTAGCATGCGCCATCATGGACCTAACCATTCCAGTAGGGTTCTGTTTCTTATCTCTGCAACACCATTTTGTTGAGGAGTATATGGAATAGACAACTATCTTTCTATTCCTTTTTCATCACATAATTTTCAGAACTTATCAAATAAATATTCTTAATCTCGATCGGATCTAAATACTTTTATTTTCTTGTCTAATTGATTTTCTGCCAGGTTCATAAACCTTTTGAAACAACTTATGCTTTAGATTAATGAGAAATCAAATAGACATATCCGACTCGAGTATAATCATTTATAAAAAAGTGATGAAATAAACAGCCCATTGCCTTCCTCTCACATTCATTGAACCACATATGCCCAAATGGATTAAATGCAGAGAAAATTTAGCTCTTTTACCTTTTCCAAATGGTTTCCTTGTCATTTTCCCTACTAGGCAATGCTCACATATGGACAAATCGACTTTTTCAATATTGCCCAACAAGCCCTCTTTGGCTAGTCTTTTCATATGTTGTTGGCCCATATGACCAAGTCTAGCATGCCACCATATTCACATCATTATCATATAAGGTAGAAGACGTGAAACAAGGGATAACATATTGACATCATCACAGTCAACATTTAGTACAATAAAACCATTCAGTAAGTGATCACAACCATAGTAGTTTGTATCTAAACACAAATCTACACCTTTATTATGGAAGTTCATACCAAAACCAAGCTTAACCAACGCTAAGACAGATACTAAATTTCGACGAATCTCCAGAGCATATAGAACATCAAAGGTGCATCCACCACTCATGTTCAATTGGCCGGTGCCAATTCCTTTACATCAGCTCTAGAGTTGTTTCCCATATGGATCCACTCAGTTCCAGTTGGTACTCGTCGGAATTCCACGAAGGATTCTCTATCCTTCGCTACATGGTCTGTCGCTCCTGAATCTACATTCCACAAAGGATTGGATTCAGCCTATAATGCAGAACTTGACACATAAGCAAAGTTCTCAAATGTACAAGAGGTGTATAGCTTCTTTGGCTCACGACAGTCGCGAGCATAGTGACCTCTCTTGTAACAATTGTAACATCACACCCTTGACATTTTCTTTACTTGAGGACGCTTTCCTCTCTCTTGTTGGTTAATTCTTGATTTCTTGCAATACGGACTTGATCCTTTGCATTCCCACATATTGAACGAATCAATACGTTTGCGCTTAGAGCATAAAGCCCTTTCTGAGCTAGAACCAGCATAGCAAATGTCTATTTTCGGCTCAAATACCGTTAGGCGGTCCTCTACTAGCTCAATGTGGCGCATGGCATCCTTAAGATCTTCCATAACATGGTCAAGAGCTTCTAGTACTTATTGCTTTTTCAGCACATATTGAATCTTCATATTCAATATTTCACAATTATTGCCGTTTATATCAGCAATTACATTCTTAGTTGCTGAACCATCGTTCTGAACACATCAGACATACATGCACGAATAATTAATGCCTATCATTTATGCATCCCTATTTGCATAGACCCATCATATTAATGAATAATTTCAAGTAAGGCTTCAGAATCAAAAGGTCACTATGTTTTTAATCATCCTCCAAAAATCCTAACTTATGATTGTCATATGCAAAATCAATTATATGAAGTTACAAAAACTTCTAAAACTACCCACAGCTAATTACCCACAGCAACCAGCAATAACAGAAAGCAACAGATAATTGACATACAATTAAAAACAATAATGCTTTCAATTAACACAATTATGTAGTAATCATTACATATTTAATCAAAGAAATAAATAGGGAATGCCCCTTCTAATCTATCACCATAATATCTGAGAAATTTGAAGGCACATTTGCCAACCATGGAAAAACTTTTGGAGAGCTTTCATGTCGCCTCCAAGGCGCATTCACTCGGCGCCATGTGGCGCTCAATCTAAGGGTTGGAGTTTTGGCCAACTCAATCCTATAATGCTCTCTCACAAAAGCTTCCACCAGCCTCCTATAACCCGGGACCACGTTGACCTCCTATAGCCGATCCAACACTGCTTGCCATTCAGGTGGAAGAGTGTTCATCAAAGCCGGCACCTTCTCAAAATCCGGCATAAGATAACCATTCCAGATGATTTCCTGTATCATCTGATTGAGCCTAACCACATGTGATACTAAATCACCGTCATGCCACCGATAATCAGCTAACTCTGTCATCAGCCTCTTAAGTCTTGCATTTCCCTCGTCCGTTCTCGGGATTGCGGTATCCTTGCATAACGCATCATAGTTCCCGCAACAAATGCAGAATTAAAAATGGATCACTTATAATCCATAATTAATATAAGAGAAAATATATAATTTTCCAAAATTCATGCAACAAATGCAGAATTAAAAATGGATTAGTTATAATCCACATAGGCTTGCCATTCAGGTGGAAGAGTGTTCATCAAAGCCGGCACCTTCTCAAAATCCGGCATAAGATAACCATTCCAGATGATTTCCTGTATCATCTGATTGAGCCTAACCACATGTGATACTAAATCACCGTCATGCCACCGATAATCAGCTAACTCTGTCATCAGCCTCTTAAGTCTTGCATTTCCCTCGTCCGTTCTCGGGATTGCAGGTATCCTTGCATAACGCATCATAGTTCCTGTAACAAATGCAGAATTAAAAATGGATAACTTATAATCCATAATTAATATAAGAGAAAATATATAATTTTCCAAAATTCATGCAACAAATGCAGAATTAAAAATGGATTAGTTATAATCCACATAGGCATGACTGAAAAAGAAACAAATTCTTTTTTTATTTTTTATTATTTTTTTATTTTTTTGGGTCAACGGTCAACGGTCAAAGTCAACGGTCAATGGTCAACGGGTCGGGTCAACGGGCGCGCGGGTCGGACCGGTTGCGACGGTCGAACCAGTCGGACCGCTCGCGCAGACCGACCGCACGTGCCTCGCGCGTGCGGGGGATGACGTCACGCAGACGTCATCCGGCACGTGCCGGGCGCCTGCGCTGGATGACGTCACGTAGACGTCAGCCGGCACGTGCCTCGCGCGTGAGCGTGCTGACGTCATGTAGACGTCAGCCGCACGTGCGCGGCACGCGCCAGGCTGATCGGGTCGGGTCGGTCGCCGTCGGGTCGGGTCGCCGGCCGGCCAATCGTCGTTGGCAATGACGTCATCGGTGACGTCATCCGAGCGGTTACCGACCGTTGGATGACGTCACGATGACGTCATCCCATGACGTCAGTACACGTCGGTTCGCGGATCGGCGCGTGCCGGTTCACCGGCCGCCGGCACATGTGGCCCATGCGCTGGCGAAGCCAGCGCTTCCAGGCGCGTTGCGACCACACACAGCGGCTTCTGGCCGCGCGTGTGGGCGCGTGCGGCGTCGTACGGCGGCGTGCGACCAGTCTCTGGACTCGTCTCGACGTCGCCTTTCTCCCAGTGCCTTCAAAATTTGATTTCGACTTACTAAAACTCATAAAAATGGCCAAACAACACTTGGGTGTCGGGATTTCTCGCCCCGATCCGTACGACCGAAAGTTTTTCGCGAAAAATCAATCAAAAAAACATCAAATTGATCGGGAAAACGTGAACTAGGGCTCTGATACCATCGTTGGGAATGACTGATCCCCGAAAACTGGATTCGACACCGAATCAAACCCCTAAATCAATGCGGAAGACGAAGCCCGGGAAAACACGTATCACCGATCGTAAAGCACACCACGGATTCGAGCGTATCTTGTTAGCCACAGATTAAACACCAATGCCGAAGATCGAGGAAGAAATTCTGATCCGATGATGTCAATTCGACTTGAATAGGGAAACGGCGTCGCCTTGAGCGTTTGGAAGAAAAAGAGAGCGTTGGAAGGAGAGGGAGACGTACGTACGTTATTATGCCAAGAGTTACGTTCTCCCTCTCTCTCCTCCCTTATATATGTCCTTCCAAAAATAATTAATCGTGCCCCTTCATCCATGGGCCCTATTCCCGTGGGCCGGGCCTTTTTAGGCCCAACTTGAGCGGATGGGCCTTAAGCCCATCTTATAAATCCATCATGTTAAAATGTTTATGATTCAATTGACTAATTTAAAAATGTTTATAACTAAATTGGTAAAAATACAATAGATTTAGGGTTTTTTGGATGCCTCTTTTCTTTTGTTTAGCCAATTATCACATAATGTTACTTAATTCTAGAAAAGTATGTGGGCATTGTGACTATGTCAAGCCATTAATATTATATCGTCTCACCAAGTTAGAAGGACCAATCCTGTCGTTTTTGGAGCTTCCTACGGCAAGTTGTTCGTTTCTTTAGATCCGTTCCTCTCAAACCAACCCAACTGAAGTTTCAAGCGACAAAATTGGCTAGTCTCGCTTTTGAGAACGTTTCAAATGCGGCTTTGGAGTCATAGGTCCGAGTGCGATGACTATTGAATTGAGCATGAATAGAGTCAAAAGTGAATTTCTTTCATAATTCTACAAAGAAACAACCGAATTGTATGATAATCATCTCGCTCTTTGAATAGAGGAAAGATAATGACCCTGAATGAGTTCTTGTTGGACTAGTCACCAAGGTATTATGGAAATGAAAGGACTCAAGAGTGATGACAAATTTCACCAAATAAATGAATTTTCTCTCACTTTTACCCAAAAAGAGACATATCTGTCTCTTTCCCACTTATCAGCTTTGTCATTTTTCATGGACATTGACCTGCAACAGAAGCTTGCAATAACATCTATTTGGACTTCTTGCCCATCAGAAGGTCTTCATCATCCTTTACATCCTCTTGCATCTAGACTTGAGTCCTCTCTGCGCACAAGCACTAGATTTGCAGGAAAGAATGCATCAGCCTCACCGTATCTTCCCCGTATTGGGCCTCGGTTTCTTGAATATATCAATCAATGAATAAACTTCTTAGCCATTCTAGAAACACGGTCTAAGTTTTGAATCTTTTTGAAAATTTGCAAAATAGTCCTTTTGAACATCATTTTTTCCTGAATGTTCCTTTTCAACAACCTATAATCACCTACTACCGAAACCTCCTTATATGTCATCACTTGAAGTGATTGGCAATTTGTTGTTCAGCATAAGTTTCCATATTTCTTGAACGTCGCTAGTGGTACGTTCATCTATACGGCACGACACATTGCTCAAAAAGAGTACTTACTGACTTGCAAAAGTCCAATTTCTAGAGAACATTCACTCATCCTAGGTATTGATGGGTTGGAAGTCAAACATAAATGGCATTGTTGGTAAATCTTGACTTATCAATTACACCCACTTTCTGACGGGTACGGCTGGCTATTGGCCCAAAATGCAATTCTGGTCTGATTGGAAAAATTTGAGTGCTTCCTGAGGCTTCTCTAGATGGAAGTGTGGGATTTAGTTGATTGGTTGATATACATAATGACCCCCTTAAAAAGGTTGACCATGTAGAAGACGTCAGATTGACTAAGCTTTGTCTTAAAAAAGGTTGAGCATGCAGAAGACTTCAAATTGACTAAGCTTTGTCTTTAGATGGTTAATTGGTTTTCTTTAAACACATCTGTAGAAAGATCAATAATTGAGGATCATCTCATGTTCAAAAGCTGTGAACTTTGAAATCGCGTCCATGGTCCCCGCACTTGAGATCCTATTAATTTAGATCTTGCTCTAGGAAAGCTGCGAACTTTGAAATCGCGTCCATGGTCCATGCACTTGAGATCCTATTAATTTAGACCTTGCTCTAGATATGTAGATGATGTAATGAGAGAGAGAGAGAGAGAGAGAGAGAGAGAGAGAGAGAGAGAGAGAGAGAGAGAGTAATTGTTGCCTCAATTAGCTCTCTTCCATCGATAATTTAGGAACAAGGGCGCAAAGGTCCAGTCACCACAATTAGCTCTCTTAAGAACACAGCATATTAAAAAATGGATAATTACTAGGTTCGTTGTAGCGAAGGAAATATTTTACAGGAGATGGTTGGATGAATTTTGGTTCTTCCATATGTCTATTATGTTATTTCTTCTGGACGAAAAAAACATATTTTATCTTTTCTTAACATAATTTCTATTTCAGGTTCAATTTTTTTAATTTCCAAAACTTCTAACAACACTAATGTGATATTGCTAATGGTGCGACGAGGATTGCTGAAAATTGACACTAGTCACTTTATTAATGCTTTCCAAATGCGAGTTATTTAAGAGAATTATTTTTAGTAATTTCTTATTTGCTAGTTCTGTTCAAGTTTATTTTATTTAAAATTGGTTAGTTTATTTTAGTATGTTATTTTCTACATTTAAGAAAAAAAGCTGTTAAAAATTGGAGTCTCAATTGGATTGGATATCTGTTTGGGTACATGTTGCTAAAATTATAGGTCAACTAAGTTAATTTGGATCGGACCCTATTGCGACCCATTCAAATTAACTCAATACACCGATTTGACAAGTCCACTCCCAACTAAATAATAGAGATGTCAAAAAAAAATAAAAAATGGAGCTTGGTGTAGAACCTGACATTTGCATGCTGAGGCAATATGAGAACTGTTCCTAAAATCACTTTGATTAATTAGTTATTGGGGCGTTGGAAATTACGCATATATTGCATTGTTGATAACTTGGCCTAGCAATTATACCCATTTATAAATTAGGCTTTTTTTTTTTCCTTTGTACTCTACAACTATAATGTGGCCAAATGTTGCATCATTTACCATTCTAGTATTATTTGGGTGACTTTATTTCCACCCTCTTTATAACTAAATACACTCCATTTATACAAGATAGGGAAAATCACCCTTGATTGATTTCACATTTATACATTTTCCCTCAATTGATTTCTTTTCCATTGTGGGTTCCCTCAAATTTAAGCCCATTGTTGCTTAGAACATTAAAATCGGCATTTTCTTTGTCAATCCAACTTGAATGAAATTAAGCTTTCATGAAAAATATTTCTATTACTTTAGGTATAGTTTCTATTTTACAAATTTTGTTTGTATATAGGCTTTTCCACATTTCTACGTGAAAATTAGTGCAAAAATTCACTCGATGAAATGAAAATGTTCTAAAGATGTCTTTACTAAATAAAGTTGCTAACATGTGTAGAAGAGAGAGAGAGAGAGTAGAAAAGATAGGTTTTTGATGTGCATGATAATATTCGCTTGAATGTGTTATCCTCAATTATGGTAACCGGATGCTACATAAACTAGAAAAACTAGAAAGAATAGGACAGTGTGTTAATTGGGGTTCACTACTTTAAGTTTCAATTGAATAATAAAGAGCAATTCTGTCTCTCTAATGCAAATAGGGTGGATCTACTCATACAAGTGTCAAAACAACTTTGCCTTGTTTGTAATTGTCAAACAAGAGGCGGGGAGGAGCATCAGGAGCCACATGGCAAATCATGATTGATAGGTCTAAGAACGGCAACAATGTAATTGTGCAACATATTCTGAAGGAAATACACTTTTAATAAACAAAGCAAAATAAGTGATAAGTAAAGTCCCGGAATATTCACATCTCAAATAACACATGGAAACTGCGTCTAGTTTTCATTGCAATTTGCCTTTAATTAGGAATTGTCAAACAATCTTTATATTAAATATAGGTAGATCCACATAATCCATGTAAAGCTAGACTTGTAATGCAATATAATCGTTTAAAAGGCCAAGAGAATATCCGGATATAAATGTCAAGCCAAAATCCTAGCTACAAATACTAATGGACTTGAACTGGCTTTGATCGATATGTTTGAGATAGATCAATTTTTGCAATTATTTCAAAGCCAAAAACTGCTTTCTATAATTCCAAAAGGAATCGTTCGTACCATCGACCTCTATGCAGTTGTTCTTGGTGAATTTTTGTCCCGCTTTTTTTGAGAAATTTCAATTAGATTAGAGTGTAATCTATTTGATGTTAAGGTAGTTTAGCTCGAATAGATGAATAGTGTATCTAGGAAAATTGCTCTCTAATATAATGCGTGACAATATTACTAGCCTCATGTTTTCTACTCGATATCATCCTTGTCATTTTCCCAATTGCCTTCATTTCCCAAATTTTATACTAAGGTTCATCATCAATAACAGTTTATGTTTATATAGTTTCGTGATAAATAAAATTATTTTTGTCAATTCATTTTTGTAAGCAACACAAATAATCATTTTTAGAAAAATATTCTCATAATAATTAATTTTCCTCCAAATAAACGTATGCATACGTATTATTGGTCTTTGTGAATTACAAGATTAGCAAGCAAAGATCTCCTAAAGGACTCTATGTTTACATTAGCTTGTTCACGTGCCTTTACTTATGTCGCGACCTCTTTTTCGGCACCCCGATCGGGTATGGGCGCCTAAGGAGGCTAATGGCTCGGCTAAATTTAGTTAAGCCCGGACTCTCCCAAATCCACAAATTCACGACTTAATAGTCTAAATTTTTAACCTGCAATTTGATTTTTAAAATGGAGTCGCCACTAATCAATTTGGGGTGGGTTGGTTAGAAACCCAAGCGAAGTATCGGAAGAAATACTCATTCCTGCGCAACCAGAGAAATTAGGATCGGGGACTTGATTACACTAGTTAATCACTAATGCCCTTTCGGTACCTAATCTTATTAAACCTTGAGGTTTTTTGGATGTTTGAGGGATTTTCCATGCATTTTGGGAAGGAAAAACATTTTTTGAGTCTTTTTCTCATTTTTTTTGGACATAAAATGGATTTTTTTGGATTTTTTGGTATTTTATGGAAAAATACAAGTATTTTTGGATTTTTCTGAATATTTTGGTTTTTTTGGATTTTTGGCATTTTTTGGAAAATATGGAATATTTTTATTTTTTTTTTTTTTTCGTAAAATAAAATATTTTTCAATATTTTTTAAATATTTTTCGATTTTCTGGAAATTAAAACATTTTAAATGTTTTTTTTCGAAAATAAATTATTTTTGATTTTTTAAATTAATATTATTTATTTATTTATTAAAATATTATTTAAAATATAACCCGAACGCAAACTTTTTTGTCTTTTTTCTTTTAAGGGTAAAAGCCCAAACTTTTTTTTTTTTTTTTTTTTTTTTTTTTGGCGAAAGGGCCCAGCCCACAACAAAATTGGGCCCTTCCCAGCCTACGCGACTAAAACCCTAGGGGAATCGGGTCATGCGCCGACCCGATTCCATCCGCTTCGTAGCTCTCTCTCTCTCCCACCTCTCTCTACTCGTGGCGCCCATGGAGGAACTGAGGCGGCGGCTTGCGTCAACGACGGCAGCGACAACGGTCTTCCACGGCGACGACGACTAGGGCGACGACAAATGGCTGCTGGCGACTCCACTGGGGAAGCGACGTCACCCGGTGATGACTCGATGGCCGGGACACAGATGACGGTGGCTAGGGTTTCAACGGTGACGGCGCAAGCGAGACCCGTTGTTACCTGTTCGTAGAGAAGGCGTGGTGCGGCGGCGACGATGGACCAGCACGATCGTGGAAACTTCGCTACGGCAGCTTCGATTTCGCTTTGGTTCTTCAAGCTTTAGAGCAGAAGCGGCTCGTGGGGGAGATAGCAGTAGCAACTGGCGTCGGGATCTCATGGTTCGCAGCTGGTGCTCGGTCATAGTGATGGTGGCGGTTTGGTTTCGGCAAAGATCTTATGCTACGACGTTAGGGACAGCGGCAGCTTGGCTCGGGGCAGCAACAGCAGGTCTTAAAATTCTAGATTTGGTATGATTTGGGCGGATCGACCGCAGCTACGGCGTCAGAACGGTGGCGGAGCAGCGGCTGCATCGGCGATGTTTAGATCTGGATGGCGTCGAGATGGCGTTTGGGGCTGCATCAGAGCTAAATCGATGGCAGATCTGAGCCTCGACCGTCCCTGCGCTTTGATTTCTCTTCCCTCTGCAGGTTCGCTCACCGGCGACCTCCCCTGATGTCTCTCGGTGGGAGGTCGTTTAATCTCACGACCCGCCTCCTCTCTCGCTCGCTCTTTGATTCCTCCCCCGAAGTCTCTCAATGGGAAGATCTCTAAGCTTGCGATGCCCTTTGACGGAAGTTGTGCCCTCCTATTTATAGGCGAGGAGGTCCGATCGATCGAGTCCCGCCGCCGGTCTTTGGCTTGCCGACCGAACTCCCACAGCCGAACTGGTGTCTCATCTCAACATTAAAGGCGCATGCGCGTCGTCCTCTCCTTCGGCGGCCTACCTCCGTGCCTCTCTACCGTAGGCTGCCCTTGAGCGCGTCGCCGGCCACCGCACGTGAGATGCAGAGCCGTCTGAGGAAGAAGAAGACAGGAGGAAGAAGAGATGGGGGGCTCATGAGAGAGAAAAGAGGGGAGGGGCTGGGCTCGAAGGCCTAGCCCCAATGGGCTGCTTCTTTTTTGCTTTTGTTTTGTTTTGTTTTGTTTTTTTGTTGTTTTTGTTATTTGTTTTGTTTATTATCTGAAAAAAGGAAATATAAAAGAAATTAAGACCTAATTAATAACCTAATCAAAATTTAGGCGTCAACAACTTAATGATCAAACAAGAAATGACGTAATTGTGCCTATGTTACAACATGTTTCTAATTAAAAATATTTAATAGGAGGACTGATTTAAACATTTGCCAACTTTCGCTTTAACTTTCATTCTCTGTTTATAGGGCGAGAATGCAATTCGAGTAAAATTACAATTAGTATAGATTATAATTAACCTAATTTCATATAGTAATCAAACATAGAAATGTATCTTAGCCCTCAATGCACGCAAGAAATGTAAAAGTCAATTTGGGGTCAATTTATCCCTTATTAGAAGCCTTTGGTGGTGCCCACCACTTTTAAAGTAGTGCGTTGATCCGCTGTGCTTTTTCTGTCGTGCTGGCATTGATGAGTCTTGACTTACCTAATTATAATTTTTTCTTTATTCCGACGTGATTAATGGTAGGTGAAATTCCTCTTTTTCTATTATATCCTTGGTTTTAGCTTTTTCAATTGGTTTTTTCTAATCAAATATGTTTGTCGATGGTTGAATTGATTGATGGATGATCATTAGCCAAAATGATGTGCGTGGTGGTCCCTTGCGTGACTTCCAAATGTCCTTTCCTTGTATTTGGAGAAAAGATTAGCGAATTGTTCAATTTCCATCCTATCTTTTTATTGCATTACTAATTTTTTTAAATCTACAATCAGATTAGCGAGAGCTCGAACTGGTTTCAAATGGAATCTTTAGCAGATAACCATCGAAAAAGTGATCCCTTTAATATCTTTTTTAGGTTCAGAAAACCGACCTTGACGATATTTCTTAACCATAAAAGTCAAGAATTTTGCTACAAATTTCATGTTACCAACTATCTCTGCCCGATTCCAATTGACTTGTAGCCTTTTAAATCCATCTGCGTTGCTTGCAGTTTTTATCTCCCACCTAATTTACCTGCCTCAATCAACCTTTTAATGGCGCAAAATCGTCATTAACCGCTTCTGATGATGCATAGTCCATCGCATGAATTTGAACAGATCTCTATCGGTTGATGCATAATCAAACGGCACGAAATCGAGATTCAACTCTGACACTAGAATTGGCACAATGAGACCGAAGGCAACAGTTTACTAGTGCTGTAGGTATACTTTTGTAGCTTAAAAAATGACAATAGCACTTTATCATTCCAATTGACACCATAATCTTCTTTTTATTTGTTTTGCTAAATCACATACGCCATATGGTATTTTATAAGCAAATTCAAAATGAGGGTGATCTTTTTTTATTAAAAAAATGACTTCCCTTGTAACGGTGGCAATCTTCAGTAGACTAGAGTCGATACTTGGCCAGTAGCTAGCATTTTATAACTTTTTCTTAATTGATAAAAGGAAAAATATCTTAGTATTTAAATTCAGTTCATTTTATGAAAAACAACTTCCAAGTAAATATTTTTTATTAATAGATTTTTTAGTGTTTGGCACATGAAAAAAAGGTTTTCTTGAATAGAGGAAAATGATTTTCATTTTTTGAAAGTAAGAAATCATTTTCCCTCTTCTTCCTTTCACCCAAACCAAGCATGTTCTCCTCCGTGCATCCCTTCAATTAGTTTTTTTTTTTTTCGTTCTTTATTTTTAAATTTTAAATTTTATTTTTTCTCATATTTTCTTTTCTTTCTTTTTTCCTTCTTCCTTGGCTAGTTGCCTACCATGGCAACAATCAACAACCGACCACATGGCCAATGGCTGACAATCAACTAAAGAAGAAGGAAAATAAAATAAAGAAAAAAACGGAAGTAATTAAAAATTTGGATTTTTAAAAAAGAAAAAAGAAAAAATATTATTAAAAGAAGTGCGCAGAAGAAAAGAAAATCAGATTTTCCATATTAAAGCACGGAAAATATTTTCCAATTTATTTTCAAATTTCAGTTGAACAACAAAAAATAGTATTATTTTCCCGGAAAATGACTTATTGGGAAACATTTTTCACAAATGACACATTTTTTTTATGAAACAAACGGAGTTTTAGGGGAAAATTAATCATATGAACCCAACATGATAGCAATGACAATGACAAAAGTGTACTTGAATCCATCCATCATTGCCTCTAAAAGATAGTGTTGCAAAAAAACATGCAATCAGACATAATAATAAACATTACAATAAAATGAATTGGATATTGGATTTATATGGTTCGACCACTTGACCAATTCTGTAGGGAGAACAATATGGAAATTCCACTTTAGATCAAATGATACCATGGAAATTACAACCGTACTAGAATATTTCAAACACACTCGGTGTTTTACAACTCCTATTTATGTCCAATAACTTACATAATATTTAATCCTCACAACTCCTCGGGAAAACAATCTCTTGATTTCACAAAGGAACTCACAAATCTTGTCACAAGATTTATTGTCTTCAAAACATTTACAATTTCTTCACAAGGTGTAATTCATGAGCGTGCTTGAACAATTGATTGTTGCACTCAGTAGTTTCTCTACTTACATGTAGGCAAAAACCAATTCCCACATGAATATATTCTTCACAATATAATTTATCAGCATGCCACACAATGAATTATTATGGCCAAGAGCTCTTTTGCTCACTGATGGGCAAAAGCTAATGCCCCTCAATATTTGAATATAAAAAAGCAAACTTTGTTTAGAGAATCTATTTAGATTGGGTTTCCTTTATGGGTGCACATTTGAGATATATTCTTGAGGTTTGAGTTAAGTTACAACTATTTTGCTTGAACTTGAACTCGGACTCTACCACTACTCTCCCACAACCCCTCATGGGCTCCTCTGTTGCCACAAACATCTTTCAAGACTTAAGTCGCGCTTAAAATTCACTATAAAAGCGAGCCTCATCAAGGTACCAACTCTACCAACACATTTAACTATCACATAAGAATTTTCAAACACAATATCCTCTACCATAGATAAAGAAAAATCACCGTTGCATCCATATCTATTAAAAAATTAAAGACGCAACTTGTCAAATTTGCAGTTATAATAACCACCAGCTTTACAAGCACCACCTCACTATATGCATTGTTTGTGTCAACCATGCACTAGATATTTAAGGAGTTTCTAGTTGCAACTCTACATTGAGTTGAACACAAACAAATTGTCTAAAATTTTTAAAATTTATTGTACTTTTACTAATTCAGTTTTTAATTTTTTCACATTTTGCCAATTAAGTCTATTTGACCAATTTTAACTGAAAATCATTAGCATCGTGTTGACTGTCCTACATAATACACCTGATACTAATGTTTAGAAGTTTTAATAATATTTTGATATTTTTATGAATTTTATATTAATTACCTATATTTTTTCCTTATATTCTCTTTTCCTTTTTTAATTTATTCTTTTTACTTATTTTCTCTTCTTCTTTTTTCCCTTTTTCCCTTGACCGGCCACTGTTGGGCCTCGTTGACCTAGGCCGGTCTCAGGAGAGGGCCTCGTTGAGGCCGTGGTCTCCATTTCCAATAAGATCCTGATTCCCGCCTTCATCCAAGGTTAGTGTCGTTCACATTGGTGTAGTTTGTTCAAGGAAAAGCAATTGTAGCTTGTCGAAACAACATGTCGCCAAGGTGTGGACATGTCGTGGAATATCATACAAATGGCAGCAAGGCTCTCTTCCCAAACCCGAATGGTTGTTCCAGTTACAGTCAGGAAGCCTGCTTCTCTGGCACAAGCATTCTTGTGAAAGATCGAGTTCTGCATCTTCTCTTCGATGCTTCTCGGTCCACTCGTGCCGCTACAATCACAAAAGAAAGAAATTTCCATTCCCCCAATGCCCTTTGCCTTAAGATCGATCCAAGTGGTAAAGAGGGTTCTCCCTTAGGGTAAAATTGGGATTGCCTCACACCGCCATCGCTCTAGCAAAGGCTTTCTTTTGCCCTGTAGCTTTAAATTCCAATGCCTGGCTTTTCTTGTTGTGATCTATGAACTATTTGTGCATCGTGCGCATTGGTGAATTTAATAGTAAGATTAGTGACTTCTAAATGTTTTGGAGCAGTGAGCACAGAAGTTAGAGTTTTGGACATTGCAGAAAAGGAGATCGGAAATTTTCTTTTTTGTCGATTTTCATAGCATCCTTGAGTTAGTAATCTGACATTTATAGTCAGTAAGCTAGACATGGACTCCTCTGAGTAATGCTTCCGCGGTGATCAACTGGAGGTGGATGAACTCATCATTGGGCTTCCTATATCTTCTAATGGAAAAGAGACTATTCTGCCTAATAAATTTTGCAGCGTCGTCGGAAGAATCGCAGCTCAAGCCATGGGGAGGTGAAATGATTGCATATGTTTTGTTGATTATTAGTTATATCTTGTACAAAAGATAGATTCTTCAATGGCTTTTTCATTTAAACTTGTTGTTTCATAGTTTGTTCTGGGGAGGTGTAACAAGTTTCTGTGCATCTTTTTGATGAGATAATCAAGTATTAGAAAGGTGCTGTCTATATCATTCATGCTTGGACATTCCAATTTGAAATGCCTGTATCTGCTATGAATATACACAGGAATTTTCTCGTCTATCGAGACAAAAACTAGTTGTCATTTTGGCCAAAACTCTCAGTCAACCAACATTCTCATATTATTCTATAATGGACTTGAAATGAATGCAAGAAAAAAACTACATTTGCACATGAATGAAACACCACAGTAGTAAAACTGACATACATTAATCCATATGATTATTTGACAACATCAGTCTACAACACTCTTACAAAAAGCAACAACAGAATAGAAAGCAACATTTGATATGGGATTTTCGGCCATAGCGGTGCCCAGCACTTGACGTATGCTTATTTATTATGGCTAGGCCTTTGATGTCTGTATTGTCTTCAAAACATGCTTCCAAATCCTAAGTACGAATACTGAAATGAATATAAAGAAGGTCATCACTTTTCTGTCCTGTCTTCCCATACATTGGTGTGGGATTTGTCCCAGGTTGCCTTTTCAATGGTCATGTAGTGATACTTGCGTGCTCAAATTCCAACTCTCATATGGCGTTTTTCCAAATAGGTTTTTGTCTGCAAACAAACTCGAATAAAAGCCATTCTGTTGATCGCATCAAATGGGTTGACAATAATCTGCGAACTAAAACACCATGAGCATTAACTTGAACTTGTTAAAATCTCGTGGCGTTCTCAAGTCGTATAAGGAAATTCCACGCTTTAAACTTTGGCATCGATTTCAAAGACTAGAAAGAATAACATGATGGGAACTTACAATGTGACTAGAAAAAGCTCTAGCAAATTTTCTTTTTGGCCCACAAAAACTCCAGCATGAGAGGCTCGCATTCTTGTCTAGGATTTGGCTTTCTCTCCCTTAATTTATGATGTTAGATTCTCCAAAAAAAATGTTAATATTCTTCTAATAATTCTTTCAAAATGAAATATCAACCAAGAAGGGTTTTCGAGGCTCCAGGGTTAAGGGGAATTAGTCGGTAGAAGAATACCGCAAGTACCACAACTTGGTAGGGGGGACACATAAGTGTAAAAATTTCCAAAAGGTACACTTAAGTGCCACTTTTTTGAAAAATTGGACACTTGGGCCAGAAGATGAAGAATGGAAGGAAAAAAAGAAAATTTTTAATGTCAATACTTGCGCTTACGTCAACGATTTTCGAGCAAAATTGGTTGGATGGACTCAATAGGCAAAAAGTTAAAATGTTTATGATTGAATTGGCATATTAAAATGGTTTAGAGCTAAATTGGTAAAAATATAATAGCTTTTGGACTTTTTGGACAATTTTCCCTCTTTCCTTTTGTTTACCCAATTTTCACATAATGTTACTTAATCAATGAGTAAACTTAATAGCCATTCGAGAAATGTGATCTAAATCCTATATCTTTTTGAAAAGTTGCAATATAGTCCTTTTGAACATCATCCACGGAAATGTCTTCATAGGTCATCTCTTAAAGTGGTTGGCAATTTGTTGGCCACCATAAGTTTCCATATTTTTCAACTTCGCTAATGATACATTCATCTCTATGGCGCAACACATTACTCAAAAGAGAAATTGACTTGCAAAAGTCCTAATTGGAGGGAACATTCACCAATCCTAGTTATTGGTGGGTTGGAAGTTAGGCATAAATGCATTGTTGGTGACTTTTGACTTATCAATTACACCCCCTTTCAAGGTGCAATCAAACGGGTATAGCCTACTTTGGCCCAATGTGCAATTCTTGTCTACTTGGAAAAACTCAAGTGCTTCCAAAGGTTTCGCTAGATGGAAGCGAAGGATTTGGTTGATTGGTTAATATACATTGTGGCCCCTTCAGTTGAGCGTGAAGAAGAGTTCGTATTGACTAAGCTTTGTCTTTAGATGGTTAATTGGTTTTCTTTAAACACATATATAGAAAAATTGATAATTGAGGGCCATCTCGTGTTCAAAAGCTGCGAGCTGTGAAATCGTGTCCATGGTCCACGGACTTGAAGACCTTGCTCTAGATAAATAGATGATGCAACACACGATTGAGAGAGAGAGAGAGAGGTAATTGTTACCTCAATCAGCTCTTTTTTTTTTTTTTTTAATAAATTAGGAATACTGGCGCAAAGGTCCAATCACCTTTAGCTCTCTTAAGAGCACAACATATTTAAAAATGGATTAATACTAGGTTTGTTGTATTGAAGGAAATATTTTATAGGAGATGGTTGGATGAATTTTGGTTCTTCCATGTGTCTATTATGTTCTTTCTTTTGAAGGAAGAACATTTTTTATCCTTTCCTAACTTAATTTTTTATTACAAATTCAATTTTTTTTAATTTCCAAAAATTTTAACAACATTAGTGCGATAGTGCTGACGGTGCGACGATGATTGCTGAAAATTGACATAGGTCACTTTGTTAATGCATTCAAAATGCGAGTTATTTAAAAGGATTATTTTAGTAATTTCTTATTTAAGTTTATTTTATTTAAAATTGGTTAGTTTATTTGGTATGTTATTTTCTATATTTAAGGAGAAAAGCTATTAAGAGTTGAAGTTTTGATTGGATTGGGCATATGTTGGGTATATGTTGCTAAAATTATAGTTTAATACAAATTAATTTCGGTTGGACCCTATTGCAACTCATTCAAACTAATCCAACGCACTGATTTGACAAGTTCCTGGAAATTCTTGCTCCCATTGGACCATTTGTATCTATATGCATTAGGATCCAGATTCACAGATCTTTTGGTTCGAGAAATAAAAATAAGAGGATTGAACCATTTCTTATGACTCTTTTTCAAATTTGATAAATGTTGGTTGATCGCATATTTCATTATCGTTCTATGATTCAAAGTATCATTTCCTATTTGATCCCTTTGAATTCCATATTCGAAGTTGCGATTGGATCTATTCATTAAAAAGAATCGATTCCATACATTTCTTATGTACCCATAACTGCTATATTGGATTTGAATCAGATTTCGGATCCATCTATATTGATTGACCGCCTCCATTATGTTGTTGCTAGCAAATACCACTATTTTTGGTTTTGGATCTTCCAAATCATCCCAACTAAATAATAGAGATGTTAAAAAGAAAAAAAAATGGAGCTTGGTGTACCACCCCGCGTTTGCATGCTGGGGCAATGTGAGATCTGTTCCTAAAACTACTTTGATTAGTTAGTTATTGGTGCATTGGAAGTCATGCATAAATTGCATTATTGGTGAGTTGACTTGGCAATTATACCTGTTTATATTGGGGATTGCATTATTTTTACTTTGCAACTTTAATGTGGTTTATTCTAGTATTATTATTTTTTTTCTACTCTAATTAAACTCTTGGCTCACATTTAGACTTTTGCCCTACTTCGTCGAGATTCACACATGAAACTAAACATATCCACCTCAATCCTATTGAGAAAGTAGTGAATTAAACGCCCCACCTTCCTCTTCTCATGAGGAAAGGGTAACCATTGTGGCAACTCTCTTTATAACTAAATACACTCTGTTTATACAAAAAAACACGAAAATCACCCTTGATAGATTTGTTAAAATATATTTTGAGTTTAAGCTCAATAAATGAAACCTTACCAGTGGTTATTTGTTATTTCTGGATATAAGACTATTCTGAATTGAATATTTTATGGACGTCTTCCAGCAATACATAGATTCTTTTGGGTTGTGAAATAAAGTTAAAGGGAGGGGCACACAATTTTGTATTTCCCTGTTAGTGGAGTCGCCCAAAGAAGTCGAAAGTGGAATGTCCAATTGAACTTGGGTTGACCGAATATTGATGCAAGTGATTTCTTGATTCAGGATGAAGTCGCGCAGAAGGAAAGAAAGTCCAAGTTAGGCTTTTGGTTTAACTGAATCCCACTTTGATTTGGTTTTCTTTATCTAGTACGCGAGTGGGTTACTTCTAACAAATTGTTGCACTTTTTCAGGGAGTGCGCATTCAAGTATAAATATATATTTTGTGGGTTGCTCCGTAGTTTGGGCATGGAGAAATATTGAAGCGCCAGTGGGTTACTTTGTGGGTATTATTCGTGAGTTACATCGAAAAAAGATATAAGCATTCAAGCCAATCAAATCTTATGAATTCAAGATTTGTGTGTAATTTCATCGTGAGATTAAAAGATTATTCAGCAATGAATTGTTGGGGAAAACACTGTGTACGTTATTGGGTGTAATTGAGGCTTGGAAAACACCATGAGAATGTGAATGACTTGAGTGTGGTTGTAATTTATATGTATCACTTAATTTATAGTGAAATTTGTTACTATTCTCCCTGTGAAAGTAGGTCTCTACCACATAAATTTGGTGTTTGATTTATTTTATTGTTCAATTTATTTTATTGTTCGATTGCTTGCTTTTCTTAACAATAGGTATTAGAGCAAGGTTTGATTGAGTTGAAGTAAATTGATGAAAGAAAAGTGAGAATCAACAAATTTTTTGGGAAGGATTTTGGTTTCTAAAAGATACAAATTGAAGATTATCACTATCAAATGAAACTGCACTTGCCTCTATCTGGAGAGAGGCTAGAGATGATGAAGCAAATTGACCGGGAATTGCTGGATAGACAAGAAATGGGTGTTATTTGGCTAATGTTAGCTCGTAATGTTACATTTAACATCATGAAGGAGAAGATCATTGCAAATTTGATGATTGTCGAATATGTATGCGAAGCCTTCTGCGATGAGCAAGGTCTACTTGATGTAATGTATGTTTAACTTAAAGATGATCGAAAGTGCGCCAGTTGCTAATCATATCAGTGGGTTCAATATAATTATTAGCCAATTAAGTTCAATTGAGACTAATTTTGAAAACGAGGTACGTGCTTTGATTTTGTTATCAATATTGCATGATAGTTGGAATACTACTGTTAGTAATTCCTCTAAGTTAACAAGCTTGATGTTTGATGGGGTTCAAGATTTAATTCTGAGTGAAGACACTCGTAGAAGAGGATCTAGCGAACCTCTATCTACTACTTTAGTAGGCGAAAAGCAAGGAAGAACTAATACATGTATTAGCGAGAGTTGCATAAACATGAACATACAAAGTTAGTCTAGAGCTAGTAATGCCGTATGTTTGAATTGTGGCAAGAGAGGCATCTTAGAAGAATTGCCTTAAGTTGAAGAACAAAAATGGTAAGGGAATTATAATTGATTATGCAGATGCTGTTATAGCTACAGCTGTCAGTAATTTGAATAGTGTCGATTTTGTCTTGTCTATTACTTATTAGTCATAATTTGACGAATGGATTATGGATTCTAGTTGTTTGTTTCATGCAACACCAAATAAAAACTGGTTTGCCACTTATCCATGCACAAATGGTAGTAAAGTGTAGTTAGGGAATAATGTTGAATGCAATATTGTAAGTATTGGTGATGTTAGAATTAGAATATATGATGGTCTTGTAAGGACATTGATTGGAGTGAGACATGTTCTAGAGTTGAAGAAGAACTTGATTTCCTCGAGTGCCCTAGATTTAGTTGAGTGTCGATATTTTTCAAAATGTGGAGTCTGAAATTTATTCGAGATGCTTTGGTGATAATGAGAGCAATTAGGCACAATGATCTGTATAAACTTCAAAGTGAGATGGCGACATCCAAGTAAGCAATTTTTGGCTAAAATTGGTTGGATGTAGTCAATTAGCAAAGGGAGAAATGGTTTTTGACTCGGTTGGCAATATTAAAAAGTTTTAGGATTGAATTAGTAAAAATAAAATAAATGTAAGACCTTTTGGACAATTTTTTTCTGTTTCTTTTGTTCACACAATTCCCATAATGTTACTTAACCAATGCGTAAACTTCTTAGCCATTTTGGAAACGTTGTCTAAATCCTAAATCATTTTTGAAAAGTTGCAATGTAGTCCTTTTGAGAATCAATTTTTTTTCCGTAATTTTCCTTTCCAACAAACTTTAATCACCTACTACTGGAACCTCTTTTATAAGTCATTGCTTAAACACTATTGGCGCATTGACAAAAGGCCCGATTTATTTAATCAAAAACAAATTCTGAAAATTTAATCTGTTAGAATAAGTTTCCATAATTTTTGGATGTTCCTCATGGTGCATTTATCTTTATGGTAGGACATATTGCTCAAAAAGAGAAATTGACTTGCAAAAGTCCTAATTCAAGAGAAAATTTGCCAATCCTAATTATTGTTGGGTTGAAAGTCAGGCGTAAATCGCATTGTTGGTCTCTTGACTAATCAATTACACCCACTTTCCAATGGGTACAGCAACGCACGGTTAGAGAGAGAGAGAGAGAGAGAGAGAGAGAGAGAGAGAGAGAGAGAGAGAGAGAGTAATTGTTACCTCTATCAGCTCTCTTCCATTGATAAATTAGGAACAAGGGTGCAAAGGTCCAATCGCCACAATTAGCTCTCTTAAGAACATAACACACTAAAAAATGGATTATTACTAGGTTCGTTGTAGTGAAGGAAATATTTTACAGGAGATGGTTGGATGAATTTTGGTTCTTCTATTTGTCTATTATGTTCTTTCTCTTGGAGGAAGAAACATTTTTTTATCTTTTCCTAACATAAATTTCATTTCAGATTTAATTTTTTTTAATTTCCAAAACTTCTAGCAACATTAATGCGACAGTGCTGATGGTGCGATGATGATTGCTAACAATTGACACTGGTCACTTTGTTAATGCTTTCAAAATACGAGTTATTTAGGAGGATTATTTTTAGTCATTTCTTATATGCGATCTCTTTTCATGTTATTTCATTTAAAATTGGTTAGTTTATTTTAGTATGTTATTTTCTATATTTAAGAATAAAAGCTGTTAAAAATTGAGGTCTCGATTGGATTGGGTATTTGTTTGGGTACACGTTGCTAAAATTATAGGTCAATATAATTTAATTTGGATCAGACCCTATTGCGATCCATTCAAATTAACTCAATGCACCAATTTGAAAGTCTACTTCCAACTAAATAATAGAAGTGTAAAAAAATAAAAATAAAAATTGGAGCTTGGCGTACAAACTGATGTTTGCATGCGGAGGCAATATGAGACCTGTTCCTCACCACTTTGATTAATTATTTATTGGTACGTTGGAACTTACACATAAATTGCATTGTTGGTGACTTGACCTAGCAATTATACCCATTTATAAATTAGGCTTTTTTTCCCTTTTAACTTTGCAACTTTAATGTGGTCAAATATTGCATCATTTACCATTCCAGTATTATTTGGGTGACATTATTTCCACCCTCTTTATAACTAAATACACTCTGATTATACAAGACGATCAAAATCACCCTTGATGGATTCCACATTTATGCATTTTCCCTCAATTGATTTCTTTTCCATTGTAGGTTCCGTTCAAATTTAAACCCATTGTTGTTTAGAAGATTAAAAACAGCATTTTCTTTGTCAATCCAACATGAATCAAATTAAGCTTTCATGAAAAATATTTCTATTACTTTAGGCATAGTTTCTATTTCATTTATTTATTTATTTTGTATATAGGCTTTTCTGCATTTCTACATGAAAATTAGTCCAGAAATTCGCTTGACAAAATGAAAAGTTCTAAAGATGTCTTTAATAAATAAAGTTGCTACATGTGTAGAGAGAGAGAGAGAGAGAGAGAGAGAGAGAGAGAAAAAGAAAGGTTTTTGATGTGCATGATAATATTTGCTTGAATGTGTTATTCTAAATTATGGTAACCGGATGTTACATAAACTAGAAAAATTAGAAAGAATAGGACAATGTGTAAATTGGGGTCCACTACTTTAAGTTTCAATTGAATAATAAAGAGCAATTCTATCTCTCTAATGAAAATAGGGGTGGATCTAGTCGAATAAGTGTCAAAACAACTTTGCCCTGATTGTAATTGTCAAACAAGAGGCCTACGGGAGGAGCATCAGGAGCCACATGGAAAATCATGATTGATAGGCCTAAGCGAATGACAACAACAATGTAATTGTGCAACATAATCTGAAGGAAATACACTTTTAGTCAACAAAGTAAAATAAGTGATAAGTAAACTCCCGGAATATTCACATCTCAAATAAGACATAAAAACTGCGCATCTAGTTTTTCATTGCAATTTGTCTTTAATGAGGACTTGTCAAACAATCTTTATATTAAATGTTGGTAGATCCACATACTCCATGTAAAGCTAGACTTGTAATGCAATATAATCGTATAAAAGGCCAAGAGAATATCCGTATATAAATGTAAAGCAAAAATCCTAGCTACAAATAGAAATGGACTTATCATACCTACAAATACTAATGGACTTGAGCTGACTCTGATCTATATGTTTTAGAGAGATCAATTTTTGCAATTATTTTAAAGCCTAAAAGACTGCTTTCTATAATTCCAAAAGGAATGGTCCATACCATCGATCTCTATGCAGTTGTTCTTGATGAATTTTCGTCCCACTTTTTTTGAGAAATTTCAATTAGATTCAAGTATAATCTATTTGATGTTAAATTATTTTAGCTGGAATAGATGAATATTGTGTCTAGGAAAATCGCTCTCTAATATAATGCGTGGCTAAATTACCAGCCCCATGTTTTCTACTTGATATCGTCCTCGTCAGTTTCATTATTGCCCTCATTTCCCAAATTTTATAGTAAGGTTCATCATCAATAACAGTTTATGTTTATATATTTTCATCGGTGAACAAATTATTTTCATCAATTCATTTTTGTAAGCAACACAAATAATTATTTTCAGAAAAATTTCTCACAATAGTTAATTTTTCTTGAAATAAATGTATCCATACGTATTATTGGTCTTTGTCAATTACTAGATTAGCAAGCAGAGATCTCTTAAATGACTCTCTATGTTACTATAGATTGTTCACGCACCTTTGATTAGGAACGATCGAACAAGAAATGATGTAATTATGTGTCCGTTACAACACGTTTCTAATTAAAACTATTTAATAGGAGGACTTATTTAAATATTTGCCAACTTTCTATTTCACTTGCATTCCCTGTGTATAGGGTGAGAATGCAATCAGAGTAAAATTACAATTAATATAGATTATAATTAACCTAATCCTATATAGTAATCAGACATAATAGTACATCTCTAGCACCGTTCGATGCACGAAAGAAATGTCAAAGTCAATTTGGAGGTCAATTTATCCCTTATTAGCGACCTTTGGTGGTGCCCACCACTTTTAAGGTGGTGCGTTGATCCGCTGTGCTTTTTCGGTTGTGCTGGCTTTGATAAGTCTTGATTTAGCTGATTATAATTTTTTTTATTCCAACATGATTAATGGTACAAATGAATTTCCTCTTTTTTTCTATTATATCCTTGGTTTTAGCTTTTTCAATTGTTTTTTTTTTCTAATCAAATCTGTTTGTCGATGGTTGAATTGATTAATGGATGATCATTAGCCAAAATGAAGTGCGTGGTGGTCCCTTGTGTGACTACAAATGTCTTTTTTTTTTTTTTTTTTTTTTTTTGTTATTGGAGGAACCGGCTTGCAGCCGACAGCCACGCCGTAAACCCCCAAGTGACACTTAAGCAGGAGGACCCACCACCCCTGAGTCACACTTAATACACCTAGCGTCTCCCCTGAGTTTTGAACCCTTCACCTCTTCGTTGAGGATCAGCAGAGTCTTATCCAGTGGAGCCACCGCGGCCGGTGGTAATGTCCTTTCCTTGTATTTTGAGAAAAGATTAGCGAATCATTCAATTTCCATCCTACTTTTTTCTTGCATTACTAAATTTTTTAAATCTGCAATCAAATTAGCAAGAGCTCGAACTGGTCTCAAATGGAATCTTCAGTAGATAACCATCGAAAAAGCGCTCACTTTCATATCTTTTTTAGGTTCAGAAAAACCGACCTTGACTATATTTCTTAACCATAAAAGTCAAGAGTTTTGCTACAAATTTCATGTTACCAACTATCTCTGTCCGATTCCAATCGATTTGTGGCCTTTTAGATCCATTTGCATTGCAGGCAGTTTTTATCTCCCACCTAGTTTACCCGCCTCAATCAACCTTTTAATGGTGCAAAACCATCGTTAACCGCTTCCAATGATGCACAGTGTATGAATTTGAACAGATCTCTATCCATTGATGCATAGTCAAATGGCAGGAAATCAGTATTTAACTCTTTGACACTAGAGTTGCCATAATTAGACCGAACGCAACATGACGTAGGTATACTTATGTAGCTTTAAAAATGACAATAGGACTTCGGGTGCCTTTGGGAAGACCATTGGGGAAAGTCTTTGGGAAAATGCAAAGGCCTTTGAGTTGAATGTGTTTTCCAAAATGCAAATTGTGTTTGGTAAATTGTAATTTAAAAGCCCTTTGTGAAGTAACTTTGAGCAAAATGGTGTTTGGGGGGACAAAGGGCTTTTGTGAAAAAATAAAATATTTAAAGAAAAATAAAATAAAATAAAATAAAAAATGAAAACCAGCAACGGCAGGCGGCATCCGGCGGCCAGCGGCGACCCCTGATCTGGGCCGACGAGGTCGCGCGACACCTTCGCAACCTCCGGCGACCCTGGATTTGGGCTGGCGAGGTCGCGCGACGCCGTCGCGACCTCCCGCGACCCCGGATTTGGGCCCGCGAGGTCGCGCGACGCCATCGCGACCTCCAGCGACCCCGGATCTGGGCCCGCGAGGTCGCACGGCGCCGTCGCTACCTCGGATTTGGGCCAGCAAGGTCGCGTGACGCCGTCGCGACCTCCGGCGACCCCGGATCTAGGTCGGCGAGGTCGTGCGACGCCGTCGCAACCTCCGGCGACCCCTGATCTGGGTCGGCGAGGTCGCGCACGTCGCGCAACGCCGCCTCAACCTCCGAGAACCCTGATTGGCCGTCGCAAGGCTACGCAACCCTTGCCTGAGGTCGAGGGACCTCGGAGAGGGCCGCGCCTGAGGTCAAGGGACCTTGGCGACGGCCGCGCCCGGGTGGCGCGACCTCGGCAAGGGTCGCACGACCCCGATCGGCCGTCGCCGAGGCTACGCATCCCTTGCCTGAGGTCACGTGACCTCGGCGAGGGCTGCGCCTGGGTTGCGCGACCTCGGCGAGGGCCGCGCCTGGGTCGCGCGACCTCGCCGGCGGTCGTGCGACCTTGCTGGATGTCGCGCGACCTCGCCGGTGGTCACGCGACCCGAGCAACTGCCGTCGGGGCCACCCTCGACGAAGAAGATGAACAGTGCTCTTCACAAGGGCAAAAAACGGAAAAACAAATAGTTCGTAAGGATAAATTTGGAAAAAAAAAAATATATGAACAGTAACCTCAGCTTACCAAGAAAGCTGAAATGCCCCTGCCTTGGGTTTTCAGCCTTCAAAAGGCAAATTTTGAGTTGAAGATACTTGCAAATTTTTTTGCCAAACACCCATTTTTAGCTGAAAGGGCTTTGGAAGCCTAAAGTGGCTTGAAAAGGCCGAATCCAAATGCGGTCTTTATCATTCCAATTGATACCATAATCTTCGTTTTATTTGTTTCGCTTAAAATACTAGCTACGGGCTAGGTATCGACTCTACTCTACTAAAGATTGCCACCCTTACAAGGGAAATGATTTTCGTTTTTTGAAAATGAGATCATTTTCCCTCGTCTTCCTTTCACCCAAACCAGCCATGTTATCCTCCGTGCATCCTTTTAATTATTTTTATTTTTATTTTTCCTTTTTCCCTTTTTTAAGCTTCGCCGGCTGGCCACTGTCGGGCCTCGTTGACCTACGCCGGTCTCAGGAGGGGGCCTCATTGGGGCCCTGGTCTCCAATAAGATCCAGATTCCCCCTCCCACCCAACCAACCCGCCCCCCCCAACCCATAAAAGAAAGAGAAAATGATATAAGAATTTGTCTTTTTGGGTCTGCCCGTTTTGAAGTTATGGTAAATTTTTCCTGAACTAATCTGATTTTAGGCCAATTTTCGTGAGCCATCCCAAATTTTGGAATACTTATATTTGTGGAAAACTTAATGATAAGGAAAATACTTTCCCAAAAGCGTTTTACATGAATATGATTTGTTTTCCTTTGTTGGTGATGTATAATCAAAAATGTTTTATGCTATTTGGATTCTATTAGAAAATGATTTCTCACTTTATCTGAGCCAAAAAAAATTCTAATTTTTAATTTTTTTGATGTTTTATTTTAAAAAACTTAGATTTTTTTAATTATTTTTATTTTTAACTTACTTTTTTTTTTTTTCCTTCTATTTCTTTTTTTCTTTTTCTCTTTTCCTTCTTCTTCTCCTTCGCTCCTCTGCTTCCTCATGGCATCCCTTATGCTTCCTATGGCAATTCATCCCCGCTTACAAGGGGCAACCTTGAGCCTTCGTCAAAGGTCGTGAGCTCACCGATCTAGCGAGACTCAAGGCTTGCTGCCAAAGGCTACGAGGTCACTTGATATGGCACAACTCGTGGCTTGCTGCTTGAGTCTTGCTGTGAGCTTATTGGCCTTGGGCAAGCTCGAGCCTTGCCACTTGAGGCCGCAAGCTCGCTCGATCTGGTGAGGCTCTAGGTCCCTAGCTCACCGCTAGAGGCTGCAAGCTCACTTGATTTGGCGAGGCTTGAGGCTTACCATTGGAGGCCACGAACTAGCTCAACTCACTAGCCTTGGGCAAGCATGAACCTTGTCACCAGAGGCCATGAGCTCACTTGATCTGGCAAGGCTAGAGCTCGCCGGCCATCCGCGTGGTTGACAATAGGTGGAGAAGAAGAAAAAGAAAAAACAAAAAATAAAAAATTCGAATTTTTAAGAAAATTAAAAATTAAAATTCGAATTACAAAAAAAATCATAAGAACTATTGTTTGTAAACCAAGCACCCAATCTAAGTTTTGGTAGATTCAGAAAATATTTTTATATTATTTTAACAGGGAAATTATTTATTTAAATTTAAGTTTTGATAGAAATTTTTTTCTGTTAATTAGGAAAACATTTTCCGTTCACTCATTTTTCTGAGTGAATCAAACGCGAAAAATGAGGAATATATTTTCATTAAAAAATTTAGTCTGCAAAACAAACAAACCCTTAGATTTTGTGCAGAAATCGAAAATTAAAAGGCCAAATCTCCTCCTCCATTTTTCTTTTTAACGATCGTTTCGTTTCATCGCCCAACGGTTTCTTTTTGAGCTGCCATTCTGACTCTCTCTCTCGCTCTCTCCTCTCTCTCAGAATTTTAGGGTTTTTGCTATTCTGCTGTTGCTCGCCCGGGCTCGATCGTGTCGTCTTGTTGGGCCCGTGAGCTCTTCTCCCCTCCCCCCTTCATTTTTTTGATGCTTCTGTTAGAGGTTGGCGAGGACTGAGACTCAGTGAAGCGGCTCCGCAATGGCGACTTCGTTCCCTGCTCCCGTCACTGCGATGCACGTGATTACCCCCTCGATGCTCTCCGTTGGCTTTTCCGTCGCGCCACCGGTCTTGGGCCGTTTTGGGCGAGATATTCCAGTTGATGCTTATTATTGTTAATTTTTTTCTTTCGGTCGAATGGTTGATGCGTATTGAAAGCAGGTTCTTTTTATTTATTTATGTATTTATTTATTTATTTGGAGGCAGCTACGTGGGAATTTTCATCCAAGAAGGTTGGAAAAACGACTTATGCGAAAGTGTGTGAATCGGTGAAGCAAAACTCACGGTCAAGGAACAAAAGACGCAAAAGAAATATGTAAAATTGCATGCGCCAACTTCCAAAAGGTGCTCGACTATTTTAACAACAAAACGGTAATTATATACGACTCCTTGTGCGCGCGCTCGCTCAAGCGAAGTGAGACCGACTCCCTAAACCACGAGAGTGACCTCGCTAGGCATGACAAAATCAACTGCAACCCGCCCTCTCTTCCTATGCCTCTTCCTCTGTTTCCTCTTCTCGCTTGCGTTTCAGGGCTTATCATCACCGACCACAGAGGCGCAAGCTCTTGTCAAATGGAAGAACTCTCTCTCTCCTCCTCCTCCACCTCCTTCTCTGAGCTCATGGTCACTCACCAACATCACCCATCTCTGCAACTGGACTGGCATCGCGTGCAACAATGGCGGGTCAGTCTCGGAGATCAGCCTCCCAAGGTCACGCCTCGGCGGCATGCTTGACGCACTCGACTTCGCTTTGTTCCCTAACTTGACCTGCTTCAATGTCAGTGAGAACAATCTCGAGGGCCCGATTCCGTCCTCAATCGGCAATCTATTCCAGCTCAGGTTCTTGGGGCTGGCGGGCAATTTCTTCGAAGGGGCAATTCCTCGCTCCATTGGACAATTGAGAATGCTTGAAAAGCTTGATTTGAGAGTAAACAAGTTGACCTCTTCGATCCCTTCGGAGCTCGGGCTCTGTTCTAACCTCACCTACTTGGCCATTGCCAAGAATTGGATCTTTGGGGTGCTGCCTCTCTCACTGTCTAATCTGGTCAGATTATCAAGATTTGGAGCTTCGCATAATCGCCTGTCAGGGGAGTTACTGCCTGACTTCTTCACGAATTGGACCGAACTGGTTTCTCTGCAGCTCCAAAACAATTTTCTCTCCGGGAAAATTCCGACTGAAATCCGAAGCTTGACCAAGCTCGATTACCTCTCCATGTACAACAATTCGCTCTCAGGGACTATTCCTCCAGAGGTTGGAAATCTCACATTGTTGACCCATTTCGACCTTAGCAGGAACCAGCTTTATGGAGGGGTCCCCGAGACCATCTCTCACCTTGCTAACTTACAGTGGATCTCTTTGTACACGAAGAATTTCTCGGGAGGAATACCACGTGATTTCGGCAAGTACAGCCCTTCTCTGAGCGATGTTGAATTTTCGGACAACAGCTTCACCGGAGAACTGCCGCCAGATTTATGCAGTGGGTTTGCTCTTCAATTTTTCGAGGTTGATGGGAATAACTTCACGGGGCCGCTGCCCGACTGCTTGAAGAATTGTTCGGCGCTGACGAGAGTCCGTCTAGACAGCAATCAGTTCACTGCAGATATCACGAGCGCGTTTGGAGTCCATCCGAATCTGGTCTATGTAAGCCTTAGCAACAACCAATTTGTCGGGAATCTCTCGGCACGATGGGGAGACTGTATGAATCTCACAAATTTGCAGATAGATGGTAACAAAATCTCTGGCCGCATCCCACCAGAGCTTGGGAAATTGTCTCAGTTGCGCGTCCTGGCGTTATCCAGCAATGAATTGACTGGGAGAATTCCCGACGAGATGGGAGATCTAGGGGAGTTGTTCAAGCTGAACTTGAGCAACAACCATTTGGCTGGATATATTCCTTTCTCGTTAGGAAAGTTATCGAAGCTCAGTTATCTTGATTTGTCGGAGAACATGTTGAGCGGTGGCATACCTGATGAGCTAGCGAATTTTGAGAATTTACTGAGCTTGAGCAACAACAATTTGTCCGGTAACATACCATCTGAGGTCGGGAAGTTGTCCACGCTACAGTTACTCCTAGACTTGAGCCACAATTCCCTAGCAGGATCAATTCCCTCCAATTTGGCAAAGCTTACTAAACTAGAAAATCTCAATCTTTCGCATAATAATTTGTCGGGTATGATCCCAACTTCTCTCTCCAACATGGAGAGTATATGCTCCATACATTTATCGTACAACAAGCTGACGGGTGCAGTTCCTAGTGGTAGGATCTTCCAACAAGCGCCCGAAAGTGCTTTTATAGGGAATTCGGGCTTGTGTCGAAACATGACTGGATTATCTCCTTGGGGCACGAGCTGTAAATCGACCCACCATAGAAAAAAAGTTCTGGTTGGTGTGAGTGTTGGCGTGAGCTGCTTACTACTTCTAGCGATTCTAATTGCTGTGATTTTGTTGGTGCTTCGGCGGCGAAAAAAGCTTCCCGACGAAGAGATCAAGCATCTTAAAAAGCACGAGAAATCAGAGCAGATCATATGGGAAAGGTTAGGGAAGTTCACATTCAGCGACATCGCCAAGGCCACCAATGATTTTAGCGAGGAGTATTGCATTGGAAAAGGTGGGTTCGGGAGCATTTACAAGGCCGTATTGGCCAGCAGCCAAATCGTCGCCGTCAAGAAGCTCAACGCACCAGAATCCGGCAACGTCCCAGCGGTCAACCGCCAAAGTTTCCAGAACGAAATCCACATGTTGACCCAGGTCCGGCACCGCAACGTGATCAAGCTCCACGGGTTCTGTTCCGCGAGAGGTTGCATTTACTTGGTCTATGAGTTTGTTGAGAGAGGCAGTCTGGCAAAGGTCTTGTATGGAGGAACAGGAGCAGCTGAACTGGATTGGGGTACAAGGTTGAAGATTGTTCAAGGCGTGGCTCACGCGATCGCTTACTTGCATCACAATTGCTCACCGCCTATCGTCCATCGGACATAACGTTGAACAACATCTTGCTTGAGTCAGACCTCGAGCCTCGGCTCTCGGATTTTGGTATAGCGAGACTCTTGAATTCAGGCTCGTCGAATTGGACCACAGTGGCCGGATCTTATGGCTACATGGCTCCTGGTAAGCCATTTGATCAAAGCTAACTATGTATTTCACGTGCACATATTATTTGGAATTGTTTAAATTTCTCTCATTAACTTCTCGAATTTGGATTCATTGAATAATTCTCACAAGACTATTTAGAAGAGCAAATATAGATTTTGAAAAGCCGTTTGTATTAATAATATCAAAGAAATTTGAAATTTGTGCACAACTTGACATTATGATCAAAACATTAATGCATTGTTCTTTCATGAAAAACAGAGTTAGCAACTACGATGCGGGTAACGAACAAATGCGACGTGTATAGCTTCGGAGTAGTGGCGCTAGAGATTATGATGGGAAAGCATCCGGGGGATCTTCTCTCTTCTCTATCAATGATGAAAACATCAACAATCTCGAAGGACCCAAATTTGCTACTGAAGGATGTGCTCGATCCGCGTCTTCCTCTTCCGAATGGCCAACTAGCCAAGAAAGTGGTATTCATCGTCATGGCGGCATTGGCGTGCACATGCACGAGACCTGATTCACGACTCAACATGCATTTCGTCGCGCAAGAATTATCCGCACGCACTCAAACTTACTTGTTTGAGCCGTTAGGCTCCATAACTATCAGCAAAGCTATCGAGTCTTCAGGATTAAAGTTTTAAGAGATGTTGCAGATCAAATGATACTTTTCTGTCTCTTTTATTTATTTATTTATATTTTTTTTGGAGTTTGCTCGTAATGAATGAGAAAGAGTGGGTGTACAGTTTGGATAATTTAGAAAAATTGTATTGCACTGTCTTCAAAACATGTTTACAAATCCTAACCAGGGATCCTCTAATGAATATGAAGTACGTTATCACTTCGGATGATCCGATAGACTCCCTTGCCTTTTGTTGTCCTTTACAATGGTATGAGATGTAAGTTGCCTTTTCAATGGGCCATTATAGATAATTTTGTACTCAAGTTCTAACTTTAATGATTAAGGACTTAAAATGGGACTATTTTTTCAAAAAAGAGTTTAAAATGTACTTTGTTTTACATAAGGCCCATAGTGGCTAAGTTAGTTTCAAATAATGGCTCAAACTTACTAGCCCACCGAATATTCACTGGTGAACATTTTTCAGTGACTTGAATTGGGGTAATTTAGTCAAAATCTACAATTGGGTAAAACATTGAAAAAATTCCCAAATTGATTAGGATTTTCGATTTTTCACATTTTCTTCCTGCCTCTCCCCGACTGCTTAAGCATGTCGCTCTTGCCTGATCCTCGTCGCTCCTCGCGAGCTTTGGTCTGCTGTTTGTCGTTGTCTCTTCTTTCGCAAGTTCATTTTCCACAGGCTTTAAGTCGTCCGCAAGCTTCAAGTTTATTGTCTGCAAGCTCCACTCACTTTCATCCGTGGTTAGTGTTGTTCATATTGGTGCAATTCGTCCAAGGAAAGTGATTGTAGCTTGTTGAAAGAACACGTCGCCCAGGTGCGGAATGTCGTGGAAAATCACCCCGATGGCAGTGAGGCTCTCTTCCCAAACCTGAATGGCTAATCCAATTACAGTCACGAAGCAATTCTTGTGAAATACCTGAGTTCCACATCCTCTCTTTGATGCTTCTTGGTCTATTCGTGCCACTACAATCCCAGAAGAAAAGAATTTCCATTCCCCCTAATGCCCTTTGCCTTCAGATCGATCTAAGTGGCGAGGAGGGTTCTCACTCGGGTTAAAACTGGGATTGCCTCGCACCGCCATCGCTCTAGCAAAGGCTTTCTTTGGCCCTGTGGCTTTAAACTACAATGCTGGGATTTTCTCGTTGTGATCTATGAACTATTTGTGCATCGTGCTCATTAGTGAATTTAACATTTAGATTAGTGATTTCTAATGTTTTGGAGCTGTGAGCACAGAAGCTAGAGCTGCGGCTTCTGGACATTGCAGAAAAGGAGGTCGGAATTCTTCTTTTTTGTCGATTTTCATGGCATCCTTAAGTTAGTAAATTGACTTTGTTATTGCAGGTAAGCTAGACATGGATTCGTCTGGGTAATGTTTTCGTGGTAATCAGCATGAGGCGGATGACTTCGTCATTGGGCTTCGTATATCTTCTGATGGAAAAGAGAATATTCTGTCTAATAAATTTTGCAACGTTGCTGGAAGACTTGCTCGAGCTTTGGGGAGGTGAAATGATTGCACATGTTTTGTTGATTATTAGTTATATCTTGTACAAAAGATAGATTCTTCAATGAGTTTTTCATTTAAACTTGCTGTTCTATAGTTTGTTCTGGGGAGGTGTAACAAGTTTCTGTGCTTATTTTTAATGAGATAATCAAGTGTTAAAAAGGTGCTGTCTATATCATTCATGCTTGGACATTCCAACTTGAAGTGTCTGTATCTGCTATGGACATACACAGTGTTTTCTCGTCTATCAAGACTAAAACTATTGTCATTTTGGCCAAAACTCTCAGTCAACCAATATTCTCATATTATTCTACATCGGACTCAAATGAATGCAAGAAAAAACCACATTTGCACATCAATGAAACATCACAGAAGTAAAATTGACATACATTAATCCATATGATTATTTGACAACATCAGTTTACATCACCCCTAGAAGAGCAACAATAGAATAGAAAGCAACATTGGATAATGGATGGTGCTCGGCGCTTGATGTACTCTTAATTATTATGGCTAGGCCTTTGACGTCTGTATTGTCTTCAATGTTGGAAATTTACTATAATATGGGCTTACATGAATTAATTGATTTTCTATTTTAAATAATCAGGTTAATGGATATTTCAATAATTTTTGAACCCTAAAATGATCTGATTGAATTGGATATTGGCATCTATTGATAACGGGCTTAATTGAGCAGCAAAGTGTAGGCAATTGTATTTAACTGAAGCCCGTAATGGGAATGGCTCAGTTGACACGCTGTTGATTAAGGTTTGCTAGATCCCCTTTCTAGCCTATAAAATGGTAGGTTATACTTATCAGTTACTTTAGTCCCATTGAAAGATTTTATACCGAAATAGATTATAGAGAGGAAGATCTGGCATTCCAATAGATCCCAGATTATCAGAGTGATCTACTTTTCTGTAAGTGAAGCAATGGCTTAAACATGCACGCTTTAATTCCGCTATATTTATTGATCGGTGTTTTCCAATCATATATGGATCTGTTATTTCCTTGATTGATTAGTTGTATATGTGAATAAATATTATACATGTGGTATCAGAGCTAATCATATATAATTGTAAAACACCAAGATCACATGTATAATATTTATTCACATATACAATTAACCAATCAAAACATGCTTACGAATCCTATGTACGGATATGCTAATGAATATAAAGAAGGTCATCACTTTTCCATTTTTTTTTTCCTATATGTTGGTACGGGATGTGCCCCAAGTTGCCTTTTCACGGTCATGTAGAGATACTTGCGTGCTTAAATTCCAACTCTATTATGCTGTTTTTTCCAAGTAGGTTTTTGTCTGCAAACAAACTCAAACAATAGTCATTTTGTACCACCGGCCGCGGTGGCTCCACTGGATAAGACTCTGCTGATCCTCAACGAAGAGGTGAAGGGTTCAAAATCCAGGGGAGACGCTAGGTGTATTAAGTGTGACTCAGGGGTGGTGAGTCCTCCTGCTTAAGTGTCACTTGGGGGTTTACGGCATAGCTGTCGGCTGCAAGCCGGTTCCTCCATTACCAAAAAAAAAAAAAAAAAAAAAAAAAAAAAAAAACAATAGTCATTTTGTCGATCGCATCAAATGGGCTGACGAACATCTGTGAACCAAACATTATGAACACAAACTTGAACTTTTAATATTGTGTCGCATTCTCGAGTCGTATATGGAAATTCCACGTCTTGGAACTTTGTTATCAAATTCAACGACCAAAAAGAATAACATGATGGGAACTTCCAATGTGAGTAGCCAAAGCTCTAGCATTTTTTCTTTTCTGGCCCACACAAATTCCAGCATGAGAAGCTTGCATGAATGTTTAGGATTTGGCTTTTTCTCGCTTAATTTATGATGTTATGTTCCAACAGAAATGTTAATATTCATGTAATAATTCTATCAAAATGAAATACCCACCAAGAAGGGTTTTTGAGGCTCTAGGGTAAAGGGAAATTAGTCGGTAGAAGAACGCAGTAAGTGCCACAACTTGGCAATGAGGGACACATGAATGCCAAAACTTCTAAAAGGTATACTTAAGTGCCACTTTTTTTTTTTTTTTTGAAAATTGGACACTTAGGCTAGAAGAGGAAAAATGGAAGAGAAAAAATAAAAAATTACATGTCAATGCTTGCGCCTACATCAGCGATTTCTGAACAAAATTGGCTGGATTGACTCAATAGACAAAACATTGAAATGTTTATGATTCAATTAACAAATTAAAATGGTTTATAACTAAATTGGTAAAAATACAATATGTTTTGAACTTTTAGGACAATTTTCCCTCTTTTCTTTGTTTAGCCAATTTTCACATAATGCTACTTAATCAATGAGTAAACTTCTTAGCCATTCGAGAAACATGGTCTAAATCCTAAATCTTTTTGAAAGTTGCAATATAGTCCTTTTGAACATCATCTTTTTCTTGATTTATTATTTTCGACAACCTTAAATCACCTACTGCCGAACCTCTTTATAAGTCATCGCTTAAAGTGCTTGGCAATTTGTCAGCCACCATAAGTTTCCATAGTTTTGAACATCACTAGTGGTACATTCATCTCTATGGCACGACACATTACTCAAAAAGAGAAATTGATTTGCGAAAGTCCTAATTGGAGAGAGCATTCACCAATCCTAATTATTGGCGGGTTGGAAGTTAGGCATAAATGCAGTGCTAGTGACTTTTTGACTTATCAATTACGCCCACTTTCAGGATGCAATCCAACAGGTACAACCTGCTATTGGCCCAATGTGCAATTCATGTCTGCTTGTAAAAACTCAAGTGCTTCCAAAGGTTCCGCCAGATGGAAGCGTAGGATTTGGTTGATTGGTTAATATACATAGTGGCTCCTTTAGTTGAGCGTGAAGAACACTTGAGATTGACTAAGTTTTGTCTTTATATGGTTAATTGGTTTTCTTTAAACACATATGTAGAAAGATCGATAATTGAGGGCTATCCCATGTTCAAAAGCTGCGAGCTGTGAAATCGTGTCCATGGTCCATGCACTTGAAACCGTATCAATTTAGACCTTACACTAGATATATAGATGATGCAACACACGATTTAAAAAAAAAAAAAAAAAAAAAAAACAGAGAGAGAGAAAAAAGTAATTCTTACCTCAATCAACTCTCATTTTTTAATGATTAGGAACACAGGCACAAAGGTCCAATCACCACTAGCTCTCTTAAGAACACAACACATTAAAAAATGGATTAATACAGGTTTGTTGTAGTGAAGGAAATAATTTACAGGAGATGGTTGGATGAATTTTGGTTCTTATATATGTCTATTATGTTCTTTCTTTTGAAGGAAGAAACATTTTTCATCTTTTCCTAACATAATTTTTATTACAAATTCGAAATTTTTAATTTCCAAAACTTCTAACAACATTAGTGCGATAGTGCCGACGATGTGACGGTGATTGCAGAAAATTGACACGGGTCACTTTGCTAATGCCTTCAAAATGTGAGTTATTTAGAAGTATTATTTTTAGTAATTTCTTATTTGCTAGTTTTGTTCAAATTTATTTTATTTAAAATTGGTTTTTTTTTTTATTTTGGTATGTTATTTTCTATATTTAAGGAGAAAAGCTGTTAAGAATTGGAGTTTCAATTGGATTGGGCATGTGTTGGGTATATATTGCTAATATTATAGGTCAATATTGGTTAATTTGGTTGGACCCTATTGCAACCCATTCAAACTAACCCAACGCACTGATTTGACGAATCTACTCCCCACTAAATAATAGAGATGGTCAAAAAAAAAAAAATGGAGCTTGGCGTACAACCCCACGTTTGCATGTTGAGGCAATGTGAGACCTGTTCCTAAAACCACTTTGATTAATTAGTTATTCGTGCATCGGAAGTTATGCATAAATTGCATTGTTGGTGACTTGACCAGGCAATTATACCCAATTATTTTGGGGATTGCATTATTTTTACTTTGCAACTTTAATGTGGTCCATTTTAGTATTATGATTATTATGATTATTATTATTATTTGTCATATTTTAACTCTCAACCCACTCTTAGACTTTTGCTCTATCTCTTTACAGAGCATGGGAGTCGAAATTCACACAAAACTAAACGTCCCCACCCTAACCCTCCTGAGAAGGTGGGGAATTAGACTCCCCACCTTCCCCTTTCCATGTGGGCAGAGTGACTGTTGAGGCAACTCCCAATATTATTTAGGTGACATTATTTCCACCCTCTTTATAACTAAATGCACTTTATTTATAAAAACAAAAAAGCGAAATCACCCTTGATGGATTCTGTTAAAATATGTCTCGAGTTGAAGCTCAATAAACAAAACTTGACGAGAGATTATTTGTTACTTCTGGAGATAAGAATATTTCAAATTGGATATTTTACGGACGTCCGAAATCGAGCATTACCTAAATTCTTCTGGGTCGTGAAATAAAGGGAGGGGCACACAACACAACTTTATATTTCCCTGTTAGTGCAGTCGGCCGAAGAAGTCAAAAGTGGAAAGTCCAATTGGACTTGGGTCGACCGAATATGGATGCAATTGGTTTGTTGATTCAGGATGAGATCGCGCGGAAGGAAAGAAAGTCCAAGTTAGACTTTTGGTTTGACCGAATTCCACTTTGATTTGCCTTTCTTTATCTAGTACGCGAATGGGTTATTTCTAACGATTTGTTGCACTTTTTTAGGGAGTGCACATTCGAGCATAAATATATATTTTGTGGGTTGCTCCGTAATTGAGCAGGAAGAAATATTGAAGCGCCATTTCCAAGCGAGTGCTTGACGTGGGTTATTTTGTGGGTATTGTTCGTAAATTATATCCAAGAAGATACAAGTATTCAAGCCAGTTAAATCTTATGAGTTCAAGATTTGTGTGTAATTTTATCATGAGATTAAAAGATTATTCAGCAATGAATCGTCTGCCAGGTGAGTTACTACCTGACTTCTTCACGAATTGGAATGAACTTTTTTCTCTGGAGTTCCGGAACAATTTTATCTGTGAGAAAATTCCTCCCGAAATCGCAAGCCTGACCAAGCTCAAATACCTCTCTACGCTCAACAATTCGCTCTCAGGGATTATTCATCCGGAGGTCAGGAATCTCACATTGTTGACCTATCACGACCACACCATGAATCAGCTTTGCGGAGAGGTCCCCGAGACGATCTCTCGCCTTGCTAACTTACGGTGGATCTTTTTGTGCACGAACAATTTCTCCGGAGGAATACCACGTGATTTCGGGAAGTACAGCCCTTCTCTGAGCGATGTTTGCTTTTCGAACAACAGCTTCACTAGAGAACTGTCGCGAGATTTATGCAACGGCTTTGCTCTTCGATATCTTGCCATCGATGGGAATGACTACACGGGGCCGCTGCCCGACTGCTTGAAGAATTGTTTGGGGCTGACAAGAGTCCATCTAGACAGCAATCAGTTCACTGTAGATATGAGTGCATTTGAAGTTTATCCGAATCTGGACTTTATAAGCCTCAGCAACAACCGATTTGTCGGGAATCTCACGGCACAATGGAGAGAGTGTACAAATCTCACGAATTTGAAGATAGATGGTAACAAAGTTGCCAGCCGCATCCCACTAGAGCTTCGGAAGTTGTCTCGATTGCGTGTCCTGACTTTGTACAGCAATGACTTGACCGGGACAATTCCCGACGAGATGGGAAATCTATCGAAGTTGTTGAGCCTGAACTTGAGCAACAACCATTTGGCTGGAGATATTGCCATCTCGTTAGGGAACTTAACGAAGCTAAAAGAGAAGAAACGGAACAAAATCTGCATTGAAATGAATGTTGCGAGTACCAAAAGTGAAAAGCCAAGTGTGTCTGCGAGGGAAGAAATTCTTGGCTTCAACTTGGGGCGGCAAGGTTGAGGGAGGTCGCGCGACGCTGCCGCTACCCAGATCTGGGGGTAATGAGGTCGCATGACCTAGATTGGGGAAGGCAAGGTCCTCCCGTGACCTTGCCGCCCTAGATCTAGGTCGCGGCGACCCAAACCTTGCTGCGACCCAAATGGTGCGGTGGTCGTGCCACCCCCCGGCATCAGTCGCGCCACCCCCGACAACAGTCGTTTGGGCGACAATCGCCGGCGACTGCTTGCCCTTCGCCGGTGACCACTCGCGGAAGAAGAAGAAGAAGAAGAAGAAGACGAAGTATAGTGAGGGCAAAACCGAAAAAAACAAAAAACCAACGAGGATAATTTGGGAAGAAATTTTTTTTTTAGCCCCTCAACTCAGTATTCTCGGCATGCTGAAAGTCCAAGGCAGCCCCCAACCTACCTTGGGCTTTCAGCCTTGTAAGGTGAACATTTTGCAAAGGTGTTGACACCTAAGATTTTGATTAGGTTATTAATTAGGCCTTAATTTATTTTATATTTCCTTTTTCGGATAATAAACAAAACAAATAACAAAAACATAAAAAAAATAATAATAAATAAAAACATAAAAAAAAGCAAATGCAGCCCAGCCCTTTTTTTTTCTCGCACGGGCCCCCCACAGCTCGGCTTGCGTGACCCAGCCCGACCCCCTCTTTCTCCTTTGTCTTCTTCCTCCCACCTTCCTCTTCCTCTCTCCTTCCTTCTCTGCCTCTATAGTTCATGCGCAGCAACGACGACGCGCTCGAAGACAACCTACGGCCGAGGAGGGTAGGCCGACGTCGGCCGGAAGAGACAGATCTCAGGCGCCATTATTGGTTGCCTTCAATGTCGAGCACGCCTTGTTGGAGGAGCTCGGATGGGACATTGATTCAGTTGAGGAGGATCGTTCGGTGCGCGAAGACCGGCGGTCGAAGCTTCGTCGACCGGCCGCCCCCTCGCCTATAAATAGCATGCCACAACCTCCGTCGAAGGACACGATGAACTCGAAGATTTCCCTTGAGAGACTTCAGGGGAGATCAAAGAGTGAGTGCACGAGAGAAATTGGGTCGTGAGCTCAATCGACCTCCCCCCGAGAGACTTCAGGGGAGGCCAGCGGCAAGCGAGCCCGAGGGGGAGAGATCTAGTTAAGCAGGGAGGGTCTGGTTCCAAGGGAGTCCCAGATCCGTGACAGGAGCCGGAGAGATGAGGTCTAGATCTGAAGATCCGAGGGCGAGGGTCTGTGGAAAGGCTAGATCTAATCAGATCTGGGAGACGACGCTGCTTCACCAAGCCATCACAGCCCCAACGCTGACTAGCAACGCCCCCGCGCCGTGCTCCCTCTGCAGATAGGTATCAACCACCGCCCGCTGTTACTTTTCCGCCTGAAATCCTGGTCGCCGTCCCTACCTATCGTCGTAGCTTTGTCGTCGCTTCCCCTTCAAGAAACCTGCAGCCGCCCGTAGATGTTGCCGCCGTCTTTTCTTAGAAAGCCAACAGCCGCCCGTCGTCACCCTAGTCGTTGTTGTCGTGGAAGACCATCATCGCTGTCACCGTCGACTCAAGCCGCTGCCTTAGTTCCTCTATCGGTGCCGCGTTTAGGCGAGGAAGAGAGGGGGAGTCGCGTCGGGTCGCAACCTGGGTCGGAATCGGGTAGGGTTTGGCTCCAAAGTGGGCCGGGTTCGGGTCATCATTTGGGCTGGGTCTCTGCATGTCCGTTGGGCTGATTACGTGCAAGCTGGTCTCTTGTGGGCCTGGTGGTGGGTGTCCCTTATTTGTGGGCTGCAATTAAAAAAAAAAAAATTCGAGTCGGGCCTACGACTCTTGGGCGAATGGCTCGGGTCGGTTCCAACACGGGAACTCGACCGGGAGTCGTTATTTAAATATATTAATATATTAATAAAAAAATAAAAATAATAAATAAAGTAATTTATTTTCCAATATATCAAAAAAATTTAAAATGTCCATATTTTCTCAAAAAAGCCAAAAAAGTCAGAAAAAGCCAAAAAATGATTTATATTTTCAAAAAAATATCAAAAATCCAAAAAATGCTTTTTATGTCAAAAAATGAGAAAAAGATCCAAAAAATGTTTTTCCTCCACAAATGAATGGAAAATCCCTAAAAAAAAATATAAAAAGCCTTAGGGTTTAAACAAGATTAGGTACCGAAAGGGCATTAGTGATTAACTAGTATAATCAAGTCCTCGATCCTAATTTCTCTAGTTACGCAGGAGCGAGTATTTCTCCCATTACTTCACATGGGTTTCTAATCAACCTACCATAAATTGATTAGTGGCGACTCCATTTTAAAATTAATTTATAGGTTAAAAAACTTGGACCATTAAGTCGTGAATTGGTGGACTTGGGAGAATCCAGGCTAAAAGACCTAGCCAAACCATTAGCCTCCTTAGGCGCTCGCCCCGATTCGAGCGCCGAAAAAAAAGAGAGGTTGCGATAGCTTGGCGACTCCGCTGGGGAAATTTGAGGACTTAGGCCATTTTATCGTTGTTTAAATGCGTTGCTGAATTGGGTTTTTTTTTTTCTTTTGTGCAGGTTAATAGCTTAGAGTTTTTTTTTTTTTTTATATAAAATGTTTTGTGATTATAAACTGTTGTGCATCCTTAAATGTTTTAGCATTACACATGGGACACACAACCCGGCCGCCAGATTTGGGCCGCCATAGGATATCTAGGATGGTGTTAAGAAAGATACGGCCTTGAATGCGAGACTGCGATGTAGAGGTTGCCTTTATTTTCTCCGAATTTCTTTGGCCGAGGTTAAAAAGGTATGCTGCTAACGTGAGACTGCGATGGGCGGATACCTTTTTAATTTCAAGAAACCTTCTTAGTTAGAAATCGAGCTGCACACCCCATGCGCATGTCCTTGTGTTTGCCATTTTCTTTAAAAGCAAAGTAATTTCTTTACTTTTAATCAGTCTTTTTTATTGGCCCATGGCAATTTAGAGTAGGTTTTTTTCGAGCCCTAATTTATATGCAATGCGAGGAGACAATATCCAGTTTATTCTCGTCCCTAAAGCAGAGCTCTTTAGATGGTAGGGTCAATCGGACCAATTTACCCAAGACTACGTGAAAGCCAAGGGTGGCCCGACAATATGGAACCCTTCAGGAGACCCAGCCGCTTTTCAGAGGAAAATACATCCACTCCGTCAAAGCCGTGACTACGCATGCGAGATTGCCATTATTGAGGAAACATGGAGTAAGTGCCATCGCAGAAGAATCATGGTAGCTGAAGAGCTTGAGGGACAGGAAAAAGCCTATCACGCCTCTGAGTCCTACTGTGACATCCTGAAATTCAACCCCGTTTCAATAAAATGAAATGTGAATTTCGTCGACGCGCCTATGGTCCTTTTTCTCTGAGCTGATCACTCATGAGTTAACTAACCTATTGGGTGAACCCGTTAATGGATATATCCGCGGTAAAATCCCTAAAAGCTACATAATTGGTTGGATTGGACTAAATCACGTTCGGTCGATTTTAATCATGGAATTTGATTTGGTTTCGGGAATCGAATATTCGAGTGTGTCACAATTCAAATTTTTGGACCTCATCTCATCGTCCGTCAAATTATTGACAAGCCTGAAATTTCAAGAAAGAAATTATCAGAGGAAAAATCGAAGACCGAAAGAAAATAGAAAGGGAAAGAGAAAAGAAAAGAATAAAATAAGACTAATAGTATTAGGTTATTTTATTTCTTTCTTTTTTCTCTCTCTCTTTTCTTTTCTCTCGTGCGATCCCCCGGCCGGATGCTGCTGTCTTCCTCTTTCTTTTTCTTATTTCTCGACTAGTCAAACCCTCCTCTCTCTCTCTCTCTCTCTCTCTCTCTCTCTCTCTCTCTCTCTCTTCACTCTCTTCTTCTTCTTCTTTCTTCTTCGAATGAACCGAACCAGGAGCAGAAGAAGAAGCCGCACAATCGCAGCTCGCCGAAACCGCCCGTCGCCGCCCACACCGCAGCCTGGACGCCCACCGCTCGCCACCGTTCCGCCGTCCGCGTGCCCCGCGTTCGTCCCCTCGCACCCAGTCCTCCCCCGTGCGATTCCAGCTGCTGCCCAGCTCGGTCCGGCGCCTTCGGCTACCGCCCAGCCCCATCCAGTCACTGCCTGGCCTCCCCGGCGTCCCCTCACCCTCCTCCAGCCTCCCCTCGCCGTCTTGGCCACCGGAGCAGCTACGGCCAGCCCAACTCCGCAAGTTGCCGAGTGGGTATCCAGCACCTTCAAGCTCGCTTTTGGGCCGTTTCCGGGCCCCGATCTCGAGCCGTGCTTTGGGAAGATTTGTTCCTCGCGTCGCCCTCGTCGGATTCATCCGATTTGCGCGCGATTTGGTGAGTAATCTCACTAATCCCGGATTAGTTGGCTAATTATGCTTAAGGTTGGTTTAGTTTTAATTAATTATGTTTAGGTTGTTAGATTAGAATAAATTAACAATTATTAGTCAATTGTGATGCGTTTTAGATAAATTGATTGTAGGGGTGAGCAGTTCTCGGTTCCTTACAGGTTCCGCTTGGAACCTGGAACCTACCCTCGGGTACAGGTTCCTCATTTTTTGGAACCTGGAACCTACCCGTCAGAACCAAGAACCTGGAACCTACCCTGTCACAGGTTCCGAGGTCGGTTCCAGGTTCCAACAGGTTCCAACGAGTTTTTTTTTTTTTTTTTTTCATTTTTAGTTTAAAAAAATGGAAGACTCATGAAAGACTCAACAACAAGAATAGGAAACTGCCGAATTATGCTAACGTGAAAATTTATTGAACAGAGGATAAGTCATGTGGAAATAGCATGTTGATTAATCAGAACAAGTTTAGTACAATGTGTGAGAGGTTATACACCAGAAAAGAGCTCATATGAACAGAGGAATAGCCTTCTCAACATTTACATGATTACCTGTCATCCATCCTTATCCGAGCTTCAATATAAGACAGAGTTGCACATGATTTAATAATGCTTTTTGTATATCTTGTGGATATTATATCTGCTTCAGGTGTCATTTCCTGAAAATGGGCAGTAAACAAGATTGTTCTCCTTTCATGGGAAGATCAATCAATATATTGGTATACACAGGGCCGACAATTCATGATTAGTAAGCACATGAGCTATCATTTAGTGTAGTCTGGTGATGGCGCTAATGGACATGCAATCCTCTTTCCCAAAAAGAGCACAGCAAATGATGAAGATAGAACAAGAAACATACCTAGATAATAGAAAAAGCCAGTCTCTCCACATCTACCCGAAGTGAACATATATCTGCAACATAAATTCACATGTTAAGTTTGATATGGGCAGGACCATGGATTAACCACAATCAGTCTTTTCTCTGATGTTAAAGAGACATTTTACGGCTCTAAATGTCATATTACCTTGTGAATCAACGATGCGGAATTGTCAGGGGAAGCCCTGTTTTAGAGTCCCCCGTGTTGGATTTCTGCAAGGGCGTGAAGAACATTAAGATAGATTCGACGAGTATGAAAGAGTTGATAGTCTTCCACCCCGGATTCTTTAACACGCAGAAACTTTGGGCCCCGCATTTGCTGTTGCTGCGGGTATTGGGGTATTGGCCTCATGATTCTGTGTTTAGACTTGAGACGTATCTTCTTTGGTAGAAGCCATGTTGGATTTTGTTGTCTGGTGGCAAGAGGATGTGCTGCAACTTGTTAAAGGAACTTTTTGAGCAGCTGCTCGGAGTTCTTATTATCACCATCGGCAGTCGGTGTTTGCAGGTATGAGCTCAGTATATTTTTTCCCTTCATAAGACATGCTCGTGTTGAATGGTGTCCGTGAGTAGCACCATTTAATGCTGTATGTTGGCCTAGTTGAGTGACCTCAATTCTCTGTGGCATTGTAGTCTTCCATCAAGGAGAATCATTGTGAATTCTTCATCAATCATACGACTCTAGCTCCAGATTCGTCCTTTGCATCTCCTCCTACCATCACAAAACGGAAAAACAAACGAAATCCCATCAAAACCCCCATCAATGCACGGACCCCAAATTAAGATTCAGAAGAAACCCTCGCGCATGAGCCGAAGCACAGAAGCCCCCAACAACAAGTAAACCCGCGCCACGAGCCCTAGCAAATCCAACCAAAGCCATCGACGTCCAAAGAGAGGGACATACCTTGAGGATGAGAATCTCGTTGTCGAGGAGGCGAAAGCCAGCCCAAGCTTCAAAGCCCCGTGCTTTCGAATCGAGCAAAGAGAATACAACACAAATGCTCAAAAGCTTAAAAAGAACAATGCAGACAGAGAGAGCTTACGGTCTTTGCCATCGCGAACGCTGCCTCTGATGGGATGATACATGGTTCCACACGAGGTCCTCCGAGCCGACGAAGTTGGGGATGCGGTCGTCTTCTTCGCCGGCTTCTTGTAGACGAGCTTTACCCAGAGATGTAGGTCTTGCCGGAGAGGAACTCGTCGAGGGACTTGAGGCCCGACTCTGTGTGGAGATTCGTCGAGGAACTCGTCGAGGGCGAGCATGGAGCATAGTGAGCAACGTCGGGCAGAGACAGAGAGGAAGTGCGAAGTGAAAGTGGGAACTGAGACAGGGTAAATTAATTTGGGGCTTAACCTAACAGGTTCCGGGTTCGGGCGGAGGTGGTGACGGTTCGGAGCAACAACGGCCCGGACGGCCGAGCAAGTGGCAACAAGAGGTGGTGACGGTGCCTTGGGGACGGCGGCGGTGCCTCACGGCAGCGCGGACAGCAAGACAGTTCGTCGGGCTCAACGGTGAGACGGCTTGTCGGACGAGTAGTGGGTGGTGGGGGTTCGGTGGCCAAGAGGTGGTGGTGAGTAGGGCGTGGGGCAGTGGTGTGGTGGTGGGTGAAGCAGCAACCAACGAGAAGAAGAAGAAGAAGAAGAAGAGGTAGAGGTGGGAGGGTTCGGCTGAGAGAGGAGGAAAGAGGAGAGAGAGAGAGAGAGAGAGAGAGAGAGAGAGGGGAAAAGAAAAAAGTGGGGGCCAGGAAGTGACGTGAGGAGGAAAAAGGGCAGAAAAGAGAGAGAGAAAAGAAAGGGAAAGGGGGAAAATTGAAGGGGGGAAATTCGCGCGGAAGGGATAAGGGTTTTTTATCTTTTAACTTTGCCGGTTCCGGTTCCCGGAAAAAGAGAACCGGGAACCAGAACCAGTCCCCTTAGAACCGGGAACCGAACTGGAACCTCCTCCGGTTCGGTTCCGGTTCCCGGTTCTACCCAGAACCACGCTCACCCCTAATTGATTGCACAATTAGCAAGTAGACGTGGTCTACTAATTATTGGAAGCATATTGGGAATTTTCCGACCCCTAATCGGGCTTCAATTTGGCGATTCGGGCCCAAGTGGGATTATTGGCATTTAAATATTATTTTTCAGAATTAAATTATTTATTTTCCGAAAATTCAACTAGGATGGCCAATGACCGGAATATTATGCTGATGACTGTGGTGAAGTCCGCTTATTTAATCAGGCTCTATTTTGAGCTAAATTGAATTTTTAATATTAATTATTGAATTTTCGAAATTAATTAATTAATTATTTATTTTCTGAAAATTCAACTGGGATGGCCCGTGACCGGAAAATTATGCTGATGACCGTGGTGCAGTCCGTTTATTTAATTGGGCCTTATTTTAAGCTAAACGGAATTTTTAATATTTAGTAATTAATTTTCGAAATTAATTAATTAATTAATTAATTTTCGGATATTAAGATTGAGATGGCCGACGACCGAAATCTCGTGCTGATTGTCGTGGCGCAGTCCGTTTATTTATTTGAGCTTTGAATTGTGCCAAATTGATTTAATTGTGGATATTTAGGATATGTTCCTAAATTGATTATTTGGGTAAATTGAGTACGAATTAAGGTTGTGGATAATTACTTTAGAAATGGGATGAATCATCATGAAAGGCACGTGGCTCGGTGAATAGTACATCATCTCGGAGAATGCACGTGGCTTGGTGATTTGGTATATCACTTCGGAGAATGCAGGCGGCTCGATGATTAGTACGTCGCCTTGGAGAATGCACAGGGCTTGATGATTAGATATGTCACCTCGGAGAATGCTCATGGCTCGGTGACGAAGTATGTCGCCTTGGAGAATGCATGTGGCTCGGTGACTAAATATATATATATCACCTCGGAGAATGCACATGGCTCGGTGACGAAGTATGTCACCTTGGAGAATGCATGTGGCTCGGTGATTAAGTGTGGCATCTTGAAAGAGACATGTGGTCTCGGTAATTTGATGCATTACCTCGGAGAATCCACGTGGTCTCAATGAGTACATTTGGCATCTTGAAGAGACACGTGGGCTTGGTGACTTGATGCATCGCCTTGGAGAATGCACGTGGGCTCGCTGATTCAAAATGACATTTTAAAGAGCATGTGGCTCGATAATCGATTCCATCACCTTGGGGAATGCACGTGGCTCGGTGATAAAGAATATCGCCTCGGAGAATGCACGTGGCTCGGTGATTGGTTTTATCAGTTGAGACTGTATAGCAATGACTAGAATGACCTAGAGATGGTCCGGCTGACATGTAATCGACTAAGTCGATTGATCATAGCCTTGAGTTTGATGTTGTAAATTGATTGACTAAATGGAAATGAACGTGAGTGGTCTTATTGGCTTGTTATCGACTAGGTCGATTTGATCGATGCTTCGATCGGTGATATAATTGCTTGAGTGCCTATTGTGAATTGTACTGACTTGCAGGTGGGATCTGAGGCGAAGGTACGTCTTCTACCCTGTGGGTGTATAGGCAGCCTATAGTATAATGGTTTACTAATCGGGCTTAGTGGGATAGAACTCGCTGGGACGTAGTCTCATCCCAGTTTGGGGAAAACATTTCAGGACCCTGGTGAGGAGCTGAGGAGGAGGAGCCTGAGAAGGAGAACTCAGAGGTGAAACCTGAGGAGAAGGATTTTTTAAAGAAGAAGATAATACTGAGAGGAGTCTTAAATACGATCTGGATGAGGACTGAGATCCCATCCTCTTTTATGAATCCTGTCTTGATGTTAATAGAGTGAAAGTAAAATGTTGTGAAGAGTTGTAAAGTACTCCGGTTTGTGTTTTGTGTACAAGTTTGGTTATAAGTTTCAATATGAAAAATATGGCCCTGCTTTTCTATCCCATCGATTTATTGTCTGGGAATTTATAACTGCTTCCGCATGCGCTTAATAAATGAAAGGGTTGGCGATACTTAGTCCTGGGATATCACATTATAAAATCGACCAAGTGAGAAGGATGTGTGCGTGCCCGAGGATCGGGGCGTGACATCCCCTTTTTTATGGTATCATAGCGAAATTCAAGATTGGAGTGATAAAGAGCGATGTCCATGGGATAGTTAGTAGGAAAGGCCTTTAAATTCATGCTGGTGCATGTCTGCGTTAGCTAAATGCTAGAATTGTTTGTTGTGTGTGGATCGCTCACCTTCTAATCTAGTGTGGGTTTGGAAGACGGGTTACAGTGTAAAGATTGAACCATGAGCGAGCAGGAGCTAAGAACTCCTAGTAAAAGGACAATGTCCTTTGTGACTCGGGATGATGCACTGATAAAGGTCAGTACCCGAGGTGGTTGTGGCAGAGTGTTGACTCCGGCCAGCTCGAGTGTAAGAGTACCACCGCAGGTTGTTACTAGTGTAGCAGCGTCGAATGATCCTAAGTTCGATAGGATTGTTCTGATGCTAGTGTTCCTTGGGAATTGTTGAGCCAGCAAGTTCAGGATCAAGCCGCTGTTGTTGTTGCTATCATTATCGTTGTTGTCGCTTCACCTACTGAGATCCAAAGTGGAGATGTGATTCGGGAGCGAGTCATTGCATTCGAGCTGAGGTATAGATCCAGTTTAGGCAGAAATGGAAATCGGTCAGGGAAAAGACCTAGGTCGAGAGAAAAGTATTCTATTCCACTCGCAAGAAAGGGTGGGGGTAGTCAAGACAGCACCGAGTCAAATAGATCAGATTGTTTCCGGACATGATGATGGAGATCGGTCTTATGTCCTTCCTAGGACGCGAAATTGTTTGGAGTATAGCCAACAGGGATATCTGGTTGGGAGTGGTCCTAGCAAACTGATGGGGCAACCAGAAAGAGTGTGTGCTATCACTTGGCAGGAGATAGAAGACTCACCTGATAAATGTCAAAATTGTAGAAGGAAGCATGGATGAATCCAGTGTCCGAATATGACTAGAACCTATTGTGATGATGACCAGTGTGGCCATCAGGTGAAGGACTATTAGTGGAAGTCTAAGGTAGCATAGACATCGCTACTGCAGCCAAAACGTCATTAGGATGGCGAAAGGAATGAGAGTAGAATTGATCTTGCACCGATCAGAGAAAGAATGTGTTGGAGATGATCTTATCAGAGTAACGTAGCAGAGTTTTGTGCTGAGTTGGTAGAATGTAAATTGTTGAAGTAAAAGTGACAAAGGGGAAATCATTAGCAATAGTTATGCTTGATTAGTTTCTGAAGTTTGAATTTGATGCCACATGAATAGTGTGGGCTTATGGAGCATCTTGTGATAATGAATCATGGTCATTGAGTAATCCAGTTTAGTCTAGTAACATGTGCAAGTGTCAAGGCTATTGGGAGTAAAAAAGAATCTTCAATTTCATTAATCTCGTTGGCTAGAGATAATCCGTTTGTTAGACGGAGGTTGCCAAGATTGATTTGACAACTGTAGTGGATGTATCAGTTGAGAAATAGAATGTGAAGAAGGTGGTTGTGATACAGAAAAATTTCTAAGATGGTTTTAAAGGAATTGATTGGGTGACCGCCAGAAAGAGATAGAAATTGCGATCGAACTAGCATCAGGATAAAGCCATTCTCGAAGGCTTCTTATTAACTGTTGTTGTCTGAATTGGTAGAATTAAAGATGCAGATGTGAAGATTGATGAATGAGGAATTCATGTATATCGGTGCATCACTTTTGGGAAACATCAATTTTGTTTGTGAGAAAAGAAAGATGGTTTGTTGCGAGTATGCATCAACCATCGTCAACTCAATTAGGTGACAATCAAGGACAAACGTCCATTGTACAAGATCGGCGAATTGGGTGACCAAACATCAAGAGTGTTGATGTCTTCAAGGATTAACTTGGGAACAATATGTCGTTAATTACGAGCCAGGAAGGAGGTTATATGAAAGATAGTTGTTCGTACTTGATAATATCTTTACGAGAGTATTGTAAGATCATTTGGTCTGATAAACACTCCAGCTACTGTCATGGATTTGGCAAACCGAGTGTGCAAGAAATACCTAGGTTAGTTGTGATCTTGTCGTGTAATGATATTCTGGTGTATTCGAGGAATTCTAAAGAGCACAAGAGATGTCTGAGAATGGTGAAGGAATTTCCATGAACCCGGTCAAGACCGAATCAGTTATCAGTGGATCGAGACCGACAACAGTGACAGAGATCAAAAGTTTTCTAGGGTTAGCAGGTTATTACAGACGGTTTGTGGAACGATTCTCATCGATAGCGTCGCCTCTAACAAAGCTCACGAAGAAAAATGAGAAGTTCATATGGTCAAACAAGTGCAAGCGTAGTTTCTAAGAGCTGAAGGAAAAGCTGACTATCGCACTTGTGCTGACGATTCCATCTAGTCCTGGAGGATTCGAGATCTATAGTGATGCGTCATTTAGGGGATTGGGTTGTGTGCTGATGCAACATGGCAGAGTTGTTGCATATGCTTCCCGACAGTTGAGACCTCATGAATTGAATTATCCGACGCATGACTTAGAACTCGCAACCATCATATTTGCGTTGAAGATTTGGAGGCACTACTTGTGTGGGGAAAAGTTTCAGATCTTCACGGACCATCAGAGTCTCAAGTATTTGTTCTCTCAAAAAGAGTTGAACATGAGACAATGGCGATGGATGGAATTGTTGAAAGACTACGACTGTGATATTCTTTACCACCCAGGAAAGGCGAACAAGGTCGCCGATGCATTGAGTCGGAAGTCTTTAGTGGTACGGATCTTGGTTAAGGAGTGGAACTTAATCGAGAGAGCTCGAGATTCGGAATTCAAATTTGAGGTAGGCCATCTTTCAAATTTTATGGCCACCCTCAAAATTGAGTCGGATGTCCAGGTCAGAATCAAGCGACTCCAACCAATAGATCCAGACGTACAGAGAATTCTTCAACATGATACCGATAAAAGAAAGGCTGATTTTCAAGTTTATGATGATGGGGTACTTAGGCTTCGTGGACGTTTGGTTATACCTGACGATGTAGAGTTTAGAGAAGAAATTTTATCTGAAGCACATCGTAGTAGTTACAACGTTCATCCTGGAAGCACTAAGATGTATCGGAATTTGCGTCAACACTATTGGTGGTCAGGTATGAAGGCGGACATCGCCAAGCATGTGGCCAAGTGTTTGACTTGTCAGCAAGTAAAAGCTCAGCATTGCAAGCTGGGAGGACTTCTGCAACCTCTCGCGATCCCATAATGGAAGTGAGAGCATATCACGATGGACTTCGTGACTGGACTACCGAGGAGTCAGAGGGGGAATGATTCGATTTAGGTAGTAGTCGACAGGCTGACAAAGTCGGTTCACTTCATTGCAGTTCGAAAGGACCTGAGTCTGGATCGACACGCAGACCTGTATGTGCGTCAAGTGGTTAGAATGCATGGAGTGCCGGTTACGATAACATATGATAAAGACCCGAGGTTTACTGCTGCTTTTTGGAAGAGTTTGTAGAGTGCTTTGGGTACAAAGCTTCAGTACAGTACGGCATATCATCCTCAAACGGATGGCCAGTCTGAAAGGACGATTCAGACTCTTGAAGACATGCTGAGAGTGTGTGTAATAGACTTCAAAGGAAGTTGAGAGGATCAGCTTCATCTGGTGGAATTCTCTTACAACAACAGTTATCAGCAGAGCATCAAGATGGCTCCATTTGAAGCGTTGTATGGCAGAGTGTGCAAAACTCCAGTGTGTTGGAATGAAGTCGGAGAAAGGAAGATAACAGGCCCATAGTTGGTTCAGCAATCAGATGCCGTGGCTGTGATCAAAGACAGACTAGAGACCGCGCAGAGCAAGTAGAAAAGTTATGTAGATAAGTGTCGAAGGTCTTTGGAATTTCAAGTTGGTGATCACGTTTTTCTGAAAATGTCAATAATGAGGGGAACTTCGCGCTTTGGTAAGAAAGGAAAACTGAGTCCGAGGTACGTTGGTCTGTTTGAGATTCTTGAAAGAATCGGAAACCTAGCGTATCATCTTGCGTTACCGCCAAGATTGGCGCAAGTGCATGACGTCTTTCACGTGTCGATGTTAAGGAAGTACGAGCCTGACCCGACCCACGTGCTCAATTTTGAGGAATTGGACATGGATGACCGTATATCATATATGGAAAGCTTGGATCAGATTATCGATCGTAAAGAGCAAGTTCAACGTACAAAGACCATTCCGTTGGTCAAAGTAGTATAGCAACACCACGGTACTGAAGGAGCGACTTGGGAGACTGAAGAGTCGATGAGACTATTGTACCCACGCCTTTTTGAGCAAAGTGTATAATGGTTTAAATTTCGAGGATGAAAATTTTATAATAGGGGAAGAATTGTGACATCCTGAAATTCGACCCCATTTTGATAAAATGAAATGTGCATTTCGTCGATGCGCCTATGGTCCTTTTTCTCTGAGCTGATCACTCACGAGTTAACTAACTTATTGGGTGAAGCTGTTAAGGGATATATCCGCGGTAGAATCCCTAAAAGCTACCTAATTGGTTGGATTAGACTAAATCACGTTCGGTCGATTTTAATCATGGAATTTGATTTGGTTTCGGGAATCGAATATTCGAGTGTGTCACAATTCAAATTTTTGGACCTCATCTCATCGTCCATCAAATTATTGACGAGCCTGAAATTTCAAGAAAGAAATTATCAGAGGAAAAATCGAATACCGAAAGAAAATAGAAAGGGAAAGAGAAAAGAAAAGAATAAAATAAGACCAATAGTATTAGGTTATTTTATTTCTTTCTTTTTGTCTCTCTTCTCTCTCTCTTTTCTTTTCTCTCGTGCGATTCCCCCCGGCCGGATGCCTGCTGTCTTCCTCTTTCTTTTTTCTTATTTCTTTGACTAGTCAAACCCTCCTCTCTCTCTCTCTCTCTCTCTCTCTCTCTCTCTCTTCTCACTCTCTTCTTCTTCTTGTTTCTTCTTCGAACGAACTGAACCAAAAGTAGAAGAAGAAGCCGCACAATCGCAACTCGCTGAAACCGCCCGTCGCCGCCCACACCACCGCCCGGACGCCCACCGCTCGCCACCGTTCCGCCGTCCGCGTGCCCCCGCGTCCATCCCCTCGCACCCAGTCCTCCCCCGTGCGATTCCAGCCGCTGCCCTGCTCAGTTCGGCACCTCCGGCCACCGCCTAGCCCCATCCGGTCACCGCCTAGCCTCCCTGGCGTCCCCTCACCCTCCGCCAGCCTCCCCTCGCCGTCTTGGCCACCGGAGCAGCTCCGGCCAGCCTAACTCCGCAAGTTGCCGAGTGGGTATCCAGCACCTTCGTGCTCGCTTTTGGGCCGTTTCCGGGCCCTGAACTTGAGCCGCGCTTTGTGATGATTTGTTCCTCGCGTCACCCCCGTCGGATTGATCTGATTTGCGCGCGATTTGGTGAGTAATCTCACTAATCCTAGATTAGTTGGCTAATTATGCTTAAGGTTGGTTTAGTTTTAATTAATTATGTTTAGGTTGTTAGATTAGAATAAATTAACAATTATTAGTCAATTGTGATGCCTTTTAGATAAATTGATTGCGCAATTAGCAAGTAGACGTGGTCTACTAATTATTGGAAGCATCTCGGGAATTTTCCGACCCCTAATTGGGCTTCAATTTGGCGATTCGGGCCTAAGTGGGATTATTGGCATTTAAATATTAATTTTCGGAATTAAATTATTTATTTATTTATCTTTCGAAAATTCAACCGGGATGGCCATTGACCAGAATATTATGCTGATGACTGTGGTGAAGTCCGTTTATTTAATCAAGCTTTATTTTGAGCTAAATTGAATTTTTAATATTAATTATTGAATTTTCGAAATTGATTAATTATTTATTTATTTTCCAAAAATACAACCGGGATGGCCCGTGACCAGAAAGTTATGCTGATGACCATGGTGCAGTCTGTTTATTTATTTGAGCTTTGAATTGTGCCAAATTGATTTAATTGTGGATATTTAGGATATGTTCCTAAATTGATTATTTGGGTAAATTGAGTACGAATTAAGGTTGTGGATAATTACTTTAGAAATGGGATGAATCATCATGAAAGGCACGTGGCTTGGTGAATAGTACATCATCTCGGAGAATGCACGTGGCTCGGTGATATGGTATGTCACTTCGGAGAATGCAGGTGGCTCGATGATTAGTACGTCACCTTGGAGAATGCACGGGGCTTGATGATTAGATATGTCACCTCGGAGAATGTACATGGCTCGGTGAGGAAGTATGTCGCCTTGGAGAATGCATGTGGCTCGGTGACTAAATATATATATATCACCTCGGAGAATGCACATGGCTCAGTGATTAAGTGTGGCATCTTGAAAGAGACACGTGGGCTCGGTAATTTGATGCATTACCTCGGAAAATGCACGTGGTCTCAATGAGCACATTTGGCATCTTGAAGAGACACGTGGGCTCGGTGACTTGATGCATCGCCTTGGAGAATGCACGTGGGCTCGCTGATTCAAAATGACATTTTAAAGAGCATGTGGCTCGATAATCGATTCCATCACCTTGGAGAATGCACGTGGCTCAGTGATAAAGAATATCGTCTCGGAGAATGCACGTGGCTCGGTGATTGGTTTTATTAGTTGTGACTATATAGCAATGACTAGAATGACCTAGAGATGGTCCAGCTGACATGTAATCGACTAAGTCGATTGATCATTGCCTTGAGTCTGATGTTGTAAATTGATTGACTGAATGGAAATGACCGTGAGTGGTCTTATTGGCTTGTAATCGACTAGGTCGATTTGATCGATGCTTCGATCGGTGATATGATTGCTTGAGTGCCTATTGTGAATTGTACTGACTTGCAGGTGGGATCTGAGGCCAAGGTACGTCTTCTGCCCTGTGGGTGTATAGGCAGCCTATAGTATAATGGTTTACTAATCGGGCTTAGTGGGATAGAACTCGCTAGAACGTAGTCTCATCCCAGTTTGGGAAAACATTTCAGGACCCATGTGAGGAACTGAGGAGGAGGAGTCTGAGAAGGAGAACTCAGAAGTGAAACCGGAGGAGAAGGATTTTTGAAAGAAGAAGATAATACTGAGAGGAGTCTTAAATACGATCTGGATGAGGACTGAGATCCCATCCTCTTTTGTGAATCCTGTCTTGATGTTAATAACGTTAAAGTAAAAAGTTGTGAAGAGTTGTAAAGTACTCCGGTTTGTGTTTTGTGTAAAAGTTTGGTTATAAGTTTCAATATAAAAAATATGGCCCTGCTTTTCTATCCCATCGATTTATTGTCTGGGAATTTATAACTGCTTCCGCATGCGCTTAATAAATGAAAGGGTCGGCGATACTTAGTCTTGGGATATCGCATTATAAAATCGACCAAGTAAGAAGGATGTGTGCGTGCCCGAGGATTGGGGCGTGACACCTACATCCACAAACATTGTATCCCAACAAAATTGAAGCCATCAGTTTCTCACCCAATCAACGAGATTAGCTAGCACGAGCAAGCAGAGCTTATGCAAAGCGATTTGGGAATAGACTAGATACATATCTTAGAGCCAGTACAGGAAAGCAAATACCTTTGCAAGAATAGGACTTCCCGTCGCATATCAAATCTCAGTCATGTGCCCCCTAGTATTAATATTGTGAAAGTCTTATCCCATTGTTTAGGGACTTTCGTTTAATATCTAGTATTTCCTTTTGTCATTTCAATTTCAAGTTTTAGATGTTAGAAGTCTACGGTCTATAAAATCCTCTTTTGATAAATAAAAAAACAGTTAGACCATTGCCATGATCTTTATTTACTTTTGTGCTCATTCGTTGTTTTCGCGACGACAGGTAATTATGAATCATCGACTATCAGCCACCCGCGAATGGCCTCGTGTAATAGGGCCTTATTAGAATGATGTACAAAATCGCCTCACCAACATTGAAGATGGCGTAGGACAGATGTCCATTGTCCTTCGACAACTCTCAAGGCAAACAGAATCCACTTAAGCTGAGCCCAACTCTATAGCTGCTTTAAGCACCGTCATGACACCTGCGAATTTGCCAGAGAATAACCAACACCATAGACAGTTTGAAAAGATCATGAAAAAGCTAAACCAACTGCAGGGGCAGGATCCCATGGACTTGTCCAATTATGCCAGCATTAAGATCCCTGAAGAGCTCAAAGCACCTGGATGCGAAAGGTATGCTGATACCTCTCACCCAAAGACCTATTTGCAGGCTTACCTGGTCCGAAGGATGATTCAATCGTACCAATCAAACCTGACTAGCCCCGCCTTGCGGTGGTACATTGTCAGGAAGATTAATCTCCTTAAAACTTGGGGGGAACTAACTCATGCTTTCCACCAAGAATATAATGTTGACATCAGCCCCAACATCGCCCTGCCCTACGAAGAATCGATGGTCGCGAAGCACGAGGAGCCGATAGTCATAGAGACAAGAGAAGAATATGTCAATGAAGCCTTGCATGATAAATGGGTGTCTGAGCAATATCCTATTGCTGAAAAGTTTCCCACTGGGAAAGGCAAGGAGCCTGCGTAAAAGATCAATGACACAGAGCTTGTTCAAGATTGAGGCACAGCAGGATAGCTCCCCAAGCTTACTGCAAGAGTTAAGGTCTAAAGGATACTGACCCCTATCAACCTAGAGAGTGAAGCTCCACCATCTCTCAGTCCTCATGACAAAGTCCAACTAGCAAAACGAAGGGTTTTACTCAAAAGGTCTAGACTAGGAGTCAAGAAAAGAAGGCCTAAGCAATTCGATTCAACATTTGCCACTGAGTGTAGGCAAAATCTAATAGCCAATGGGCCATCGCGCCAAAACTTCGAGCATCTCCTAGGGTACAATCCTAGAGGCTACCAGTTCCCTGAGTACAACCCTGAAGGCTACCAGTCCCTAGGATACAATCCCGAGGGCTACCAATGTTATACAGATGAAATCGACCATTCATCGTATGACTGTCTCCCACCCACACATAGGATCCAAAGCCCGTTAGAAGTGGAAACATTCGTCTTTATCCGCCATGACTTGTCTCCCAATGAACTACTAAGCTTCTCACCTGACCATGAGGATAACTTAAATACCTCATCCTCATTTGGTGATTTTAACTCGGAAGAAAGCAATGGGATGATCTTGGTAGAATCTAACTTTCCTGAAATAGCATAATTCACCACTGTAATGAATATGCAATGGGAAAACCAGTGGCCTAACCAAGACGCACCAGGCCCTTCTTGCCCTAATAGGATCATGACCCCCGGAGAAATATGGATACCTAATCTCCGCAAGTATAGTGGCACGACTTGCCCCGTGGCCCATTTGCAATATCTCCACGCTAAAATGAGTCAATACTACAGCCCAATGTTGTTCACAACCCAGGCCTTCCAAGAAAGTCTTACAGGGTCTGCATTGTAATGGTTCGTCACAGCAGATATTAGCCTCATGAGGGATTGGAATGAGCTGTCTTCCACATTCCTGCATCAGTACTAGCACCAGATTGGAACTGAACTGTCTTGCGAGAACTTGGTTTACTTTAGAAGAAGACCAATGGAGGATTTTCAAGCATATGCAAGGAGGTGGGAAGCTTTTATGATGCAAACCTATCCTCAACTGGCCGAAGAAGAAATGATGAAGCTGTTCATAGGAGCTTTACCTCGCAAGCATCGTTGTTAGCTACATGGTTTGCACTTCTGTAGCTTCAATGAAGTGATCCTCTCATGCGAATACTTCGAGTCTACTGGAGGCGAGGAGCTCTCAGGCGCTTGATTTCAAAATCAACACTATCAAAGTGTTCCTTTTCATAGGAGTTTTCATGGGTTTTGTTTGTTTTTGTAATTTCATGTTTCTTATCATGTCTAGTGTGCTACTATTGCGTTTTCCATTCCAGTAATCTAATGTACAAGTTATAATATTTTGTTTTGAAAGCATGAGGCGGTATCCCAAACTAGCCCGGATGCTATCTAACAATGAAAAGAAAATATCATCCAAGAAGAATACTGAGGGCTGGGCTTCCTCATGCTTTCTTCCCCCCAAAGATATATACTTAAAAAAAAATGTTTTATTACCAAAAGCTTTCGTCAAAACAAGATGTTAAATTTAATCATATTTGTCTTTCTTACTCACTTACTTTGTGTCTTAGAATATCATTCCCATCCCCCTTGATTTAATGTGACATGGGGCATTTGAAATTGGAGCATCATGTGAACTCGCCAAATTCAAAGACACTCTTCCAAGAAGGCAATGGGGCAAACAGAAAAGATCATCCCACTTCAAAAAAGGTAAGTCATATTCCCTGAACATAATGTCGAAAATGACGTCCTCTCTTTTCTATCTACAGGAGACAAAGGATGGGACATAATAGGCACAGGCATTCTATCGAACTTGAAGCATGCATAACATGATAGCTCAAGACAGGATGCTGTGGTTTCATCAATAGGATTTCTAGCTTTGACAAGCCCAAAAGCACATAAAAGGAATTTCTTTTCTTCCTTTGAATTGACTACTATCAACAGGGAGAAAATCCAGACAGTTGAAACGATCTCTAGTCTTTATTCAGATAATGACTTAGGGCCTAGAAACCTCACTTCGTCCTCCAAATGCATGCTCTCCCAAGAAGTGATTGCCATCAGAGAAGTGGAAGTTCTGATTGTCCATCTCAGATTCCATAGAAGCTTGAAGTACATGACTTTGCCTAATTCTGCTAATTCTATAGTCAAAGACAGAAGAAAATTCCATAGAAGGAAGGCGTTGAAGATGAATCAACGACCATCAATCATGCATACATGGCCACGAATGAGGAAGGCCAATTGAAAGAATTGTCGAACTGCGTCAAGACGAAGAGGCTGTCATCAACATTCAGAGATTTCTAAGAGTCAGCAAATATAAACTTTGGGGAAGGGTAATTTGGTATTGTTTTCAATACTCCCATTATTTGAACCCACTTTTGACATATTTTCTCCTATTGATAGGAAGCGTAGGATTCGAGAAACAAGCTTAATGGTTAAATTGGGCAAATCAAGTGACCCATATCGATTTACCTAACTTGGTATAAAAGGACGTGTCGTCCAGGAGCCAATTCAGTTAAATAAAAAAGGCAGCACCCTACGGACACCATAAGCACCTCTAGCCGAGTGGTACCCGAGAAGAAGCAAAATGGTCCGAAGTCGAGAGTTCAAATCCCCGACGCAGCAGTTAGCCGCTTGGTAAAAAATAATAAAAAAAATTTTGCTTCTCTTGCGCCTACAAATTACGAGAGAGCAAGTGACCTAACGAAGCAAAAGACATAGGACTTTGTGTCCCACTTGCACTTTAGGTCCATCCAATCATCTGCAAACCAGTGAAGGGATCACCCGACTGTCAAAAACAAAGATGACAAATCAATGAGAGGTATGACAAACTCTCCCAAGCAAAATGGCGTCTCAAGTATCGCCAAAGAAAATGACAAAGATCCTTCAGGCCTCAATTCACCTTTAATTTTGGCCCTGTTGATTGATCCATTTTCATCTTCTCTTCTGCAAGGGCAAAAACAGAGATGCTCGATCGGATCCCCAACCCCGGTTGATCCTTTATGTGTCATATCCCTAATCAATAGGGACAACCATCGACACCAATTTGCGAATAACCCTTTTGATGTTCAAAATTTAACGTATTTGGAAACACCATTCTGTTAACCCTTAAAGCTGCCAACAAAGTCTTTTTGAGCAAAAACCATTCATTTGCTTTAAAAGTACAAACTCTCTCACATTTAAAATGCTACATGCCTTTTCCAAATGAATTTTTGCATGATGATTTTGTTTATCTAAATATTTGATTCCATTAAGGATTATTAGAATAAACTGCTAAGTGAAGAATACAAGATTAATTGAGCATGCTGGATGAGGCACGTCAGTATGATGACAGGCAAGTCATGTCCTACACACAGTCCCCCATCTATACACTTGTGAGATGAGTGCAAAAGATTCCATGGCTACAGGGTAAAGAGTTCTCTCACGAACGGTACGATAACCAAAATAGTGAGAGGCATTCAATCGCTCACCCCATTAAGCCCCATACACTGGTGAAATTTCTATCCTACCCCCGTCAAAAACCACCCCCACACTGGGGCAGATTGGAGGAGAAGCAGCATCACAAGGTGAGAAGAAAGTTAGAAATTTTCTTGCTCGCACTTACATCAATCTTCGGATGTCTTTATTGCATACGAACACTCACGTTAATTTAAGTGCCCTAGAATGACGAAAAGCAATTCTTTCTCTATGCACTTGTATTAATTGTACAACCCAATTGAGTCTATAATTTCACCCTCACATGGAGATGAAACAGAAGTTACTGCCACTTGAGCAGCATAATTAGAAGCGCCAGCAAAAGATGAGGACTAAATAGTCTAACAAAGGCATTTGCTTGAACTTGTCAAGATCAGTTCCTCAAGCAACAAGAACAAAAATTAGGGGCATAAAAAAGCAGTGTACCTGGTAAAAGCAAAGTTAATGCCCATGAATGAAAAATTGAAAAGAGAAATAGGGCCATGAAAAAGCAGTGTGCCTGGTAAAAGCAAGGCCGATGCCCCAAACCAAATTACAGCCATTTATATTCCCAAGAGAAGTTGTTGTTGTGGTCCATGGAACCTTCATCGGACCGTGAGAAGAAAGACCGGTGACAAATGCCAAGGCGATCACTAGCTCTCACCTTTTTACACACGAGTCAAGCCTACATTGCATCCCATTGTAAAAGTCTCTTCAAACTAGGGCACTTCAATTAACGTAGGATTTCATGTGTACATAAGCATCGCTCGAAGAAGTACGAGCAAGATTACTCTATCTCTTTTGCGCAAGGTTCTTGACTTGTAAACCCAGAGATGATCGTGCAACATTTTTGTCCATCGGCTTTGACCTTGATGGTCCCCTTTGATGAGCCGCTGACCAAGACTTCATCACAGTTTCAATAAAGACCTCTCACTTTGGTAAAGTCGTACCATTTGCGAGAATGCTCGGACCCCTGCTGACATGATGACAGTGAGATAGTGTGGTCCTTATAAATCCTGCATTAATGGTCAAGATAACATTTTCCATGAAAATGAACGAAAAGTCCTTTCAAATTGAAAGTCTCTCACCTGGCATGCTCAAGACATCTACATTCTAAATGAATGATGTCTTTCAAAATCTTCTCCAGTGGAATTTAGATGATGTAAAACTGACAAAATTTTCGTGCATAAATCACATTTGAACTCATGAATTTACAGCATAAACGATCATGTGTGCTTATTGTCCAAATAGTAGACATACTATCAGAGATTAGAGATATTGCCAGGTAATCATATCCCTATCCCCATTTGTCTTAAAGTGCCTACCATTGTCTAGGTACTCTTCTTAACACTCGACCTATTCGAGTCGTCCCTTAAGTTTGGGTGCTCGCAACTATCTCAGTATCCCATTGTCTTTTGAGTACCCACCACTTGCCGGGCACTCCCTCTTATCGATACTCGACCTATTCGAGCTCCCTAGAGTATTGATACTTATGACTGACCAAGTATCCCTTTATCATTGAATACCTACTGCTGTCTAGGTATCCCCATTGTCTTTGAGTATCGGCCACCGTTCGGATACTCTCTTTCCCTGACGCTCGACTTGTTCAATTTGTCCCCAGAGTACTGATACTTGTGACAAACCAAGTATCCCTTTATCTTTGAATACCTACTGTTGTCTAGGTATCCCCATATTGTCAAGTACCTACCACCGTCCAGGTACTCCCTTTTCATGACGCTCAGCTTGCCCGAGTTGTCCCCAAATAATACAGTAACTGTTCAAGCATTCCACTGCTTTGTGTGCCTGCGCCTACCTAGGTATGCTTTCTTACACTTGGACCAACTGAGTGGTCCCAGGTTGTATCATTAAATACTTGTGTTCATCCAAGTATTCCAGTACTTTGTACACCTATGGCTACCTAGGTGTTCAACCCCTTTTAAGTGCCTGCGGCAATCCAGGAGGTGAGAGACCTTCACGAATATACAGGGCACGCATTTGATATTCCCATTACCAGGAAGCGAGAGACCTTCACGAATATCCCAGGTACGTCCTCAATATTCCCATTGTCAGGAGGTGAAAGACCTTCATGAATATCCAAGGTACATCTTCGATATTCCCAATTACCAGGAGGTGAGAGACCTTCATGAATATACGAGACCCATCCTTGATATTCCCATTACCAGGAGGTGAGAGACTTTCATGAATATGCGAGGTACGTCCTCAATATTCCTAATTACTAGGAGGTGAAAAACCTTCATGAATATCCAAGGTATGTCCTTGATATTCCCATTACCAGGAGGTGAGAGACCTTCATGAATATCCAAGGTACGTCCTCGATATTCTCATTACCAGGAGATGAGAGACCTTCATGAATATGCGAGGCATGTCCTTGATATTCCCATTACCAGGAGGTGAGAGACCTTCATGAATATGCGAGACACGTCCTCAATATTCCCAATTACCAGGAGGTGAGAGACCTTCATGAATATCCAAGGTACGTCTTTGATATTCCCAATTGCTAGAAGGTGGGAGACCTTCACGAATATGCGAGGTACGTCCTCAATATTCCCTAATTGCCAGGAGGTGGGAGACCTTCACGAATATGCGAGGTATGTCCTCGATATTTCCAATTTCCAAGAGGTGAAAAACCTTCACGAATATCCAAGGCACGTCCTGGATATTCTCATTGCCAGAAGGTGGGAGACCATCACGAATATCTCAGGTATGTCCTTGATATTCCCATTACCATGAAGTGAAAAACCTTCACGAATATTCAAGGTACGTCACCGATATTCTCATTGCTAGAAGGTGGGAGACCTTCACGAATATACGAGGTACGTCCTCGATATTCTTAACTACCAGGAGATGAAAGACCTTCACAAATACCCAAGGTCTGTCATCGATATTTCCAATTATCAAGTACCCCTTCAATGCTTGTGAACATTCAGGTATCCTTCAAAAATTTGTACTTGTGATCATCTAAGTACCCCTCCAATGCCTATGATCAGCCAAATGCCCCTTCTGACGCCTGCAAAGGTAAAAAAAACCTTCAGATTAGTACTTGTAAATATCCAGGTACTCTTTGATATGCCTGTGAATGTCCAGGTATCTTCCATAATCGATGCCATGAGAAAGGTCAGCGCATTCTCTTGAGAAAGGTTGGGTTCCTACCGGTGTCTTTGATAGAAGTCAGACACCCCAACAAAACAGATGCCCTGAGAAAGGTCGGCGCATCTCCCGGGAAAGATCAGGTTCCAACTGGTGTTCTCGATACAAATCAGGCACCCACAAATGAGATGCCTTGAGAAAGGTCGGTGCATCTCCCGTCAAGGCGATCAAAGAAAGGTTCGGGTCCTAGACAAATTATTTATTGCTCTAACAGGCGACTGAAGAAATGTTTGGGTCATAGACAAACAACTTATTGCTCTAACAGGCGACTGAAAAAATGTTCGGGTCCTAGAAAAGCAATTCCCTGTCAAGGCGACCGAAGAAAGGTTCGGGTCCTAGACAAACCAACTTATTGCTCTACCAGGCGACCGAAGAAAGGTTTGGGTCCTGGGAAGGCAATCCCTTGTCAAGGCGACCGAAAAAAGGTTTGGAACCTAGACAAACCACTTATTGCTCCAATATGCGACCGAAGAATGGTTCGGGTCCTAGAAAAGCAATCTCCTCATGCAGCAGGTAAGATGACGCCTTGATACTTGTCAAAACTCGAGATTCACACCTTATCTCACTCACTCCCGGTAAGTAACTACATGTATCTTCTTATCTGTCTTAGTATGTGTAATGTTATATTGCTCATTTTCTACATAGGACACTATGTCTTAAATAAGATATAATCTACTGCATATGAACAGACAAAATTTAGGTATCAGTTTGTCTTTGAATGCAACCTCTGCAAACTCACCTTCAAAGAGGGGTAACTATTGACACCTAAAATTTTGATTAGGTTATTAATTAGGCCTTAATTTATTTTATATTTCCTTTTCGGATAATAAACAAAACAAATAACAAAAACAACAAAAAATAATAATAATAAATAAAAACAAAAAAAAAAAAAAGCAAATGCAACCCAGCCCTTTTTTTTCTCACACGGGCCCCCCATAGCTCGGCCCGCGTGACCCGGCCCGGCACCCTCTTTCTCCTTTGTCTTCTTCCTCCCACCTTCTTCTTCCTCTCTCCTTCCTTCTCCGCCTCTGTAGTTCATGCGTAGCAACGACGACGTGCTCGAAGACAACCTACAGCTGAGGAGGGTAGGCCGACATTGACTGGAAGAGACAGATCTCAGGTGCCATTATTGGTTGCCTTCAATGCTAAGCACGCCTTGTTGGAGGAGCTCGAATGGGATGCCAGTTCAGCCGAGGAGGACTGTTTGGTGCGCAAAGACCGGCGGTCGAAGCTTCGTCGATCGACCGCCCCCTCGCCTATAAATAGCAGGCCACAACCTCCATTGAAGGACACGGTGAACTCGAAGATTTCCCTTGAGAGACTTCAGGGGAGATCAAAGAGTGAGTGCGTGAGAGAAATCGGGTCACGAGCTCAACCGACCTCCCTCCGAGAGACTTCAGGGGAGGCCGGCGGCAAGCGAGCCCGAGGGGGAGAGATCCGGTCGAGCAGGGAGGGTCTGGTTCCGAGGGAGTCCCAGATCCGTGACAGGAGCTGGAGAGACGAGGTCTAGATCTGAAGATCCAAGGGTGAGGGTCTGTGGAAGGGCTAGATCTAATCAGATCTGGGAGACGATGCTGCTTCACCGAGCCATCACAGCCCCAACGCCGACTAGTAATGCCCCTGCGCCGTGCTCCCTCTGCAGACAGGTATCAACCACCGCTCGCTGTTACTTTTCCGCCTAAAATCCTAGTCGCCGTCCCTGCCTATCGCCGTAGCTTCATCGTCACTTCCCTTTCGAGAAACTTGCAGCCGCCCGTAGACGTTGCCGCTGTCTTTTCTGAGAAAGCCAATAGCCGCCCGTCGTCGCCCTAGTCGTCATCGCCGTGGAAGACCGTTGTCGCTGCCGTCATCGACACGAGCCGCCACCTCAGTTCCTCCATCGGTGCCGCGTTTAGGCGAGGAAGGGAGGGGGAGTCGCGTCGGGTCACAACCCGGGTCGGAACCGGGTAGGGTTTGACTCCAAAGTGGGTCGAGTTCGGGTCATCATTTGGGCTAGGTCTCTACATGTCGGTTGGGCCGATTGCATGCGGGCTGGTCTCGTGTGGGCCTAGGGGTGGGTGTCCCTTATTTGTGGGCCGTGATTAAAAAAAAAAAAAAAGAGTCGGGCCTGCGTTACAGGCCTATCCGGGTCTTGGGCGAATGGCCCGGGTCGATTCCAACACGGAACCCGACCGGGTCGTTTTTTAAATATATTAATATTTTAATAAATAAAATAAAATAAATAAAAAATAATTTATTTTCCAAAAATAAAATAATAAAAAATGTTCATATGTTCTCAAAAAAGCCAAAAAAGTCAGAAAAAGCCAAAAAATGATTTATATTTCCAGAAAAAGATAAAAAATCCAAAAAATGCTTTTTATGTCAAAAAATGAGAAAAAGACCCAAAAAAAAAATGTTTTTCCTCCACAAATGAATGGAAAATCCCTCAAAAAAATCCAAAAAGCCTTAGGGTTTAAACAAGATTAGGTACCGAAAGGGCATTAGTGATTAACTAGTGTAATCAAGTCCCCGATCCTAATTTCTCTCGTTACGCAGAGCAAGTATTTCTCCCAATACTTTGCATGGGTTTCTAATCAACCTACCCTAAATTGATTAGTGGCGACTCAATTTTAAAATTAATTTATAGGTTAAAAAACTTGGACCATTAAGTCGTGAATTGGTGGACTTGGGAGAATCCAAGCTAAAAGACCTAGCCAAATCATTAGCCTCCTTAGGCGCCCGCCCCGATTCGAGGCGCCGAAAAAAAAAAAGAAAAAAAAAAAAAAAGGTTGCAACAAAAGGGGATTTGAAATTTTTTTGCCAAACACCCCATCTTTGGCCCAAAGATCTTTGGGGCTTCAAAGTAGCCTTGAAAAGCTACTCCCAAACGCACCCTTACTTCAACAGCTTTATCAGTCAACCTCTCCAAGAACTCTGAAAAGATTGGCTGGAAAGGTTCAGTGATAGCATGGCCTGGAGTGGAAAATAGGTCTCCAACTAGTATCACGGCTTGTAAACGAACTTCTACCTGGTCCATCTGCATATAAGAATGTTACAAACTGAGAAAATATCCCTCAATTTCCTATGAGGCTAAACCTCCCGAGTCCACAATGTAATACATTGTATCACTCTCAAATGAAAATCATGCAAATAATGTTACTCTACTGATAGTTATTTTCTTAAGCCGTTGAACATAGAGTGTGCAGGTTCCTCAATATGTGCAACGGATCAAAAAATTAATCCAAAAGCATAGTAAAAAGTGACTACTTGAGCAGGCATCCCCGACAACGAAACGCTTGAATGAATCGATTCGTGCACAGCAGGTTTCTAGCCAAAAAATTAGTATGTAAAAAACTCAAAAACAAGAGGCCATAAGTCATGCATTACCACGAGATCTCCATTTTGATCTCCATTTAGATATGGGATGACTCCTGACAACATCTGAGGAGCACATTGATATACATCACATATAGCCTTGTGGTAGTCGATTTGATTATTCAAAGGCTTGCTATCTCCAGACATCAATGAAACAAGAAGCTGCTTTATACCCGGTTCAAGTTTTGCTTCACAGCTCTCTACAACATTCATCGCAAGCTTTCTAGCAGCTCCAGACAAATCCCGAGAATGAAATTGCAAGAAAATCCATTCTCCCCATTCTCCTCAAGATAGAATGCTAGGAAGATGACATGTAACAAGATACTAAACAGCAAGACAATCAACTGCATGTACTCACATTTTTGTTTTGACCTAACACAGACAGTAAAATCAGTACAAGATCCTTGGGGATATCCTCGAATCAACTCTACCGTCCAAGCAATTACGAAGTGAAAATCACCTCTTGCAACGAACTTTAGAGAATCAAAAGAGAATGATGCCACAGAGCAAAGGGAGACTTTCGAACGGCAAATCGACATAGCAATAGCAACAACAAAGGGAGACTTTTGAATGGCAAATCGAAACATCGGGAGAGGAGAGGAATGGGGGAGGGCAGAAAGGCACAGGCATGAAGACGACTGCACGAGCCGATCTCAATACCAGAGCAACGAGGAGACCAAAAGGCCAGGAAAAGAAAGAAAATGAAAGAGCAGTGACACCAACCAACTAAGCAGAGTCCTCAAGAGAGAGTATACCTGAGGATTGACAAGTCGGAGGATACGACCAGTGGCGAGACAAGCGGAAGCGGTGGCGAGAGAAGCGGGAGGAGAGAGAGTGGAAGAAGACTGGGACGGCGAGAGTTGGCAGCGTCGTCAAACGGAGCAGCAGTGGCATCGGCGGCGACGTCATGGGTCGCGACGGCAGCGTCGAGGGTGGTGGGCAGCATTGGGTCATTGCTGGGGGGCGCTGCCGAGAGGAAAGAGAAGAAACATATTGAAATCAGGGATTTTGGGTTTAGGAACCCGATTCCGGTTTCCATCCCGGTTCCCTACTGCCGGGAAGAGAACCAAGAACCGCTGTTATTGAAAAAAAATAGAATCAGGAATAGGAACCTCCCTCCCTATAATCGAGAATCAAATTGGACCCACCAGTCCGATTCTCCGGTTCCTATTCTATCCAGGAATCGTGCCCACCCTTAAATCCGATGAGTTAGTTACCTGATTCATTAGGCAAAAGCCTACCTACTAAAGCAGGGCCTGGGCCTGGGTTAACTTTAGAGGTCTTGTTAGTAATAAGCTTGACCCAACCATTTGGAGGGGCAGCCCAACCCACAAGCTTCTTTCTTTTCTACCTTTGAGGAGACAATCTATATTTGATCAACTGAGTCGATACAATGTCCTTAACATAATTTAGAATCAAGCATAAGGGTTCTTGGTAAGAAAAAAATCCCTCTTAAATAATCCTTTATTCCCCAAGTTCCAGAGGTGACCAGTTATCTTGAACCCTAATTGATGAATCAAATAGGTTTGTCATCAACCATTGGTATCGGTGTAGATGTTAGGTAAACAACTTAACCCCGAATCTGCATTTTTTCTCTTGACCAGAATATCTCCCCTCCTTTCAATTTCCTTGCCCTTTATATACATCTGTAATTTGGCTAGTTTCAGCAAAGAAATATTTTTCTGATTCGATGAATACCACTAGCCTTTCTTCACCGAGTTCGTGCACCACATGGAATGAATAAACCAAGAAAATCCACGGCTTGCGTCATGTATTTCATCTGATGCGAAACCGCGTCAGTCCGTATCGTGGGGCTAAAAAATTGAAGCATGAGATTTCGAGCCTCCCATCTCGGGGCATGTCATGTTGGTTCACGAAATAACTATGAATGCAAACGCTAAATTGATATTTTTGTTTAGAGATTCCCTAATGTTTTATTCAATAAATGACTAAGTGGGAAGATCAGAATTTAGGTGTGAACATTATGCCAACCCAAAAGGCCTATGTGACATCCTACATGGAATCAAGTTACATATCTCTCAAGCATCCCACCCTGTCACGCATGGTTGATATAGCATTTTTGCCCATATTGGGACCCGTCACTCAACATAGTCCTATCTACTGTAGGTAGGCTTTTGATGTTTGTATTTTCTTTGAAACATGTTTACAAATTGGGTATCACAAATTGATACACAATAATAAATTTAACCGAACTAATTTTTTTATCACAAAACTCCCCCAAACTAGTAAATGTAGGATACAATTACCCTTCGTTAACTTTTGTCAAATATTGTCGTTAAATTGCTGACTTAGATGCCATGTGAACATGATGGGTAAGTCCACGTCAATCAATTAATAAATTAATACTATAAAAAAAAAACTCCAAATTGGTATACTTGTTCATGGCAAATTCATCCCAAACGAGTCTATGAACCACTAAAAACCCTAAACTAATACACACATGGCATATTTATTTGGAAATGCTGATCCTTAATGTGCACCTACCAAAAGGCAAAATCATAGCTATAGACGAAGATCTCAACTTGTGTTTATCACTAATGATGATGTGAGATTTTATGATCGGCCGCCGATCCTTTTGTTTTGATGCAATACGGATCTATTCTACCATACTTTGATGATTCTTCTTAAGAGTTTGGATTGTTTTGCAGCTTTATAGGCTTGCTTTGTTATAATGGTCTCAGGGATTATCAACATATCTTTTTTCCATATCGTTTTAGAAAGGAATGAATTTTTTTTTCGACAAAATATTAATATTCGATATGATATGTCCTCAATTGGAGATTTTATGAAATGCCCACGAGACGGTGAATGGTCAAGAGCAAGGAAACGGTCAAAATTCCAAAGCAAGGGAAATAATTCAGAATTCCAAAGCTTATATAGAAACTTTTGATAATTCCTTGGTCAAAAAAGTTGCAATCCTCATAGAAAACAATAAAAGAAAATCTTAAATTATGTCCATTATGATACATTTTTCTTGATTTTCTTTTTTTGCAACATAAAAAACCTCAAACTTATACTTATGTGACACATTTAGCAAATTTTTTTATTAAATTTTGACTAATTTTTTCAACTTTCCTTTCCTACTCTCTCCTTATACTTCTTACTTTTATTTTTTCCTCTTTTCTCTATTTCTTTCTGTCAATTGCGAGACCTTGGCAATAGTCAACGAGGGCATCCTGGCCTTGCCTAAGGCCAACAACTTCCCTTGCCATTGCCAAGGCCTAGGTGATCGATTGACCATCGCCAAGGCTCTGGCAACTGGTGGAGGGAAAATAAAAAGAAAAAGAAGAAAAGATAGGAAAGAAAAAAAAGAATAAAATATAAAACTTTTTAAAATGTTACAAAAATCATCCATGTTATCGACGAAGGTGGCCAACGCCTACATTAACGATTTTCAGCTAAAATTGATCGGAATGGCTATATTGGCAAATCGTTAATTTTTTTTTTTTACTAAATTAGTCATGGTACAATAAGTTTAAGATTTTTTGGATAATATTTCTAGTCATAAGTCAATCAAAATCAAGCAAGGATAATTAATATAATCAAATATGAAGCCAAACTTGAACTTGTACGATTAGGGAGAAAAAAATCGAGATTGGTTTTCTGAATCCCAGGAAGGTTGGGAAGGTAACAGTTTTATTCGAGGAAGTTTTCATCTGAAGTCATTTCCACACTATAAATGGCCTGGTTGAAAGTTTTAAAGGTTTAGTGGTGCGACTGGAAGTAGTGTGATAATTGAAAGATGCACCGGCCCATTTAGAGGGGACGCAAGGGACCACCATGCACTTCATTTGGCTATTATCATCCATCACTCAATTCAACCGTTGACTAACAAACAGATTCGATTAGAAAAGAGCAAATTGAAAAAGTCAAAACTAAAGATATAATAGAAAAAGAGGAAATTCATTTGTGGCATAGATCATGACGGAATAAAAAAAAGAAGATAAATAAAATCAGACGCATCAACGTCGAGACGAGGGAGAAAGCACAACGAATCAACACGCCACCTTAAGAGTGGTGAGCAAAACAGCACCAAAGGTCGCTAATAAGTAATTTTTTTTTTTTTTTGGTGACCCAGGGAACCCACCACACGGCCGGCAGCCGTGGGAGTAAACCCTGGGGAGGCACGTAAGAAACTACCACCCACGCACCCCGGGCAAGACATCACGCAATGCTTCAGCCTCTCTGCTTTGTGGGGGCTTCGAAACTGGGACCTTCTGCGTGGAGTCCAGCAGCCCTACCATCCACGCTGCAACGATGGGTGGTGCTAATAAGTAATTATTGACCCCCAAATTGACTTACATTTCTTGCGTGCAAGAGGGTGTTAGATATATTACTACTTATGATTACTATATAGTATTAGGTTAATTACAATTCATATTAGTTACAATATATTCATTTATATGTAAATTGGCCAATACAAACATCTCTTTTTTTAGAATGGATTCTGTCATTTCTTGTTCAGTTATTCCTAATCGAAGGCAGGCAACTAAGCTAATGTAAGCATAGAGAGTCAAGTAGAAGATCTTTTCTTGCTAATCTCTTAATTAACAAGGACCAATACTACGTATGGGCACATTTGTCTCATCAGAAAATTCATTTGTGTTGCTTTCATAAAATATATGAACGAGAAATATTTTGTCATCGGTGAAAATATTTAATTATAAACTGTCATCGACAATGAACTTTAGTATAATATCCCAAAAATGAGGGCAGAGGAAAACAACAAGGAATATATCAAATATAAAACATGGGGCCAATAATATTGCCACATATTATGTGACGCAATTTCCCTGGACACACTATTCGTTTATTTCCAGATAAATTAGTTTAACATCAAATAGGGTCCAACCAAATTAACCTATATTGATCCATTTTTATGTAATACAATTTTAGGGACTCATATCTATCACAAACCCAACGAACTCCCTACCCAACTGGAGATTCAATTTTCAGCAATTTTTTCCCTTAAATATAGAAATAAACATACTAAAAAAATAACCAATAAGAAATTACTAAAAATAATTCTCCCAAATAACTCGCATTTTGAATGCATTAAGAAAGTGACCACTATTATTTTTCGGCAGTCATCGTCACACCGTTAGCAGTCACATTAATGTTGTCATAAATTTTGGAAATTAAAAAGATGAATTTGAAATAAAAATTATGTTAGGAAAAGATCAAAAAGGTTTTTTTCCACCAAAAGAAAGAACATAATAGACATATAGAAGAACCAAAATCCATCCAACCATCTCCCGTAAAATATTTTCTTTGCTGCAACAAATCTAGTAATTATCCGTTGTTATGTTCTCAGGGGAGCTAATTGGGTGATTGGAACTTTGTGTCCGTGTCTCTAATTTATAAAAAAAAATAAAAAATGGAGAGCTGGTTGAGGTAATAATTACTTTTTTTCTCTTATATTTCAACCGTGCATTGCATCATCTACATATCTAGAGCAAGGTTTAAATTGATAGGATTTCAAGTTGGTGGAGCATAGACGCGATTTCAAAGTTTGCATCTTTTGAACACGGCCGTCAATTATCAATCTTTCTACATACGTGTTCAAAGAAAACCAATTAACAATCCAAAGACCAAGCTTACTTAATATGAAGATTTTCTTCATGTTAGATCTTTTCAAAGGGGTGACTATGCATATTAATTAATCAACTAAATCCTATACTTCCATCTGGAGAGTCCTCTAGAAGCACCCAAATTTTTCCAAGCAGACCAAAATTGCATTTTGGGCCAATAGCTGGCCGTACCCATTACAAAGTGGATGTAATTGATAATTCAAAAGTCACTAAAAATGTGATTTATGCCTAACTTCCAACCCATCAATAACTAGGATTGGTGAATGTTATCTCGAATTAGGACTTTTGCAAGTCAAAATTGCATTTTGGGTCAATAGCTGGCCGTACCCATTACAAAGTGGATGTAATTGATAATTCAAAAGTCACTAAAAATGTGATTTATGCCTAACTTCCAACCCATCAATAACTAGGATTGGTGAATGTTATCTCAAATTAGGACTTTTGCAAGTCAATAAATACATTTTTTGAGGAATGTGTAGTGCCGTATAGATCATTGTACCACTAGCCAAGTTCAAAATTATGGAAATTTACGGTGGGTGACAAATCACTAATCGATTTCAAGCAATAACTTGTAAAAAGGTTTCAATAGTAGGTGATCAAAGGTCGTTGAAAAGAAAAAATCAGGAAAAAAAATGATGATTGAAAGGACTATATTGTAACTTTTAAAAAATATTGAGTACTTGGACCCTGTTTTCTAAATGGTTTAGAATTTCTAATATAAATTTGTTTGAAATGCCTAAGCAAAAGGAAAAAAGAAAAAGAAAGACAATCAATATTATTTCATGTGTGAATTTACAGATGAAAAATCAAATCAAATATCAAAATATAAGGAAGATTATCAGGACAAGACTTGAGAGAGAGAGAGAGAGAGGAGTATCATTTGATCTCTTAAAACTTTACTCCTGAAGACTCGATAGCTTTGCTGATTGTTATGGAATCTAATGGCTCAAACAAGTAAGTTTGAGCGCGTGCGGATAATTCTTGTGTCACGAAACGCATGGTGGGTCGTGAATTGAGACTCGTCCGCGTGCACGCTAGTGCCACTTTGATGATGAGTACCACTTCCTCAGCTAGTTGGCCGGTCGGAGGAGAAAGACGCGGGTCCAGCACATCTCTCAGGAGCAGATTTGGGTCTTCCAGCGATCTCGATGTTTGTGTCCTTTGTAGGGAAGAGAGAAGATCCCCCGGATGCTTTCCCATCATGATTTCTAGTGCAGCTACTCCAAAACTATCCACTTCGCATTTGTCCGTCACTCTCATCGTAACTGCTAACTCTGTTTTTCAAGGAGAATAAATCAATGATATGATCATAGGTATTGCACAAATTCCAAATTTTTGTGATAATCTGACACAAATCAGTTTTCATAACCTATACTTGTTAAAAATCTTGTTAGAATTATTCAACGAATGCAAATTCGAGATTATAATGAGACCAATTTGATCAATCCCATGTAATATGTACATGTGAAATGTATGGTTAGATTACCAGGACCCATGTAGCCATAAGATCCAGCCATAGTGGTCGATGAGTCGAAATTTAAGACTTACGCTGTCCCGAAATCCGAAAGTCGAGGCTCGAAGTCTCACTCGAGCAAGATGTTGTTGAGGGTTATGTCCCGATGGACAATAGGCGGGGAGCAATCATGATGCAAATAGGCGATAGCATGAGCCACACCTTGAACAATCTTCACTCTTGTACCCCAGTCTAGTTCAGTTCCTCCTTTTCCTTCATACAAGACCTTCGCCAAACTGCCTCTCTCCACAATCTCATAGACCAAGTAAATGCAACCCCTCTTGGAACAGAACCCGTGGAGCTTGATCACATTGCAGTGTCAGACCTCGGTCAAAATGCGGATCTCGTTCTAGAAACTCTGTTGGTTGACCGCGGGGACATCGCTGGATTCTGATACCTTGACATTTTTGACAGCGACGATTTGGCCGCTGGCCAGTTCGGCCTTGTAAACGCTCCTGAACCCGCCCTTTCCAATGCAATACTCTTCGCTGAAGTTGTCGGTAGCCTTGGCAATGTCATTGAATGTGAACTTACCTTCCCTTTCCCATATGATCAACTCAGATTTCTCGTACTTCATAAGACCATTAGTCTCTTCATTGAGTTCCTTGTTTCGCCGCTGAAGCGCTAGAATTACAGCAGTTAAAGTCACCAAAAGTTGTAAGCAGCAGATGCCCGCAATCGCACCAATAAGAACCTTTTCCCTATGGTCAGTGGATTTACCGCTCGTCTCACAAGGAGATAATCCCGTCATGTATCCGCACGAGCCTGGATTTCCGATAAAAGCACTTTCCTGGTGCTTGTTGGAAGATGCGACCACTAGGAATCGCACCTGTTAGCTCATTGTATGATAAGTCTATGTAGCTTAAACTAACCAAGCTGGTGAGAGCAGCAGGGATCGTACCCGAGAAGTGGTTATGCGAAAGATTGAGATTTTCCAGCTTCATGAGCTTTGCTAAATTGGATTGAAAAAGTGTGATACTTTATGTTTTTATCCTTTTCATATAATTACTCATTTAAATGTTAGACATAATCTATTTATCTATATTTGAGTTAATGCAAGTAAAATAAGGAGAGAATATGATAGGATTATAGAGTCAAGAGCCATACAGTGGCTGGGAAAAAGAAGAGACGAATGAGGTGAAATATAATTAATACTACTTATGTATTAGTACATAATAATTGTTTTTGTGATACTTTAATTTCGATATTTATTTAAAATTAAATGTGAAATATATTGGATTTTATAACAATGGGCTTCATTCATGAGAAGTACTTGGTTTTATATATACGGCACTCATTTCTATTACTATTTCTTACAAAGAATTAATTAATACAAGGCATTTATCCACATGAGACCCTTGTGATGAAGTTAAGAGAGATAGTTGCATTTATTGGTTCTCCCCAACCTTCATTTATAAATAAAAATGCTTGGTATAAGAATAGCTGGACTATTTTAACTTTCGTACGGCGCTCATTTGAGTACTATAATTTCTTTTTTTTTTTGCTCATCTAAGTGCCACATCAAAGTAAAATTGATTATTTGAGTGCCATTTCCAGTAAATCATCCTACATGCATTTTTTTTTTAATAATTTTCCATCCCAATGTGGATTTTTTTTTCATTTTTTTTTTATAAATCGTCCATGTTAATGCTACCAATGTCACATGGGACGGTCAGTGTCCATGGTGGATTTTTCAGCGGGGCAAATCTTTGATGGCACTCAAGTAAGCGAAAAAAATTATGACACTCAAATGAGCGCCGTATGAAAGTTATAGCTTGTGCTGTTCTTATCTTCACTTTTGTCAATTTAATTTTAAATCATTTCATTTTTTGCCAATTGACTTTATTCGACCAATTTTGGCTTAAAATTATTGACATGGTGCCAACTATCTTATGTCACACAACCAGGATGTGGACAATTTTTTAAATTAATATTTTAGTATTTTTTGAATTTTATATTAATTTAATTTTTTCTTATATTATCTTTTCCTTATTTTCTTTATTCTTTTATTTTCTTATTTTAATTTTTGCTTTTCCCCTCCATCGGCTACTGCCAGGCCTCATTGACCTTTGCCGGCCTCAAGAGAGGGTGCGGGTTGCCCTCACCCGCTCAAGCGAGAGTGCGTTGACTAGACAAATGCTTGTCTATTATAATTAAACAAGCAAATTTTTTTATACATGAATACCGGTTATTTCGACACCCGACCAAGAATCTTCAAATCATATCATCCTAGTATTAATCAAAGAATTGGTATTAGTAAGAAGTACTAGTAGTCCAAAGACTACTTTTGTGATTTCGGTAAAACTTTTCTTAAAAAAATAACACGTGGCTATATACGCGGGCGAAATGACATGGAGGCAGCCCCGTAGGATTTTTCTTGCAACGTTGTGGGAAAATGACTAAGCGTCAAACATTTTTGTCACCGCAAGACTCCCGCTGAGTTCGTCACTTTCTCGAGGTCCTTGGTCTAAACTATGACCCTTCGGACTATAAAAGAAGTTCATTCAGCTCCCTTATTTCTCATGAATTCTTGCTAAGTATGACAAAATCAACTCCAACCAGCCCTCTCTCCCTCTGCCTCTTCCTCTGTTTCATCTTCTCGCTTCCATTTCACGCCTCACCATCACCGACCACAGAGGCGCAAGCTCTTGTCAAATGGAAGAACTCTCTCTCCTCCTCCTCCACCACCTTCTCTGAGCTCATGGTCACTCACCAACATCCCCCATCTCTGCAACTGGACTGGCATTGCCTGCAACGGGGGCGGGTTGGTCACAGATATCAGCCTCTCTGGCTCAAGCCTCAACGGCACGCTCGATGCGCTCGACGTCGCTTCATTCCCGAACCTGACCCGCTTTGACGTCAGCAACAACAATCTCGAGGGCCCGATACCGTCCGCAATCGGCAATCTATCCCAGCTCGGGTTCTTGGACCTGGCGGGAAATTTCTTCGAAGGGGCGATTCCTCACTCCATTGGACAATTGAGAAAGCTTGAAAAGCTTGATTTGACCCTAAACGAGTTGACCTCTTCGATCCCTTCGGAACTCGGGCTCTGTTCTAACCTCACCTTCTTAGCCCTTGCCCAGAATTCGATCTCTGGGGAGCTGCCTCTCTCACTGTCCAATCTGGTTAGATTGTCAGAATTTGGAGCTTCAGAGAATCGTCTGTCTGGTGAGTTACTGCCTGAATTCTTCACGAATTGGACCGAACTTATTTCTCTGCAGCTCCAGAACAATTTTCTCTCCGGGAAAATTCCGACTGAAATCCGAAGCTTGACCAAGCTCAATTGCCTCTTCATGTACAGCAATTGGCTATCCGGGAAAATTCTGCCCGAAATTGGAAGCCTGACCAAGCTCAATTACCTCTCCTTGGAAAACAATTCGCTCTCCGGCCCAATCCCAGGGATTGGGAGCCTCAAGAATTTGCTTCAGTTAGACCTCTCAATGAACAATCTCTCCGGGCAAATTTCACCCGAAATCGGAAGCCTGACCAAGCTCAATTTCGTCAACATGCGCAGCAATTTGCTCTCAGGGACTATTCCTCCGGAGGTCGGGAATCTCACATTGTTGACCGATCTCGACCTCAGCATGAACCAGCTTTATGGAGAGGTCCCCGAGACCATCTCTCGCCTTGCTAACTTACGGGGGATCGATTTGCTCGGGAACAATTTCTCTGGAGGAATACCACGTGATTTCGGCAAGTACAGCCCTTCTCTTATGTATGTTGCCTTTTCACACAACAGCTTCACTGGAGAACTGCCGCCAGATTTGTGCAGTGGCTTTGCTCTTATATATCTCACGATCGATGGGAATAACTTCACGGGGCCGCTGCCCGACTGTTTGAAGAATTGTTCGTGGCTAACGAGAGTCCGTCTAGAGCACAATCAGTTGACTGCAGATATCATGAGTGCGTTCGGAGTTTATCCGAATCTGGTCTTCATAAGACTCGACAACAACCGATTTGTTGGGAATCTCACGGCACAATGGGGAGAGTGCTCAAATCTCACGAATTTCCAAATAGATGGTAACAAAATTGCCGGCCGCATCCCCCCAGAGCTTGGAAAGTTGTCTCAGTTGCGTGTCCTGACTTTGTACGACAATGAATTGACTGGGAAAATTCCCGACGAGATGGGAAATCTAGGGGAATTGCTTAACCTGAACTTAAGCAACAACCATTTGGTCGGAGATATTCCCATCTCATTAGGAAACTTATCGAAGCTAAATTATCTTGATTTGTCAAAAAATGCTATGAGTGGTAGCATACCAGATGAGCTAGCGAATTGCAAGAATTTATTGAGCTTAAACTTGAGCAACAACGGTCTGTCAGGTGTCATATCGCCGGAGCTCGGGAACTTGTTTGTGCTACAGATTCTCCTAGACCTGAGCCACAATTCATTAGCAGGATCAATTCCATCCAATTTAGCAAAGCTTACTAAACTGGAAAATCTCAATCTTTCCCATAACAATTTCTCGGGTACAATCCCAGCTGCTCTCACCAGCTTGGTGAGTTTATGCTCTATCTACTTATCGTACAACGAGCTGACGGGTGCGGTTCCTAGTGGTCGCCTGTTCCAACAAGCACCGGGAAGTGCTTTTATTGGGAATTTGGGCTTGTGTGGAAACGTGACGGGATTATCTCCTTGTGGGACGAGCAGTAAATCGAGGAACCATAGGGAAAAAGTTCTAGTTGGTGTGAGTGTTGGTGTTTGCTGCTTACTACTTCTAGCGACTCTAATTGCAGCGATTTTGGCACTTCAGCGGCGAAAAAAGCTTCTCAATGAAGAGGAAGAGATCAAGCGTCTTAAAGAGCACGAGAAAATTGAGCAGATCATATGGGAGAGGTTAGGGAAGTTCACATTCAGCGACATTGCGAAGGCCACCAATGATTTCAGCGAAGAGTGCCGCATTGGAAAAGGTGGGTTTGGGAGCGTTTACAAGGCCGTATTGGCTAGTGGCCAAATTGTCGCCGTCAAAAAGCTCAACGCATCAGAATCCGGCAACATACCAGTGGTCAATTGCCAGAGTTTCGAGAACGAAATTCGCATGTTGACTGAGGTCCGGCACCGCAATGTGATCAAGCTCCACGGTTTCTGTTCCAGGGGGGGTTGCATTTACTTGGTCTATAAGTTTGTCGAGAGAGGCAGTTTGGCAAAGGTCTTGTATGGAGGAACAGGAGCAGCTGAACTGGACTGGGGTACGAGGGTAAAGATTGTTCAAGGCATGGCTCACGCGATCGCCTACTTGCATCACAATTGCTCACTGCCTATTGTCCATCGAGACATAACGTTGAACAACATCTTGCTTGAGTTGGACCTTGAGCCTCGGCTCTCCGATTTTGGGATAGCGAGACTCTTGAATTCAGGCTCGTCGAATTGGACCACAGTGGCCGGATCTTATGGCTACATGGCTCCTGGTAAGCCATATGATTAAAGCTAACTATGCATTTCGTGTGTACATATTTTTTGGAGTTGTTTAAATTTCTCTCGTTAACTTCTTGAATTTGGATTCATCAAATAATTCTCACAAGACTATTTAGATTTTCAAAAGTCGTTTGTATTAATATCAAAGAAATTTGGAATTTATGTACCACTCAACATTATGATCAAAACATTGATGCATTGTTCTTTCATGAAAAACAGAGTTAGCAATTACGATGCGGGTAACGAACAAATGCGATGTGTATAGCTTTGGCGTAGTGGCACTAGAGATTATGATGGGGAAGCATCCAGGGGATCTTCTCTCTTCTTCATCAATGACAAAAACATCGACAATCTCGGAGGACCCAAATTTGCTGTTGAAGGATGTGCTCGATCCGCGTCTTCCTCCTCCAACTGGCCAACGAGCCGAGAAAGTGGTATTCATCATCATGGCGGCACTGGCATGCACGCGCACGAGCCCCGATTCACGACCCACCATGCATTTCGTGGCGAGAGAATTATCTGCACGTGCTCAAACTTACTTTGAGCTGTTAGGCTCCATAACTATAAGCAAAGCCATCGAATCTTCAGGAGTAAAATTTTAAGAGATATTGCAGATCAAATGATACTTTTCTATCTCTCTCTCGCTCTGTTTTTTTTTTCTTTTTCTTTTTTTGGGAGTTTGCTGGTAATTAATGAGAAAGAGTGGGTGTACTGTTTGGATAATTTATAAAATTTCTATTGCACTGTCTTCAAAATATATTTACAAATCCTAAACACGGATCCTCTAATGAATATGAAGTACATCGTCACTTCGGATGATCCGATAGACTACTTTGCCTTTTGTTGTCCTTTACATTGGTATGAGATGTCGATGGGCATTATAGGTAATTTCATACTCAAGTTCTAACTTTAATGAAAAATTATAATTAAGAACCTAAAATGAGACTATTTTTTCAAAAAAGAGTTTAAAGTGTACTTTATTTTAAATAAGGCCCAAAGTGGCTAAGTAAGGCGCGCATGACAAAATTTCTGTTTCTCGATTTCTCTGTTTCTCTGTTCCTCGGAACAGGTTTGGAACATAAATCTGTTTAGTAACGCAATTTGATTTATCTATTTCTGAAACAGATTTCTATTCCGAAATAGAGAAATTGAAGAAATCGAAGCTGAAATTTTTAACTTTTTAATTTCTGAAATAGAAATCGAAACTGAAATCAAACCATATAAAAGAACATTGTACTTTCTTGCTAACTTAATTCACTCATAACCACAACTTCACAAATTATTGCTAATTTTTTATTTTCTTATTTTGCTCGTGTTTTTTTTTGCATTTTTTTTAATTTTTTTTTTATAACTTCCTCTTTAGGATGAAAGGCAATCAAATGGGTCCCCAATTTTCAAAAACGACCAAAGTTCTTAAATGCTTACTTAAAAACAATGGGACTCTTTCCTCCTAGAAAAGGCCCGCGCATGGCTAGTTGAAGAAAAAATTCTTACATAATAGATGAATAAAAAACGTGCCTAGAAATTTAACCTTATTTTTTTACGGATTCAAAATTCTTGCAAAATCAAAATAATTAGATTGTTACATAATCTTGAATTTTAATTCGAAGGCAAGAGATTCAAGAGAATCTCTCTCTTTGCTATGCAAGGGCCATTAAAGGTTCATTGAGCAACAATAAAGAAATTAGAGATGAGCAACTGGACTAATTCAATTCGAGAATCAAAATAAACCGACCTTTCCCAGATTGGTTCCTAACCATAAACGTTACTTTAAGGTAGAATTCTCATATATTCCTTTACACCATTAATTTTATTTTGTTGATAATCTTGTATAATAATAGTTTTTGATAAAATGACAAGGCTGTATATAGACGCCATTGATGGCACCCATATTCATGCTTCCACAGTACTTGTCTGAACCTATGCAGGATGAGCTTACAAACGATACATTGACTGAGGAGGGAAACCGAATAAATACGCTTAGGAAAACAATTGCTAATAAAATGGCAAGAGATAATAATATGCCGGAAATTCCATGAAATTGTATTTTCAACTTTGTAATGTATTAGTATTATTTCAACTATTATTTTGTATTTGAGGATTACCTATATTGTTATCTAATCAATTTCTATTCCTAGAAATAGAAATTTTGTACTGTTATCAAACAGATTTCTGTTTCAGAAATAGAAATTTTGAATCGTTATCAAATGGGTTTTTTTGCTCAGAAATTTGTCCGGGGAATAGAAATTAAGAAATTGATTTCTGGCCAGAAATCAATTTCTGTTTTAGAAGTTTTGTCATGCGCAGCCTAAATTTCAAATTGTTGGAGAAATCTTTCCAGAATATTTTGAAACTGACAAAACGTTTCTTTCAGTCTAGTATGGATATCTGCAAATCATCTAGTTTAAAGTCTGAAGACTTTTTGATTACCAGACTTAAGATTCAAGACTCAAGATTCAAGACTTAAGACTCAAGACTCAAGACTATTCTCATTGACAGTCTTTCTGATCCAGTGACGAAGGAAATCCAGAGCTGAAGTATATGGTTGAGGGTTTAATCCTATCGTCTGGAGAATATCCTTTTTGGTTGGATAAATATAACGAATTCTTTTGTTCGTATCTAGATCAATTGAAGATCCGATGGTCGACGAAGTATTCTTGGAATGTTCTATTCTTGGAAACCAAGATCCTGATTGTATGGGCGAACAGGATTGATGGGCTATCATCAGGTTCCTTTAATAGCTCGAATGATCTTCTTGATTGATTCCGTCCAACGGGTAGATTGGAGGAATTCCTTTGGAAAGTGCCAACGAGTATGATGGCATAAAGGAGTATAAAAAAGGAAGACGTTCTAGTTGTTTAAGTATGTGATCGATAGAGAAATTCCGAGTCTCAAGCACCTTGATTATTAGTCGATACTGATCGGAAATTGTATACACAGAGAGTGTCTATACTTGGTGATACCTTGAGCGAGTGTGGTAGATCATCTACACCTAGAAATCAAGGAAGATCAACACTGTAACATCTCTTTGTTCATAATGGAATCCAGCCAATTGGCTGTCAGTGCAGAAGAGTGGACGTAGGCTTCAATCAAGCCGAACCACTATAAACCGAGTGTTCATTTCTCTCTTTCCTTAGCTTAGTCTTACATTGATTATTACTTATCGCAAATCCTTCAACTATCTAAGTATTGCGCAATTATCAAGAAAAATCTTTTATATACCTATTCACCCCCTCTAGGTACTCGTACTAGCTATTTCAATTGGTATCAGAGCCCGTGTTCTTACTTTATTTGAAGTGTTTTACTTCAGAGTAAAAGATCCATGGCTAGTATGCTAGCACCAGGGCTGGTGGAAGGGCAAAGCAATACCAGACCACCCTACTTTGATGGAAAGGATTACAACATCTGGAAGAACAAGATGAAAGCTTTCCTACGATCAAAGGATCCTCTGGAATGGGACGTTGTGGAAAGAGGAATCACTCATACTGCTGCATCAGTCTCTGAAAGAGGGAAAGAAAATGTTGATGCCAGCGGAATGACTCAGGAAGAAATAAACAAGAGACAAGCACTCGATGCAAAAGCAATTTACTCTTTATATTGTGCCTTGTCTCCAACTGAATATAACCGAATATCTTCTTGTGTTACAGCAAAAGAAGTATGGGACAGATTACATATCACCTATGAAGGAACAGATCGAGTGAAGGAGACCAGAATCAACATTCTCCTCGGTCAATATGAAGCCTTCAAAATGAAGCCAGGAAAATCTATAACTAACATGTTTAGTCGTTTTACAGATATTGTCAATGGTCTTGAGAACCAAGGACAAAAAATTTATGATCCCATGAAGGTGAACAAGCTACTGCGTGGACTCTCCAAGGATTGGAATCATATAAAGACTTCAATATGAGAGACGCAAAGAATTATGCCTCTATCCGTCGACGAGCTGATCGGAACTCTTCAAATCTTATGAAGTGGAACGAATTAATGAAGACGAAGATCCAAGAGGTAAGAAATCCATTGCATTAAAATCAAATGATGATTCCGATGATACGATTCGGAGATGATATGGACAACGAGGAGCTTGCTCTCATGATAAGAAGATTCGAAAACCGAATAGAAAAGGTAGAAGGTTCAACTCAAAGAAACAAAGTTTCCAGAGACAAGACCAAGTCTGTGATGATGAGGAACCAAACAAAGATGTAGTCTCGCTCGAATGTAAGAAAAAGGGACACATCGTACCCAACTGTCCTCTTACGAAGAAGAAAAGAGGAAAAGCTGAGAAGTTTCGAAAAGCTCTCAAAGCCGAAACCTGGAGTGATACAGAATGTGAAGAAAGTGATAATGAATATGCCAACATATGTCTGATGGCACATTCTGTTGGCACATTCAGACTCAGACTCAGATTTTGGATCAGACTCAGACAGTGAATTTGAAGTAAGTGATTTTAAAATTCCTGTCAAAGTTTCTAAATACATTGATGAACTGTGTTTTAGTCTTAATACTTCTCTCAAAAGAATTTCCGAATTTAGAAGAAAGAGTTAAAAGTTTAGACTTGAATGTTTCTGCTCTTAAAGAAAAAGAAGATGATCTTTTGAAAGAAAATGTTTTCTTAAAAACGGACTTATCAAATATTTCAAAGAAATTTTCGATAGGATCCGAAAAGCTTGAAAAAGTTCTTTCAGTTCAAAGACCTTACTTCAATAAGTCTCGGTCTAGGCATGACAAATGCGAAACAATTCCCTTGATTGATTTTCCTAAAGTAAAAGAAAGAATTAAGAAAAGACTGTCGAGAGAGGCTTACAAAAATCATTTCAAGAAAGTTTTTGTAAAGCTTGTAGGTCGAAATGCTCTAAGGTGTTCAAAGTGTAACAAGAAGGGATCACTTTGAAAAAGAGTGTCCTATGGTTTGGAAGCCTCGTTAAGAAAGTATGGCCTAATAATGTTTATTCTTCTAACACCAAAGGACCCAAGAAAATTTGGGTACCAAAGAAAGCTTGAGACTCTCTTTTAAATGCAGGTCTCCGTCAAGAAAAAGGTAAAGTGGTATCTTGACAGCGGATGTTTAAGACACATGACAGGAGACTCAAAGTGCTTCATAAAGCTTGTTCAAGTAAACGGTGGAAATGTTTCATTTGGAGGAAACGGCAAAGGAAGCATTGTGGGATTTGGAACTGTGAAAATTGGAAATCTCACAATAAGCAATGTTTCTCTAGTAGAAGGACTCAACTATAACCTCCTCAACATTAGCCAATTGTGTGATACTGGTTTCAAGATCTCCTTTCAGGAAGGAATATGCTCCGGAATCAGTAAAGACTCTACTCAGTTTTTTATGGGTCGAAGGCATGGAAATATCTACCTCTTAGACATGAAATTAAATGAATCTCAATGCCTAATTTCAATCCAAGATGAAGCAAAGCTTATGGCACAGAAAGCTTGGTCATGTTAACATGAAGCAATTAGCCAAAATCTCATCAAAGCAGCTTGTTCGAGGTCTACCCAAATTACCATATCAAAAGTCCAATCCATGCACACCATGTATTCTGGGAAAGCAGGTAAGAAATTTATTTAAGCTAATAAATCATGTCTCTACTAACCATGTACTTCAGTTGCTGCATATGGATCTCTTCGGACCAACCAGAACCCAGAGTATTGGAGGTAAGAAATATTGCCTAATAATTGTGGACGATTACTCCCGCTTTACTTGGGTATATTTCCTTGCAAGTAAGTCAGAAACATTTTCGTATTTTGAAAAATTTGCTAAAAAGGTTCAAAATGAAAAAGGATGTGTTATCTCAAGTATAAGAACAGATCATGGAGGAGAATTTGAAAATCAAGATTTTACAAAATTGTGTGATGAATCTGGATTTAAACATGTGTTCTCCTCTCCATACACTCCTCAAAGAAATGGAGTTGTGGAAAGAAAGAATAGATCTCTTCAAGAAATGGCTAGAACTCTTTTAATTGAAAGTAAAATTTCTTCACGTTTTTGGGCTGAAGCTGTTTCAACAGCATGCTATATCATCAATAGAGTCTTCCTAAGACCTATTCTTGAGAAAACCCCTTATGAATTATTCAAAGGTAAGAAGCCCATTGTTTCATACTTTCATGTGTTCGGTTGCAAATGCTTTATATTGAAAAATGCAAAAGATCGAGTTGGTAAGTTTGAAGAAAGATCGATGAAGGCATCTTCCTTGGATATTCTACATCAAGCAAAGCCTACAAGAGTCTATAACAAGAAGAGCTCGGTGGAGGAGTCAATGAATGTCAAATTTCAAGACTCTACGCAAGATGAATCCAAAGACTCGAAGATGAAGAGTCCAATCGCTCCGGACTTTCCAAAGTTGGCAACTCAAGAAATGTCTCGTACTCTAGAAGACCAAAGATCAAGATGTTCATGAAGATTCAAATAAAGAAAGAGATCATCATCCAGAGAAATCAACCAAGAATGCGGAAGCATAAGTCCAACATCCTAAAGATCTCATTATCGGCGAAATTAATGAAGGAATTCGTACGAGATCCAAAAGACGTGAAGAGTCTAGTCTTTGTGGCTTTCATCTCTGAAATTGAACCAAAAAGCATAGAAGAAGCTTTATCGATGAAAGCTGGATCGAAGCTATGCAAGAGGAGCTCGATACGGTTCAACATTAACGATGTCCGGGAATTGACATCTAAACCAAAAGGTAAAACCGTTATTGGAGCCAAATGGGTGTTCGAAACAAGATGAATGAAAAAGGAAAAGTCGTACGAAATAAAGCAAGACTCGTGGCCAAAGGATACACGCAAGAAGAAGGAATAGACTATGATGAGACTTACGCTCCCGTAGCAAGGTTAGAAGCTATTCGTCTATTACTTGCGTTTGCTTGTTACAAAAATTTCAGGTTATTCCAAATAGACGTCAAAAGTGCTTTCCTAAATGGATTTATCCAAGAGGAAGTTTATGTGGAACAACCGCCTAGGTTTGAAGACCCAAAGAAGCCGACTCGGTCTTGGACCGAAAAAGGCCTTGTATGGTCTAAAGCAAGCACCTCGAGCTTGGTACGACGTAACTAAGTAAGTTCTTATTACAGAATGGTTTTGTCAAAGGTAAAGTAGATACTACTTTATTTATCAAAAGGAAAACAAAAGCCTTTTACTTGTTCAAATATATGTGGATGACATTATTTTTGGATTCTCTAATGAAAGTCTATGCAAGAAATTTTCTAAGTCTATGCGGATGAGTTTGAAATGAGTATGATGGGAGAATTAACATTCTTTCTTGGTCTTCAAATAAAGCAATTGAATGAAGGAACTTTCATTTACCAAGAAAAATATGCTAATGATCTTGTCAAAAGGTTTGGATTGGAAAATTGTAAGAAGACTGATATACCAATGTCAAGTTCTTTGAAGATAGACAAAGATGAAGAAGGAAAGAAAGTTGATCAAAAGCTATACAGGAGCATCATCGGTTCACTTCTTTATCTTACTGCTTCTAGACCTGACATTTTGTTGAGTGTTTGCATATGTGCTAGGTTTCAATCAGATCATAGAGAATCCCATCTCAGTGCTGCAAGACGTATCATTAAATACGTTGCTTCATCTTCAAGCATGGGTCTTTGGTATCCTAAGAAGGGAGACTTTAATCTTCTGGGATATTCAGACGCAGATCTGGCCGGCCGTAGAGTCGATAGAAAGAGTACTTCAGGAACTTGCCAATTGTTTGGAAGCAGGACAGTGTCTTGTTTCTCAAGGAAACAAAGCACTTTAGCTCTCTCAACAATAGAAGCAGAGTATGTAGCCCTTGGAAGCTGTTGTTCACAAATTCTATGGATAAAACAACAGCTACAAGACTATGGGATTGAAGTCACATGCACAGAAATCAAATGTGACAACACCAGCGCAATCAATCTCACCAAAAATCCAATTCTTCATTCAAGAGCAAAGCATATAGAGATTCGACATCACTTCATCAGAGATCATATTTAAAATAGAGAAATTTCGATTCAATTTGTTGATTCAAAAAGTCAACTAGTGGATATATTCACAAAGCCTTTGGAGAAAAATCAATTCGATTTTATCCGTTCCAAACTCAACATTTTGAAGCTCGAAGAAGTTAAAGTCTAGAGACTCTCTAACCTTCAGACTCAGAAAGTTGATGATTGTTAGACTCAAATATCTCAGACTCAGACATTGATGTCTATAGACTGTAAGTTGTTATTCGAAAAGGTATGATCTTTCGTTCGCTTATTTTGAAGTCTCGTGAAAATCGAAAATTTGTCTTTTCAAAAGAATTAATTTTGGCGTTATCGATTTCGAAAAGAGGTATTCGTACACTTTTCTTGTATCGATTGAACTTCCCTTTTCAAAACCGAGTTATATATATACAGTTTTCATTTTCAATCTTCAAAACCCTAAAAAGCATTCTCCTCCTAATCCGGTTTCTACTTCGTGTTCATCTTCGAGAAAGAGTTCATCTTTTCTTGGGAAAGCAAGCAAAGGAATCTTTCAGCGACAAGAAGGATGTCTTCTTCGAGGAAGTCTTCAAGAATCGCGAACAGGGGACCACAGAGGATAAAGGAGGGACCTACCCACTTCGATCTCACAGAAGAGGAAGAATTATCGAGTCAGCAACAGAACCCGACTCATTCTCCACCACGCCACTCAACACCATCTACCCCACTTGATGCGGGTCAACATCCAGAAGAAGAGATAATCGAGGACGCTTGCACTCCAAGAAGAGTCCAAAAACCCTCGTTTATTTACAAACTTTATTGTGCGTTGAAAAGTACCGGGACTCCGTTGAAATACGTGGATGATTTTCTTAAAGAAAAGAATTATGGGAATGAGTATATCTTTCTGAAGAAAATAGAGGATTTGGGAATTGCTCCTAAGGGTAAAGCAGAGGAAGCGCTTGCGAATATTCCTAGTGACCCTCGTATGTCGGGTCCAAATTTGACTGATGGGAACGACGATGATAAAATGTTCACTGATTTTCAACCTCGAATGGGTATTGCTGCAAAGGTGAAGGGAAAGAGGATGGAGTTATTCAAATCAAAATAACAGGAGAATTTGTTTTTTAGACTGCTGAAACGAGGGATAATAAAGCCTATGAGTGTCGATTTCGACTTCTTGGATGCTGTGAATGTGAACTTAAGGGAGAAGTTCAGTCTGCTTCAACTGGAACGTTTTTGCACTGATACCACGGACGGTTATGCTCAACTGACTGCATATTTTTACTCGAATCTCAGCTTTATAGATCCGAATAGAATATCATTCAGTGTTCGAGACCAGGATTATGTGTTAGACGTAGATATGTTGGCAGACATAATTGGAGTTGAACGAGGACGCTATCAACCAATCAAAGTCTTAGTTGCTCGTGCCTCACTGGAACTTGTCAAAGATAGAGATGTAGAGGGAAGAATCATTTATTCAAGGATGCGTGCCATCAATGTTGTGCTGCACAAAATTGTGATCAATTGCATCAGGCCCAAGTCTACATCAAAGACTGATGTGTCAAACTCAGAGGCAAAATTGATGTACGCAATCAACTCAGGGATGAAGTTCTCTCTTCCTCACACTATTCTCTTTTACATGTACAGAGCAATGTCGAAGGACAAGGGACAATTGCCTTATCCAGGTCTGGTCACCAAGATCTTTAGACACATGAATATTGAACCTCCACACACACTTTGTGTTCGACCGTGCGATAAGATGGTGGTAGGTTTGAAGATGTTAACGAAAATGCATCTGCAAGAACTTTCTAAGGCAATAGAGAAATTCAGAGTGAAGACTCCAGTTCCGTCTGCTTCAAAGCGAAAAGGGAAGGAGGCCATTGGTGCCCCATCCAAAAAGAAGAGAACTCTCATCTTGGAGGATGAAGATGAGGAGGAAGATCTTACAATCACTGCCTTGATAAGGACCGACGTTCGTTCCCCAATCAACAACAACGGAAGAAACAGAGAGAAGAAGAGGAGCAAGCTAAGAACAAGAGAAGAAGAAGAGCAGCGAGAGAAGGAGAAAGAAGCTGAAGAAGAAGGAGAAGCAGAGCAAGAAAAGTCTGCAGCTGAATCTGGAGAGAAGGAGAATCAAGACACAGAAGAGCATGATCATCACTCTTCCCATTTTGATGTCCTAGAGACAGGGGGAGTTGGCGAGCAAAGGTCTACACCTCATGATGCCAATAGTGAAGATCTAAGACAGTCTCCAGCAGACCTAGAATAATTTCAGGCTTCTCAATTGCCTGAAGAAGGTCATGATATGTCAGCACCTAGTCTGCCAGACTATGCAGAAGCGCCATCGTTTCCATCTGAGAAAGCAAATGCAAGTACTCAGACGGACAATTCTGCAGATTTTCGTCGTATTATGGATCTTCTTCTGGAAATGCGTGGCCAAATCTATGCTCTGGACTGTGAAATTCAAGCCATGAAGAATGCTGGACAAGCATCTTTAGTTACCCTGGAGGATAAAATGAAAGACCTCGCTCTGCAACTTCAAACCAATGCCAAAGGAGAGGAGGTAGCTCAACTAAGGGAGGACTTGAAGAGGCTAGAAGGCGTAGTCCAGTCCATGGGAGATTTCCAGATCGTGTGCATTCCCAAGCAGACATGACTCAATTCTCACCTTTTTAATGATGACAAAAAGTGGGAGAAGCAATTTGAACCAACCAACCAACTTTCTTTGACTTTAAATTTATTTTTTGTGGTTGAATATGTTTGTTTATGACTTGAGCGAACTTGGGTGTGAACTTGAACTTGACTGAATTGGCTGTGGATTTTAATGCTTGACTGTTTGCATTTATGTCAAGTGTTTTTAATATGGTATTACTCATGAAAGACTAACCAATTTTCTGTGGATGCAGAGTCTGGTTGTTTTGTTAATCTTTATGAGATAGCCATATTGCTTGAGAAATGTTTTTGTAGGTCAAAGAGGTTCAAATCTACAGGAAAGTTTTATCACCATAAAAAAGGGGGAGATTGTTGGAGAAATCTTTCCAGAATATTTTGAAGCTAACAAAACGTTTCTTTCAGTCTAGTCTGGATATCTGCAGATCGTCTAGTTTAAAGTCTGAAGACTTTCTGATTACCAGACTTAAGATTCAAGACTCAAGATTCAAGACTTAAGACTCAAGACTCAAGACTATTCTCATTGACAGTCTTTCTGATCCAGTGACGAAAGAAATCCAGAGCTGAAGTATATGGTTAAGGGTTTAATCCTATCGTCTGGAGAAGATCCTTTTTGGTTGGATAAATATAACGGATTCTTTTGTTCGTATCTAGATCAATTGAAGATCCAATGGTCGACGAAGTATTCTTGGAATGTTCTATTCTTGGAAACCAAGATCCTGATTGTATAGGCGAACAGGATTGATGGGCTATCGTCAGGTTCCTTTATATAGCTCGAATGATCTTCTTGATTGATTCCGTCCAACGGGTAGATTAGAGGAATTCCTTTGGAAAGTGCCAACGGGTATGATGGCATAAAGGAGTATAAAAAGGAAGACGTTCTAGTTGTTTAAGTACGTGATCGATAGAGAAATTCCAGAGTCTGAAGCACCTTGATTATTAGTCGATACAGTCTGAGCGAAATTGTATACACAAAGAGTGTCTATACTTGGTGATACCTTGAGCGAGTGTGGTAGATCATCTACACCTAGAAATCAAGGAAGATCAACACTGTAACATCTCTTTGTTCATAGTGGAATCCAGCCAATTGGCTGTCAGTGCAGAAGAGTGGACGTAGGCTTGAATCAAGCCGAACCACTATAAACCGAGTGTTCATTTCTCTCTTTCATTTACTTAGTCTTACATTGATTATTACTTATCGCAAATCCTTCAACTGTCTAAGTATTGCGCAACTATCAAGAAAAATCTTTTATATACCTATTCACTCCCCTCTAGGTACTCGTATTAGCTATTTCACAAAGAAGAGCTTAAACTTACTGACCCGCCAAATATTCACCGGTGAACATTTTCCGGTGACTTGAATAAGGGTAATTTAGTGAAAATCTACAATTGGGTAAAAAATTAAAAAATTCCCGAATTGAATAGGATTTTCAATTTTTCACATTTTCTTCCTTCCTCTTGCCAAATGCTCATATTGCTCTCGCTTGATCCTCGTTGCTCCTCGTGAGCTTCAATCTATTGTTCGACGTCATCCTTCTTTCACAAGTTCATCGTCCACAAGCTTTAAGTCGTCCGCAAGCTTCATGTTGTTGTCTGCAAGCTCTACTCACTTTCATCTGTGGTTTGTGTTGTTCATATTGATGCAATTCATCCAAGGGAAAGTGACTGTAGCTTATTAAAAGAACACGTCGCCCATGAGTGGGCATGTCGTGGAAAATCACCCTGATGGTAGTGAGGCTCTCTTCCCAAACCTGAATGAGCACATATTGCCAATTCACACATTATTTAACATTGATTGTCTTTTCTTCCGCTCGTTCATTTTTGATTGCTTTTTTTCTTTCCTTTGGGAAAATTGATCAGAAATTCCTACACCTATTTTACTTTAGCCAATTTAGTTCTAAACTTTTTAATCTTGCTGATTGAGTCATAACATTTTCACATTTTGCTAACGGGTCTATTTTACTAATTTTTACTAGAAATTGCTGACGCGAATGTTGCCGTCCTATGTGGTAAGGTCGACACTAATGTGGATAATTTTAAATAATATTTTATTATTGTATATTTTTTAAAATTTCGTCTTCTAGTCTGTTACTAGGCCTCGACCACTAGCCAAAGGCGAGGGTTGGTGAGGTTGAGCCTTGCCAGTGGTGACCTCACCTAATGACAAGGAGGCTTGCCCTCGCTAGTAGCTAGTGGGCTTGAACTTTGCTAGAAGCCAACAAAGTTTTCCTTGTCAACCCTCACCTTTGGTTGGTAGTTGAGACCTGGTGACTGCTAGAGGAGGAAGAAGCGGGAAAAAAAAGGAAAAGAAAAAAAAATGTGAAAAAGAACATCAAAATATTATTAAAAATTATCAACGTTAGCGTTAGACATGCCACATGAGATAGTTAGCATTTATATTAGTGATATAAACTCAATTGATATAATGTGAAAATGATTAAAACTCAATTAGCAAAATTAAGAAGGATTATAATTGAATTGGTAATATTATAATAGGTTTATGATTTTTTTGGACAATTTTCCCTCTTTCCTTTTGTTTAGCCAGTAATCTTACTTTATCAATGAGTAAACTTCTTTGCCATTCCAACAAAGCGGTCTAAATTCTGAATCTTTTTTTGAAAGTTTGCAATAAAGTGCTTTCGAACATCATTTTTTAATCTTGAATTTTCCTTTTCGACAACCTTTGATCACCTATTATTGAAACCTCTTTAAAAGTCATCACTTAAAGTGTTTGGGGATGAGTATACTAGAAGTGCCAAAAATTACGTGCGGCACTTATATCAATATAAAAAAAATTTGTCAACTCACTTAAGTGCTAAATCGGAGAAAAAACAATAACTTAAGTGCTAGCGGCAAGAAATTTCAGCCAAATTGATTACGAATAATTTATAATTAAAATTTTAATATGACTTGGCAAATTTTATAAAAACTCCAGTTCACGGGCATTTCCACGTGACATATTTGATACCGAAGTGATAGTTTTTTAACAACAATTGGCATTGAAGTGATTACTTTAAACAAAATTTGGCACAATAGTGATTATTATTTACAATTTTTGGACAATGCCATTTATGGGTTATATGTTAATTAGGCACGTCGACGAGCCATGTAGGACTGGCAAATTAATAAAATATAACCACGTCAAATTTCCGACAACCTAGACCGGAATTGGCACTTAAATTATCTTTTTTTTTAAGTGGTATTTAAGCGATCAAAAAAAAAAATTAGCACTAAAGTGAGGTATACAATTTTTGGCACTTCTAATATACTTATCTCAAGTGTTTGGCAATTTGTCGGCCATCATAAGTTTCCATAATTTTGAACATGGCTAGTGGTATATTCATCTCGATGGCACAACACATTGCTAAAAAAAAGAAATTGACTTGGAAATTCCTAATTTGAGAGAACATTCACCAATCCTACTCATTGGTAGTTTGGAGGATAGGCATAAATCGCATTATTAGTGACTTTTGACTTATCAAATTACACCCACATTCAAGGTGCAATCCAAAAGGTACGGCTTGCTAATGGCCCAAAATGCAATTCTGGTCTACTTGGAAAAATTCTTGTGTTCACGTTCAACCCCTTTTAAAATGTTGAGCATGAAGAAGACTTCATATTGACCAAGCTCTGGTTAATTGGTTTTCAGTTAAAGTAATTGGCAATTTGTTGGCTACCATAAGTTTCCATGAGTTTGAACTTGGCTAGTGGTATATTCATTTCCATGGTATGACACATTGCTTAAAAAAAAAAAAATTGACTAGGAAAAGTCTTAATTCGAGGGAACATTCACCAATCCTACTTATTGGTGGGTTGGAGGATGTGTGTAAATCGCATTATTAGTGACTTTTGACCTATCAAATTACACCCACTTTTAGGGTGCAATGGGTACGGCCTACTAATGGTCCAAAATGCAATTCTGGTCTACTTGGAAAAATCTTGTCTTCACACTCAACCACATTTAACCCCTTTAAAAAAATGTTGAGCGTGAAGAAGACTTCAAAACCAAGCTCTATTTTAAATGGTTAATTGGTTTTCTTTGAGCATATACGTAGAAAGATTGATAGTTGACAGCCATCTCATGTTCCAAAGCAGCAAGCTTTGAAATCGCTTCCATGGTCATTAAACTTGAAATCCTCTCAACTTAGGCGTGCTCAATATTATGCAGATGATGCAATGCACGATAAAGAAAAGAGAGAAAGAAAAAAGTAATTTCGTACAAAGTAAATTATTATGACCAAGAGCTCCTTTGCTCCCTGATGGCAAAAAATAACGCCCCATAATATTTGAATATAAAATAGCAACCTTCTTTTAGAAAATCTATTTAGATTGAGTTTTCTTTATGGGCACAAATTTGAGACATATTCACGATAGTCTTCGCTTTGGCTTGACGTTTAATTTAACTCATGACAATTTCGCCTGAACTCAAACACCGCCACTACTCTCCCACAATCCTTCTTGGGCACCTCAGTCACCACAGTCATCTTTAAAGACTAAGTCGTGCTTAAAATTTAAAATTCGCAATAAAAGTGAGCCTCATCAAGGTACCAAATCTACCAACACCTTTAATTACCATACAAGAATTTTCAAACTCAACATCCTTTACCATAGATAAAGAAAAATCACCATTGCATCCAATTCTGTTAGAAGATCGAAGATGCACCTTGTCAAGTTAGCAGTTACACTAGACTTTATAGGCACCACCTCACTATATGCATTGTTTATGTTGATTATGCACCAGTTATATCAAGATTTTCTAGTTGCAACTCCACATTAAGTTGAATATGGAAAAATTGTTTAAAAAGTTCTAAATTTATTGCACTTTTGCGGGACAAGTATAACAATAGTGCCACAACTTTATATGGCGCTCACTTGAAGGTCATGACTTTTTTTTTCCTCATTTAAGTGCCACATCGAGTAAAATTGATCATTTGAGTGTCATTTCCAGCAAATCATCGTATGTGGAATTTTTCACTAATTTTCCATTCTGAGTGGATTTATTTTTTATTTTTGAATTATTTTATTAATTTTCCACATCGGCATTGGCGATGCCATGCAGGATGACCGGTGCCTACGTTAGATTTTCCGGCGAGTCAAACAGTCAATGTTTCTTAAGTGATCAATTTTTCAAATTTGTGATGTTCAAGTGAATGTCCTATAAAAGTTATAGCACTCTTAATGTACTTATCCCAAAAAAATGCTTATAGATGTGTCTATTGAAGAAGTATTTATTTAAATATTTGGGAAAATTATCAAATTATTCTTAAACATACTTTAAGGATGTCAATTCAGGTTTAAGTTTCTATTTTTGTCAATATTATGCTACATATTGTGCAATATTAAAATGTAGTCTTTACAGAACTAATCAACTAAAACAATTTGACAATGAAAGAGTCCTCTCTCTCGACATGAAGAGTTTTCTGGGTTTTTCCGAGTTGATCTTCTTTCTTCTCGATTAAACCCCTCTTCACTTTTAACCTCTTCTCAGTCTAGAATTTTCATCTTCACTTAGAATTCTCAATCCTCTTCTCCGTTGATGATGATTCTCATCTTCTCGCTTTCCCTGGTAGTCCAGTGACGGGGTTTTTCTTCTGTACATCTCATCGGAGCTTTGCATGTTGACTTCATTGCCATCACTAGATAGTTTAAGTTATGAATACATCCCAACCTCCGGAAGATGCTCGCCTTGCTACCTTATGTAATCGACTAGGCCGCCTCTGGTCTGAAGAAGACGTGGACGTCTGGGATGATGAAATACCGCTGGAAAAGCTGCAAGAGTGCAACGCAACCTTAGTGGGTAAAATTCTGTCCGACCCATCAGTTAATTTTCAAGCTCTTCAGAATACATTAACACGAGTCTGGCGCAATGACCATGTGCAAATTTCTCAACCAGAAGAAGGTCTGTATGTCTTTAAATTCAATTCTGAAACTGAACGGCAAAGAATCTTACATAGTGGCCATTGGCTGTTTGGGCACCATCTCCTGATACTAAAACCGTGGCTTCCAAACACGCCTCTTCACTGCTATGATTTTACCACATGTGAATTCTGGGTGCAAATCTTTGGACTCCCTCTGGAAAGATGCACCGAGAATATGTTCGCCAAGGCTGCTAGACATCTTGGTCAGGTTTAGGAAGTGAGCTTAGGAAATAAAGAGAACTCTGCTGTTAAAACAAGGCGGGTACGAGTGAATATTAATCTTAAAGAACCATTGAAATCTGGCAAGCTACTCAGATTGGAGGGACAGAATATATGGATTGATTTTAAATATGAGCGCTTATCTTACTATTGTTACTCATGTGGTATCTTGGGCCATTATGCAACACAATGTCAAAATATTCCTTTTGATGAGGCCAAGATGGAAGGGAAAGATAAGCTATCCTATGGCCCCTGGTTGAGGGCCGAGGTCAAAGAGCACAGTCCATTCTGGAAAGCTTTCTATGAGAAACAACCAGATCAAGATGAAGTTGAAGAAATTATACCAGAAACTCCAATGCAATCACCTTTATTACTTCCTGCAGCACCTTCAAAAACAAAGAATTCACCTCCATCTGTGGAGCTTAATACCACAAGAACCCTCACAGCAATCCATTGCCTACCCTGCAAATTTCTTCTATTGCAGAACCAATATTGCAAGAACCTGTGGTGAACAGCAAGAAGCTCAAAAACCCGAGAATGGTGGCTAAAGCCAGTCCCCTTAAAAAAACAAAGCGTTACAACCCTTATGGGACTTCCTCCTATGTTCAAGTACCTCTGGACGATTCACTCCTTATGGATACCCCGATTTTTGCAGCTGAAGGGGTAGACAAAAGGGTTGTGGTGGCTTGCCCAAAACAGCCACCGCCAGAACAATGAAAATTATAAGTTGGAATTGTCAAGGGCTGGGCAACCCCCTGACAATTCAAGCTTTAAAGGACCTAGTGGTCCATGATCGGCCCGATATTATTTTTTTGATGGAAACCAAAAACTAGGATCCAGTTATTAAGCGCTTACAGCGCAATCTTCATTACGAAAACCTTTTTATGGTCAATCCCTAGGTTTGGCTGGAGGTTTGGTTATCTTTTGGACTGATCAGGTTAATCTTACTATCCATTCTCATGACCATCATCATATTGATACTATCTGTTCAGATGTTTTGAAAAGGACAACTATGGGTATTACTTTTCTGCATGCTCCAGCAGTATTTCAACAGAGGCAACATCTATGGACAACTTTGCGTCAACTCAGCCATCTACATACCTTACCTTGGGTGTGCATCGGCGATTTTAATGAAATTTTGAATCATTGGGAGAAAGTGGGAAAACGCTTACCTCAGCAATATCGGTTGCAATCCTTTAGAGATCTATTAGACCACTGTGCTTTGATGGATCTTGAGACCAAGGGCTATGCCTACACTTGGGTAAACAATAGAAGTGGTGAGGAAGCTGTCAAGGAGCGAATAGATAGAGCTGTGTGCACAATGGAATGGTGATTAACCTATCCGGAAGCTGAAGTTTACGCTTTACTTGCTATAGGCTCGGATCATTGTCCACTACTCTTAAATACATAAGTCAAATCAAAAAAGAGGAAAAGGAGATTCACCTTCGAATCCTTTTGGCTTCAAGATGATGAATGCCACAGGGTGGTCTCCGATGTATGGTCATCAGTCTTAAATCATCCCTTCACCATCTCCAAAAAATTACAAATGACAACTACAGCTTTGGCTAATTGGAGTAGAATGAAATTTACTGCTGCTCATCATCAAATAGATCTCTTAAAGCAGCAGCTCCAGTATCACATTAATCAACCTGCTTGCAATTATAATAGCAATCGGGTTAAATCGCTAAAGGATCAGATTCATAAAATATGGATACAAGAAGAACACTATTGGGCAATGCGATCTCGCATCAACTGGTTGAGGGGGGATCGAAACACTAAATTTTTTCACGCTACTACGATTCAAAGACGGAAGAGAAACAGAATCAGCATGCTTAAAGATGTAAATGAGGATTGGATTCGGGACCCAGAACAAGTGAGGCACATGACCAACTTTTTTTTTCAGAATCTTTATTCTACTGCTGGTCATAAAGACTATAGACCTACTTTAATGCAATGCCCAAAGATAGTGACGAATGAAATGAACAATCATTTAATTGCTGAAGTAACAAGAGAGGAAGTACAGCTAGCTACTTTCCAATTGGGAGCAACAAAAGCTCCAGGACCTGACGGTTTTAATGGCCTCTTTTACCATAGTCATTGGGACATTATACAGGATGATGTTTTTACTACAGTGCAGAATTTTTTCACTACTGGTGTGTTGCCTACTGATATAAACAGAACTTCTATATGTCTGATTCCCAAAGTACCGAACCCAAAGAGGTTAGATCAATTTCGCCCCATCACTTTATGTAATTTTCTATACAAAATTATTTCCAAAGTCCTAGCGAATCGATTAAAATGCTGTCTACCAGATTTGATTGCCACAGAACAGAGTGCATTTATGTCAGGCAGACAGATACAGGACAACATTCTTATAGTTCAAGAGGTCTTACATCAATATGAATTCGACAGAGAAAGAAGAAATTTCAGGCGATCCTAAAACTAGATATGCAGAAAGCTTATGATAGGGTTGAGTGGGACTTCTTGGAGGACTATATGCGCCAGATTGGGTTTCATGATCGATGGGTGGTTTGGCTGATGCAATGTGTTAAAACTACCTCACTCAGTGTCAAAATCAATGGCGAAGATCTACCTTATTTTACACCAACCAGGGGAATTAGGCAGGGAGATCCTCTTTCACCCTACCTATTCATACTTGTGGCTAATATGTTATCCACTCTTATCCAGAAAGCTATCACTATGGGACATCTACGAGGTCTGAAATTTAACAGGTGCTGTCCTGTCTTATCCCATCTATTCTTTGCCGATGATGCAATATTTTTTCTAGACGGTAAAACGCTGGAATGTCAAAATTTGGCAAGCATTTTAAACCAGTACTGTATTGCAACAGGACAAGAGATAAATAGAAATAAATCAGGCCTGTTTGCTAGTAAAAACTGTCCTATATCCCTCAAGTTAAATATGGCCGGAGTCCTAAGAGTGCCAATCCTTGATAAAACTAGAAAGTATTTAGGTATTCCCTCAGATTGGGGGTCCTCAAAGCGAGACATGTTTGCTTGGATTCATACAAGGGTGAATGCTAAATTGGCTGGGTGGAAAGAACAGTTGATTTCTAAAGGAGGGAAGGAGGTTTTGTTAAAAGCTGTGATTCAAGCTCTACCGCAGTATGCAATGTCAATATTTAAGATTCCTGTCTTTATCTGCAAGTCTGTTGAACAAAAGATTGCCAAATTTTGGTGGCAACACACTAACACTAAGTCTGGAATTCACTGGAAGTGCTGGGATATTCTAAAAGAGAGGAAAAGTACAGGGGGGTTGGTTTTCGAGACTTATTATCCTTTAATAAAGCCCTTCTGGGAAAGCAGGCCTGGAGACTTTTTCAGAATCCTCTATCTTTGTGGTGCAAACTTTTCAAAGCATTATATTTTCCATCTACAGATTTTTGGCATGCAGAACAGGGATCCCGACCCTCTTGGGGCTGGCGAAGTCTTCTAATGGGCCGAGATTCAATTCTTCCTAAGTTGTGTTGGTCAGTCGGCAATGGCCAAAGAATCAGTGTTAGACAAGACAAATGGCTACCTATGGGAACATTATATGGACCTCCTAACAGAGACGAACCGCGCACAGTTGCAGACTACATAAATATAGCACAAAATGAATGGAACACCCAACTTCTCAAACATACATTTGATGAGCATGTAGTGAAAGAAATACTTGCAATTAGATTATGGCCAGCATCTACTCAAGACAAACTTGTATGGACAGAAACTGTAGATGGACAATACACAGTGAAGAGTGCATATCATTTCATCCAGAAATCAGAGGCTACACAGATCGCTTCTCGCCCATCCTCATCTTATATTACCCCCAGTCACCTATGGAAGCAAATTTGGAAAACCAAGATGGCCCCAAAAATCCGTATCTTTCTCTGGTCTATCAGCCACAATGCAATTCCTACAAAGTTCAATCTGTTTCGTCGCCGAATCACCAATGATCCATTTTGTGTACTCTGTTCTACCCGTTCCCGCGAAACAACAAAACATTTATTTTTGCATTGCCCCTGGACACAACAGATTTGGAACCATCCTAATGTACAAATCAAAGTAACAGCTTTTGCAACTCATCGCATAGATGCTTGGCTTGCAGATATATCACAACAGAAAGGTAAAGTACCGGATTTTGAGACTATAGCAGCTCTTTTATGGCAAATCTGGAAGGCCAGAAACCATGTCATCTTCCGCCATCACTTCACGCACCCGAACTAGATTGTTGAATCAGCTTTAGCTCTCACTCACCTGCACATTACAGTTCAGAAACACCAATCGTAGCAGCAACAGAAGACAGGAACAAAATCGCTGAACCCTAACACTACCTGGCTCCCACCGGTGCAAGGAACGATGAAGGTTAATATAGATGGTGCCTTTCCTATTGCAGAAAATCTGGGTGCGATCTCCAGCATCACTCGGGATCACACAGGCAGCTTGCTCGGAGGCTTCACCAAAAGCGTTCCAGCATCTTCCGCACTTGCAACAGAGATTCAAGCTTTCTTATATACTCTAAAAGATCTTTTACAACAAGGGAAGCATCACTCTGACCTGATCATTGAAACCGACTGCTTGATTTCGGTTGAAGTAATCAATCACGAGCGTCTCCCACCGTGGGAATGCCGTGCCCTTTTCGCCGAATGCGAAGACATTTTGCCCTCTTTTTCGAACCTGAAGGTGAATCACTGCAAACGATCAGCAAATGCCCTAGCTGACTGGGCTGCGAAAGCCCACGGTCGAGGTTCCCTTCCCCCATCTTGGGCCTCGTCACCTGCTCCTCCGATGTTAGATCTGATTTGTAATGAAGCCCTGCTTGCGGTTTGTACCCTTTTCCCTACTTAATGAGTAATATAGTCTTTTTCCGTCCAAAAAAAAAAATGTAGTCTTTCTTGCCAAATGTTGTCGCAAATTGTAATGTGGAAATCAACAAATTGCCCATGGTAGCACGTCACTTAAGGCGGTTGGTGGTGACTAGATGCCATGTGAACAATTTTTAGGTGGCAATTGGCTAGAAAGACTACATTAAAATATCACCTAATTGTTTAGGACAACATTGACAAAATTGAAAAGTGGGGCTGATTATGACAATTATAATTGCATTGTAAGACATTCCAATCATACCATTGGTAAATACATATTTATAGTCAACTCTAAATGTTGACTCTAAATGCATGAGAATTTTCAAAGAAAGAGAAGAGAAAAGGTAAAAAAAAATCTTAGATCTAGCACTTGTAAGATATATCGTCATCAACTTAAAGTAATGGGGGGCATTCGAAGTTAAAAAATGGATTGAAAAAGTGCGATACTTTATGTGTTTATCCTTTTCATATAATTGCTCATTTAAATGTTAGATATAATCTATTTATCTATATTTGAGTTAATGCAAGTAAAATAAGGAGAGAATATGATAAAATTCTAGAGTCAAGAGCCGTGGCTGGGAAAAAGGAGAGACGAATGAGGAGAAATATAATTAATACTACTTATGTATTAGTACATAATAATTGTTTTTGTGATACTTTAATTTCGATATTTGTTAAAAATTAAATTTAAAATATTTTGGATTTTATAACAATGGGCTTCATTCATGAGAAGTACTTGGTTTTACATATATGGCACTCATTTCTATTACTATTTCTTACAAAGAATTAATTAATACAAGGCATTTATCTACATGAGACCCTTGTGATGAAGTTGAGAGAGATAGTTGTACTAATTGGCTCTCCCCAACCTTCATTCATAAACAAAAATGCTCGGGATAAGAATAGCTGGACTACTTTAACTTTCGTAAGGTGCTCATATGAGTATTATAACTTTTTTTTTTTTGCTCAACTAAGTGCCGCATCAAAGTAAAATTGATTATTTGAGTGTCATTTCCAGTAAATTGTCCTACGTGCATTGTTTTTTTTATATATATAATTTTCCATTCCAACGTGGATTTTTTTTTTTGAATTTTTTTATTAATCATCCATGTTAGTGCTACCAATGTCCCATGAGACGATCAGTGTCCATGTTGGATTTTTCAGCAAGGCAAATCTTTGATGTCACTCAAGTAAGTGAAAAAAATTATGGAACTCAAGTGAGTGCCGTATGAAAGTTATGGTACTTGTGCTATTCTTATCTTCACTTTTGTCAATTTAGTTTTAAATCATTTCATTTTTTGCCAATTGACTTTATTCGACCAATTTTGGCTGAAAATTATTGACATGGTGCCAACCATCTTATGTTGCACGGCCGGGACGTGGACAGTCTTTTAAAATAATATTTTAATATTTTTTAAATTTTATATTAATTTAATTTTTTTCTTATATTTTCTTTTCCTTATTTTTTATTCTTTATTCTTTTTATTCTTTTATTTTCTTATTTTCTTTTTTGCTTTTCCCCTCCATCGGCCACTGCCAGGCCTCATTGACCTTTGCTGGCCTCAAGAGAGAGGGTGGGGGTTGCCCTCCCCCGCTCAAGTGAGAGTGGCGCTGACTAGACAAATGCTTGTCTATTATAATTAAACAAGCAGATTTTTGTATACATGGATTCCAGTTATTTTGACACCTGACCAAGAATCTTCAAATCATGTCATCCTAGTATTAATCAAAGAATCGGTATTAGTAAGAAGTACTAGTAGTCCGAAGACTACTTTTGTGAGTTAGGTAAAACTTTTCTTAAAAAAATAACACGTGGCTATCTACGCGGGCGCAATGACATGGAGGCAGCCCCATAGGACTTTTCATGCAACGTTGTTCGGAAAATGACTAAGAGTCAAACATTTTGTCACCGTAAGACTCCCGCAGAGTTCGTCACTTTCTCGAGGTCCTTGGTCTAAACTAGAACCCTTCGGGCTATAAAAGAAGTTCATTCAGCTCCCTTATTTCTCATGAATTCTTGCTAAGCATGACAAAATCAACTCCAACCAGCCCTCTCTCCCTCTGCCTCTTCCTCTGTCTCATCTTCTCGCTTCCATTTCAGGCCTCCCCATCACCGACCACAGAGGCGCAAGCTCTTGTCAAATGGAAGAACTCTCTCTCTCCTCTTCCTCCACCACCTTCTCTGAGCTCATGGTCACTCACCAACATCACCCATTGCCGCAACTGGACTGGCATTGCCTGCAACGATGGCGGGTCGGTCTCAGAGATCATCCTCTCCAGCTTAAGCGTCAAAGGCACGCTGAATGCGCTCGACGTCGCTTCATTCCCGAACCTGACCTACTTCGACGTCAGCGACAACAATCTCAGCGGCCTGATACCGTCCTCAATCGGCAATCTATCCCAGCTTAGGTTCTTGGACCTGGCGGGCAATTTCTTCGAAGGGGCAATTCCTCGCTCCATTGGACAATTGAGAAAGCTTGAAAAGCTTGATTTGAGCCTAAACGAGTTGACCTCTTCGATCCCTTCGGAGCTTGGGCTCTGTGCTAACCTCACCTACTTAGCCCTTACCCATAATTCGATCTCTGGGGAGCTGCCTCTCTCACTGTCCAATCTGGTCAGATTGTCGGCATTTGGAGCTTCGGATAATCGCCTGTCAGGTGAGTTACTGCCTGACTTCTTCACGAATTGGACTGAACTGGTTTCTCTGCAGCTCTATAACAATTTTCTCTCCGGGCAAATTCCGCCCGAAATCAGAAGCCTGACCAAACTCAATTACCTCTACTTGGACAACAATCCGCTCTCTGGCCCAATCCCTATTGGGATTGGGAGCCTCAAGAATTTGCTCATGTTAGACCTCTCAACAAACAATCTCTCTGGGCAAATTCCGCCCCAGATCGAAAGCCTGACCAAGCTGAATTTCCCTTACTTGAACAACAATTTGCTCTCCGACTCAATCCCTACTGGGATTGGGAGCCTCAAGAATTTGCTCCTATTAGACCTCTCAACAAACAATCTCTCCGGGCAAATTCCGCTCCAAATCGGAAGCCTAACCAAGCTCAAATACCTCGACTTGTACGACAATTCGCTCTCAGGGACTATTCCTCCGGTGGTTGGGAATCTCACGTCATTGGCCCATTTCGACCTTTGCAGGAACCAGCTTTATGGAGAGGTCCCCCAGACCATCTCTCGCCTTGCTGACTTACAGTGGATCTCTTTGTACACGAACAATTTCTCGGGAGGAATACCACGTGATTTCGGCAAGTACAGCCCTTCTCTCAGCAATGTTCAATTTATGCAGCGGCTTTGCTCTTCATTATTTCGTGGTTCATGGGAATAACTTCACGGGGTCAATTATCTTGATTTGTCGGCGAACATGTTGAGGGGTGGCATACCTGATGAGCTAGCGAATTTTGAGAATTTACTGAGCTTGAACTTGAGCAACAACAATTTGTCAGGTAACATACCATCCGAGGTCGGGAAGTTGTCCACGGTACAATTACTCCTAGACTTGAGCCACAATTCCCTAGCAGGATCAATTCCCTCCAATTTGGCAAGGCTTACTAAACTAGAAAATCTCAAATCTTTCGCATAATAATTTGTCGGGTATGATCCCGGCTTCTCTCTCCAACATGGAGAGTATAAGCTTTATAGACTTATCGTACAACAAGCTGACGGGTCCAGTTCCTAGTGGTAGGATCTTCCAACAAGCACCCGACAGTGCTTTTATAGGGAATTCGGGCTTGTGTCGAAACATGACTGGATTATCTCCTTGGGGCACGAGCTGTAAATCGACCCACCATAGAAAAAAAGTTCTGGTTGGTGTGAGCGTTGGCGTGAGCTGCTTACTACTTCTAGCGATTCTAATTGTTGTGATTTTGCTGGTGCTTTGGCGGCGAAAGAGGCTTCTCGACGAAGAGAACAAGCATCTTAAAAAGCACTAGAAATCGGAGCAGATCATATGGGAAATGTTAAGGAAGTTCACATTCAGCGACATCGCCAAGGCCACCAATGATTTTAGCGAAGAGTATTGCATTGGAAAAGGCGGGTTCGGGAGCATTTACAAGGCCGTATTGGCTAGCAGCCAAATCGTTGCCGTCAAGAAGCTCAACGCACCAGAATCCGGCAACGTCCCAGCGGTCAACCGCCAGAGTTTCTAGAACGAAATCCACGTGTTGACCCAGGTCCGGCACCGCAACGTGATCAAGCTCCATGGGTTCTGTTCCATGAGAGGTTGCATTTACTTGGTCTATGAGTTTGTTGAGAGAGGCAGTCTGGCAAAGGTCTTGTATGGAGGAACAGGAGCAGCTGAACTGGATTGGGGTACAAGGGTGAAGATTGTTCAAGGCGTGGCTCACGCGATCACCTACTTGCATCACAATTGCTCACCACCTATCGTCCATCGGGACATAACGTTGAACAACATCTTGCTTGAGTCAGACCTCGAGCCTCGGCTCTCGGATTTTGGGATAGCGAGACTCTTGAATTCAGGCTCGTCGAATTGGACCACAGTGGCTAGATCTTATGGCTGCATGGCTCCTGGTAAGCCATTTGATCAAAGCTAACTATGCATTTTGCGTGCACATATTATTTGGAATTGTTTAAATTTCTCTCATTAACTTCTCGAATTTGGATTCATTGAATTATTCTCACAAGACTATTTAGAAGAGCAAATATAGATTTTGAAAAGCCGTTCATATTAATAATATCAAAGAAATTTGAAATTTGTGCACAACTTGACATTATGATCAAAACATTGATGCATTGTTCTTTCATGAAAAACAGAGTTAGCAACTACGATGCGGGTAACGAACAAATGTGACGTGTATAGCTTCGGAGTAGTGGTGCTAGAGATTATGATGGGGAAGCATCCGGGGGGATCTTCTCTCTTCTCTATTAATGATGAAAACATCAACAATCTCGGAGGACCCAAATTTGCTGCTGAAGGATGTGCTCGATCCGCGTCTTCCTCTTCCGACTCGCCAACTAGCTAAGAAAGTGGTATTCATTGTCATGGCGGCACTGGCGTGCACGCGCACGAGTCCTGATTCACGACCCAACATGCATTTCGTGGCGCAAGAATTATCCGCACGAGCTCAAACTTATTTGTTTGAGCCGTTAGACTCCATAACTATCAGCAAAGCTATCGAGTCTTCAAGAGTAAAGTTTTAAGAGATGTTGCAGATCAAATGATACTTTTCTGTCTCTCTCTTTCTTTCTTCTTCTTCTTCTTCTTTTTTTTCTTTTTGTTGTTGTTTGGAGTTTGCTCGTAATGAATGAGAAAGAGTGGGTGTACAGTTTGGATAATTTAGAAAATTTCTATTGAACTGTCTTCAAAACATGTTTACACATCCTAACCATGGATCCTCTAATGAATATGAAGTACGTTATCACTTCGGATGATCCAATAGACTCCTTTGCCTTTTTTTGTCCTTTACATTGGTATGAGATGTAAGTTGCCTTTTCAATGGGCCATTATAGATAATTTCATACTCAAGTTCTAACTTTAATGAAAAATTCTAATTAAGGGCTTAAAATGGGACTATTTTTTCAAAAAAGAGTTTAAAATGTACTTTATTTTAAATATGGCCCATAGTGGCTAAGTTAGTTTCAAATAGTGGCTCAAACTTCCCAGCCCACCAAATATTCACTGGTGAACATTTTTCAGTAACTTGAATAGGGGTAATTTAGTCAAAATCTACAATTGGGTAAAAAATTGAAAAAATTCCCAAATTGAATAGGATTTTTTTATTTTTCACATTTTCTCCCTTCCTCTCCCTGAATGCTTAAGCATATCGCTCTTGCCTGAACCTCATCGCTCCTCGCGAGCTTCAGTCTGCTGTTCGTCGTTGTCTCTTCTTTCACAAGTTCATTTTCCACAGGCTTTAAGTCATCCGCAAGCTTCAAGTTTATTGTCTGCAAGCTCCACTCACTTTCATCCGTGGTTAGTGTTGTTCATATTGGTGCAATTCGTCCAAGGGAAAGTGATTGTAGCTTGACCACGTCGCCCAGGTGCGGAATGTCGTGGAATATCACCCCGATGGCAGTGAGGCTCTCTTCCCAAACCTGAATGGCTGTTCCAACTACAATCACGAAGCAATTCTTGTGAAATACCTGAGTTCCACATCCTCTCTTTGATGCTTCTTGGTCTATTCGTTCCACTACAATCCCAGAAGAAAAGAATTTCCATTCCCCCTAATGCCCTTTGCCTTCAAATTGATCTAAGTGGCGAGGAGGGTTCTCATACGGGTTAAAATTGGGATTGCCTCGCACCGCCATCGCTCTAGCAAAGGCTTTCTTTGGCCCTGTGGCTTTAAACTCCAATGCTGGGCTTTCTCGTTGTGATCTATGAACTGTTTGTGCATCGTGCTCATTAGTGAATTTAACATTTAGATTAGTGATTTCTAATGTTTTGGAGCTGTGAGCACAGAAGCTAGAGCTGCGGCTTCTGGACATTGCAGAAAAGGAGGTCGGAATTCTTCTTTTTTGTCGATTTTCATGGCATCCTTAAGTTAGTAATTTGACTTTGTTATTGCAGGTAAGCTAGACATGGACTCCTCTGAGTAATGTTTTCGCGGTAATCAGCATGAGGCGGATGAATTCGACATTGGGCTTCCTATATCTTCTGATGGAAAAGAGAATATTCTGTCTCATAAATTTTACAACGTTGCTGGAGGACTTGCTCGAGCTTTGGGGAGGTGAAATGATTGCATATGTTTTGTTGATCATTAGTTATATCTTGTACAAAAGATAGATTCTTCAATGAGTTTTTAATTTAAACTTGTTCTATAGTTTGTTCTGGGGAGGTGTAACAAGTTTCTGTGCATTTTTAAATGAGATAATCAAGTGTTAACAAGGTGCTGTCTCTATCATTCATGCTTGGACATTCCAACTTGAAGTGTCCGTATCTGCTATGGACATACAGTGTTTTCTCGTCTATCAAGACTAAAACTATTGTCATTTTGGCCAAAACTCTCAGTCAACCAACATTCTCATATTATTCTATATCGGACTCAAATGAATGCAAGAAAAAACCACATTTGCACATCAATGAATCATCACATACGGTTTACATCACAGAAGTAAAACTGACATACATTAATCCATATGATTATTTGACAACATCAGTTTACATCACCCCTAGAAGAGCAACAACAGAATAGAAAGCAACCTTGGATAATGGATGGTGCTCGGCACTTGACGTACTCTTAATTATTATGGCTAGGCCTTTGACGTCTGTATTGTCTTCAAAACATGCTTACGAATCCTAAGTACGAATATGCTAATGAATATAAAGAAGGTCATCACTTTTCCATTTTGTTTCCTATATGTTGGTACGGGATGTGCCCCAAGTTGCCTTTTCAATGGTCATGTAGAGATACTTGCGTGCTCAAATTCCAACTCTAATTTGGTGTTTTTCCAAGTAGGTTTTTGTCTGCAAACAAACTCAAACAATAGTCATTTTGTCGATCGCATCAAATGGGCTGACGAACATCTGTGAACCAAACATTATGAACACAAACTTGAACTTTTAATAACGTGTCGCATTCTCGAGTCGTATATGAAATTTCCACGTCTTGGAACTTTGTTATCAAATTCAATGACCAAAAAGAATAACACAATGGGAACTTCCAATGTGACTAGCCAAAGCTCTAGCAATTTTTCTTTTTTGGCCCACACAAACTCCAGCATGAGAAGCTCGCATGAATGTTTAGGATTTGGCTTTTTCTCGCTTAATTTATGATGCTATATTCCAACAAAAATGTTAATATTCTTGTAATAATTCTATCAAAATGAAATACCCACCAAGAAGGGTTTTCAGGGCTCCAGGGTAAAGGGAAATTAGTTGGTAGAAGAACACTGCAAGTGCACTTGGCAAGGAGAGACACATAAATGCCAAAACTTCTAAAAGGTACACTTAAGTGCCACATTTTTTTTTGTAAATTGTACACCTAGGCTAGAAGAGGAAGAATGGAAGAGAAAAAAGAAAAAAATTATATGTCAACGCTTGTACCTACGTCAGCGATTTCCGGGCAAAATTGGCTGGATTGACTCAATAGACAAAACATTAAAATGGTTATGATTCAATTGACAAATTAAAATGATTTAGAACTAAATTGGTAAAAATACAATAGGTTTTGGACTTTTAGGACAATTTTCCCTCTTTCCTTTGTTTAGCCAATTTTCACATAATGCTACTTAATCAGTAAACTTCTTGGCCATTTGAGAAACGTGGTCTAAATCCTAAATCTTTTTGAAAAGTTGCAATATAGTCCTTTTGAACATCATCTTTTTCTTGATTTATTATTTTCGACGAATTACCTACTCTCAAAACCTCTTTATAAGTCATCACTTAAAGTGCTTGGCAATTTGTTGGCCACCATAAGTTTCCATAGTTTTGAACGTCACTAGTGGTACATTCATCTCCTTGGCACGACACATTACTCAAAAAGAGAAATTGACTTGCAAAAGTCCTAATTGGAGAGAGCATTCACCAATCCTAGTTATTGGCGATAGGCATAAATGCATTGCTGGTGACTTTTTGACTTATCAGTTACGCCCACTTTCAGGGTGCAATCCACTAGGTACAACCTGCTATTGGCCCAATGTGCAATTCTTGTCTGCTTGGAAAAACTCAAGTGCTTCCAAAGGTTCCGTCAAATGGAAGCGTAGGTTTTGGTTGATTGGTTAATATAAATAGTGGCCCCTTTAGTTGAGCGTGAAGAACGCTTCAGATTGATTAAGCTTTGTCTTTATATGGTTAATTGGTTTTTCTTTAAACACATATGTAGAAAGATCGATAATTGAGGACTATCCCATGTTCAAAAGCTGCGAGCTGTGAAATCGTGTCCATGGTCCATGCACTTGAAATCCTATCAATTTAGACCTTGCACTAGAAAAAAAAAAAAAACAAAGAGAGAAAAAAGTAATTGTTACCTCAATCAGCTCTCATTTTTTAATGATTAGTAACACAGTCGCAAAGGTCCAATCACCACTAGCTCTCTTAAGAACACAACACATTAAAAAATGGATTAATACAGGTTCATTGTAGTGAAGGAAATAATTTACAGGAGATGGTTGGATGAATTTTGGTTCTTAAATATGTCTATTATTTTCTTTCTTTTGAAGGAAGAAACATTTTTCATCTTTTCCTAACATAATTTATATTACAAATTCGATTTTTTTAATTTCCAAAATTTCTAACAACATCAGTGCGATAGTGCCGACGGTGCAACAGTGATTGCTGAAAATTGACACGGGTCACTTTGTTAATGCCTTCAAAATGTGAGTTATTTAGAAGTATTATTTTTAGTAGTTTCTTATTTGCTCGTTTTGGTCAAATTTATTTTATTTAAAATTGGTTTGTTTATTTTGGTATGTTATTTTCTATATTTAAGGAGAAAAGCTGTTAAGAATTGGAGTTTCAATTGGATTGGGCATGTGTTGGGTATATATTGCTAAAATTATAGGTTAACATCGGTTAATTTGGGTTGGATCCTATTGCGACCCATTCAAACTAACCCAATGCACTGGTTTGATGAATCTACTCCCCACTAAATAATAGAGATGTTAAAAAAAAAAAAAAAAAATGGAGCTTGGTGTACAACCCCACATTTGCATGTTGAGGCAATGTGAGACCTGTTCCTAAAACCACTTTGATTAATTAGTTATTGGTGCATTGGAAGTTATGCGTAAATTGCATTATTGGTGACTTGACCTAGCAATTATACCCAATTATTTTGGGATTGCATTATTTTTACTTTGCAACTGTGGTCCATTCTAGTATTATTATTATTATTATTATTATTATTATTATTATTATTTGTTATATTTTAACTCTCAATTCACTCACAGACTTTTGTTCTACCTTTTTATAGAGCATGGGAGTCGAAATTCACACATAAAACTAAACGTCCTCACCCTAGCCCTCCTGAGAAGATGGGGAATTAGACTCCCCACCTTCCCTTCCCATGTGGGCGGGGGTGATTTGAGGCAACTCCCAATATTAATTGGGTGACATTATTTCCACCCTCTTTATAACTAAATACATTTTATTTATACAAAAAAAAAGGAGAAATCATCATAGATGGATTCTATTAAAATATGTGACATCTCAGAATTTCAACTCCGTTTTCTACTGAATGAATTGGGCATTTCATTGACGCGCCTATAGGCCTGTTATTAGAGCTGATCACTATCGAGATAACTAGACTACCTGGGGAAGCCATTAAGGATTTCAAGGCAAATAGACTTGAGAATTCGACTAGGAATCGGCTTCTCAACCGTGCTTATCTTTAGAGGTCAATACGACACAATATAAAATTGTTTCGAAATCAGAGATAGACTGGTTCGACTGAGATGTGTGGCTAATTGTGGGTGACACCACTAAATTAGAAAATTCTCGTCGATCGGCACTAGATTGATTTTCCTATTGTTTTGGGACCTGTGTCCGTATTTGGATCCTTGGGATTTTCACGACAATCGAGAGTCACCAATGAGTCGAGTGGGTTCATAGTGGCTCGAAGAAAATCGACCACGAGTCAGTTGCACTAAGAATGCCTGAAAGTTACCTGGTAGTCTAGGTCACGCTAAAAACGCGCCAGGTGAAATTAACTATGAATTCAAGTTCGATTTCAAAAATTGGAATTTCTGTCATATCACAATAAATTCTAGGAGTGTCGACTCAATCTCAAAAGATTTTTCTGACACCCGACACTTTTTGGGAAAAAGTTGTCGTGTGGTCATTTCGTTCATTTGAAGCCGGAAATTATTTTGTTGATGAAATTAAGAAGCATGGGGGATTCTTGGATAAGGAAAATAATCAATTTGATAAAGGAAATATCAATTGATTTTTGGGAGAGTTATTTGAGAGAAATTTAAGAGAGATTTTGGATCCAAAATGTAAGTGTAGACCAAGTGCTTTAATTTGGATTTCCTTGGTTATCTAGGTGCCAATTCAAAAGAATTTGGGATAAGAATTTCCTACTTGAGGAAATTCTTTTGTTTTTTTATTTTTCTACCCAATTCTTTCCTTTTTGGCCACGCATCCAAGCATCTTTCTCTCCCCCCCCCTTTTTCTTTCCTTCTTTCTTTCTTTTTCTCTTTCTCTCTCCCCCTCTCTCTTTTCCCTCATGCGAATTGCCCCCCTCCACCGAATGCTTGGCTGTCTTTCTCTTTACTTTTTCCTTTTGACTTTTCAAACTTTCCCCTTTCTCTCTTATCTCTTCTTCCCTCACTCTCTCTCTCTCGACACCTTCCTTCTTCCTCTCTTGTTCATGCAAGACCAGTGAAGACAGCAAAACAGAAGTAGCTCACCTGAAGACTGGAGTTGCTGTCACCATCGAAGCCATGCCGGGCCGCCGTCAGCTCCACCCGCACGTCACCGCCCACTGCTGTTCATCTCCAACTCGCCCGCTTGTGTGCCATCCGCCCCATCTAGCTAAGCTGCCACCTCTACCCAGCCTTGTTCGGCCACCACAGGCCACGGCCCGATCCCCTCCGGCCACCATCCGGCCTCACCAGATCTCCCCTCACCCTCCACCGGCCTCACCTCGCCAGCTCAGCCACTGGACGAGCTTCATCCAGCCAAGAACAGTGGCTGGAAAAGTGGGTTTCCAGTCCTGTTCAAGGCCCGCTTTGGGCCATTTCCGGGCCCCAAACCCGAGAGTCACTTTGGGAAGTATCGTTCCTCGCGTCGTCCCCGTCGGATTGATCTAACTTGCGTTTAATTCCGGTGAGTAATCTCACTAATCCTTGCTTAGTAGACTAATGATGCTTAAGAGTTGGTTAGTTTTAATTAATTAGGTTTAGGTGGTTAGATTAGTATGGATTAGTGTTTATTAGTCAATTGTGATATGAATTAGACAAATTGAGTGTGCATTTAGCAAGTAGACGCGGTCTACTATTTATTGAAGGTAGCTCGGGATTTTCCCGACCCTCATCGGGCTTCAATTTGGCAATTTGTGCATAATTGGAATTTTTTTAGTAATTAAATATTATTTTTCGAAATTAATTCAATTAATTAATTAATTAATTATTTTCCGGAAATTCAACCAGGATGGCGGTGGTCAAAATTTTATGCTGATGAATGTGGTGAAGTCCATTTATTTAATTGAGCTCCAAAATTGTATTTAATTATTAATTTTTGAAATTAATTAATTAACTAAATTTTGGAAATTAAGGTTGAGATGGCCGACGACGGAATTTTGTGCTGATTGTTGAGGCGTAGTCCGTTTATTTAATTGAGCTTTATTTTGTGCCGAATTGAATTATTTGTGAAATTGAAAATTATTCTTTAATTGAATAATCTTTGGTTATTAATTGAAAAATAACCGGGCATCGGTTGATAATGCCAAAAATATTTGAATGGACTACAGAAAATGTGGGAGTTATGGAAATGAGAATATTATATTTTGGCTAAGACCAGTCGTGTGCCCACGAACGATATTTCATCATGTATTTTTAATACGAATAAATGAGGCCAAGACATTACTTTAATTGAGGAAGTTAAATGCGAGGCACAATGTCATCAAGTCGTGAGGGATTAATCGTGTGTTGGCTTATAGTTGAAGCAAGATGATTATTGGAAGTTGATGTGATGTGTGTTGTGTTGAGGGAAACCAATGGATCATGAGCAAGTAAAGGACTAAGTACTACACAAGTAGAAGACTTCGTGTGAGTCACCTCTAGCGCCTTATACCATTGCTTATTATAGTCAAGGGCTAAGTGTTACATGGCGACCTGAGTCGCATGGGAATTACCTCTAGTGCCTTGTAGTATTGTTATGCATAGAGAAGGGTTAAGTGCTACACGATGGCAAGATCTCGTGTGAGTTACCTCTAGTGCCTTATCCTATTGCTTTTTGTAGTGAAGGACTAAGTACTATATGATAGCGAGATTTCGTGTGAGCTACCTCTAGCGCCTTATACTATTGCTTTTATAGTGAAGGACTAAGTATTGCACGATAGTGAGACTTCGTGTAAGTTACCTCTAGTGCCTTATACTATTGTTATTTATGGTCAAGGACTAAGTACCGCACGATGACGAGACTTTGTGTTGGGGTCACCTCTAGCACCTTAAGCCTATATTTGAGTGGGAATGTTGAATTGGAATGTTGAGATTAATTATCGAGTATAGATGGAATCACTGTTATGATTTGATCCGTTTGTCATGAATTGACTGATTGAATTGAATTGGCCAGGGAATGGTCATCGTTGACATCTAATCGACTAGGTCGATTGATCATTGTTTTGATCTGATGTTGTGAATCGCTTGATTAAATGGAAATGACCGTGAGTGGTCATGTTGGCGTGTAATCGACTGGGTCGATTTGATCGATGCTTCGATTAGTGATGCGATTGCTTGGATGCCTATTTGATATGTGCTAATATGTAGGTGGAATCTGAGGCCAAGGTAAGTCCTCTAACCCATGTATGCATAGGCAGCCCCGTTAGCGTATTGGTTTCCTAATCGAGTCTTAGTGGGGTAGAACTTGCTGAGACGTAGTCTCATCCCGGTTGTGGGACAACAGTTCAGGCCCGTAGATGAGCCTGTGGAGGAGAAACCATAAGAGGACGATGAGTCGGAAAATGATGAAAAGCTTGAAGGATGTGAGCTTAGTGAAGAATGATGAAGTCAAAAGAGGATTAGGATGATCCTGAGTATGAACCGGATGAGGATTGAAATCCCATCCCTTGGTGAACCCTTTGTATATGTGTAGATAGAGTGAGACTTTAAAGTTGTGAATCGTTTGTGAAGTGCTCTGTCTAATGACATTGTTTTATTGTTTGGGGATTTATAACTGCTTCCTCATGTGCTTAATAAATGAAAGGATCGACGATACATAGTCTTGAGATATCGCATTCCAAAATTGACCAAGTAGAAGGATGTGTGCGTGCCTAAGAATCAGGGCGTGACAACCCCTTTTTGTGGTATTAGAGCGAAGTTCAAGATTGGAGTGATAAGGAGCGTTGACCATGGGATAGTTGGTAGGAAAAGCCTTTAAATTCATGCCGGTGCATGTTTGTGTTAGCTGGATGCTAGAAATGTTTGTCATGTGTGTATGGCTCATCTTCTAATCCAGTGTAGATTTGGAAGACGGGTTTCAGTGTAAAGACTGAACCATGAGCGAGTAGGAGCTGAGAACTCCTAGTAAGAGGACAATGTCCTTAGTGACTCGAGATAAAGCACCAATAAAGGTCGGTACCCGAGGTGGTTGCGGCAGAGTGTCAGCTCTAGCCAGCTCAAGTGTAAGAGTACCACCGCAGGTTGGTACTAGTGTAGCAGTACTGAGCGATCCTAGGTTTGACGAGATTGTCAGGCGCTAGTGTCATTGGATTTGGTCAAGCTAGCAAGCTCAAGATCGAGCCGCAGCTGTGGTCGCTATCGCTACCGCTGTCATTGCCGTAATTGCCGTTGTTGCCGCACCTGCTGAGGTCCAGTGTGAAGATATGATCTGGGAGTGAGCCGTTGCATCCGAGTCGAGGTATAACTCTAGTTCAAGCAGATATGGAAATCGGTCAAGGAAAAGACCAATGTGGAGAGAAGAGTATTCTATTCCACCTAAGGAGAAAGGTGTGATAGTTAGGTCAGCACTAAATCAAAATGGAACATGCTATTCTTGTGCGTGACGGCAAAGATCGGCCTTATGTTTTCTTAGGACAAGAATTTGTTTCGAGTATAGCCAACAGAGTTACCTGACCTGAGACAGTCCTAGAAGGTCGATGGGACAGATTAGAGGAAATGCGCCATAGAACACACAATGGAGTTTTGGAATAGGTCTCTGGTACTAGAAAGAGTGCATGCTTTCACCTGATAGAAGATAGAAGACGCACCAGATAGGTGTCGGAATTGTAGAAGGAAGCATGGATAAATCTAGTATCCGAGTATGACTAGAACATGTTGTGATGATGACCAGCATGGCCATCAGGTGAAGGACTATCAGTGGAAGTCTAAGGTAGCATAGACATCGCTACTGCGGCCAGAACGCCACTAAGATGGCGAAAGGAATGAGAGTAGAATTGACCTTGCACCAATCAGAGAAAGAATGTGTTTGAGGTGATTTTATCAGAGTAGCTCAGTAGAGTTTGGTGCTGAGTTGGTAGAACTTAAATTGTTGAAGTAAAGGTGAAAGAAAGGGGAATCACTAGCAATAGTTGTGCTTGATTAGTTGCTAAGGTATGAGTTTGACGCCACGCAAATAGTATGGGTTCATAGAGCATCTTGTGATAATGAATCATGGTCCTGGAGTAATCCAGTTTAGTCCATTAGCATGTGAAAGTGTTGAGGTTATTGGGAGTCGAAAAGAGTCTTTGATTTCATTCATCTCGTTGGCTAAAGGCAACTTGTTTATTAGACGGAGGTTGCCAAGGTTGCTTGGCGATTGTCTTGGGTCGGACAGACTGGAGAACTAGAGATGGAGGACATCTCAGTGGTCTAAGAATTTCGATATGTGTTGTCACAAGAACTGTCAGACTGTCGTTAGAGAAAGAGATAGAAATTGTGATCGAGCTAGCACTAGGATAGAGCCACTCTCGAAGGCTTCTTACCGGCTGTTGTTGTCTGAATTGGTAGAATTGAAGATGCAGATGTGAAGATTTATGAATGAGGCATTATCAACCGATGCCCGGTCAGTGCATCACTTTGGGGAAACATCAGTTTGTTTGTGAGAAAAAGAAAGATGGTTTGTTGCGAGTATGCATCAACCATCGTCAACTCAATTAGGTGACTAGACATCAAGAGTGTCGATGTTTTCAAGGATAAACTTGAGAACGAGATGTCATTAGTTATGAACCAAGAAGGAGGTTATACGAAAGACAGCTGTTTCTACTTGATAGGGTCTTTACGAGAGGATTGTAAGACCGTTTGGCCTAGTAAACACTCCAGCTGCTGTCATGGATTTGGCAAACCAAGTGTGCAAGGAATATCTAGATCGGTTGTGCTCATGTCTTTTAATGACATTCTGGTGCATTCGAGGAATGCTAAGAAGCACAAGAGACACCTGTGAATGGTGAAAGAATTTCCGTGGACCTGGTGAAGATTGAAACAGTTATCAATGAAACGAGATCTATAGTGAGGTGTTGTGCGGAGGACTGGGTGTGTACTGATGCGACATGATAAGATCATTGCATATGCGTTGCGCCAGTTGAGACCTAATGAGTTGAATATGAGACGGTGTTGTGAACCAGAACCTTGGCAGGACTAGGATGGTGCTATTTGGTATCACCCTGGGGGAAAGAAAGAAGTCGCTGATGCGTTGAGTCAAGAGTCTTTAATGGTGCATATACTGGTTGAAGTATGGAACTTACTTGAGAAAGTTCGAAATTTGGTTTTCAAATTTGAGGTAGGCTACCTTTTGAATTCTATAGCCGCCCTCAAAATTGAACTGGATATTCAATTTAGAATCATACGCTTTAGTTGACAAACCGGGATGTTCAGAAAATCCTGTAAGAGGATATCGGTAAGGGAAAAGTTGACTTTCAGATTTCAAAAGATGAGATGTTGAGGTATCGTAAATGGTGATGGGTGTCAGATAGTATGAAACTTGAGGGAAAGACATTGTTAGGAAATTCACTGTAATATTGCAGTATGTGACAAATTACTCAAGGAGTTAAAAGAGTAATGTTACCATTTGGGAGAATGGTCAGGAGATGGATGAAGTCGACTCATGTTGTTGCCGTGTGAAGGGATCTTGATTTGATCAAACGCGAACAAGTGTACAGAGGTCAAATAGTTCATCTTTGTGGAGTATTAGTGGCAGATCTATATCAAATTTAGAATCAAGGATTTCTAGTTTTAGCAGAACAGTCAGATAGTTCATTTTAAGGCGAAACAGAGCAGGGTGTGCAGAACTTCAGTTTGTTGAGGTGAGATTAGAGAAAGGAAGATCACAGGCCCAGAGTTAATTCAGCAGTCAATGATTGCCGTTGTTGTAATCAGAATCAAATTATAGACCGCTCAGTGCCGCCAGAAAAGTTGTATTGTTGAGCATTGAAGGCCCTGAAGGTTCCAAATTGGTGATTACATCTTTTTGGAAGTATCACTAATGAGGGATACCTTGCATTTCAGCAAGGAGGGGAAAAATTGAAATTGAGGTACATAGGTTCCTTTGAAATTCTGAATAGAATCGGGATCCTATCATATTGTCTTGCATTGTTGTCAAGGTTACAAATGCATGACGTCTTTCACATGTCGAGGTTGAGCACATATGAGCCTGGCTAGACGCACGTGCTGAATTATTAAGAATCAGGCGTGAATGACAGAGTGTTGTACGTGGAAAGCCTAGTTCAATTTGTGGTTTCAGAACAGATTCAATGAACCAAGATAGTCCCCTTGGTCAAAGTGGTCTGACAACGCCCCGAGACTAAAGAAGCAGAGTGGAAAAGTGAAACTCGATGAGACGACAACACCCCCACTTTTTTGTTTAAGGATTGATAAATGTTTAAATTTCAAGGACGAAATTTTTATAAGAGAGGAAGAGTTGTGACATCCCAGAATTTCAACTCCGTTTTCTACTGAATGAATCGGGCATTTCATGAACGTGCCTATAGGCCTATTCTTAGAGCTGATCACTCTCGAGATAATTAGACTACCTAGGAAAGCCATTAAGGATTTTAAGGCAAATAGACTTGAGAATTCGACTAGGAATCGGCTTCTCGACCATGCTTATCTTTAGAGGTCAATACGGCACAATATAAAATCAATTCGAAATCAGAGATAGAATGGTTCTACTGAGATGTGTGACTAATCATGGGTGAGACCACTAAATTAGAAAATTATCGTCGACCGGCACTAGACTGATTTTCCTATTATTTTGAGACCCTGTGTCCGTATTTGGATCATCGGGATTTTCACGACAATCGAGAGTCGCCAATGAGTCAAGTGGGTTCATAGTGGCTTGAAGAAAATCGACCATGAGTCAGTTGCACTAAAAATGCTTGAAAGTTACCTAGTAGCCTAGGTCACGCTAAAAACGCGCCAAATGAAATTAACTATGAATTCAAGTCCGATTTCAGAAATTGAAATTTCTGTTATGTGACAATAAATTCTAGGAGTGTTGACTCAGTCTCAGAAGATTTTTCTAACACCCGACATTTTTTGGGAAAAGTTGTCGTCTGGCCATTTCGTTCATTTGAAGCCAAAAATTATTTTGTTGGTGAAATTGAGAAGCATGGGGGATTCTTGGATAAGGAAAATAATCAATTTGATAAAGGAAATATCAATTGATTTTTGGGAGAGTTATTTGAGAGAAATTTAAGAGAGATTTTGGATGCAAAATGCAAGTGTAGACCAAGTGCTTTAATTTGGATTTTCCTTGGTTATCTAGATGCCAATTCAAAAGAATTTGGGATAAGAATTTCTTTCTTTTAAATTTTTTCTTCCCAATTCTTTCCTTTTTGGCCAAGCATCCAAGCATCTTTCTCTCCCCCCCCCACTTTTTCTTTCCTTCTTTCTTTCGTTTTCTTTTTCTCTTTCTCTCTCCCCCTCTCTCTTTTCCCTCCTGCGAATTGCCCCCCTCCACCGAATGCTTGGTTGTCTTCCTCTTTACTTTTTCCTTTTGACTTTTCAAACTTTCCCCTTTCTCTCTTAACTCTTCTTCCCTCACTCTCTCTCTCTCTCTCGACACCTTCCTTCTTCCTCTCTTGTTCGTGCGAGACCAACGAAGACAACTAAACAGAAGTAGCTCACCTGAAGACCGGAGCTACTGTCGCCACCGAAGCCACGCCGGGCCGCCGTCTGCTCCACCCGCACGTCGCCACCCACCACCGTTCATCTCCAGCTCGCCCGCTTGTGCGCCGTCCGCACCGTCCAGTTGAGCTGCCACCTCTACCCAGCCTTGTTCGACCACCACAAGCCGCGGCCCGATCCCCTCCGGCCACCGTCCGGCCTCACCAGAGCTCCACTCACCCTCCGCCGGCCTTGCCTCACCAGCTCAGCCATTGGATGAGCTTCATCCAGCCAAGAACAGTGGCTGGAAAAGTGGGTTTCCAGCCCTATTCAAGGCCCGCTTCGGGTTATTTCTGGGCCCCGAACCCAAGAGTCACTTTGGGAAGTATCGTTCCTCGCATCGTCCCCGTCGGATTGATCTAACTTGCGTTTAATTCCGGTGAGTAATCTCAATAATCCTTGCTTAGTAGATAATAATGCTTAAGAGTTGGTTAGTTTTAATTAATTTGGTTTAGGTGGTTAGATTAGTATGGATTAGTGTTTATTAGTCAATTGTGATGTGAATTAGACAAATTGAGTGTGCATTTAGCAAGTAGATGTGGTCTACTATTTATTGAAGGTAGCTCGGGATTTTTCCCGACCCTCATCGGGCTTCAATTTGGCAATTCGTGCATAATTGGAATTTTTTTAGTAATTGAATATTATTTTTCGAAATTAATTCAATTAATTAATTATTTTCCGGAAATTCAACCGGGATGGCCGGTGGTCGAAATTTTATGTTGATGATCGTTGTGAAGTCTGTTTATTTAATTGAGCTCCAATTTGAGCTAAATTGGATTAATTGTAATTAATTATTAATTTTTGAAGTTAATTAATTAATTAATTAATTAAATTTCAGAAATTAAGGTTGAGATGGCCGACTACCGAAATTTTGTGCTGATTGTTGTGGCATAGTCCATTTATTTAATTGAGCTTTATTTTGTGCTAAATTGAATTATTTGTGAAATTGAAAATTATTCTTTAATTGAATAATCTTTGGTTATTAATTGAAAAATAACCAGGCATCGATTGATAATGCCAAAAATATTTGAATGGACTTCAGAAAATGTGGGAGTTATGGAAAGGAAAATATTATATTTTGGTTAAGGCCAGCCGTGTGCCCACGCACGATATTTCATCGAGTATTTTTAATACGAAGAAATGAGGCCAAGACATTATTTAAATTGAGGAAGTTAAGTGCGAGGCACAATGTCATTGGGCCATGAGGGATTAATTGTGTGTTGGCTTATTAGTTAACGCAAGATGATTATTGGAAGTTGATGTGATGTGTGTTGTGTTGAGGGAAACCAATGGATCATGAGCAGGTAAAGGACTAAGTACTACACAAGTAGAAGACTTCGTGTGAGTCACCTCTAGCGCCTTATACCATTACTTATTGTAGTCAAGGGCTAAGTGTTACATGGCGACTTGAGTCGCATGAGAATTACCTCTAGTGCCTTGTAGTATTGTTATGCATAGTAAATGGCTAAGTGCTACACGATGGCAAGATCTCGTGTGAGTTACCTCTAGCGTCTTATCCTATTGCTTTTTGTAATGAAGGATTAAGTACTACACGATAGCGAGATTTTGTGTGAGCTACCTCTAGCGCCTTATATTATTGCTTTTGTAGTGAAGGACTAAGTACTGCACGATAGCGAGACTTCGTGTGAGTTACCTCTAGTGCCTTATACTATTATTATTTATGGTCAAGGACTAAGTACCGCACGATGACGAGACTTTGTGTTGGGGTCATTTTTAGCGCCTTGAGCCTATATTTGAGTGGGAATGTTGAATTAGAATATTGAGATTAATTATCGAGTATAGATGGAATCACCGTTATGATTTGATCCATTTGTCATGGATTGATTGATTGAACTGAATTGGCCGGGGAATGGTCATCGTTGACATCTAATCGACTAGGTCGATTGATCATTGTTTTGATCTGATGTTGTGAATTGCTTGATTGAATGGAAATGACCGTGAGTGATCATGTTGGCGTGTAATCGACAGGGTCAATTTGATCGATGCTTCGATCAGTGATGTGATTGCTTGGATGTTTATTTGATATGTGCTAATATGCAGGTGGAATCTAAGGCCAAGGTAAGTCCTCTGACCCGTGTGTGCATAGGCAGCTCGGTTAGCGTATTGGTTTCTTAATTGAGTCTTAGTGGGGTAGAACTTGTTGAAACGTAGTCTCATCCCGGTTGTGGGACAACATTTCAGGCCTGTAGATGAGCCTGTGGAGGAGAAACCAGAAGAGGACGATGAGCTGGAAAATGATGAAGAGCTTGAAGGATGTGAGCTCAGTGAAGAATGATGAAGTCAGAAGAGGATCAGGATGATCCTGAGTGTAAACTAGATGAGGATTGAAATCTCATCCCTTGGTGAACCCTTTGTATATATGTAGATAGAGTGAGACTTTGAAGTTGTGAATAGTTTGTGAAGTGCTCTGTCTAATGCCATGTATAAAGGTTTGGTTATAAATTTCAATATGAAAAATATGGCCTACTTTTCTATCCCATTATTTTATTATCTGGGGATTTATAATTGCTTCCGCATGTGCTTAATAAATGAAAGGGTCGGCGATACATAATCCTGAGATATCGCATTCTAAAATCGACCAAGTAGAAGGATGTGTATGTGCCCGAGGATCGGGGTGTGACAAAATATATCTTGAATTTAAGCTCAATAAACAAAACCTGACGAGAGATTATTTGTTACTCTTGGAGATAAGAATATTCCGAATTGGATATTTTATGGACGTCCGAAATTGAGCATTACATAAATTCTTTTGGGTCGTGAAATAAAGGGAGGGGCAAACAACTTTATATTTCCCTGTTAGTGTAGTCGGCCGAAGAAGTCAAAAGTGGAAAGTCCAATTGGACTTGGGTCGACCGAATATGGATGCAATTGGTTTCTTGATTCAGGATGAGATCGCGCGGAAGGAAAGAAAGTCCAAGTTAGACTTTTGGTTTGACCGAATTTCACTTCGATTTGCCTTTCTTTATCTAGTACGCGAATGGGTTATTTCTAACGATTTGTTGCACTTTTTCAGGGAGTGCACATTCGAGTATAAATATATATTTTGTGGGTTGCTCCGTAATTGAGCAGGAAGAAATATTGAAGCACCATTTCCATGCGAGTGCTTGACGTGTGTTATTTTGTGGGTATTGTTCGTAAATTATATCCAAGAATATACAAGTATTCAACCCAGTTAAATCTTATGAGTTCAAGATTTGTGTGTAATTTCATCGTGACATTAAAAGATTATTCAGCAATGAATCGCCTGCCAGGTGAGTTACTACCTGACTTCTTCACGAATTGGACTGAACTTTTTTCTCTGGAGCTCCCGAACAATTTTATCTATGGGCAAATTCCTCCCGAAATCGCAAGCCTGACCAAGCTCAAATACCTCTCTATGCTCAACAATTCGCTCTCAGGGATTATTCATTCGGAGGTCAGGAATCTCACATTGTTGACCTATCTCGACCTCACCAGGAATCAGCTTTACGGAGAGGTCCCCGAGACGATCTCTTGCCTTGCTAACTTACGGTGGATCTTTTTGTGCACGAACAATTTCTCCGGAGGAATACCACATGATTTCAGCAAATACAGCCCTTCTCTGAGCGATGTTTGCTTTTCGCACAATAGCTTCACTGGAGAACTGCCGCGAGATTTATGCAGTGGCTTTGCTCTTCGATATCTTGCCGTCGATGGAAATGACTTCACGGAGCCGCTGCCCGACTGCTTGAAGAATTGTTCGGGGCTGACGAGAGTCCGTCTAGACAGCAATCAGTTCACTGCAGATATGAGTGCGTTTGGAGTTTATCCGAATCTGGACTTTATAAGCCTCAGCAACAACCGATTTGTCGGGAATCTCACAGCACAATGGGGAGAGTGTACAAATCTCACGAATTTGAAGATAGATGGTAACAAAGTTGCCGGCCGCATCCCACAAGAGCTTCGGAAGTTGTCTCAGTTGCGTGTCCTGACTTTGTACAGCAATGACTTGACCGGGAAAATTCCCGACGAGATGGGAAATCTATGGAAGTTGTTGAGCCTGAAATTGAGCAACAACCATTTGGCTGGAGATATTGCCATCTCATTAGGGAACTTATCGAAGCTAAAAGAGAAGAAACGGAACAAAATCAAGTACCAAAAGAGAAGACATGGATTTGGCTGCTGCTTGGCAAGAAATTCAACTAGATAAAAGGAAGAAACGGAACAAAATCTGCATTGAAATGGATGTTGCAAGTACCAAAATTGAAAAGCCAAGTGTGTTTGGGAGGGAAAAAATTCTTGGCTTCAACTTGGAACACAAGTTATAGCTTATACCTATATATCACAGCCACCAAAAACACCCCAACCAGTAGATATCCTATATGTACTGCTCCCTCTATTGCCAACTCTAGTGTCATAAGGCATGTAGTTCTAAAGCAAGATAAATCACCTCTTGCGACAAGAGAGAGAATCAACAGTAGGATAGGTAAGTTACTGATTTGTCTCGAAGACGATCTGCGAGTTTTATAGCATCAGTTGGAATGGAGTTTGGAGAATTAGATGCCGCATCACAAATAACAGTGACAACTTGCTTTCTCACGTTCTCATCATAGTCCAGCAGTCAATCGCATAAGGCATCTAACAGTCAAATTAAAACATGTCAACAAATTTTAAACACAGATTGTCGTAAAAAATTTCACTAGTCACCCCTTACCAATTATTTGAGAAGATTAAGCTCTAGAAGGATTTCACAGCAGGAAGTTCTTGACATGTTCAAGCACAGACATTCTTACTTCAACAGCTTTATCAGTCAGCCTCTTCAAGAACTCTGAAAAGATTGGCTGGAAAGGCTCAGTGATAGCATGGCCTGGAGTGGAAAATAGGTCTCCAACTAGTATCACAGCTTGTAAACAAACTTCTAGCTGGTCCGTCTGCATATAAGAATGTTACAAACTGAGAAAATATCCCTCAATTTCCTATGAGGCTAAACCTCCCGAGTCCACAATGTAATACATTGTATCACTCTCAAATCAAAATCATGCAAATAATGTTACTCTACTGATAGTTATTTTCTTAAGCCGTTGAACATAGAGAGTGTGCAGGCTCCTCTATATGTGCAACCGATCAAAAAATTAATCCAAAAGCATAGTAAAAAGTGACTACTTGAGCAGGCATCCCCGACAACGAAACGCTTGAATGAATCGATTCGTGCACAGCAGGTTTCTAGCCAAAAAATTAGTACGTAAAAAACACAAACAAGAGGCCATAAGTCATGCATTACCATGAGATCTCCATTTAGATCTCCATTTAGATATGGGATGAGTCCTGACAATATCTGAGGAGCACATTGATATACATCACATATAGCCTTGTGGCAGTCGATTTAATTATTCAAAGGCTTGCTATCTCCAGACATCAATGAAACAAGAAGCTGCTTTATACCCGGTTCAAGTTTTGCTTCACAGCTCTCTACAACATTCATCGCAAGCTTTCTAGCAGCTCCAGAGAAATCCCGAAAATGAAATTGCAAGAAAATCCATTCTCCTCAAGATAGAATGCTAGGAAGATGAGAAACAGCAAGACAATCAGCTGCAGGTACTCACATTTTTGTTTTGACCTAACACAGACAGTAAAATCAGTACAAGATCCTTGGGGATATCCTCGAGAATCAACTCTACCACCCAAGCAATTACGAAGTGAAAATCACCTCTTGCAACGAACTTTAGGGAATCAAAAGAGAATGATGCCACAGAGCAAAGGGAGACTTTCGAACGGCAAATCGACATAGCAATAGCAACAACAAAGCGAGACTTTTGAGTTTTGAATGGCAAATCGAAACATCGGGAGAGGAGAGGAATGGGGGAGAGCAGAAAGGCACAGGCATGAAGACGACTGCACGAGCCGATCTCAATACCAGAGCAACGAGGAAACCAAAAGGCCAGGAAAAGAAAGAAAATGAAAGAGCAGAGTCCTCAAGAGAGAGTATACCTGAGGATTGACGAGTCGGAGGATACGACCAGTGGCGAGACAAGCGGAAGCGGTGGCGAGAGAAGCGGGAGGAGAGAGAGTGGAAGAAGACTGGGACGGCGAGAGATGGCAGCGTCGTAAAACGGAGCAGCAGTGGCATCAGCGGCGACGTCATAGGTCGTGACGGCGGCATCGAGGGTGGTGGGCAGCATTGGGTCATTGCTGGGGGCGTCGCAGCGTCGCCGAGAGGAAAGAGAAGGAAAAGTATGAGGGACGGGGAAAGAGAAGAAACATATTGAAATCAGGGATTTTGGGTTTAGGAACCCGATTCCGGTTTCCATCCCGGTTCCCTACTGCCGGGAAGAGAAACAAGAACCGCTGGTATTGAAAAAAATAGAATCAGGAATAGGAACCTCCCTCCCTAGAATCGAGAATCAAATTGGACCCACCAATCCGATTCTCCGGTTCCTATTCTATTCAGGAATCGTGCTCACCCTTAAATCCAATGAGTCAGTTACCTGATTCATTAGGCAAAAGCCTACCTACTAAAGCAGGCCTGGGCCTGGGTTAACTTTAGAGGTCTTGTTAGTAATAAGCTTGACCCAACCATTTGGAGGGGCAGCCCAACCCACAAGCTTCTTTCTTTTTGACCTTTGAGGAGACAATCTATATTTGATCAACTCAGTCGATACAATGTCCTTAACATAATTTAGAATCAAGCATAAGGGTTCTTGGTAAGACAAAAATCCCTCCTAAATAATCCTTTATTCCCCAAGTTCCAGAGGTGACCAGTTATCTTGAACCCTAATTGATGAATCAAATAGGTTTGTCATCAACCATCAGTATCGGTGTAGATGTTGGGTAAAGAACTTAACCCCGAATCTGCATTTTTTCTCTTGACCAGAATATCTCCCCTCCTTTCAATTTCCTTGCCCTTTATATACATCTGTAATTTGGCTAGTTTCAGCAAATAATTTTTTTTTCTGATTTCGATGAATACCACTAGCCTTTCTTCACCGAGTTCGTGCACCACATGGAATGAATAAACCAAGAAAATCCACGGCTTGCGTCATGTATTTCATCTGATGCGAAACCGCGTCAGTCCGTATCGTGGGGCTAAAAAATTGAAGCATGAGATTTCGAGCCTCCCATCTCATGGCATGTCATGTTGGTTCACGAAATAAATATGAATGCAAACGCTAAATTGATATTTTTGTTTAGAGATTCCCTAATGTTTTATTCAATAAATGACTAAGTGGGAAGATCAGAATTTAGGTGTGAACATTATGCCAACCCAAAAGGCCTATGTGACATCCTGCATGGAATCAAGTTACATATCTCTCAAGCATCCCACCCTGTCACGCATGGTTGATATAGCATTTTTGCCCATATTGGGACCCGTCACTCAACATAGTCCTATCTACTGTAGGTAGGCTTTTGATGTTTGTATTTTCTTTGAAACATGTTTACAAATTGGGTATCACAAATTGATACACAATAATAAATTTACCCCGAACTAATTTTTTTATCACAAAACTCCCCCAAACTAGTAAATGTAGGATATAATTACCCTTCGTTAACTTTTGTCAAATATTGTCGTTAAATTGCTGACTTAGATGCCATGTGAACATGATGGGTAAGTCCACGTCAATCAATTAATAAATTAATACTATAAAAAACTCCAAATTGGTATACTTGTTCATGGCAAATTCATCCCAAACTAGTCTATGAACCACTAAAAACCCTAAACTAATACACACATGGCATATTTATTTGGAAATGCTGATCCTCAATGTGCACCTACCAAAAGGCAAAATCATAGCTATAGACGAAGATCACAACTTGTGTTCATCACTAATGATGATGTGAGATTTTATGATCGGCCGCCGATCCTTTTGCTTTGATGCAATACGGATCTATTCTACCATACTTTGATGATTCTTCTTGAGAGTTTGGATTGTTTTGCAGCTTTATAGGCTTGCTTTGTTATAATGATCTCAGGGATTATCAACATATCTTTTTCCATATCGTTTTAGAAAGGAATGAATTTTTTTTCGACAAAATATTAATATTCGATATGATATGTCCTCAATTGGAGATTTTATGAAATGCCCACGAGACGGTGAAAGGTCAAGAGCCAAGAAATGGTCAAAATTCCAAAGCAAGGGAAATAATTCAGAATTCCAAAGCTTATATAGAAACTTTTGATAATTCCTTGGTCAAAAAATTTGCAATCCTCATAGAAAACAATAAAAAAGAAAATCTTAAATTATGTCCATTATGATACATTTTTCTTGATTTTCTTTTTTTGCAACATAAAAAACCTCAAACTTATACTTATGTGACACATTTAGCAATTTTTTTTTTTTTTAAGTTTGCCTAATTTTTTCAACTTTCCTTTCCTACTCTCTCCTTATACTTCTTACTTTTATTTTTTTTTTATTTTTTCTCTATTTCCTTCTGTCAATTGCGAGACCTTGGCAATAGTCAACGAGGGCATCCTGGCCTTGCCTAAGGCCAGCAACTTCCCCTTGCCATTGCCAAGGCCTAGGTGATCGATTGACCATTGCCAAGGCTCTGGAAACTGGTGGAGGGAAAAAAAAAAAAAAAAAAAAAAAAAGATAGGAAAAGAAAAGAAAAGAAAGAAAAAAAGAATAAAAGAGAATAAAATATAAATTTTTTTAAAATGTTACAAAAATCATTCATGTTATCGACGAAGGTGGCCAACGTCTACATTAACGATTTTCAGCTAAAATTGATTGGAATGGCTATATTGGCAAATCGTTAATTTTTTTTTTACTAAATTAGTCATGGTACAGTAAGTTTAAGATTTTTTGGATAATATTTCTAGTCATAAGTCAATCAAAATCAAGCAAGGATAATTAATATAATCAAATATGAAGCCAAACTTGAACTTGTACGATTAGGGAGAAAAAACATCGAGATCGGTTTTCTGAATCCCAGGAAGGTTGGGAAGGTAACAGTTTTATTCGAGGAAGTTTTCATCTGAAGTCATTTCCACACTATAAATGGCCTGGTTGAAAGTTTTAAAGGTTTAGTGGTGCGACTGGAAGTAGTGTGATAATTGAAAGATGCACCGGCCCATTTAGAGGTGACGCAAGGGACCACCATGCACTTCATTTGGCTATGATCATCCATCGCTCAATTCAACCGTCGACTAACAAACAGATTCGATTAGAAAAGAGCAAATTGAAAAAGTCAAAACTAAAGATATAATAGAAAAAGAGGAAATTCATTTGTGGCATAGATCATGACGGAATAAAAAAAGAAGATAAATAAAATCAGAAGCATCAATGTCGGGACGAGGAAAAAGCACAACGAATCAACACACCACCTTAAGAGTGGTGAGCAAAACAGCACCAAAGGTCGCTAATAAGTAATTATTGACCCCCAAATTGACTTACATTTCTTGCGTGCAAGAGGGTGTTAGATATATTACTACTTATGATTACTATATAGTATTAGGGTAATTACAATTCATATTAGTTACAATATATTCATTTATATGTAAATTGGCCAATACAAACATCTCTTTTTTTAGAATGGATTATGTCATTTCTTGTTCAGTTGTTCCTAATCGAAGGCAGGCAACTAAGCTAATGTAAGCATAGAGAGTCAAGTAGAAGATCTTTTCTTGCTAATCTCTTAATTAACAAGGACCAATACTACGTATGTGCACATTTGTCTCATTGGAAAATTCTCCATTGAAATAATAATTTTCTAAAAATAATCATTTGTGTTGCTTTCAAAAAATATATGAACGAGAAATATTTTTTTCATCGGTGAAAATATTTATTATAAACTGTCATCGACAATGAACTTTAGTATAATATCCCAAAAATGAGGGCAGAGGAAAACAACAAGGAATATATCAAATATAAAACATGGGGCCAATAATATTGCCACATATTATGTGACGCAATTTCCCGGACACACTATTCGTTTATTTCCAGATAAATTAGTTTAACATCAAATAGGGTCCAACCAAATTAACCTATATTGATCCATTTTTATGTAGTACAATTTTAGGGACTCATATCTATCACAAACCCAAGGCACTCCCTACCCAACTGGAGATTCAATTTTCAGCAATTTTTTCCCTTAAATATAGAAATAAACATACTAAAAAAAAATAACCAATAAGAAATTACTAAAAATAATTCTCCCAAATAACTCGCATTTTGAATGCATTAAGAAAGTGACCACTATTATTTTTCGGCAGTCATCGTCACACCATTAGCAGTCACATTAATGTTGTCAGAAATTTTGGAAATTAAAAAAATGAATTTGAAATAACAATTATGTTAGGAAAAGATCAAAAGGTTTTTTTCCACCAAAAGAAAGAACATAATAGACATATAGAAGAACCAAAATCCATCCAACCATCTCCCGTAAAATATTTTCTTTGCTGCAACAAATCTAGTAATTATCCGTTGTTATGTTCTAAGGGGAGCTAATTGGGTGATTGGAACTTTTTGTCCGTGTCTCTAATTTATTAAAAATAAAATAAAATGGAGAGCTGGTTGAGGTAATAATTACTTTTTTCTCTTATTTTTCAACCGTGCATTGCATCATCTACATATCTAGAGCAAGGTTTAAATTGATAGGATTTCAAGTTGGTGGAGCATAGACGCGATTTCAAAGTTTGCATCTTTTGAACACGGCCGTCAATTATCAATCTTTCTACATATGTGTTCAAAGAAAACCAATTAACAATCCAAAGACCAAGCTTACTTAATATGAAGATTTTCTTCATGTTAGATCTTTTCAAAGGGGTGACTATGCATATTAATTAATCAACTAAATCCTATACTTCCATCTGGAGAGGCCTCTAGAAGCACTCAAATTTTTCCAAGCAGACCAAAATTGCATTTTGGGCCAATAGCTGGCCGTACCCATTACAAAGTGGATGTAATTGATAATTCAAAAGTCACTAAAAATGTGATTTATGCCTAACTTCCAACCCATCAATAACTAGGATTGGTGAATGTTATCTCGAATTAGGACTTTTGCAAGTCAATAAATACTTTTTTTGAGGAATGTGTTGTGCCGTATAGATCATTGTACCACTAGCCAAGTTCAAAATTATGGAAATTTATGGTGGGTGACAAATCACTAATCAATTTCAAGCAATAACTTGTAAAAAGGTTTCAATAGTAGGTGATCAAAGGTCGTTGAAAAGAAAAAATCAGGAAAAAAAATGATGATTGAAAGGACTATATTGTAACTTTTAAAAAATATTGAGTACTTGGACCCCATTTTCTAAATGGTTTAGAATTTCTAATATAAATTTGTTTGAAATGCCTAAGCAAAAGGAAAAAAAAAAAAGAAAATAAAGAACGGACGAGTAGAAGATAAGACAATCAATATTATTTCATGTGTGAATTTACAGATGAAAAATCAAATCAAATATCAAAATATAAGGAAGATTATAAGGACAAGACTTGAGAGAGAGAGAGAGAGGAGTATCATTTGATTTGCAGCATCTTTTAAAACTTTACTCCTGAAGACTCGATAGCTTTGCTGATTGTTATGGAGTCTAATGGCTCAAACAAGTAAGTTTGAGCGCGTGTGGATAATTCTTGTGCCACGAAATGCATGGTGGGTCGTGAATTGGGACTCGTCCGGGTGCACTACAGTGCCACTGTGATGATGAGTACCACTTCCTCGGCTAGTTGGCCAGTCGGAGGAGAAAGACGCGGGTCCAGCACATCTCTCAGGAGCAGATTTGGGTCTTCCAGCGATCTCGATGTTTGTGTCCTTTGTAGGGAAGAGAGAAGATCCCCGGATGCTTTCCCATCATGATTTCTAGTGCAGCTACTCCAAAACTATCTACTTCGCATTTGTCCGTCACTCTCATCGTAACTGCTAACTCTGTTTTTCAAGGATAATAAATCAATGATATGATCATAGATATTGCACAAATTCCAAATTTTTGTGATAATCTGACACAAATCAGTTTTCAAAACCTATACTTGTTAAAAATCTTGTTAGAATTATTCAACGAATGCAAATTCGAGATTATAATGAGAGCAATTTGATCAATCCCATGTAATATGTACACGTGAAATGTATGGTTAGATTACCAGGAGCCATATAGCCATAAGATCCAGCCATAGTGGTCGATGAGTCGAAATTTCAGAGTTATGATGTCCCAAAATCCGAAAGTTGAGGCTCGAAGTCCCACTCAAGCAAAAGTTGTTGTTGAGGGTTATGTCCCGATGGACGATAGGCGGGGAGCAATCATGAGGCAAATAGGCAATCGCATGAGCCACACCTTGAACAATCTTCACTCTTGTACCCCAGTCTAGTTCAGTTCCTCCTTTTCCTTCATACAAGACCTTCGCCAAACTGCCTCTCTCCACAATCTCATAGACCAAGTAAATGCAACCCCTCTTGGAGCAGAACCCGTGGAGCTTGATCACATTGTAGTGTCAGACCTCGGTCAAAATGTGGATCTCGTTCTTGAAACTCTGTTGGTTGGCCGCGGGGACATCGCTGGATTCTGATACTTTTGACATTTTTGACAGCGACGATTTGGCCGCTGGCCAGTTCGGCCTTGTAAACGCTCTTGAACCCGCCCTTTCCAATGCAATACTTTTCGCGGAAGTTGGTCGGTAGCCTTGGCAATGTCATTGAATGTGAACTTACCTTCCCTTTCCCATATGATCGACTCATATTTCTCGTACTTCATAAGACCATTAGTCTCTTCATTGAGTTCCTTGTTTCGCCGCTGAAGCGCTAGAATTACGGCAGTTAAAGTCACCAAAAGTTGTAAGCAGCAGATGCCCGCCATCGCACCAATAAGAACCTTTTCCCTATGGTCAGTGGATTTACCGCTCGTCTCACAAGGAGATAATCCCGTCATGTATCCGCACGAACCTGGATTTCCGATAAAAGCACTTCCAGGTGCTTGTTGGAAGATGCGACCACTAGGAATCGCGCCTGTTAGCTCATTGTATGATAAGTCTATGTAGCTTGAACTAACCAAGCTGGTGAGAGCAGCAGGGACCGTACCCGAGAAGTGGTTATGCGAAAGATTGAGATTTTCCAGCTTCATGAGCTTTGCTAAATTGGATTGAAAAGGCGTGATACTTTATGTTTTTATCCTTTTCATATAATTACTCATTTAAATGTTAGACATAATCTATTTATCTATATTTGAGTTAATGCAAGTAAAATAAGGAGAGAATATGATAGGATTATAGAGTCAAGAGCCATACAGTGGCTGGGAAAAAGGAGAGACGAATGAGGTGAAATATAATTAATACTACTTATGTATTAGTACATAATAATTGTTTTTGTGATACTTTAATTTCGATATTTATTTAAAATTAAATTTGAAATATATTGGATTTTATAACAATGGGCTTCATTCATGAGAAGTACTTGGTTTTATATATACGGCACCCATTTCTATTACTATTTCTTACAAAGAATTAATTAATACAAGGCATTTATCCACATGAGACCCTTGTGATGAAGTTGAGAGAGATAGTTGCATTTATTGGTTCTCCCCAACCTTCATTTATAAATAAAAATGCTTGGTATAAGAATAGCTGGACTATTTTAACTTTAAATGCAGCGCTCATTTGAGTACTATATATTTTTTTTTTTGCTCATCTAAGTGCCACATCAAAATAAAATTGATTATTTGAGTGTCATTTCCAGTAAATCATCCTACATGCATTTTTTTTTTAATAATTTTCCATTCCAACGTGGATTTTTTTTTCATTTTTTTTTAATAAATCGTCCATGTTAGTGCTACCAATGTCACATGGTACGGTCAGTGTCCATGTCGGATTTTTCAGCGGGGCAAATCTTTGATGGCACTCAAGTAAGCGAAAAAAATTATGACACTCAAATGAGCGCCGTATGAAAGTTATAGCTTGTGTTGTTCTTATCTTCACTTTTGTCAATTTAATTTTAAATCATTTCATTTTTTGCCAATTGACTTTATTCGACCAATTTTGGCTTAAAAGTATTGACATGGTGCCAACCGTCTTATGTCGCACGACCAGGATGTGGACAATTTTTTAAATTAATATTTTAATATTTTTTGAATTTTATATTAATTTAATTTTTTCTTATATTATCTTTTCCTTATTTTCTTTATTCTTTATTCTTTATTCTTTTATTATTTTATTTTCTTATTTTAATTTTTGCTTTTCCCCTCCATCGGCCACTGCCAGGCCTCATTGACCTTTGCCGGCCTCAAGAGAGGGTGGGGGTTGCCCTCACCCGCTCAAGTGAGAGTGCGTTGACTAGACAAATGCTTGTCTATTATAATTAAACAAGTAAATTTTTGTATACATGGATACCGGTTATTTCAACAACCGACCAAGAATCTTCAAATTATATCATCCTAGTATTAATCAAAGAATTGGTATTAGTAAGAAGTACTAGTAGTCCAAAGACTACTTTTGTGATTTCGGTAAAACTTTTCTTAAAAAAATAACACGTGGCTATATACGCGGGCGAAATGACATGGAGGCAGCCCCGTAGGATTTTTCTTGCAACGTTGTGGGAAAATGACTCCCGCTGAGTTCGTCACTTTCTCGAGGTCCTTGGTCTAAACTAGAACCCTTCGGACTATAAAAGAAGTTCATTCGGCTCCCTTATTTCTCATGAATTCTTGCTAAGTATGACAAAATCAACTCCAACCAGCCCTCTCTCCCTCTGCCTCTTCCTCTGTTTCATCTTCTCGCTTCCATTTCACGCCTCACCATCACCGACTACAGAGGCGCGAGCTCTTGTCAAATGGAAGAACTCTCTCTCTCTCCTCCTCCTCCACCACCTTCTCTGAGCTCATGGTCACTCACCAACATCCCCCATCTCTGCAACTGGACTGGCATTGCCTGCAACGGGGGCGGGTTGGTCACAGATATCAGCCTCTCTGGCTCAAGCCTCAACGGCACGCTCGATGCGCTCGACTTCGCTTCATTCCCGAACCTGACCCGCTTTGACGTCAGCAACAACAATCTCGAGGGCCCAATACCGTCCTTGATCGGCAATCTATCCCAGCTCGGGTTCTTGGACCTGGCGGGAAATTTCTTCGAAGGGGGGATTCCTCACTCCATTGGACAATTGAGAAAGCTTGAAAAGCTTGATTTGACCCTAAACGAGTTGACCTCTTCGATCCCTTCGGAACTCGGGCTCTGTTCTAACCTCACCTTCTTAGCCCTTGCCCAGAATTCGATCTCTGGGGAGCTGCCTCTCTCACTGTCCAATCTGGTTAGATTGTCAGAATTTGGAGCTTCAGAGAATCGTCTGTCTGGTGAGTTACTGCCTGAATTCTTCACGAATTGGACCAAACTTATTTCTCTGCAGCTCCAGGACAATTTTCTCTCCGGGCAAATTCCGACTGAAATCCGAAGCTTGACCAAGCTCAATTGCCTCTTCATGTACAGCAATTGGCTATCCGGGAAAATTCCGCCCGAAATTGGAAGCCTGACCAAGCTCAATTACCTCTCCTTGGAAAACAATTCGCTCTCCGGCCCAATCCCAGGGATTGGGAGCCTCAAGAATTTGCTTCAGTTAGACCTCTCAATGAACAATCTCTCCGGGCAAATTTCACCCGAAATCGGAAGCCTGACCAAGCTCAATTTCGTCAACATGCGCAGCAATTTGCTCTCAGGGACTATTCCTCCGGAGGTCGGGAATCTCACATTATTGACCGATCTCGACCTCAGCATGAACCAGTTTTATGGAGAGGTCCCCGAGACCATCTCTCGCCTTGCTAACTTACAGTGGATCTCTTTGTTCACGAACAATTTCTCGGGAGGAATACCACGTGATTTCGGCAAGTACAGCCCTTCTCTTATGTATGTTGCCTTTTCAAACAACAGCTTCACTGGAGAACTGCCGCCAGATTTGTGCAGTGGCTTTGCTCTTATATATCTCATGATCGATGGGAATAACTTCACGGGGCCGCTGCCCGACTGTTTGAAGAATTGTTCGTGGCTAACGAGAGTCCGTCTAGAGCACAATCAGTTGACTGCAGATATCATGAGTGCGTTCGGAGTTTATCCGAATCTGGTCTTTATAAGACTCAGCAACAACCGATTTGTTGGGAATCTCACGGCACAATGGGGAGAGTGCACAAATCTCACGAATTTCCAGATAGATGGTAACAAAATTGCCGGCCGCATCCCCCCGGAGCTTGGAATGTTGTCTCAGTTGCGTGTCCTGACTTTGTACAACAATGAATTGACTGGGAAAATTCCTGACGAGATAGGAAATCTAGGGGAGTTGCTTAACTTGAACTTGAGCAACAACCATTTGGTCGGAGATATTCCCATCTCGTTAGGAAACTTATCGAAGTTAAATTATCTTGATTTGTCGAAAAACGCAATGAGTGGTAGCATACCAGATGAGCTAGCGAATTGCAAGAATTTATTGAGCTTAAACTTGAGCAACAACAATCTGTCGGGTCTCGTATCGCCGGAGCTTGGGAACTTGTTTGTGCTACAAATTCTCCTAGACCTGAGCCACAATTCATTAGCGGGATCAATTCCATCCAATTTAGCAAAGCTTACTAAACTGGAAAATCTCAATCTTTCCCATAACAATTTCTCGGGTACAATCCCAGCTGCTCTCACCAGCTTGGTGAGTTTAAGCTCAATCGACTTATCATACAACGAGCTTACGGGTGCAATTCCTAGTGGTCGCCTGTTCCAACAAGCACCGGGAAGTGCTTTTATCGGGAATCCGGGCTTGCGTAGAAACGTGACGGGATTATCTCCTTGTGCGACAGGTAGTAAATCGACCAACCATAGGAAAAAAGTCCTGGTTGGTTTAAGTGTTGGCATTTTCTGTTTACTACTTCTAGCAACTCTCATTGCAGTGATTCTGGCACGTCGGTGCCGAAAAAAGCTTCTCAACGAAAAGCAAGAGATCAAGCGTCTTAAAGAACACGAGAAATTTGAGCAGATCATATGGGAAAGGTTAGGGAAGTTCACATTCAGTGACATCACCAAGGCCACCAATGATTTTAGCGAAGAGTATTGCATTGGAAAAGGTGGGTTTGGGAGCGTTTATAAGGCCGTATTGGCCAGTGGCCAAATCGTCGCCATCAAAAAGCTCAATGCATCAGAATCCGGTAACATACCAGCAGTCAACCGCCAGAGTTTTGAGAATGAAATTCGCGTGTTGACGGAGGTCCGGCACCGCAATGTCATCAAGCTCCACGGTTTTTGTTCCAAGAGGGGTTGCATTTACTTGGTCTATGAGTTTGTCGAGAGAGGCAGTTTGGCAAAGATCTTGTATGGAGGAACAGGAGCAGCTGAACTGGACTGGGGTACAAGGGTGAAGATTGTTCAAGGCGTGGCTCACGCGATCGCCTACTTGCATCACAATTGCTCACCGCCTATCGTCCATCGAGACATAACGTTGAACAACATCTTGCTCGAGTCGGACCTCGAGCCTCGGCTCTCAGATTTTGGGATAGCGAGACTCTTGAATTCAGGCTCGTCGAATTGGACCACAATGGCCGGATCTTATGGCTACATGGCTCCTGGTAAGCCATATGATCAAAGCTAACTATGCATTTCGTGAGTACATATTTTTTGGAGTTGTTTAAATTTCTCTCTTTAACTTCTTGAATTTAGATTCATCAAATAATTCTCACAAGACTATTTGAAAGAGCAGGTATAGATTTTGAAAAGTCATTTGTGTTAATAATATCAAAGAAATTTGGAATTTATGTATCACTTGACATTATGATCAAAACATTGATGCATTGTTCTTTCATGAAAAACAGAGTTAGCAATTACGATGCGGGTAACGAACAAATGCGATGTGTATAGCTTTGGCGTAGTGGCGCTAGAGATTATGATGGGGAAGCATCCAGGGGATCTTCTCTCTTCTTTATCAATGACAAAAACATCGACAATCTCAGAGGACCCAAATTTGCTGTTGAAGGATGTGCTCGATCCGCGTCTTCCTCCTCCAACTGGCCAACGAGCCAAGAAAGTGGTATTCATCATCATGGCGGCACTGGCATGCACACGCACGAGCCCCAATTCACGACCCACCATGCATTTCGTGACGAGAGAATTATCTGCACGTGCTCAAACTTACTTTGAGCCGTTAGGCTCCATAACTATCAGCAAAGCTATTGAATCTTCAGGAGTAAAATTTTAAGAGATATTGCAGATCAAATGATACTTTTCTGTCTCTCTCTCACTCTGTTGTTTTTTTTTTTTGGTTGGGAGTTTGCTCGTAATTAATGAGAAAGAGTGGGTGTACAATTTGGATAATTTAGAAAATTTCTATTACACTGTCTTCAAAATATATTTATGAATCCTAAACAAGGATCCTCTAATGAATATGAAGTACGTCGTCACTTCGGATGATCCGATAGACTACTTTGCCTTTTGTTGTCCTTTACATTGGTATGAGATGTCGATGGGCCATTATAGATAATTTCGTACTCAAGTTCTAACTTTAATGAAAAATTCTAATTAAGGACCTAAAATGAGACTATTTTATCAAAAAAGAGTTTAAAGTATACTTTATTTTAAATAAGGCCCAGAGTGGCTAAGTAAGTTTCAAATAAGGGCTTAAAGTTACTGACCTGCCAAATATTCACCAGTGAACATTTTCCGGTGACTTGAATATGGGTAATTTAGTGAAAATCTACAATTGGGTAAAAAATTTAAAAAATTATTGAATTGAATAGGATTTTTCACATTTTCTTCCTTCCTCTTCCCGAATGCTCATATTGCTCTCGCCTGATCCTCATTGCTCCTCGTGAGCTTCAATCTGCTGTTCGCCGTCGTCTCTTCTTTCACAAGTTCATCGTCCACAAGCTTTAAGTCGTCCGCGAGCTTCATGTTGTTGTCTCCAAGCTCTACTCACTTTCATCCGTGGTTCGTGTTGTTCATATTGATGCAATTAATCTAAGGGAAAGTGACTGTAGCTTATTGAAAGAACACGTCGCCCATGAGTGGGCATGTCGTGGAAAATCACCCTGATGGCAGTGAGGCTCTCTTCCCAAACCTGAATGGCTGTTCCAGTTATAGTCACGAAGTAATTCTTGTGAAATACCCGAGTTCCGCATCCTCTCTTCGATGCTTCTTGGTCTATTCATGCCACTACAATCCCAAAAAGAAAGAATTTCCATTCCCCCTAATGCTCTTTGGCTTAGATCGATCTAAGTGGCGGGGAGGGTTCTCACTCGGGTTAAAATTGGGATTGCCCGCACTGCCGTTGCTCTCGCAAAGGCTTTCTTTTGCCCTATGGCTTTAAACTCCAATGTTTGGCTTTTCTCGTTGTGATCTATGAACTGTTTGTGCATCGTGCTCATCGGTGAATTTAACAGTAAGATAAGTGATTTCTAATGTTTTGGACCTGTGAGCACAGAAGCTAGAGCTGCGACTTCTGGACATTGCAGAAAAGGAGGTCCGAATTCTTCTTTTTTGTCGATTTTCAAGGCATCCCTGAGTTAGTAATTTGACTTTATTATTGTAGGTAAGCTAGACATGGACTCCTCTGAGTAATGTTTGGCGGTAATCAGCAAGAGGCGGATGAATTCATCATTGGATTTCCTACATCTTCTGATGGAAAAAAGAATATTCTGTAATAAATTTTGCGACGTTGCTGGAGGACTGGTGGCTCGAGCATTGAGGAGGTGAAATGATTGCATATGTTTTGTTGATTATTAGTTATATCTTGTACAAACGGTAGATTCTTTAATGAGTTTTTCATCTAAACTTGTTCTATAGTTTGTTCTGGGAAGGTGTAACAAAGTTTCCGTGCATCTTTTTAATGAGATAATCAAGTGTTAAAAAGGTGCTGTCTATATCATTCATGATTGGACATTCCAACTTGAAGTGTCTGTATCTGCTATGGACATGCACAGTGTTTTCTCGTCTATCAAGACTAAAACTATTGTCATTTTAGCCAAAACTCTCAGTCAATCGACATCCTCATATTATTCTATATTGGACTCAAAGGAACGCAAGAAAAAACCGCATTTGCACGTCAATGAAACATCACAGAAGTAAAGCTAACAAACATTAATCCATATGAATATTTGACAACATCAGTTTACATCACTCCTACAAAGAGCAACGATAGACTAAAAAGCAACATTTGATATTGGATTTTTGGCCATAGCGGTGCTTAGCACTCAATGTACTCTTATTTGTTATGGCTAGGCCTTTGGTGTCTATATTGTCTTCAAAACATGCTTACAAATCCTACGTACAAATATGCTAATGAATATAAAGAAGGTCATCACTTTTCCATTTTATTTTCTAATATGTTGGTACGGGATGTGTCCTAAGTTGCCTTTTTGATGGTCATGTAGAGATACTTGCATGCTTAAATTTAATACCAATGACATAATATGCTTCACCCTTACCCTTCATATCAAAACTCTTAGAGAGAAATTGTTTTACCTCATATAACAATCTATTTATCATTAGTTGCAAGTAAAATGCCATCCGCATATAGTACTTAGAAACAAATTTTGCTGCCACTAACTTTCTTGTATATACATTGATTAATGACATTCTCCACAAAACCGAATGAAGAGATGACCTCATAAAATCTCAAGTATCATTGGTGGAATGCTTGTTTCAAGCCATACAAATATTTTTTAAGCTTGCATACCAAATGCTCACCAGCACTAGAGAAGAATCCTTTTTGTTGTTTTATGTAAAACACTTTTTCTAGTTTTTCATTGAGGAACGTCGTTTTTACATCCATTTGATGTAACTCCATATCAAAATGAGCAATCAATGCCAAAATAATATGAAGATAATCTTTTTTAAATACAGGAGAAAATGTCTATGTATAATCTCCCTCCTTTTAAGTGAATCCATTAGTAATGAGTTTGGCTTTGTATTTCTCAATGTTGCCCAATAAATCATTCTTAGTTTTGAAGACTCATTTATAACCAATGGCCTTCACACCATGAGCAACTCAACTAAATCCCAAACCTCATTAGATGCTATGGAACTCATTTCTTCTTTTATGGCATTGTAACACAAATTGGATTTATCACAACTCATGGCTTGTGAAAACGTCTTAGGATTATTTTTAGCTCCAATATTATAATCAGATTGTTGTAGATATACACTATAGTCACTAAGGATTGCTGATTTCTTAATTCTAGTAGATATTCTTAATGTTGCACCAAAATTCTCCTGAGGAGTTCTTTGTTCAACTGAAAGTTTAATAGTATCTGGTAATTGCTAAATAGTTTGGCCTACATGATCAATGTCAACGAATTACGGATTTTCAATGATTGGTTGTTTAATGGCCGGTTGAACTGAAGGGGCATTATAAACAACCAATCCAGTACCTGAGGTGTATGGTTGAGTATTTGAATGATTTGCTTCAGGAACAAGGATTCTGAATTGATCACTCTACTGATCAGGTCATTTTCAAGAAACTTAGCATTTCTTGATTCCATAAACCCAGTAGTCTGACTCAGTGTGAATATAAAAGCATGTTTGTTTGTGAATCTATTGTCCTGCTTTTCTATCCCGAGATGATTATTGTTAGGGGATTTACAATCCGCTTTCGCATGTGCAATGAAACAAATAAAGGGTCGGTGACTAGTCTTGGGAAGTCGCAAATTTTATCGACCAGAGAGGGATAGGCATGCGCTCGGGGTTCAGGGCATGACAGGTTTGGCACGAGTCAGTTACTGGTGAATCCTCGAAGCCGCCTATCAACCTAAGTTGTACCAAAATAGAATTCGGGTGAAATTGACAAGGCATGAGAATCCAAGATTGGACTTCAAATTTTCGAGAACGTCCGGGATGGACTTTTGGATGGTGCTACTTCGACAATTGATAGTGTCAGTTACGTCGAGTTTTTGGAAAAATGATTTACGGACCGAGGAAGTGAGCCTTTGAGGATGTGGGCTGAGCAAGGCTAGTGTGGGCCTCGTGCCAAAGGTGGGACAACCACCACGGTAGACCCAAGACAAGCAAGTGAGCCTGTTGGACCCAACCGACCAATTTACCTTCCGAGCCCATTGTCCAATCTTTAGCCATTTTGAGCCCAACAAATTCCCGAGCCCATTCCTATTCATTTCCTAGCCCATTTCTTAGGCTCGATCCTCATTTTCAACCCAAGGGTGGATTGGGAAATGTGCAAAGTGAAATGACCATTTTGCCCCTAGTTGATGTGAGCAAAAGTCAAGAGAAGAGAGAGAAGATGATGGCATGGGCATGAGGACTTGAAGCAAGCATGTGAGGGCCTTAATGAGGCTTGACAACCAGCCCTCACATCACTCTCTCTCCCCTCCTTCAGCTGCCCCTCAACCACACCCTTCTCTCCCTTGTTTCAGTCCTCCTTTCTTCTTCTGCTTTAGTTGACCTTTCTCCAAAAACCTAAGTTAATAGTTGCTTTCCTGTGAGAATCACCGCTCATGCCACCCACCATCGTGCTCAAGAGGTCCAGTCCATACGGACGGAGCTGCCAGCTGACTCGCCGGCCAACCAGAAGCCAACACTCACCGAACTGCCTAGTAGCTTGCTCGCTTGCACTGTTTTGCGATTTTAGCCATTTTTCTCCAATTCCGACCCTTCCTCCGCCCAGCCCAACCACCAGCCACTCCTCCTTGGGTGCCGCTAGTCGCCGGCAAGCCGCTCACCGAAGCTCCAGCCAACCCACTCAACTCCTTTTCTCCTCCGACAGTCAGTTTTTCAGTGTTTCAGAGGGAAGCGAAGGTTGTGATTGCTATTCTAGCCCTGAGATTGCCTTGGATCATCGTGGTAGAGGTCCCCATGCGTCGCCTTCATCGTCGCCGCCGCGTCCATGTCTCAGGCCTGCTTAACGGGTGAGTTTAGCTCCTAAACCTCTGTTTAGTGCTTAAACTTGCTTAGAGTTGGTTTAGTTATGACTAATTGTAGTTTAAGGGGTTTAATTGAGTTGTGTTAGCCCTAAGATAGGTGGTTAGAAAGATGGTTAAGATTAGTTTAGGCTAATCTTGCTTTTTGTTAATTAATTGTGCTTATGTGTTTAATTAAGCATGTTTTGCCTTAATTAATTGATTGTTTATTTTAATTAAGGTTTTGCTTAATCCCTGAATTTAATTTATTAATTATTGAATTCTGGAATTCCACTGTTCATAATGCACTATTCATGCGGTACTGTTCACATGCACTGTTCACCCAAGAGTGTCTAATTTCATGTGCTTTGATCCTATGATGTGAATAGGATATGTCATTGTATAGACATCCATCTGAATCATATGGTTTTCACATAAAAGAGAAAATGGTTTGTCCGAGGGACACCAGAATGGACCGCTTTTATGAGAAAAAGGGTTTGAGGCTGTATATGCAAGCATGTGTGCGTTGGCTAATACTCAAAGATAATAAGTGGATTGTGGTGCTATGCTTGCATAATCACTAAATTGAACCCGCCACCCCGACAGGAGTTCGGGGTGACAGTTGCAATACCCGCCGCCTAGCGGGAGTTCGAGGGTGATAGTTGAAATACTCGATGGCCCGACAAAAGTCCGAGGGGTGATAGCTGCAATATTCGCCGCCTCGGTAGGAATCCGAGGGGTGATAGTAATAATCAGACTACATGTGGATGCAAGTGTGTATGAGAAGCATTGCATCATTGGTTTCGATTATGCATAAGTTGACCACATTGTTTATGGCACGCATGCATGAATCGATAATGTGCAAGGTGTGTCAATGGCCATGTGAGATCACTTGTGATGTGACTCGTATGTGATTGATGAATTGCATCATCTCATGGCCATGTGCATTGTGTGTATTGTGCTGAGATATAACGTGTAGGATATGGCATGCTTTTGGGTAAGGTTACATGCGAACCGACTATTTGATTGTTGGTTGACCCAGTTATTATCATTTGTTGGTTGCTAGTTATTGGTTGTTGGTTGCTTATGGGGTGGTTCAGAAGAGATACTCCGAGTTGAGTTGGTTTTCTAACCAGAGCTTAAAGGGAGAACTCGTTGAGATTTTATCTCACTGGTTATTATATAACCATTTTCAGACCCTTAGAATGGCGCACTTGCTGGTGCAGTGGAGAATCGTGCCCCCGCTCCACCAGTGATAGACTCGATGAAGCCTAAGTCCAATGGATCTAAGTAATAGGGGTGCCAAACCCAAGGATTCAATTTTGTATAGTTGGATTAGCCTAGCCTAGTTTCTTTTTGGTCTAGCTTAAAGGATGGATCGGCCCTTGTGGTGGGCTTGTGAATTGGAAACAATCCTCCGTTGGTTAATCCAATGAAATTGTATAAGCAAGTAGTCGCTTTTGTTCTTGTTGTTCATCCCTCTATCCCTATTTGATTGTTTGATTATTTGTTGGACTAGGGATGGTTTGTTTTCTGCTTGCACATAATGAAAGATTAAAATGAATAGTCGTCGACGAGTCCTGGGACGTCACTTTCTATCGACCGTGAAGCAGGGATTGTCGCACGCTCAGGGTTTAAGGTGTGACACTAGCCATAGGTGAGGGATGGCGAGGTCAACCAAGCTGGCCTCTAGCAAAGATTGCCCTCATCAGGGCAAGTGAGGTGGAACCTCACTAGTGGCAACCTCACCCAACGATAGTGAGGTTCGCCCTCGCTAGTGGCCAGAGGGTTCGAGCTTCACTAGAGGCTAGCCAGGTTGACCTCACTGGCCCTCGCCTTTGGTCGATGGGCGAGGCCCGGTGATAGGCTAGAAGTGGAAGAAGGGAAGAAAAAAAGAAAAAGAAAAGAGAATAAAGAAAAAAATCAATAAAATATTCAAAAAGGAATATTAATATATTATTAAAAATTATTTATGTCAATGCTTGGGTCCATGTTAGTAAGGTCCGAGCAAAATTGGTCGGATGAGCTCAATAAGCAAAATGTTATGTTGGGAATGACTGGTCCCCGAAAACCGGATTCGACACCGAATCGAACCCCTAAATCAATGCGGAAGACGAAGCCCGGGAAAACACGTATCACCGATCGTAAAGCACACCATGGATTCGAGCGTACCTTGTTAGCCACAGATTAAACACCAATGCCGAAGATCGAGGAAGAAATTCTGATCCAATGATGTTAATTCGACTTGAATAGGGAAACGGCGTCGCCTTGAGCGTTTGGAAGAAAAAGAGAGCGTTGGAAGGAGAGGGAGACGTACGTACGTTATTATGCCAAGAGTTACGTTCTCCCTCTCTCTCCTCCCTTATATATGTCCTTCCAAAAATAATTAATCGTGCCCCTTCATCCATGGGCCCTATTCCCGTGGGCCGGACCTTTTTAGGCCCAACTTGAGTGGATGGGCCTTAAGCCCATCTTATAAATCCATCATCTCCCACTCGCACATGGTGGTCCAAAACCAACATGGGCGGACATTCCATACTCAGCCCCATCAGAGAAAAATCCATCATAGACTTTCACTTAACATGGTGGGCCGAACAGAATCCTCTTTTCCTCTCTTCAACATTCATACCGGTGAATAATCCGTGCGACCAGCATACTTTGAGAGTTCGTTGCCATACATCTGTTAGGAATATATAGCAGCTCATAATGGGCATCACACTCCAAGTAGATTTAGTATGCGGTACCCTAGATCGATCGATCACATTTATATCTCTCTTGATCTCTTTTAAACAATGATATATATATTGTATTCACAATTATGATTATCACAAAGACAGTCATAATTGGTTAACCGGTGAATACAAAACTACAATGTGATTCTTCGAATTCGATCTTCCTCTTTCCTTCAAACTCTCAATTTCAATTCAACTTGCTTTTCTAGAAATGCCCCATTAGATCGAATCACTCATGACCATTGACAACATCCTAAGATAGCAAACACTAAATAGAAATCTTGAGAATAAGTAAGAGTCATGAGGGGACTAAGAAATTGAGGAACTCTCTTCCTCAAAAGTCTCACACGACATAAAAGTTGAGATCAAACTTTTGCCACTCTTATTGGTCGTCTTATGCATACGTAGTATGAAATACGTATTACGGTATTAACTCATTTCCCATGGAGCGTATGTCTATACCTTTCAATACCATACAGATGATAGTTCAGACATACCCAATGTCTAACTTGAGTACAAGTATCTACTCATTCACAAAATTCATCAGAACTCACATCTGGCATCTTAGACAGATAAAGTAAAATATGTGGGATATTTTACTTTTGGACATAGTAAGTATTATGTCCTCATCTTAACACTCAGTTAAGCCGACATACGTGTTTTAAGCTTGAGCTCTCAATTATCACCTAGATAATAAGCTTTAAAACAGTCTCATCTCTATTTATCACACACTAAATAGAGGCGATTACCCGTGTGAGTGGGCTAATCTTATATCTGTCCGACATACTTCTCAACTTAAAGTAATGCACTAAGCATTAAGATGCATAAAGATCAAACAAAGATTCATAGGCATTAATGATGAAAACACAAATTCATCAAATGTGAACACTTAGGGAAATTACAATATTCAGTACATTAACCTCTACGCAATCCTAGAGATTTCATATGGCCACAAAACACATATCTAGGTATTGGCTTTGTCATAGGATCTGCTACCATTTCATGCATAGTATGTACTCTAAGTTCACATCTTTTCGTACAACCATATCCTTGACAAGATTATACTTAGTATCTATATGTTCGATCTTGCCATGATATTTTGAATTTTTGGTGTACACTTTTGCTGCTTGGCTATCATAGTTAACCAACAATTAATCTGCAGCACTTCCAATAACACCTAAATGATCCAAAAATCTCTTAAGCCAAACACTTTCTTACACCGCTGCTGATAATGCCACGAACTCAACTTACATCGTGGACAAGGCTATATACTTTTGTTTCTTACTGCTCCAACATATGGTGCCATTATTCGGTAAGAAAACAAACCCATAGATAGATTTTCTTTCATCTAAATCTCCTCCCCAATCAGTATTAGAATAGCCTTTGAGTTGCAGATCCTTTCCTTAATGACTCAGTGTATAATCAGCAGTTCCCTTAAGATATCTCAGTATTCTCTTAACGGCTTTCCAATGTGCTTGACCTAGATTGGATTGGTAACTACTCACCATTCCAACTGCAAAGCATATGTCGGGTGTTGTACACATCATAGCATACATCAAGCTCCCAACAGCACTAGCATAAGGAACATGTTTCATTTGTTCATTCTCTTGTGGAGTCCTTGGACACAGTCTATGGCTCAATCCTTCATCTTTTGCAATAGGAGTGTCTATGGGTTTACAGTCTTACATATGAAATCGTTCAAGAACCTTATTTATATAGGTTTCTTGCGAAAGAGACAACAATCTCTTCAAAACGATCTCTTGAAGTCTTAATTCCAAGAATGTATCCAGCCTCACTCATATCCTTCATCTCAAAGTTAGAAGACAACTATCTCTTGACAGTATTAACCAACTCCATATTGCTTCTGGCAATTAGTATCATCAACATATAATGATATGATCACAATTTGATCATTGGATCTATTGATATATACACAATGATCCTCGTCAATCATTGTAAAATCATATGCTACTATGGCATTATGAAAATGTATATACCTTTGTCTCGATGACTGTTTAAGGCCATATATCGACCCCCAAAGTCGACATATATTTTCTTCTTGGCCTTTCTTTATGAAACCAACAGGTTGTTCTATATATGTTCCTTCCTCTAATTCTCCATTGAGGAAAGCAGTCTTTACATCCATTTGATGTAACTCAAGATCCAAACTAGTCACTATTGCCGAATAATGCGAATCAAGGTAAATCTCCTTTGCGGAGAAAATGTATCTTCATAATCAATTTCTTCCCCGTTGATTATACCCCTTCGCCACAAGGCGAGCCATATGCCTTTCTATTGAGCCATCGACCTTTTCGCTTTATTTTGAGAACCCACTTGTTCCCAATAGCTCTGCGTCCCTTTTGGAAGATCAACCAGTTCCCAGACTTTGGTTTGATTTCATTGACTCCATTTCCTCTTTCATTGCATAAATCCATTTTTCCTTATTAGGACAATTTAGAGCCTCATTAATATTTCTTGGCTCATCCTTCCCTTGTGGAGCAACCATAAAAATTTCCCTTTCAATATCAAAATATCGACGAGGAATACTTTGGCGACTTGTTCACCGTATGGGAGATTGTACACTTAGCACATCATTCCCCATCATGCTCCCACTTGGATTAGGTAATGATGATGTCGTCACATCAGGTGATTGCAATTGAGAATGAGTTGAATTCAATTCATTACATCTCATATCACTCCCACTTGGACAAACTCCACTGACATCATTATCTTGATCCAATGTTTCAAATAAGGAGTTATTTTCCCTTATTTCGCCCCTCTTAGAAAATTCATCCACTAAGGATGTGACATCCCGTGATTCAAATTCAGTTATACTCCCACTTTCCTGCTCACCTATGAACACATACCTTTTTTTTTTTTTGAGTGTTCGCAGTATCTCATGAAAATACTCTTATTTTCTTTGGAACCCAATTTCCCAAACTTGCGAGAGGACTCATGAATATAGGCAGCACAACCCCATGGCTTAAGAAAACTTAAGTCCGGTTTTGTAACTGTCCATAACTCATATGAAGTGGAAATAACCGATTTAGAAGGCACCCGGTTAAGTATATAGGCAGCGAGTTAACAACACATCACTCCAAAAAGTGATGGGTGAGTTAGCATGCGCCATCATGGACCTAACCATTCCAGTAGGGTTCTGTTTCTTATCTCTGCAACACCATTTTGTTGAGGAGTATATGGAATAGACAACTATCTTTCTATTCCTTTTTCATCACATAATTTTCAGAACTTATCAGATAAATATTCTTAATCTCGATCGGATCTAAATACTTTTATTTTCTTGTCTAATTGATTTTTTGCCAGGTTCATAAACCTTTTGAAACAACTTATGCTTCAGATTAATGAGAAATCAAATAGACATATCCGACTCGAGTATAATCATTTATAAAAAAGTGATGAAATAAACAGCCCATTGCCTTCCTCTCACATTCATTGAACCACATACGCCCAAATGGATTAAATGCAGAGAAAATTCAGCTCTTTTACCTTTTCCAAATGGTTTCCTTGTCATTTTCCCTACTAGGCAATGCTCACATATGGACAAATCGACTTTTTCAATATTGCCCAACAAGCCCTCTTTGGCTAGTCTTTTCATATGTTGTTGGCCCATATGACCAAGTCTAGCATGCCACCATATTCACATCATTATCATATAAGGTAGAAGACGTGAAACAAGGGATAACATATTGACATCATCACAGTCAACATTTAGTACAATAAAACCATTCAGTAAGTGACCACAACCATAGTAGTTTGTATCTAAACACAAATCTACACCTTTATTATGGAAGTTCATACCAAAACCAAGCTTAACCAACGCTAAGACAGATACTAAATTTCGACGAATCTCCAGAGCATATAGAACATCAAAGGTGCATCCACCACTCATGTTCAATTGGCCGGTGCCAATTCCTTTACATCAGCTCTAGAGTTGTTTCCCATATGGATCCACTCAGTTCTAGTTGGTACTCGTCGGAATTCCACGAAGGATTCTCTATCCTTCGCTACATGGTCTATCGCTCCTAAATCTACATTCCACAAAGGATTGGATTCAGCTTATAATGCAGAACTTGACACATAAGCAAAGTTCTCAAATGTACAAGAGGTGTATAGCTTCTTTGGCTCACGACAGTCGCGAGCATAGTGACCTCTCTTGTCACAATTGTAACATCACACCCTTGACATTTTCTTTACTTGAGGACGCTTTCCTCTCTCTTGTTGGTTAATTCTTGATTTCTTGCAATAAGGACTTGATCCTTTGCATTCCCACATATTGAACGAATCAATACGTTTGCACTTAGAGCATAAAGCCCTTTCTGAGCTAGAACCAGCATAGCAAATGTCTATTTTCGGCTCAAATACCGTTAGGCGGTCCTCTACTAGCTCAATGTGGCGCATGGCATCCTTAAGATCTTCCATAACATGGTCAAGAGCTCCTAGTACTTATTGCTTTTTCAGCACATATTGAATCTTCATATTCAATATTTCACAATTATTGCCGTTTATATCAAGCAATTACATTCTTAGTTCTTTGAACCATCGTTCGAACACATTAGACATAAATGCACGAATAATTAATGCCTATCATTTATGCATCCCTATTTGCATAGACCCATCATATTAATGAATAATTTCAAGTAAGGCTTCAGAATCAAAAGGTCACTATGTTTCCAATCATCCTCCAAAAATCCTAACTCAAAACTATCATTAATATGATTGTCATATGCAAAATCAATTATATGAAACTACAAAAACTTCTAAAACTACCCACAGCTAATTACCCACAGCAACCAGCAATAACAGAAAGCAACGGATAATTGACATACAATTAAAAACAATAATGCTTTCAATTAACACAATTAGGTAGTAATCATTACATATTTAATCAAAGAAATAAATAGGGAATGTCCCTTCTAATCTATCAGCCATAATATCTGAGAAATTTGAAGGCACATTTGCCAACCATGGAAAAACTTTTGGAGAGCTTTCATGTCGCCTCCAAGGCGCATTCACTCGGCGCCATGTGGCGTTCAATCTAAGGGTTGGAGTTTTGGCCAACTCAATCCTATAGTGCTCTCTCACAAAAGCTTCCACCAGCTTCCTATAACCCGGGACCACGTTGACCTCCCATAGCCGATCCAACACTGCTTGCCATTCAGGTGGAAGAGTGTTCATCAAAGCTGGCACCTTCTCAAAATCCGGCATAAGATAACCATTCCAGATGATTTCCTGTATCATCTGATTGACCCTAACCACATGTGATACTAAATCACTGTCATGCCACCGATAATCAGCTAACTCTGTCATCAGCCTCTTAAGTCTTGCATTTCCCTCATCCGTTCTCAGGATTGCAAGTATCCTTGCATAACGCATCATAGTTCCTGCAACAAATGCAGAATTAAAAATGGATCACTTATAATCCATAATTAATATAAGAGAAAATATATAATTGTCCAAAATTCATGCAACAAATGCAGAATTAAAAATGGATTACTTATAATCCACATAGGCATGACTGAAAAAGAAACAAATTCTTTTTTTTATTTTTATTTTTTTTATTTTTTTGGGTCAACGGTCAACGGTCAAAGTCAACGGTCAACGGTCAACGGGTCGGGTCAACGGGGGCGCGGGTCGGACCGGTTGCGACGGTTGAACCAGTCGGACCGGACCGACCGCACGTGCCTCGCGCGTGCGGGGGATGACGTCACGCAGACGTCATCGTGACGTCAGCCGCCCGTGCGCGGCACGCGCCAGGCTGATCGGGTCGGGTCGGGTCGCCGTCGGGTCGGGTCGCCGGCCGGCCAATCGTCGTTGGCAATGACGTCATCGGTGACGTCATCCGAGCGGTTACCGACCGTTGGATGACGTCACGATGACGTCATCCCGTGACGTCAGTACACGTCGGTCCGCGGATCGGCGCGTGCCGGTTCACCGGCCGCTGGCGCGCACATGCCGGTTCGCCACCGGCACGTGTGGCGCATGCGCTGGCAAGGCCAGCGCTTCCAGGCGCGTTGCGCCCACGCACAGCGGCTTCTGGCCGCGCGTGTGGGCGCGTGCGGCGTCGTACGGCGGCGTGCGACCAGTCTTTGGATTCGTCTCGATGTCGCATTTCTCCCAGTGCCTTCAAAATTTGATTTCGACTTACTAAAACTCAGAAAAATGGCCAAACAACACTCGGGTGTCAGGATTTCTCGCCCCGATCCGTACAACCGAAAGTTTTTCGCGAAAAATCAATCAAAAAAACATCAAATTGATCGGGGAAATGTGAACTAGGGCTCTGATACCAATGTTGGGAATGATTGATCCCCGAAAACCGGATTCGACACCGAATCGAACCCCTAAATCAATGCGGAAGACGAAGCCCGGGAAAATACGTATCACCGATCGTAAAGCACACCACGGATTCGAGCGTATCTTGTTAGCCACAGATTAAACACCAATGCCGAAGATCAAGGAAGAAATTCTGATCCGATGATGTCAATTCGACTTGAATAGGGAAACGGCGTCGCCTTGAGCGTTTGGAAGAAAAAGAGAGCGTTGGAAGGAGAGGGAGACGTACGTAAGTTATTATGCCAAGAGTTACGTTCTCCCTCTCTCTCCTCCCTTATATATGTCATTCCAAAAATAATTAATCGTGCCCCTTCATCCATGGGCCCTATTTCCGTGGGTCGGGCCTTTTTAGGCCCAACTTGAGCGGATGGGCCTTAAGCCCATCTTATAAATCCATCATGTTAAAATGTTTATGATTCAATTGACTAATTTAAAAATGTTTATAACTGAATTGGTAAAAATACAATAGATTTAGGGTTTTTTGGATGCCTCTTTTCTTTTGTTTAGCCAATTATCACATAATGTTACTTAATTCTAGAAAAGTATGTGGGCATTGTGACTATGTCAAGCCATTAATATTATATCGTCTCACCAAGTTAGAAGGACCAATCCTGTCGTTTTTGGAGCTTCCTCTGGCAAGTTGTTCGTTTCTTTAGATCCGTTCCTCTCAAACCAACCCAACTGAAGTTTCAAGCGACAAAATTGGCTAGTCTGCTTTTGAGAACGTTTCAAATGCGGCTTTGGAGTCATAGGTCCGAGTACTGATGACTATTGAATTGAGCATGAATAGAGTCAAAAGTGAATTTCTTTCATAATTCTACAAAGAAACAACCGAATTGTATGATAATCATCTCGCTCTTTGAATAGAGGAAAGATAATGACCCTGAATGAGTTCTTGTTGGACTAGTCACCAAGGTATTATGGAAATGAAAGGACTCAAGAGTGATGACAAATTTCACCAAATAAATGAATTTTCTCTCACTTTTACCCAAAAAGAGACATATCTGTCTCTTTCCCACTTATCAGCTTTGTCATTTTTCATGGACATTGACCTGCAACAGAAGCTTGCAATAACATTTATTTGGACTTCTTGCCCATCAGAAGGTCTTCATCATCCTTTACATCCTCTTGCATCTAGACCTGAGTCCTCTCTGCACACAAGCACTAGATTTGCAGGAAAGAATGCATCAGCCTCACCGTATCTTCCCCGTATTGGGCCTCGGTTTCTTGAATATATCAATCAATGAATAAACTTCTTAGCCATTCTAGAAACACGGTCTAAGTTTTGAATCTTTTTGAAAAGTTGCAAAATAGTCCTTTTGAACATCATTTTTTCCTGAATGTTCCTTTTCAACAACCTATAATCACCTACTACCGAAACCTCCTTATATGTCATCACTTGAAGTGATTGGCAATTTGTTGTTCAGCATAAGTTTCCATATTTCTTGAACGTCGCTAGTGGTACGTTCATCTATACGGCACGACACATTGCTAAAAAAGAGTACTTACTTGACTTGCAAAAGTCCAATTTCTAGAGAACATTCACTCATCCTAGGTATTGATGGGTTGGAAGTCAAACATAAATGGCATTGTTGGTAAATCTTGACTTATCAATTACACCCACTTTCGACGGGTGCAGCCGGCTATTGGCCCAAAATGCAATTCTGGTCGATTGGAAAAATTTGAGTGCTTCCTGAGGCTTCTCTAGATGGAAGTGTGGGATTTAGTTGATTGGTTGATATACATAATGACCCCCTTAAAAAGGTTGACCATGTAGAAGACGTCGATTGACTAAGCTTTGTCTTAAAAAAAGGTTGAGCATGTAGAAGACTTCAAATTGACTAAGCTTTGTCTTTAGATGGTTAATTGGTTTCTTTAAACACATCTGTAGAAAGATCAATAATTGAGGATCATCTCATGTTCAAAAGCTGCGAACTTTGAAATCGCGTCCATGGTCCCCGCACTTGAGATCCTATTAATTTAGATCTTGCTCTAGGAAAGCTGCGAACTTTGAAATCGCGTCCATGGTCCATGCACTTGAGATCATATTAATTTAGACCTTGCTCTAGATATGTAGATGATGTAATGAGAGAGAGAGAGAGAGAGAGAGAGAGAGAGAGAGAGAGAGAGAGAGAGAGAGAGAGAGAGAGAGAGAGAGAGAGAGAGAGAGAGAGAGAGAGAGAGAGAGAATTGTTGCCTCCTCAATTAGCTCTCTTCCATCGATAATTTAGGAACAAGGGCGCAAAGGTCCAGTCACCACAATTAGCTCTCTTAAGAACACATCATATTAAAAAATGGATAATTACTAGGTTCGTTGTAGCGAAGGAAATATTTTACAGGAGATGGTTGGATGAATTTTGGTTCTTCCATATGTCTATTATGTTATTTCTTACGGGACGAAAAAAACATATTTTATCTTTTCTTAACATAATTTCTATTTCAGGTTCAATTTTTTAATTTCCAAAACTTCTAACAACACTAATGTGATATTGCTAATGGTGCGACGAGGATTGCTGAAAATTGACACTAGTCACTTTATTAATGCTTTCCAAATGCGAGTTATTTAAGAGAATTATTTTTAGTAATTTCTTATTTGCTAGTTCTGTTCAAGTTTATTTTAGTATGTTATTTTCTACATTTAAGAAAAAAAGCTGTTAAAAATTGGAGTCTCAATTGGATTGGATATCTGTTTGGGTACATGTTGCTAAAATTATAGGTCAACTAAGTTAATTTGGATCGGACCCTATTGCGACCCATTCAAATTAACTCAATACACCGATTTGACAAGTCCACTCCCAACTAAATAATAGAGATGTCAAAAAAAAAATAAAAATTGGAGCTTGGTGTAGAACCTGACATTTGCATGCTGAGGCAATATGAGAACTGTTCCTAAAATCACTTTGATTAATTAGTTATTGGGGCGTTGGAAATTACGCATATATTGCATTGTTGATAACTTGGCCTAGCAATTATACCCATTTATAAATTAGGCTTTTTCTTTTTTTTCCTTTGTACTCTACAACTATAATGTGGCCAAATGTTGCATCATTTACCATTCTAGTATTATTTGGGTGACTTTATTTCCACCCTCTTTATAACTAAATACACTCCATTTATACAAGATAGGGAAAATCACCCTTGATTGATTTCACATTTATACATTTTCCCTCAATTGATTTCTTTTCCATTGTGGGTTCCCCTCAAATTTAAGCCCATTGTTGCTTAGAACATTAAAATCGGCATTTTCTTTGTCAATCCAACTTGAATGAAATTAAGCTTTCATGAAAAATATTTCTATTTCTTTAGGTATAGTTTCTATTTTACAAATTTTGTTTGTATATAGGCTTTTCCACATTTCTACGTGAAAATTAGTGCAAAAATTCACTCGATGAAATGAAAATGTTCTAAAGATGTCTTTACTAAATAAAGTTGCTAACATGTGTAGAAGAGAGAGAGAGAGAGAGAGAGAGAGTAGAAAAGACAGGTTTTTGATGTGCATGATAATATTCGCTTGAATGTGTTATCCTCAATTATGGTAACCGGATGCTACATAAACTAGAAAAACTAGAAAGAATAGGACAGTGTGTTATTTGGGGTTCACTACTTTAAGTTTCAATTGAATAATAAAGAGCAATTCTGTCTCTCTAATGCAAATAGGGTGGATCTACTCATACAAGTGTCAAAACAACTTTGCCTTGTTTGTAATTGTCAAACAAGAGGCGGGGAGGAGCATCAGGAGCCACATGGCAAATCATGATTGATAGGTCTAAGAACGGCAACAATGTAATTGTGCAACATATTCTGAAGGAAATACACTTTTAATAAACAAAGCAAAATAAGTGATAAGTAAAGTCCCGGAATATTCACATCTCAAATAACACATGGAAACTGCGTCTAGTTTTCATTGCAATTTGCCTTTAATTAGGAATTGTCAAACAATCTTTATATTAAATATAGGTAGATCCACATAATCCATGTAAAGCTAGACTTGTAATGCAATATAATCGTTTAAAAGGCCAAGAGAATATCCGGATATAAATGTAAAGCCAAAATCCTAGCTACAAATACTAATGGACTTGAACTGGCTTTGATCGATATGTTTGAGATAGATCAATTTTTGCAATTATTTCAAAGCCAAAAACTGCTTTCTATAATTCCAAAAGGAATCGTTCGTACCATCGACCTCTATGCAGTTGTTCTTGGTGAATTTTTGTCCCGCTTTTTTTGAGAAATTTCAATTAGATTAGAGTGTAATCTATTTGATGTTAAGGTAGTTTAGCTGGAATAGATGAATAATGTATCTAGGAAAATTGCTCTCTAATATAATGCGTGACAATATTACTAGCCTCATGTTTTCTACTCGATATCATCCTTGTCATTTTCCCAATTGCCTTCATTTCCCAAATTTTATACTAAGGTTCATCATCAATAACAGTTTATGTTTATATAGTTTCGTGATAAATAAAATTATTTTTGTCAATTCATTTTTGTAAGCAACACAAATAATCATTTTTAGAAAAATATTCTCATAATAATTAATTTTCCTCCAAATAAACGTATGCATACGTATTATTGGTCTTTGTGAATTACAAGATTAGCAAGCAAAGATCTCCTAAAGGACTCTATGTTTACATTAGCTTGTTCACGTGCCTTTACTTATGTCGCGACCTCTTTTTTCGGCACCCCCGATCGGGTATGGGCGCCTAAGGAGGCTAATGGCTCGGCTAAATTTAGTTAAGCCCGGACTCTCCCAAATCCACCAATTCACGACTTAATAGTCTAAATTTTTAACTTGCAAGTTGATTTTTAAAATGGAGTCGCCACTAATCAATTTGGGGTGGGTTGATTAGAAACCCAAGCGAAGTATCGGAAGAAATACTCATTCCTGCGCAACCAGAGAAATTAGGATCGGGGACTTGATTACACTAGTTAATCACTAATGCCCTTTCGGTACCTAATCTTATTAAACCTTGAGGTTTTTTGGATGTTTGAGGGATTTTCCATGCATTTTGGGAAGGAAAAACATTTTTTGAGTCTTTTTCTCATTTTTTTTGGACATAAAATGGATATTTTTGGATTTTTTGGTATTTTATGGAAAAATACAAGTCTTTTTGGATTTTTCTGAATTTTTTGGCTTTTTTTGGATTTTTGGCATTTTTTGGAAAATATGGAATATTTTTTTTTTCGGAAAATAAAATATTTTTCAATATTTTTTAAATATTTTTCGATTTTCTGGAAATTAAAACATTTTAAATGTTTTTTTCGAAAATAAATTATTTTTGATTTTTTAAATAAATATTATTTATTTATTTATTTATTAAAATATTATTTAAAATATAACCCGAACGCAGACTTTTTTTGTCTTTTTTCTTTTAAGGGTAAAAGCCCAAACCTTTTTTTTTTTTTTTTTTTTTTTTTTTTTTTTGGCGAAAGGGCCCAGGCCCACAACAAATTGGGCCCTTCCCAGCCTACGCGACTAAAACCCTAGGGGAATCGGGTCATGCGCCCGACCCGATTCCATCCGCTTCGTGGCTCTCTCTCTCTCCCACCTCTCTCTACTCGCGGCGCCCATGGAGGAACTGAGGCGGTGGCTTGTGTCAACGACGGCAGCGACAACGGTCTTCCACGGCGACGACGACTAGGGCGACGACAAATGGCTGCTGGCAACTCCACTGGCGAAGCGACGTCACCCGGTGATGACTCGATGGTCAGGACACAGATGACGGTGGCTAGGGTTTCAACGGTGACGGCGCAAGCGAGACCCGTTGTTACCTGTTCGTAGAGAAGGCGTGGTGCGGCGGCGAATGGTGGCGGCGACGATGGACCAGCACGATCGTGGAAACTTCGCTACGGCAGCTTCGATTTCGCTTTGGTTCTTCAAGCTTTAGAGCAGAAGCGGCTCGTGGGGGAGATAGCAGTAGCAACTGGCGTCGGGATCTCATGGTTCGCAGCTGGTGCTCGGTCATAGTGATGGTGGCGGTTTGGTTTCGGCAAAGATCTGATGCTACGACGTTAGGGACAGCGGCAGCTTGGCTCGGGGCAGCAACAGCAGGTCTTAAAACTCTAGATTTGGTATGGTTTGGGCGGATCGACCGCAGCTACGGCGTCGGAATGGTGGCGGAGCAACGGCTGCATCGGCGATGTTTAGATCTGGATGGCGTCGAGATGGCGTTTGGGGCTGCATCAGAGCTAAATCGATGGCAGATCTGAGCCTCGACCGTCCCTGCGCTTTGATTTCTCTTCCCTCTGCAGGTTCGCTCACTGGCGACCTCCCCTGATGTCTCTCGGTGGGAGGTCGTTTAATCTCACGACCCGCCTCCTCTCTCGCTCGCTCTTTGATTCCTCCCCCGAAGTCTCTCAATGGGAAGATCTCCAAGCTTGCGATGCCCTTTGACGGAAGTTGTGCCCTCCTATTTATAGGCGAGGAGGTCCGATCGATCGAGTCCCGCCGCCGGTCTTTGGCTTGCCGACCGAACTCCCACAGCCGAACCGGTGTCTCATCTCAACATTAAAGGCGCATGCACGTCGTCCTCTCCTTCGGCGGCCTACCTCCGTGCCTCTCTACCGTAGGCTGCCCTTGAGCGCGTCGACGGCCACCGCGCGTGAGATGCAGAGCCGTCTGAGGAAGAAGAAGACAGGAGGAAGAAGAGATGGGGGGCTCACGAGAGAGAAAAGAGGGGAGGGGCTGGGCTCGAAGGCCTAGCCCCAATGGGCTGCTTCTTTTTTGCTTTTGTTTTGTTTTGTTTTGTTTTTTTGTTGTTTTTGTTATTTGTTTTGTTTATTATCTGAAAAAAGGAAATATAAAAGAAATTAAGACCTAATTAATAACCTAATCAAAATTTAGGCGTCAACAACTTAATGATCAAACAAGAAATGACGTAATTGTGCCTATGTTACAACATGTTTCTAATTAAAAATATTTAATAGGAGGACTGATTTAAACATTTGCCAACTTTCGCTTTAACTTTCATTCTCTATTTATAGGGCGAGAATGCAATTCGAGTAAAATTACAATTAGTATAGATTATAATTAACCTAATTTCATATAGTAATCAAACATAGAAATGTATCTTAGCCCTCAATGCACGCAAGAAATGTAAAAGTCAATTTGGGGGTCAATTTATCCCTTATTAGCAGCCTTTGGTGGTGCCCACCACTTTTAAAGTAGTGCGTTGATCCGCTGTGCTTTTTCTGTCGTGCTGGCATTGATGAGTCTTGACTTACCTAATTATAATTTTTTCTTTATTCCGACGTGATTAATGGTAGGTGAAATTCCTCTTTTTTCTATTATATCCTTGGTTTTAGCTTTTTCAATTGGTTTTTTTCTAATCAAATATGTTTGTCGATGGTTGAATTGATTGATGGATGATCATTAGCCAAAATGATGTGCGTGGTGGTCCCTTGCGTGACTTCCAAATGTCCTTTCCTTGTATTTTGAGAAAAGATTAGCGAATTGTTCAATTTCCATCCTATCTTTTTATTGCATTACTAATTTTTTTAAATCTACAATCAGATTAGCGAGAGCTCGAACTGGTTTCAAATGGAATCTTTAGCAGATAACCATCGAAAAAGTGATCCCTTTAATATCTTTTTTAGGTTCAGAAAACCGACTTTGACGATATTTCTTAACCATAAAAGTCAAGAATTTTGCTACAAATTTCATGTTACCAACTATCTCTGCCCGATTCCAATTGACTTGTAGCCTTTTAAATCCATCTGCGTTGCTTGCAGTTTTTATCTCCCACCTAATTTACCTGCCTCAATCAACCTTTTAATGGCGCAAAATCGTCATTAACCGCTTCTGATGATGCATAGTCCATCGCATGAATTTGAACAGATCTCTATCGGTTGATGCATAATCAAACGGCACGAAATCGAGATTCAACTCTGACACTAGAATTGGCACAATGAGACCGAAGGCAACAGTTTACTAGTGCTGTAGGTATACTTTTGTAGCTTAAAAAATGACAATAGCACTTTATCATTCCAATTGACACCATAATCTTCTTTTTATTTGTTTAGCTAAATGACATACGCCATATGGTATTTTATAAGCAAATTCAAAATGAGGGTGATCTTTTTTTATTAAAAAAATGACTTCCCTTGTAACGGTGGCAATCTTCAGTAGACTAGAGTCGATACTTGCCCAGTAGCTAGCATTTTATAACTTTTTCTTAATTCATAAAAGGAAAAATATCTTAGTATTTAAATTCCGTTCATTTTATGAAAAACAACTTCCAAGTAAATATTTTTTATTAATAGATTTTTTAGTGTTTGGCACACGAAAAAAAAGGTTTTCTTGAATAGAGGAAAATGATTTTCATTTTTTGAAAGTGAGAAATCATTTTCCCTCTTCTTCCTTTCACCCAAACCAAGCATGTTCTCCTCCGTGCATCCCTTCAATTAGTTTTTTTTTTTTCGTTCTTTATTTTTAAATTTTAAATTTTATTTTTTCTCATACTTTCTTTTCTTTCTTTTTTTCCTTCTTCCTTGGCTAGTTGCCTACCATGGCAATAATCAACAACCGACCACATGGCCAATGGCTGACAATCAACTAAAGAAGAAGGAAAATAAAAGAAAGAAAATAAAAAAAAACGGAAGTAATTAAAAATTTTGATTTTTAAAAAAGAAAAAATATTATTAAAAGAAGTGCGCAGAAGAAAAGAAAATCAGATTTTCCATATTAAAGCACGGAAAATATTTTCCAATTTATTTTCAAATTTCAGTTGAACAACAAAAAATAGTATTATTTTCCCGGAAAATGACTTATTGGGAAACATTTTTCACAAATGACACATTTTTTTTATGAAACAAACGGAATTTTAGGGGAAAATTAATCATATGAACCCAACATGATAGCAATGACAATGACGAAAGTGTACTTGAATCCATCCATCATTGCCTCTAAAAGATAGTGTTGCAAAAAACATGCAATCAGACATAATAATAAACATTACAATAAAATGAATTGGATATTGGATTTATATGGTTCGACCACTATGATCAATTCTATAGGGAGAACAATATGGAAATTCCACTTTAGATCAAATGATACCATGGAAATTACAACCGTACTAGAATATTTCAAACACACTCGGTGTTTTACAACTCCTATTTATGTCCAATAACTTACATAATATTTAATCCTCACAACTCCTTGGGAAAACAATCTCTTGATTTCACAAAGGAACTCACAAATCTTGTCACAAGATTTATTGTCTTCAAAACATTTACAATTTCTTCACAGTGTAATTCATGAGCGTGCTTGAACAATTGATTGTTGCACTCAGTAGTTTCTCTACTTACATGTAGGCAAAAACCAATTCCCACATGAATATATTCTTCACAATATAATTTATCAGCATGCCACACAATGAATTATTATGGCCAAGAGCTCTTTTGCTCACTGATGGGCAAAAGCTAATGCCCCTCAATATTTGAATATAAAAAAGCAAACTTTGTTTAGAGAATCTATTTAGATTGGGTTTCCTTTATGGGTGCACATTTGAGATATATTCTTGAGGTTTGAGTTAAGTTACAACTATTTTGCTTGAACTTGAACTCGGACTCTACCACTACTCTCCCACAACCCCTCATGGGCTCCTCTGTTGCCACAAACATCTTTCAAGACTTAAGTCGCTTAAAATTCACTATAAAAGCGAGCCTCATCAAGGTACCAACTCTACCAACACATTTAACTATCACATAAGAATTTTCAAACACAATATCCTCTACCATAGATAAAGAAAAATCACCGTTGCATCCATATCTATTAAAAAATTAAAGACGCAACTTGTCAAATTTGCAGTTATAATAACCACCGGCTTTACAAGCACCACCTCACTATATGCATTGTTTGTGTCAACCATGCACTAGATATTTAAGGAGTTTCTAGTTGCAACTCTACATTGAGTTGAACACAAACAAATTGTCTAAAATTTTTAAAATTTATTGTACTTTTACTAATTCAGTTTTTAATTTTTTCACATTTTGCCAATTAAGTCTATTTGACCAATTTTAACTGAAAATCATTAGCATCGTGTTGACTGTCCTACATAATACACCTGATACTAATGTTTAGAATTTTTAATAATATTTTGATATTTTTATGAATTTTATATTAATTACCTATATTTTTTCCTTATATTCTCTTTTCCTTTTTTAATTTATTCTTTTTACTTATTTTCTCTTCTTCTTTTTCCCTTTTTCCCTTGACCGGCCACTGTTGGGCCTCGTTGACCTAGGCCGGTCTCAGGAGAGGGCCTCGTTGAGGCCGTGGTCTCCATTTCCAATAAGATCCTGATTCCCGCCTTCATCCAAGGTTAGTGTCGTTCACATTGGTGTAGTTTGTTCAAGGAAAAGCAATTGTAGCTTGTCGAAACAACATGTCGTGGAATATCATACAAATGGCAGCAAGGCTCTCTTCCCAAACCCGAATGGTTGTTCCAGTTACAGTCAGGAAGCCTGCTTCTCTGGCACAAGCATTCTTGTGAAAGATCGAGTTCTGCATCTTCTCTTCGATGCTTCTCGGTCCACTCGTGCCGCTACAATCACAAAAGAAAGAAATTTCCATTCCCCCAATGCCCTTTGCCTTAAGATCGATCCAAGTGGTAAAGAGGGTTCTCCCTTAGGGTAAAATTGGGATTGCCTCACACCGCCATCGCTCTAGCAAAGGCTTTCTTTTGCCCTGTAGCTTTAAATTCCAATGCCTGGCTTTTCTTGTTGTGATCTATGAACTATTTGTGCATCGTGCGCATTGGTGAATTTAATAGTAAGATTAGTGACTTCTAAATGTTTTGGAGCAGTGAGCACAGAAGTTAGAGTTTTGGACATTGCAGAAAAGGAGATCGGAAATTTTCTTTTTTGTCGATTTTCATAGCATCCTTGAGTTAGTAATCTGACATTTATAGTCAGTAAGCTAGACATGGACTCCTCTGAGTAATGCTTCCGCGGTGATCAACTGGAGGTGGATGAACTCATCATTGGGCTTCCTATATCTTCTAATGGAAAAGAGACTATTCTGCCTAATAAATTTTGCAGCGTCGTCGGAAGAATCGCAGCTCAAGCCATGGGGAGGTGAAATGATTGCATATGTTTTGTTGATTATTAGTTATATCTTGTACAAAAGATAGATTCTTCAATGGCTTTTTCATTTAAACTTGTTGTTTCATAGTTTGTTCTGGGGAGGTGTAACAAGTTTCTGTGCATCTTTTTGATGAGATAATCAAGTATTAGAAAGGTGCTGTCTATATCATTCATGCTTGGACATTCCAATTTGAAATGCCTGTATCTGCTATGAATATACACAGGAATTTTCTCGTCTATCGAGACAAAAACTAGTTGTCATTTTGGCCAAAACTCTCAGTCAACCAACATTCTCATATTATTCTATAATGGACTTGAAATGAATGCAAGAAAAAAACTACATTTGCACATGAATGAAACACCACAGTAGTAAAACTGACATACATTAATCCATATGATTATTTGACAACATCAGTCTACAACACTCTTACAAAAAGCAACAACAGAATAGAAAGCAACATTTGATATGGGATTTTCGGCCATAGCGGTGCCCAGCACTTGACGTATGCTTATTTATTATGGCTAGGCCTTTGATGTCTGTATTGTCTTCAAAACATGCTTCCAAATCCTAAGTACGAATACTGAAATGAATATAAAGAAGGTCATCACTTTTCTGTCCTGTCTTCCCATACATTGGTGTGGGATTTGTCCCAGGTTGCCTTTTCAATGGTCATGTAGTGATACTTGCGTGCTCAAATTCCAACTCTCATATGGCGTTTTTCCAAATAGGTTTTTGTCTGCAAACAAACTCGAATAAAAGCCATTCTGTTGATCGCATCAAATGGGTTGACAATAATCTGCGAACTAAAACACCATGAGCATTAACTTGAACTTGTTAAAATCTCGTGGCGTTCTCAAGTCGTATAAGGAAATTCCACGCTTTAAACTTTGGCATCGATTTCAAAGACTAGAAAGAATAACATGATGGGAACTTACAATGTGACTAGAAAAAGCTCTAGCAAATTTTCTTTTTTGGCCCACAAAAACTCCAGCATGAGAGGCTCGCATTCTTGTCTAGGATTTGGCTTTCTCTCCCTTAATTTATGATGTTAGATTCTCCAACAAAAATGTTAATATTCTTCTAATAATTCTCTCAAAATGAAATATCAACCAAGAAGGGTTTTCGAGGCTCTAGGGTTAAGGGGAATTAGTCGGTAGAAGAATACCGCAAGTACCACAACTTGGTAGGGGGGACACATAAGTGTAAAAATTTCCAAAAGGTACACTTAAGTGCCACTTTTTTGAAAAATTGGACACTTGGGCCAGAAGATGAAGAATGGAAGGAAAAAAAGAAAATTTTTAATGTCAATACTTGCGCTTACGTCAACGATTTTCGAGCAAAATTGGTTGGATGGACTCAATAGGCAAAAAGTTAAAATGTTTATGATTGAATTGGCATATTAAAATGGTTTAGAGCTAAATTGGTAAAAATATAATAGCTTTTGGACTTTTTGGACAATTTTCCCTCTTTCCTTTTGTTTACCCAATTTTCACATAATGTTACTTAATCAATGAGTAAACTTAATAGCCATTCGAGAAATGTGATCTAAATCCTATATCTTTTTGAAAAGTTGCAATATAGTCCTTTTGAACATCATCCACGGAAATGTCTTCATAGGTCATCTCTTAAAGTGGTTGGCAATTTGTTGGCCACCATAAGTTTCCATATTTTTCAACTTCGCTAATGATACATTCATCTCTATGGCGCAACACATTACTCAAAAAGAGAAATTGACTTGCAAAAGTCCTAATTGGAGGGAACATTCACCAATCCTAGTTATTGGTGGGTTGGAAGTTAGGCATAAATGCATTGTTGGTGACTTTTGACTTATCAATTACACCCCCTTTCAAGGTGCAATCAAACGGGTATAGCCTACTTTGGCCCAATGTGCAATTCTTGTCTACTTGGAAAAACTCAAGTGCTTCCAAAGGTTTCGCTAGATGGAAGCGAAGGATTTGGTTGATTGGTTAATATACATTGTGGCCCCTTCAGTTGAGCGTGAAGAAGAGTTCGTATTGACTAAGCTTTGTCTTTAGATGGTTAATTGGTTTTCTTTAAACACATATATAGAAAAATTGATAATTGAGGGCCATCTCGTATTCAAAAGCTGCGAGCTGTGAAATCGTGTCCATGGTCCACGGACTTGAAGACCTTGCTCTAGATAAATAGATGATGCAACACACGATTGAGAGAGAGAGAGAGAGAGAGAGAGAGAGAGGTAATTGTTACCTCAATCAGCTCTTTTTTTTTTTTAATAAATTAGGAATACTGGCGCAAAAGTCCAATCACCTCTAGCTCTCTTAAGAGCACAACATATTTAAAAATGGATTAATACTAGGTTTGTTGTATTGAAGGAAATATTTTATAGGAGATGGTTGGATGAATTTTGGTTCTTCCATGTGTCTATTATGTTCTTTCTTTTGAAGGAAGAACATTTTTTATCCTTTCCTAACTTAATTTTTTATTACAAATTCAATTTTTTTAATTTCCAAAAATTTTAACAACATTAGTGCGATAGTGCTGACGGTGCGACGATGATTGCTGAAAATTGACATAGGTCACTTTGTTAATGCATTCAAAATGCGAGTTATTTAAAAGGATTATTTTAGTAATTTCTTATTTAATTTTATTTTATTTAAAATTGGTTAGTTTATTTGGTATGTTATTTTCTATATTTAAGGAGAAAAGCTATTAAGAGTTGAAGTTTTGATTGGATTGGGCATATGTTGGGTATATGTTGCTAAAATTATAGTTTAATACAAATTAATTTCGGTTGGACCCTATTGCAACTCATTCAAACTAATCCAACGCACTGATTTGACAAGTTCCTGGAAATTCTTGCTCCCATTGGACCATTTGTATCTATATGCATTAGGATCCAGATTCACGATCTTTTGGTTCGAGAAATAAAAATAAGAGGATTGAACCATTTCTTATGACTCTTTTTCAAATTCGATAAATGTTGGTTGATCGCATATTTCATTATCGTTCTATGATTCAAAGTATCATTTCCTATTTGATCCCTTTGAATTCCATATTTGAAGTTGCGATTGGATCTATTCATTAAAAAGAATCGATTCCATACATTTCTTATGTACCCATAGCTGCTATATTGGATTTGAATCAAATTTCGGATCCATCTATATTGATTGACCGCCTCCATTATGTTGTTGCTAGCAAATACCACTATTTTTGGTTTTGGATCTTCCAAATCATCCCAACTAAATAATAGAGATGTTAAAAAGAAAAAAAATGGAGCTTGGTGTACCACCCCGCGTTTGCATCTTTGGGGCAATGTGAGATCTGTTCCTAAAACTACTTTGATTAGTTAGTTATTGGTGCATTGGAAGTCATGCATAAATTGCATTATTGGTGAGTTGACTTGGCAATTATACCTGTTTATATTGGGGATTGCATTATTTTTACTTTGCAACTTTAATGTGGTTTATTCTAGTATTATTTTTTTTTTTCTACTCTAATTAAACTCTTGGCTCACATTTAGACTTTTGCCCTACTTCGTCGAGATTCACACATGAAACTAAACATATCCACCTCAATCCTATTGAGAAAGTAGTGAATTAAACGCCCCACCTTCCTCTTCTCATGAGGAAAGGGTAACCATTGTGGCAACTCTCTTTACAACTAAATACACTCTATTTATACAAAAAAACACGAAAATCACCCTTGATAGATTTGTTAAAATATATTTTGAGTTTAAGCTCAATAAATGAAACCTTACCAGAGGTTATTTGTTATTTCTGGATATAAGACTATTTTGAATTGAATATTTTATGGACGTCTTCCAGCAATACATAGATTCTTTTGGGTTGTGAAATAAAGTTAAAGGGAGGGGCACACAATTTTGTATTTCCCTGTTAGTGGAGTCGCCCAAAGAAGTCGAAAGTGGAATGTCCAATTGAACTTGGGTTGACCGAATATTGATGCAAGTGATTTCTTGATTCAGGATGAAGTCGCGAGAAGGAAAGAAAGTCCAAGTTAGGCTTTTAGTTTAACTGAATCCCACTTTGATTTGGTTTTCTTTATCTAGTACGCGAGTGGGTTACTTCTAACAAATTGTTGCACTTTTTCAGGGAGTGCGCATTCAAGTATAAATATATATTTTGTGGGTTGCTCCGTAGTTTGGGCATGGAGAAATATTGAAGCGCCGGTGGGTTACTTTGTGGGTATTATTCGTGAGTTACATCGAAAAAGATATAAGCATTCAAGCCAATCAAATCTTATGAATTCAAGATTTGTGTGTAATTTCATCGTGAGATTAAAAGATTATTCAGCAATGAATTGTTGGGCAAAACACTGTGTACGTTATTGGGTGTAATTGAGGCTTGGAAAACACCATGAGCATGTGAATGACTTGAGTGTGGTTGTAATTTATATGTATCACTTAATTTATAGTGAAAATTGTTACTATTCTCCCTGTGAAAGTAGGTCTCTACCACATAAATTTGGTGTTTGATTTATTTTATTGTTCAATTTATTTTATTGTTCGATTGCTTGCTTTTCTTAACAATTGGTATTAGAGCAAGGTTTGATTGAGTTGAAGTAAATTGATGAAAGAAAAGTGAGAATCAACAAATTTGTTGGGAAGGATTTTGGTTTCTAAAAGATGCAAATTGAAGATTATCACTATCAAATGAAACTGCACTTGCCTCTATCTGGAGAGAGGCTAGAGTTGATGAAGCAAATTGACCGGGAATTGCTGGATAGACAAGAAATGGGTGTTATTTGGCTAATGTTAGCTCGTAATGTTATATTTAACATCATGAAGGAGAAGATCATTGCAAATTTGATGATTGTCGGATATGTATGCGAAGCCTTCTGCGATGAGCAAGGTCTACTCAATGTAATGTATGTTTAACTTAAAGATGATCGAAAGTGCGCCAGTTGCTAATCATATCAGTGGATTCAATATAATTATTAGCCAATTAAGTTCAATTGAGACTAATTTTGAAAATGAGGTACGTGCTTTGATTTTGTTATCAATATTGCATGATAGTTGGAATACTACTGTTAGTAATTCCTCTAAGTTAACAAGCTTGATGTTTGATGGGGTTCAAGATTTAATTCTGAGTGAAGACACTCGTAGAAGAGGATCTAGCGAACCTCTATCTACTACTTTAGTAGGCGAAAGCAGTGGAAGAACTAATACATGTATTAGCGAGAGTAGCATAAACATGAACATACAAAGTTAGTCTAGAGCTAGTAATGCCGTATGTTGGAATTGTGGCAAGAGAGGCATCTTAGAAGAATTGCCTTAAGTTGAAGAACAAAAATGGTAAGGGAATTATAATTGATTATGCAGATGCTGTTATAGCTACAGCTGTCAGTAATTTGAATAGTGTCGATTTTGTCTTGTCTATTACTTATTAGTCATAATTTGACGAATGGATTATGGATTCTAGTTGTTTGTTTCATGCAACACCAAATAAAAACTGGTTTGCCACTTATCCATGCACAAATGGTAGTAAAGTGTAGTTAGGGAATAATGTTGAATGCAATTTTGTAAGTATTGGTGATGTTAGAATTAGAATATATGATGGTCTTGTAAGGACATTGATTGGAGTGAGACATGTTCTAGAGTTGAAGAAGAACTTGATTTCCTCGAGTGCCCTAGATTTAGTTGAGTGTCGATATTTTTCAAAATGTGGAGTTCTGAAATTTATTCGAGATGCTTTGGTGATAATGAGAGCAATTAGGCACAATGATCTGTATAAACTTCAAAGTGAGATGGCGACATCCAAGTAAGCAATTTTTGGCTAAAATTGGTTGGATGTAGTCAATTAGCAAAGGGAGAAATGGTTTTTGACTCAGTTGGCAATATTAAAAAGTTTTAGGATTGAATTAGTAAAAATAAAATAAATGTAAGACCTTTTGGACAATTTTTTTCTGTTTCTTTTGTTCACACAATTCCCATAATGTTACTTAACCAATGCGTAAACTTCTTAGCCATTTTGGAAACGTTGTCTAAATCCTAAATCATTTTTGAAAAGTTGCAATGTAGTCCTTTTGAGAATCAATTTTTTTTTCCTTAATTTTCCTTTCCAACAAACTTTAATCACCTACTACTGGAACCTCTTTTATAAGTCATTGCTTAAAGTGAGTGGCAATTTGTTGGCCACCATAAGTGTCACGCCCTGAACACCGAGCGTGTGCCCTTCCCTCTTTAGTCGATAATATTTTGCGACTTCCCAGGATGAGTTGCCGACTCTTTTTGTTTTATTACACATGCGGAAGCGAAAATAAATCCCCTAACAATAATCATATCGGGATAGAAAAACAGGACAACAGATTCACAAACAAGCATGCTTTTATAATCACATAGAGTCATGTACAAGGTCTATGATCAAAAGACTACAAAAACTAGCTTTCCAAAAAGAAGCGATCCTAAGTGACCTACACTTCCAATTACCTCCTCTTGGCTCTAGGTCCTCCACTCGATGACCTTGAAAATTTAACCCACAACGGGGTGAGATATAAATCTCAGCGAGTTCATGCTTTAAACCCCGATTAGGAGGGCAATACACCAAGAGGCGTCCTATTGGCAAAAGGAGAAATGGTTTTTGACTCAGTTGGCAATATTAAAAAGTTTTAGGACTGAATTAGTAAAAATAAAATAGGTGTAAGACTTTTTGGACAATTTTTTCTATTTCTTTTGTTCACACAATTCCCATAATGTTACTTAACCAATGCGTAAACTTCTTAGCCATTTTGGAAATGTTGTCTAAATCCTAAATCTTTTTGAAAAGTTGTAATGTAGTCCTTTTGAGAATCAATTTTTTTTTCTTAATTTTCCTTTCCAACAAACTTTAATCACCTACTACTGGAACCTCTTTTATAAGTCATTGCTTAAAGTGAGTGGCAATTTGTTGGCCACCATAAGTGTCATGCCCCGAACCCCGAGCGCGTGCCCATCCCTCTTTAGTCGATAATATTTTGCAACTTCCCAGGATGAGTCGTCGACCTTTTTTTATTTTATTACACATGCGGAAGCGAAAATAAATCCCCTAACGTAATCATCTCGAGATAGAAAAGTAGGACAACAGATTCACAAACAAGCATGCTTTTATAATCACATAGAGTCATGTACAAGGTCTATGATCAAAAGGCTACAAAAACTGGCTTTCCAAAAAGAAGCGATCCTAAGTGACCTACACTTCCAATCACCTCCTCTTGGCTCCAGGTCCTCCACTCGATGACTCTGAAAATTTAACCCACAATGGGGTGAGATATAAATCTCAACGAGTTCACGCTTTAAACTCTGATTAGGAGGGCAATATGCCAAGAGGCGTCCTAATCACACAATCACGCATTTAACATAGAGGACTTACCTCATCCTAGTTCCACCATGCAGGTCAGTACAATTCACATCACGAGGCATATAATCAATGCACATCATAATTGGAACACATCATCAACTCAATTAATGACAAGGGTCTCGATTATAAGGCTAAACCATTATGACACGTCCCATACCATATCACATAGTTTTGTCTCATAATCAGACACATCAAATTCAACCAATCATGCGTTCCAATTGTTAATTAAACCACTTAAGGCACAACCGGCTCCCATGTCCGGCTGTCTATTGGCGTAGCTAGGCAACGTCTCTTCCTTATTAAGCGCGGTTACGTCTCATTGACGGCTTTCCCAAAGGAGCATGGGCCTATAATCTACTGCGACTTGCTACTTTAATGCATAGGCAACCCGAGAAGGGATTTAATAATGTTCGGCATAATTGCTCGAGACAAGTTTTCTTAACCAACACACGACCAATCAATTTCGGCTCAGGACACTGTGTATTGCACTCAAATGCTTCAATTAAGATGGTGATCCTGGCCTATTTTCTTTATATTAAAAATACACAGTAAAATAGTCGTGTGTATGTACATGGTCAGATTGGACCTAGAAAATTCATAATCTCTAATTTAAAATCCCACTGATATAAAACCATTTTTGGTGTTAAATTCCGACACCTGAGATTTTCTGAATAAATACAAAAATTGACAATTTTTCGAATTAAATACTCGAATTTCCAATCAGTACTTAATTTGCACAAATTAACACTCAATTGCAGAAATTAACCACACTATTGTAATCAGCACGAAATTCTGGTCACCAACTATCACGGCCTAATTTCTGGAAAAATAAATAATAATTAATTAATTTCTAGAATTAATTAAATAATTCAATTTAAATTCTAAAAATACCAACCTAGGCCAAAATTGCTAAATTAAATACCGATACGGGCGCAAAAAATTCCCGAACCCTTCTAGATAAATAATACCACTTATCTAGGCTTCACTTAATATAATCTAACCACCGAACATACATAATTGAATAATTAAATCACTAATTTAATCTAATTAACCACCTAATCCCTAATTAAATTAAATTAAACACCCCTTAAATGTCATTAGCATACTAAGAAGAGTTTAGTGCATAAACTCACAGGTTTCCGCAATAAACCGGTTCGCCGCGATTACGGTGCGACGGCGGCTAAAATCCGAATTTTCGGCAACGTCGGCGGACACTCGGATTGGGCCAAGAAACCTTGCAAGGCCATGGAAATTTCTGGGCTTAGACTTGGGCTTGGCTTACTTCTTGGGCTTCAAGTGAGTTGAAATTGGGCCGAGGATGGGCTTCAAATCTGGGATGGGCTGCTACGAAACTTTCTGGACTGAAGTTCACGGGCTGAACTTAAGTTAAGCTAAAGAAATGAAGATGGGCTGAAGATGCTGGGCAACTGCGGACTGGGCTAAGCAAGGATGGGCTGAGGACGGGCCCAACTGCTGGGCTGAAGACGCTGGACTGAGTAGAACGCCTCAGTGGATTGTGGGCTGAAGCCACGGACATGCGAGGCAGCAAGCTCGGACAACAGAAGCAGCGAAGGGGTCGAAGAAGCTGGCGTCAACGCGGGGCTTCGGTTTGTGGGAAGCTTCTCAATCGTCAATGCTGGGCGAGGGGACTTCACGGTCAACAATTGAAGCTTGTAAGCTGACCCAGTGGAAACGTGGCTGTAGGGGGAATGAAACGTGGAAGTGGAGAAAAGCACGAGCTAGCGGTGGGGATTCGGTGGTGGCATGGGGAAAATTCGTGGACGTGAGGTGGGGTCTTGGGGTCAACGAACCATGAAGTCAGCCTCGGTGGAAGACCTCGCGTTGCTGAAGTGGAGGGTAGACAAGAAGAAGTGGAGCAGGGACGATGATGAGGCTGAGTGGCTTTGGTGGGGTGAATGGGTAGACAGAGGAAGAAAGATGCGAGGGAAAAACGAAAGCAAAACAGAATAGAGGGGGATCGGGGAAGACGATGGACGAAAGAAAGAGGAAGGGACCGACTGAAGTGTGTCAAAGAAGAAGGGCCAAAAGTCAAGCAAATATCCCCATTCCTTTAATGCTTGGTCCCCTAGATCTTTTATACATATCACCTTTGGTCCCCCTAATATTTTCCAACAAGATAAGTCCATAATAATTAAATTTTGATGCAAATAATGCACCCCCCAACCAAAGCTCCGAATTTCCTTAAATTTTGGCTCCAATTTCTTCGTGAAATTTCCCAAATTGAGGTCCAATTTCAGTGAAGAAAAATCTTGAACAATTTTCTGTAAGTTCCTAACACTCAAAGACTCAGCTTGGAAGTCCAAATTTCCTTTAATTTTGCCCATTCGAATTTCCGCTAATTTTTCGCAACGTCCGAAATGATTTTTCGTAAAAATCTTAGAATCTCTGAAAATTCTTTGGAGGATGAGTCAACGTTCCTAAAATAGATCGTGACATAACAGAACTTTCAATTTATGAAATTGAGTTCAAATTTACGATTAATTTCAATCCGGCACGCTTTTAGCATGACCTAATCTATTAAGTAACTTTTAGGAATTTTTTGTGCAATTGACCCGTGATTGATTTATCTCAAGTCACAATGAACATCTGCGACACATTAGCGACTCTCGATTGTTGTGAAAATCTCGAGGTTTCAAATACGGGCGCCGAGTACCAAAACGATAGAAAAATCGGCCTAGTGCCAATCGACGAGTATTTTGCAATCAAGTGGAATCACTCACACTCTGATCACATATCTTAGTTGAATCAACCTATCTCCTGCCTCTAATCAATTTCTAACAGTGCCGTAATGACTCTTGCAGACCAACACGGTCGAGCAGTCGATTCCTGATCGAATTCTCAAAGTCCATTGCATTTAGATTCCTTAATTGCTTCCCTAGATAGTCTAGGTATCTCATGAGTGATCAACTCAAAGAATAACACTATCGGCGCATCAACAAAAGGCCCGATTTATTTAATCAAAAATAAATTTTGAAAATTCAGGCTGTTAGAATAAGTTTCCATAATTTTTGAATGTCGCTCATGGTGCATTTATCTTTATGGTAGGACATATTGCTCAAAAAGAGAAATTGACTTGCAAAAGTCCTAATTCAAGAGAAAATTCGCCAATCCTAATTATTGTTGGGTTGAAAGTCAGGCATAGATCGCATTGTTGGTCTCTTGACTTATCAATTACACCCACTTTCCAATGGGCACAGCAAGCTATTGACCCAAAATGCTATTTTGGTTTGCTTGGAAAAATTTGAGTGCTTCCATAGGCTTTTCCACATGGAAGTGTAGGATTTGGTTGATTGGTTAGGTCGAGCATGTAGAAGACTTCAGATTGACTAAGTTTTGTCTTAAAAAGGTTGAACATGTAGAAGACTTCAGATTGACTAAGCTTTGCTTTAAAAAGGTTGAGCGTGTAGAAGACTTCAAATTGACTAAGCTTTATCTTTAGATTGTTAATTAGTTTTCTTTAAACACATCTATAGAAAGATTGATAATTGAGGGCCATCTCACTTTCAAAGTTTGCGAACTTTGAAATCGCGTCCCTGGTCCACGCACTGGAAATCCTATCAATTTAGACCTTGCTCTAGATATGTAGATGGTGCAACGCACGATTAGAGAGAGAGAGAGAGAGTAAGTAATTGTTACCTCAATCAGCTCTCTTCCATTGATAAATTAGGATGATAAATTAGGAACAAGGGTGCAAAGGTCCAATCACCACAATTAGCTCTCTTAAGAACATAACACACTAAAAAATGGATTATTACTGGGTTCGTTGTAGCGAAGGAAATATTTTACAGGAGAAGGTTGGATGAATTTTGGTTCTTCTATTTGCCTATTATGTTCTTTCTTTTGGAGGAAGAAACAATTTTTTTTATCTTTTCCTAACATAATTTTTATTTCAGATTTAATTTTGTTTAATTTCCAAAACTTCTAACAACATTAATGCAATAGTGCTGACGGTGCGATGATGATTGCTAAATATTGACAACTGGTCACTTTGTTAATGCTTTCAAAATACGAGTTATTTAGGAGGATTATTTTTAGTAATTTCTTATCTGCGAGCTCTTTTCATGTTTATTTCATTTAAAATTGGTTAGTTTATTTTAGTATGTTATTTTCTATATTTAAGAAGAAAAGCTGTTAAAAATTGGGGTCTCGATTGGATTGGGTATTTGTTTGGGTACACGTTGCTAAAATTATAGGTCAATATAATTTAATTTGGATCGGACCCTATTGCGATCCATTCAAATTAACTCAATGTGCCAATTTGAAAGTCTACTTCCAACTAAATAATATAAATGTAAAAAAATACAAATGAAAATTGGAGCTTGGCGTACAAACTGATGTTTGCATGCTGAGGCAATATGAGACCTGTTCCTAACCACTTTGATTAATCATTTATTGGTACGTTGGAACTTACACATAAATTGCATTGTTGGTGACTTGACCTAGCAATTATACCCATTTATAAATTAGGCTTTTTTTTCCCTTTTAACTTTGCAACTTTAATGTGGTCAAATATTGCATCATTTACCATTTTAGTATTATTTGGGTGACATTATTTCCACCCTCTTTATAACTAAATACACTCTGTTTATACAAGACGGGCGAAATCACCCTTGATGGATTCCACATTTATGCATTTTCCCTCAATTGATTTCTGTCCATTGTAGGTTCCGTTCAAATTTAAATACATTATTGTTTAGAAGATTAAAATCAACATTTTCTTTGTCAATCCAACATGAATGAAATTAAGCTTTAATGAAAAATATTTCTATTACTTTAGGCATAGTTTCTATTTCAATTTTTTTTTTTTTTTGTATATAGGCTTTTCTGCATTTCTACATGAAAATTAGTCCAGAAATTCGCTTGACGAAATGAAAAGTTCTAAAGATGTCTTTAATAAATAAAGTTGCTAACATGTGTAGAGAGAGAGAGAGAGAGAGAGAGAGAGAGAGAGAGAGAGAGAGAGAGAGAGAGAGAGAGGGGTTTTTGATGTGCATGATAATATTTGCTTGAATGTGTTATTCTCAATTATGGTAACCGGATGCTACATAAACTAGAAAAACTAGAAAGAATAGGACAATGTGTAAATTGGGGTCCACTACTTTAAGTTTCAATTGAATAATACAGAGCAATTCTGTCTCTCTAATGAAAACAGGGGTGGATCTAGTCGAATAAGTGTCAAAACAACTTTGCCCTGTTTGTAATTGTCAAACAAGAGGCCTACGGGGAGGAGCATCAGGAGCCACATGGCAAATCATGATTGATAGGCCTAAGTGAATGACAACAACAATGTAATTGTGCAACATAATCAGAAGGAAATACACTTTTAGTCAACAAAGTAAAATAAGTGATAAGTAAACTCCCGGAATATTCACATCTCAAATTAGACATGGAAACTGCACATCTAGTTCTTCATTGCAATTTGTCTTTAATTAGGACTTGTCAAAAAATCTTTATATTAAATATTGGTAGATCCACATACTCCATGTAAAGCTAGACTTGTAATGCAATATAATCGTATAAAAGGCCAAGAGAATATCCGTATATAAATGTAAAGCAAAAATCCTAGCTACGAATAGAAATGGACTTATCATAGCTACAAATACTAATGGACTTGAGCTAGCTCTGAAGTATACGTTTTAGATAGATCAATTTTTGCAATTATTTTAAAGCCTAAAAGACTGCTTTTTATAATTCCAAAAGGAATGGTCCATACCATCGACCTCTATGCAGTTGTTCTTGATGAATTTTTGTCCCGCTTTTTTTGAGAAATTTCAATTAGATTCAAGTATAATCTATTTGGTGTTAAAGTATTTTAGCTGGAATAGATTAATAGTGTGTCTAGGAAAATCTCTCTCTAATATAATGCATGGCTATATTACTAGCCCCATGTTTTCTACTTGATATCGTCCTCGTCAGTTTCATTATTGCCCTCATTTCCCAAATTTTATAGTAAGGTTCATCATCAATAACAGTTTATGTTTATATATTTTCATCAATGAAAAAATTATTTTCATCAATTCATTTTTGTAAGCAACGCAAATGATCATTTTCAGAAAAATTTCTCGCAATAGTTAATTTTTCTTGAAATAAATGTATCCATACGTATTATTGGTCTTTGTCAATTACAAGATTAGCAAGCAAAGATCTCTTAAATGACTCTCTATGTTTACATTAGATTGTTCACGCGCCTTTGATTAGGAATGATCGAACAAGAAATGATGTAATTGTGCGTCTGTTACAACATGTTTCTAATTAAAAATATTTAATAGGAGGACTGATTTAAATATTTGCCAACTTTCTATTCACTTGCATTCCCTGTGTATAGGGTGAGAATGCAATCAGAGTAAAATTACAATTAATATAGATTATAACTACCTAATCCTATATAGTAATCAGACATAATAGTACATCTCTAACGCCCTCAATGCACGAAAGAAATGTCAAAGTCAATTTGAAGGTCAATTTATCCCTTACTAGTGGCCTTTGGTAGTGCCCACCACTTTTAAGGTGGTGCGTTGATCCGCTGTGCTTTTTCGGTCGTGCTGGCTTTGATAAGTCTTGATTGACCTGATTATAATTTTTTTTTTATTCCAACGTGATTAATGGTACAAATGAATTTTCTCCTTTTCTATTATATCCTTGGTTTTAGTTTTTTCAATTGGTTTTTTTCTAATCAAATCTTTTTGTCGATGGTTGAATTAATTAATGGATGATCATTAGCCAAAATGAAGTGCGTGGTGGTCCCTTGTGTGACTACCAAATGTCCTTTCCTTGTATTTTGAGAAAAGATTAGCGAATTGTTCAATTTCCATCCTACTTTTTAATCGCATTACTAATTTTTTTATATCTGCAATCAAATTAGCGAGAGCTCGAACTGGTCTCAAATGGAATCTTCAGCAGATAACCATAAAAAAAGTGCTCACTTTCATATTTGTTTAGGTTCAGAAAACTGACCTTGACTATATTTCTTAACCATAAAAGTCAAGAGTTTTGCTACAAATTTCATGTTACCAACTATCTCTGCCCGATTCCAATCGATTTGTGGCCTTTTAGATCCATTTGCGTTGCGGGCAGCCTTTATCTCCCACCTAGTTTACCCGCCGCAATCAACCTTTTAATGGCGTAAAATCATCATTAATGGCTTCCGATAATGTACAGTCCATTGTATGAATTTGAACAGATCTCTATCCATTGATGTATAGTCAAATGGCAAGAAATCAGTTTTTAACTCTTTGACACTAGAGTTGGCATAATTAGACCGAACGCAACATGCTGTAGGTATACTTCTGTAGCTTAAAAAATGATGATAGGACTTTATCATTCCAATTGCTATCATAATCTTCTTTTTATTTGTTTTGCTAAATCACATATGTTGTAATGTATTTTGTAAGCAAATTCAAAAAGAGGGTGATGAAAAAAAAAAAAAAAGGCTTCCCTTATGGTGGCAGTCTGTATAGTAGAGTCGATACCTAGTCCGTAGCTAGTATTTTATGACTTTTTCTTAATTGATAAAAGTCATTTTGCAGAAAACAATTTCTAAGTAAAGATTTTTTGGATTTTCTAGTGCTTGGCACATGGAAAAGGAGTTTTCTTAAATAGGGGAAAATGATTTTCGTTTTTTGAAAATGAGAAATCATTTTCCCTCTTCTTCCTTTCACCCAAACCAAACATGTTCTCCCACCGTGCATCCTTTTAATTATTTTCTTTTTTCCTTTTTTCGCTTTGCCGGCTGGCCACTGTCGGGCCTTGTTGACCTACACCGGTCTCAGGAGGGGGCCTCGTTGGGGCCCTGAAGTTATGGTAAATTCCAGAACTAATCTGATTTTAGGCCAATTTTCGTGAGCCATCCCAAATTTCGGAATATTTATAAAAATTAAGGTTCATTTGTGGAAAACTTAATGATAAGAAAAATACTTTCCCAAAAAGCGTTTTGCATGAATATGATTTGTTTTCCTTTGTTGGTGATGTATAATTGAAAATGTTTTCTGCTATTTGGATTCCATTAGAAAATGATTTCACACTTTATTTCATCCAAAAAAAAAAATCGAATTTTTTAACATTTTAATTTTTAATTTTAAAAAACTTAGAATTTTTAATTATTTTTATTTTTTACTTACTTTTATTTTCTTTTATTTTGTTTCCTTCAATTTCATTTTTTTTTCTTTTTCTTTTTCTCTTTTCCTTCTTCTTCTCCTTTGCTCCTCTACTTCCCCATGGCATCCCTTCTGCTTCCTTTGGCAATTCATCCCCGATTGGCTTACGAGGGGCAACCTTGAGCCTTCGTCGGAGGCCGCAAGCTCGCCGATTTTGCAAGACTCAAGGCTTGCTGCCAAAGGCTGTGAGCTTGCCTAATTTGGCACGACTCACAGCTTGTTGCTCGAGTCTCGCTGTGAGCTAATTGGCCTTGGGCAAGCTCAAGCCTTGCCGCTCGAGGCCACAAGCTCGCTCGATTTGGCGAGGCTCTAGGCTCATCAGCCTTTGGTAGCGAGGCTCAAGCCTCCCTAGCTCACCACTAGAGGCTGCAAGCTCACTTGATCTAGCGAGGCTCGAGGCTTGCCGTTGGAGGCCTCGAACTCGCTTGACTCACTAGCCTCGGGCGAGCATGAACCTCGTCACCAGAGGCCATGAGCTCACCCGATTTGGCAAGGTTAGAGCTCACTGGCTGTCCGCGTGGTCAACAATGGGTGGAGAAGAAGAAAAAGAAAAATGAAGAAAATAAAATAAATATAAAAAAATTGAATTTTTAAGAAATTTAAAATTTAAAATTTGATTTTTTTTTACAAAAAATATATAATTTTATAAGAACAATTGTTTGTAAACCAAGCACCCAATCTAAGTTTTGGTAGATTCGAAAATTTTTTTTAGAATTTTTTAATGGGGAAATTTATTTTTTTTTAAATTTAAGTTTTGATAGAAAAATTTTCCGTTCACTCATTTTTCTAAGCGAATCAAACACCGAAAAATGAGAAATATATTTTCATTAAAATTGTATTTTGCAAAACAAACACACCCTTAGATTTTGTGAGAGATCGAAATTTAAAAGGCCAAATCTCGTCCTCCATTTTTTTTTAATGATCGTTTCGTTTCATCGCCCAACGCTTTCTTTTCGAGCTGCCATTCTGACTCTCTCTCTCTCAGAATTTTAGGGTTTTTGCTATTCTGCTGTTGCTCGCCCGGGCTCGATCTTGTTCCGTGGGCTCTTCTCCCCTCGCCCCCTTCAATTTTTTGATGCTTTTGTTGGAGTTTGGCGAGGACTGAGATTCAGTGAAGCGGCTCCGCAATGGCGACTTCGTTCCCTGCTCCCGTCACGGCGATGCACGTGATTCCCCCCTCGATGCTCTCCGTTGGCTTCTCTGTCTTGCCGCCGGCCTTGGGCCGTGTTGGGCGAGAGATTCCGGTTGATACTTATTATTGTTATGTTTTTTCTTTTGTCGAATGGTTGATGTGTATTGGCAGGTTCTTTTTCTTTTTTATTTATTTATTTGGAGGCAGCTACGTGGAATTTTCATCCAAAGTGGTTGGGAAAACGACTAATATAAAACTGTGAATCGTTGAATCAAAACTCACAGTCAATGAACAAAAGATGAAGAAGAAATATTTACAATTGTATACGCCAACTTCAAAAAAGCGCTTGACTACGTTAATAACAAAACGGTACTATATACGACTCCTTGTGCGCGCGCGCGCTCAGGCGAAGTGAGACCAATTCCCTAAACCACGAGAATAATCTCGCCAGTCATGACAAAATCAACTGCAACCCGCCCTCTCTTCCTCCGCCTCTTCCTCTGTCTCCTCTTCTCGCTTCTGTTTCAGGCCTCACCATCACCGCCCGCAGAGGCGCAAGCTCTTGTCAAATGGAAGAACTCCCTCCCTCCTCCACCTCCGCCTTCCCTGAGCTCATGGTCCCTCACCAACGTCACCCATCTCTGCAACTGGACTGGCATTGCCTGCAACGATGGTGGGTCGGTCTCAGAGATCAACCTCTCCAGCTCAAGCCTCAACGGCACGCTCAATGCGCTCGACGTCCCTTCATTCCCGAACTTGACCTACTTCAACGTCAACGACAACAATCTCGAGGGCCCGATACCGTCCTCGATCGGCAATCTATCCCAGCTCAGGTTCTTGGACCTGGCAGGAAATTTCTTCGAAGGGGCAATTCCTCGCTCCATTGGACAATTGAGGAAGCTTGAAAAGCTTGATTTGACACTAAACGAGTTGACCTCTTCGATCCCTTCGGAGCTTGGGCTCTGTGCTAGCCTTATCTTCTTAGCCCTTGCCCAAAATTCGATCTCTGGGGAGCTGCCTCTCTCACTGTCCAATCTGGTCAGATTGTCGGAATTTGGAGTTTCAGAGAATCGCCTGTCTGGTGAGTTACTGCCTGACTTCTTCACGAATTGGACTGAACTAGTTTCTCTGCAGCTCCAGAACAATTTTCTCTCCGGGCAAATTCCGACCGAAATCGGAAGCCTGACCAAGCTCAGTTGCCTCTTAATGTACAACAATTTGCTCTCAGGGACTATTCCTCCGGAGGTCGGGAATCTCACATTGTTGATCTATTTCGACCTCAACATGAACCAGCTTTATGGAGAGGTCCCCGAGACCATCTCTCGCCTTGCTAACTTACAACGGATCTTTATTGACGACAACAATTTCTCAGGAGGAATACCACGTGATTTCGGCAAGTACAGCCCTTCTCTTATATCTGTTTTCTTTTCAGACAACAGCTTCACCGGAGAACTGCCGCCAGATTTATGCAGTGGCTTTGCTCTTCGATATTTCGCGATCGAAAGGAATAACTTCACGGGGCCACTGCCCGACTGTTTGAAGAATTGTTCGCGGCTAAATAGAGTCCTTCTAGACCACAATCAGCTCACTGCAGATATCACGAGTGCGTTTGGAGTTTATCCGAATCTGGTCTTTATAAGACTCAGCAACAACCGATTTGTTGGGAATCTCACGGCACAATGGGGAGAGTGCACAAATCTCACGAATTTCCAGATAGATGGTAACAAAATTGCCGGCCCCATCCCCCCCAAACTTGGAAAGTTGTCTCAGTTGCGTGTCCTGACTTTGTACGACAATGAATTGATTGGGAAAATTCCCGACGAGATGGGAAATCTAGGGGAGTTGCTTAACCTGAACTTAAGCAACAACCATTTGGTTGGAGATATTCCCATCTCATTAGGAAACTTATCGAAGCTAAATTACCTTGATTTGTCAAAGAACGCAATGAGTGGTAGCATACCGAAGGAGATAGCAAATTGCATGAATTTACTGAGCTTGAACTTGAACATCAACAATCTGTCGGGTGTCATACCGTCGGAGCTCGGGAAATTGTTTACGCTACAGATTCTTCTAGACCTGAGCCACAACTCATTAGCAGGATCAATTCCATTCAATTTAGGAAAGCTTGCTAAACTGGAAGTTCTCAATCTTTCGCATAACAGCTTCTCAGGTACAATCCCAGCAACTCTCACTGGTTTGGTGAGTTTAAGCTCCATAGACTTATCGTACAACGAGCTGACAGGTGCGGTTCCTAGTGTTCGCCTCTTCCAACAAGCACTGAGGAGTGCTTTTATCGGGAATCCAGGCTTGTGTGGAAATGCGACGGGATTATCTCCGTGTGGAACGAGCAGTAAATCAACCTACCATAGAAAAAAGGTTCTGGTTGGTGTGAGTGTTGGTGTTTGCTACGTTCTACTTCTAGCGATTCTGATTGCTGTGATTCTCGTTTGGTGGCGAAAAAAGCTTCTTGATGAAGACGAAGAAATCAAGCGTCTTAAAAGGCACGAGAAATTTGAGAAGATTATATGGGAATGGTTAGGGAAGTTCACATTTGGCGACATCGCCGAGGCCACCAATAATTTTAGCGAAGAGTACTGCATTGGAAAAGGAGGGTCCGGAAGCGTTTACAAGGCCGTATTGGCCAGCGGCCAAATCGTCGCTGTCAAAAAGCTCAACGCATTAGAATCTGGCAACGCACCACCGGTCAACCGCCAAAGTTTCGAAAACGAAATTCGCGTGTTGACTGAGGTGCGGCACCGAAATGTGATCAAGCTCCACGGGTTCTGTTCCACCAGGGGTTGCATTTACTTGGTCTATGAGTATGTTGAGAGAGGCAGCCTGGCAAAGGTCTTGTATGGAGGAATAGCTGAACTGGATTGGGGTACAAGGGTGAAGATTGTTGAAGGTGTGGCTCACGCAATCGCTCACTTGCATCACAATTGCACCCCCCCTATCGTCCATCGGGACATAACGCCAAACAACATCTTGCTTGAGTCAAATCTCGAGCCTTGACTCTCGGATTTTGGGATGGCAAGACTCTTGAATTCAAACTCGTCAAATTGGACCAAAGTGGCTGGATCTTATGGCTACATGGCTCCTGGTAAGCTATTTGATTGAAGCTAACCATGCATTTGCACATACATATTATCTCGGATTGATCAAATTACTCTCATTAGCTTCTTGAATTTTGATTCATCCAATAATTCTAACAAGACTATTTAGAAGAGAAAGTATAGATTTTGAAAAGTCCTGCATGTTAAGAATATCAAAGAATTTAAGAATGTGTACGACTTGACATTATGAATGTCAAAACATTGATTCATTGTCCATTCATGAAAAACAGAGTTAGCAGTTACAATGCGGGTGACGACCAAATGCGACGTGTATAGTTTCGGAGTAGTGGTGCTAGAGATTATAATGGGGAAGCATCCGAGGGATCTTCTCTCTTCCCTATCAATGACAATGCCAGAGAACCAAAATTTGTCACTGATGGATGTGCTCGACCCATGTCTTCCTCCTCCAACTGGCCGACTATCTAAGAAAGTGGTGTTCATCATCACCATGGCACTGGCCTGCATGCGAACGAGTCCCGATTCGCGACCCACCATGCGTCTTGTCACGCAAGAATTATCTGCATGTGCTCAAGCGTACTTGTCTGAGCCGCTAGGCTCAATCACTATCAGCAAAGCCATCGAGTCTTCATACATAAAATTTTAAAGGATACTGCAAATCAAAATGACTTTGGTTGCTATCCCGCAAACTTTTATCCTCCGCAGGCGGTCATCCCAAATTAAAAATACCTTAGTTACTCCATCTACCGAAATTGAGCTTCGGGTCACTGCAAAACTAGAAGCATCTGAAATGACTCGGCAAGGCAAAGACGAATTGTTCAGAGTTCTGCTCGAAAGTTCGGTCAGAAAACTGTGTTGTGTTCGAAGCACGTTTTTAAATCACCAGTACGACTATTGTAACGAATATAAAATACGTCCTCACTTCGGATGATATAATAGAACACTTTTCCATTTTGTTTTCCTTTTATTCCATCAACATGGACTTTTAATGCGATATAATCGAATAAAAGGCTAGGAGAATATCAGTATATGAATGTACATGTAAATACTAATGGACTGAAAAATCTAATATGTTCGAATAAGTCTAGGGGAATATACCAGACTTGAGCCAGCTGTGGTCTATATGCCTGAGATTGGTCAATTTTGCAATTATTTCAAAGCCAAAAACCAACTTTTTATAAATATAAACAATAGGCGCGATAAGTTTTAAAGTGGGCAGGTTCTAGATCAAAAACTTGGACCTACCTTGTCAGTTTTTGGAATCAGGAATCTAACCTACTAATCCTAAAATTGGCCTGGAACCAGAGGCTGGTTCCTGGGACTACTAGAAAACTAGTTACTTTACTTTCCATTTTATTACATAACCAACGCATTGGAACATCCAACAGGGGAGATATAAGAAGCTACAATATCCACTGTTACTTTAGAATGGTCATTCCGAAATGCAAATGCGCATTTTGTTTCAGTATTGTAGATTCAAATCAAGATGTCCGACAATGCAATTGCTTTCAGCCAAAAGTTTTCTCTAATCTGCATTTTATTTCTGCGATGCGAATACAGTCAAATCAAGATCTCCAACAATCTAATTTCTTTCCTCCAAAATTTTCCTCCAACCCTTTTCTTTTTCTCGCTCATCTAATGACCAAAACAATTAACTCCTCGCCTTTCCCATTCCATCCACAGAGCACAACAACATGACATCAGAAAAATACAGAGAAAAAGGATAAAAAACGAGTGATAAAGCACTAGTTAGTACTTAACTATTTATCTAATGAGACTTAAACCGCACAATCCATTAATATGAGGATTCAAATTTACGCATGCCTTGCCTGGAAGTCTTTCATTGTATAGCTCAGTATGCTACTGACCAAACCAAGAGAACAAAGAATGCAAGATGAGATCCAGCACATGATTGATGGCCGAGAGAGAGAGAGAGTATCTTGGACTGGATAGCAGTGGCAAATTGCAAAGGAAGGCGAGACAAGATCCAGCTGCTGCATTGATAAACTGAGAGAGGCCAAGAGTCTCTGGAGCGAGAAACAGAGAATGAGAGAGGCCGAGAGTTGCTAGGACGATGGCGAGAAAGAGAACTGAGAGAGAGAGAGAGAGAGAGAGAGAGAGAGAGAGAGAGAGTATCTTGGACTGGATAGCAGTGGCAAATTGCAAAGGAAGGCGAGACAAGATCGAGCTGCTGGATTGATAAACTGAGAGAGGCCAAGAGTCTCTGGAGCGAGAAACAGAGAATGAGAGAGGCCGAGAGTTGCTAGGACGATGGCGAGAAAGAGAACTGAGAGAGAGAGAGAGAGAGAGGCGATAATAACTAAAAACATAACTTATTGTACAGTGAACTGGCTTGGTCCGGTTTCATGATGGACTTTTGTCTTGCTTTTTTTCGAGAAATCTCAATTATATTCAAGTATATACATACCATCAACCAATTTTCACCGATTGGTGCTAATATGGATGGTGATTGGCAGCTGATGCCAATATGAATAATTTTTAATAAAATTTTATCTTTTTTCGAGTTTTTTTTCCTTTTCTTTTTTTTTTTCTTCCTTCTTTTTGCTTTCTTTCTCCATAGTGGAGCATTATGCCCCTTGCCCAACCTCTCCCAGATGTGGGCAAGGCCTAAGGGCCTCAAGCAAGGTGGCTTCACCTAGATTTAAATGAGGCTAGCCTCGCCATGGCCTTGCCCTCCGCAGCGAAACCCCATAGGCGGCAAGGTCATAGTCGCCTACATGTCTAGGCAAGCTTGACCTCGGGAAGCAAGCCTTGTGTCAATTTGGCAACCGACCAAAGGAAGGATGAAGGAAAAATAAAAATAAAAAGAAAGAAAGAAAAAATGGAAAAAAGAAAAATAATTAAAATTTTGAAAAAATATAAAAATATTATTAAAAATTTATTTACGTTAGTGCGAACCGTATCACGTCAACATCAATCATGCCATGTCAATGCTAGGTGGCCAAATTTGGTCTGATGTACTAAATTTATATAATTATAAAATGTTTATGACTCAATTTGTTAAAAAAAAAAAAAATATGTCTATGATTAAATTGGTACCACTTTATAGGTTTAAGATTTTTTTAGAAATTTTCCCATGCCTTAAGTGAAGCCTTTTTCTTAAAAAAGAGTTTAGAATGAATTCTATCTCAAATAAAATCCCAAATTGAGCAACTTACTCTTACACAAAGACCTGAACTCACCAACGGCTGATTTCGTGGGAGAATAATTTTTTTTCTTCTCTTCTCTTTCCTTTTCTCCTCTCTCTCGCTCTCTCTCTACCCAGCAATGCTCTTTATAGATCTCCGTCACCACTCCTAAGCTCTCCTCAACTTCAAGGTTCTCCTCTTTCTTCAATTCTATCATTTCATTTGGGGGGATTCACGCGGAGAAGCAAGAGTGTTCTTTTTTTTTTTTTTGCTTTGGAGAAAGGAAAAAAATAGGCATGTTCTTGGCGGCTGTTGATCAAATTGGTCGAAAGAGGATGTTTAGAAGCTTCTATAGTTCTTGATTTTATCTCCTTGTACTGAATTCGAATAATTTCTTGATAGGATAGACAGATAACAAACCGATATGAATTGCAGGATGCAAGCAGAGGTGTAGTGCTAAAGCGTGTAAAGCGGGCACAACAATTTATTTAATGCAAACACTGCTTCAATAATAAACTAAAACAAACATTCACAACCTCCTTACAAAATAAGGGTTAGCAAAATACACTACCCCTTGCAACTCCCATTTTCAAAATCATTTAACACCTGACATTAGTGGTGGACTTGCTAAGCAAAACAAATTTTCAAAAAAAGAGAAATTCAAGCCTAAGTTCACTACTAGTCTTATCTCATATTCCAATAGAGTCACCAAGTGTTAACACCTAAATTTCGACTATGTTTTAAATTAATTTGCATTAAAAATTCAGGGATCAATTTGATCCTAACAAAAACAATTTTCGCATCAATTGGGCCTTAATTTCATTTTGTGCATCCATTAATCTTTATTTTTTCCCTTTGTTATGATAATTTAATAATAATAATAATAATAATAATAATAATAATAATAATAATAATAATAATAATAATAATAATAATAATAATAATAAGGGAAAATTCCAAAAGAACTAATAATAAATGAATCTATTTTATCAAATAAAGACCCAAAGTTAACTTTGTGTCAAATAAGTACTTCGAAATGGATTCATTGTTTCAAAACAGACCTAAAGTGGATCTATTATTTCATATAAGGACCCGAAATGAATTTTGTATCAAATAAGGACCCAAAGTGATCAAGTTAATCTCTATTGAGGACCTTAGCTCGCCGGCAAACATTTTCTGGTTATTAAAATATGGACAATTTTGTCAGAAATAAAAAAAAAAGGGAAAATTCTAAATTAATTACATTTAGGTTATTCTTCTTAGCTCATTTGGAAGACATTTACGTTTTCTTCTTTCTTCTCCCGCTCCTCAACCAAATCACCGCCCGGTCATCGTCTTGACTTGATTCTCATCGCTCCTCACCTTGCTTGACCGGCGGAGAATTTGGGTCTCCGCAAACAAAGAAAGAAGAATCTAGTTTTGTTCTTGTTTTTGAATTCGTGCCTTAACTGATAGAGAATTTGGGTCTTCAACTTTGCAGAGGATGGGTACAAGGAATGGGGAGACTTTAGAAAACATAGGATTTTTTTGTTTATGTTTTAGGATTTGTTAATTTTCCCTTGATAATTTTTGGACAAAATTGCCCAAACTCCGGGTGTTAGAAATGTCACATGCTTGATAACTCATTTAATATTTGGTGACGAGCAAGCTTAGGTCTTTATTTGGAATTGATTTAACCACTTTGGGTCCTTATTTGAGACAATGAGTCTACTTTAGGTCTTCATCTGACACAAAATTCATTTTAAATCCTTATTTGAGAAAATTGGTCAACTTCGGATCCTTAATTGAAATTTTCCCTAAATAATAATAATAATGACAAAAAAAAAAAAAGAGAAGCAGCAGTCCGCTGGAGCTGGGCCTTCGTGCCCAGCCCCTTTTTCTCCTTTTTTCCCCTTCCACGCGGGCCCAAGGCCCATTTCCTTTAGCCCGGCCCCCCCACTTCTTTCTTCTTCTTCTTCTTCTTCTTCTTCTTCTTCTTCCTTCCTTCCTTCCTCCTTCCTCTTCCGCCTCTGCAACGCACGCGCAGCAAAGGTGACGCGCGCAAGGACGGCCTACGGCGGAGAGAGAGAAGAGGTAGGTTCGCAACGGACGGGATGCGCCTTCAAAGCGGAGCAAGTGGGCGCCTGAGGAGACGCCGGTTCGGCCGCACCAAGGACGGTCGGCGTGCGAGGACCGGCGGCCAAAGCCCCGTCGACCGGCCTCCCCCTTGCGAGGCCCTAGAACACACGCCGGGACAGATCAAAGGCATGCGAGCTCCGAAAGCTTCCCCCGAGAGACTACAGGCGAGGCCCGAGAGCGAGCAAGCCGAAGATCTAAGTGGGGGGGAGAACTGAGGAAGCCCAGATCTGAAGGCGTTCGATCAGATCTGGGCGAGATTTGAAGCGAGGAAGCAGAGAGCAACCAAGCCCCCGGCGGCCACCGAGCCTCGGTAGGTTCCGGCCCCGAGTTTCGTCGGTTTTCGATTTGTTCTATTTTTGGGAACCAGTTTCCCGAGGATCCCGGCCCGGAGACGAGCGAGGTGGACGGACGTAGCCCGGTCTATCGAGCTCGTCCTCCGTCCGACGCCGCCGAGCCAGGTAGGGAACGCCACCAACAGCCCCTGCTCCTTTCTCCTCGCGTTCTGTTTCGGGTTTGCCGGACGGGGCAACCGTTGTCCGGCTCGCGCGAGTTTCCAACCTTCCTTGCGCACGTGCTGCTATTCTCGGTTTTTGCTAGTGGTTTGCTGCCAACCTGAGCGTGAAATCAAGTCCCAAATAGGTTAACGTTTCCCCCTCTGCTGATGCACCTTATGTGTTCGACGAAACATCTAAGATAGGCACACGTTTGTGTTCTTCACTGATGGTCGAAAGTTGCTGACCTTCATGTTTTCGTTGAACATAAATGAGTAGGCCCCATGATAAAATCAAATTTTGCTGATAACCTCCTTTTAGCCAACGCCCCCCGCGTGTTCGACGAAATGCCCGCGTGAAATCCCGTCAAGTGTTCTCAGTTCTGTGTCCGCCGTGGGCGCTCTCGGCTTGCTAAAAGGGTTTTTATTGCAAGCTCCCGCCACTACCCTCTGCTTGGGACATTCTTGTTTCGATGTTTTTTTCATATATGTGTCGTGACCGGTTATTGACCGCCGGGCCTGGTTTATACGGTTCCTGAATTTTTGTTGATTAAAATCCGTTTCTTTTAGTTACTTGAACCTGTAGGCCTTCCGTTCTTTGGGAAAAGGAGGCCAGCGCTTGCGCTGGATTTGCTTCTGTGATGAGAGGCGTGGGGGTGAAAGAAAAATAAAAGCAAACGGGATGGATAGGCTTGAGAGCATACAAAACTCGTGCGAACCCAGAAATGGAAAAAGATTATAGCGGTACTGGGCACTCGACGTACTCTCATTTATTATGGCTAAGTACGGAACTTCTAATGGATATAAAGTAGGTCATCACTTATCTATGTCGTTTTCCTATACATTAGTAGATGTGTCCCAATTCCCAAGTTGCCTTTTCAATGGTCATTTAGAGATACTTGCGGTCCCAACTGTCAACTCTAATGTGGCGTTTTTCCTAGGTCTTTTGTCTGCAAACAAACTCAAATAGAAGTCATTTTGTTGATCGCATCAAATCCGACGAAAATCTGCGAACTTAAACATCATGAACATGAACCCGAATTGTTAAAATCGAGTCGCATTCTTGAGTAGTGTAAAGAAATTCCACGTCTTGGACTTTCTTATTGAATTCAAAGACTAAAACAGAATAACATGATGGAGATTTAGTGCAACTATTTGCGGTATAATTAATCATTAACTGAGCATATGCAAATAGCTCCTTATAGATTTCTTGATTTAATTTATGTGTGAATTGACTTTTGAGAATCTACACTTAGTACATATGTATACATATATCTATACATAGATTGTCAATTAATGCGCTCTTTTGACATTGATTGTCTCATCTTTGGCCCGTTCGTTCTTCGTTTGCTTTCTTTCTTTCCTTTTGTTTAGCCAATTCACATAATGTTGCTTCATCAATGAGTAAATTTCCTATCCATTCTGGAAACGCGGTTCAAGTCCTATATCTTTTTTGAGAAGTTGCAATATACTCCTTTCGAACATCATTTTTTTTCCTGATTTTTCCTTTTCAATAACCTTTAATCACCTTCTATTGAAACCCTTTATAAGTTCTTGCTTAAAGCGATCGGCAATTTGTCGACCACCATAAGTTTCCTTAATTTTAAGGTCACTAGCGGTAAATTCATCTCTATGACATGACACATTGCTAAAAAAGAGAATATGTGACTTATAAAGTCCTAATTCGGGGTAAGAATAGAGCAAGTATCATAACTTTCATACATCGCTTACTTGAATGTTATAATTTTTTTTTTCGCTCACTTGAGTGCCATCAATGATTTGCCTTATCTAAAAAGCCAATGTAAATGTTAATTGTCCTACGTGACATGTTTGGCACCGAAGTGATCGTTTTTTAACAACGACTGGCATTGAAGTGATTACTCTAAACAAAATTTGGCACACAAATGATTACTTTAAATAAAATTTGGCACTTAAATGATTATTATTAACAATTTTTGGACGATATCATTTATGGGATATATGTTAATTAGGCATGCCGACGAGCCACATACGACTCACAAATTAATAAAACGTAACCATGTCAAATTTCTGACAACTTAGACCGGAATTGACGTTTAAATGATCTTTTTTTTAAAGTGGTATTTAAGTGATCCGAAAAAAACTTTTAGCACTAAAGTGAACGCCGTACACAACTTTTGGCACTTCTAATATATGTATCTCAAGTGTTTGGCAATTTGTTGGCCATCATAAGTTTCCATAATTTTGAACGTGGCTAGTGGTATATTCACCTCTATGGCACAATACATTGCTCAAAATAAGAAATTGACTCGGAAAATTCCTAATTCGAGAGAACATTCGCCAACCCTACTCATTGGTAGTTTGAAGGATAGGCATAAATCGCATTATTAGTGACTTTTGACTTATCAAATTACACCCACATTCAAGGTGCAATCCAAAAGGTACGGCTTGCTAATGGCCCAAAATGCAATTCTGGTCTACTTGGAAAAATTCTTGTTTTCACGTTCAACCCCTTTAAAAAGGTTGAGCATGAAGAAGACTTCATATTGACCAAGCTCTGTTTTTAGATGGTTAATTGGTTTTCACTTAAAGTGATTGGCAATTTGTGATTGCCTAAAGTGAAACCTCTTTAAAAATTATCGCTTAAAGTGATTGACAATTTGTTGGCTACCATAAGTTTCCATGAGTTTGAACGTGGCTAGTGGTATATTCATTTCCATGGTATGACACATTGCCTTTCACCCAAACCAAACATGTTCTCCTCTGTGCATCCTTTTAATTATTTTCTTTTTGCTTTTTTTTTTTCCCATTTTCGCTTCATCGGCTGGTCACTATTGGGCCTCATTGACCTACGCCGGTCTCAGGAGAGGGCCTCGTTGGGGCCCTGGCCTCCAATGAGATCCAGATCTCACCCCCCCCGGGGCCATAAAAGAAAGAGAAAATGATATAAGAATTTGTCTTTTTCGGTCTGCCCGTTTTGAAGTTATGGTAAATTCCAGAACTAATCCGATTTTAGGCTGATTTTCGTGAGTCAAGAACCCTCCCGAATTTCAGAATATTTATAAAAATTAAGGTGCGTTTGCGGAAAACTTAATGATAATAAAAAAAAATACTTTCCTAGAAAGCGTTTTGCATTAATATTATTTGTTTTCCTTTGTTTAGTGATGTATAGTCAAAAATGTTTTCCACTATTTGGATTCCATTAGAAAATGATTTCACACTTTATCTCAACAAAAAAAAAAAAAAAAAAAAATTCAATATTTTATTTTTTTATTTTAAAAAAACTTAGAAATTTTAATTATTTTTATTTTTTACTTACTTTTTATTTTTTCATTTCTTTCCTTCTATTTCCTTTTTTCCTTTTTCTTTATGTTTTCCTTCTTCTTCTCCTTTGCTCCTCTGCTTCCTCGTGGCATCCCTTCTACTTCCTTTGCCAATTCATCCCCGGTTGGCTTACGAGGGGCAACCTCAAGCCTTTGTCAGAGGCCGCGAGCCTGCCAATCTAGCGAGACTCAAGACTTGCTGCCAAAGGCTGTGAGCTTGCCTGATCTGGCATGACTTGCAGCTTGCTGCTCAAGCCTTGTTGCAAGCTCACTAGCCTTGAACAAGCTCAAGCCTTGCCGCCCAAGGCCGCAAGCTCGCTCGATCTAATAAGGCTTTAGGCTCGTCAGCCTTTGGTTGTGAGCTCACTTGATCTGATGAGGCTCAAGGCTTGCCATTGGAGGCCACAAACTTGCTCAACTCGGTAGTCTCAAGTGAGCTTGAACCTCATCACCAGAGGCCATGAGCTCGCCTAATCTAGCGAGGCTAGAGCTCGCTAGTCATCCCCATGGTCAATGATGGGTGGAAAAGAAGAAAAAGAAAATAAAAATAAAAAAAAAATTCGAATTTTTAAGAAAATGAAAAATTAAAATTCGAATTTTTTTAAAAATATATAATTTTATAAGAACAATTGTTTGTAAACCAAGCACCCAATCTAAGTTTTGGTAAATTTGGAAAGTGTTTCTCGGTTCTTTTAAAAGGGAAATTATTTTTCTAAGTTTATGTTTTGATAAGAAAACTTTTTCCATTCACTCATTTTTCGGAGTGAACCAAACACCGAAAAATCCGCAAAACAAACACATCCTTAGATTTTGTGTAGAGACCGAAAATTAAAAGGCCAAATCTCCTCCATTTTTTTTTGTTAAATGATCGTTTCGTTTCATTTGGTTATCCCACGCCCAACGGTTTCTTTTCGAGCTGCCATTCTGACTCTTTCTCTCTCTCGCTCTCTCCTCTCTCTCAGAATTTTTGGGCTTTTGCTAATCTGCTGTTACTCGCCCGGGCTCGATCGTGTCGTCTTGTTGGGCCCGTGAGCTCTTCTCCCCTCTCCCCCCCCCCCCCTTTTTTTTTTTATGCTTTTGTTGGAGGCCGGCGAGGACTGAGATTCAGTGAAGCGGCTCCGCAATGGCGACTTCGTTCCCTGTTCCCGTTGGCTTCTCCGTGGCGCCGCCGGCCTTGGGCCGTGTTGGGCGAGAGATTCCGGTTGATGCTTATCATTGTTATTTCTTTTTTTTTTTCGGTCGAATGGTTGATGCGTATTGAAAGCAGGTTTTTTTTCTTTTTCTTTATTCATTTGGAGGCAGCTACGTGGGAATTTTCATCCAAAGTGGTTGGAAAAACGACCGATGTAAAAGTGTGTGAATCGGTGAATCAAAACTCACGGTCAAGGAACAAAAGACGTAGAAGAAATATATAAAATTGCATGCGCCAACTTCCAAAAGGTGCTCGACTATTTAAACAACAAAACGGTATTATATACGACTCCTTGTATGCGCGCTCGCTCAAGCGAAGTGAGACCGACGCCCTAAACCACGAGATTGACCTCGCCAGGCATGACAAAATCAACTGCAACCCGCCCTCTCTTCCTCTGCCTCTTCCTCTGTTTCCTCTTCTCGCTTGCGTTTCAGGCCTCATCATCACCGATCAGAGAGGCGCAAGCTCTTGTCAAATGGAAGAACTCCCTCTCTCCTCCTCCACCTCCGCCTTCTCTGAGCTCATGGTCCCTCACCAACATCACCCATCTCTGCAACTGGACTGGCATTGCATGCAACAATGGCGGGTCAGTCTCGGAGATCAGCCTCCCAAGATCACGCCTCAGCGGCACTCTCGACAGGCTCGACTTCGCTTTGTTCCCGAACTTGACCTGCTTCAATGTCAGCGACAACAATCTCGAGGGCCCGATACCGTCCTTGATCGGCAATCTATTCCAGCTCAGGTTCATGGACCTGGTGGGCAATTTCTTCGAAGGGGCAATTCGTCGCTCCATTGGACAATTGAGCAAGCTTGAAAAGCTTGATTTGAGAAACAGCGAGTTGACCTCTTCGATCCCTTCGGAGCTCGGGCTCTGTTCTAACCTCACCTACTTGGCCATTGCCAAGAATTCGATCTTTGGGGAGTTGGCTCTCTCACTGTCCAATCTGGTCAGATTATCAAAATTTGGAGCTTCGGATAATCGCCTGTCAGGTAAGTTACTGCCTGACTTCTTCACGAATTGGACCGAACTAGTTTCTCTGCAGCTCCAGAACAATTTTCTCTCCGGGCAAATTCCGACCGAAATCGGAAGCCTGACCAAGCTCAATTACCTCTACATGTACAACAATTCGCTCTCAGGGACTATTCCTCCGGAGGTCGGGAATCTCACATTGTTGACCCATTTCGACCTTAGCAGCAACCAGCTTTATGGAGAGGTCACCGAGACCATTTCTCGCCTTGCTAACTTACGTGTGATCTCTTTGTTCACGAACAATTTCTCGGGAGGAATACCACGTGATTTAGGCAGGTACAGCCCTTCTCTGAGCGATGTTGAATTTGCGGACAACAGCTTCACCGGAGAACTGCCACCAGATTTATGCAAGCGGCTTTGCTCTTCAATATTTCGTGGTTGATGGGAATAACTTCACGGGGCCGCTGCCCGACTACTTGAAGAATTGTTCGGGGCTGACGAGAGTTCGTCTAGACAGCAATCAGTTCACTACAGATATCACGAGCGCGTTTGGAGTTCATCCGAATCTGGTCTATGTAAGCCTTAGCAACAACCAATTTGTCGGGACTCTCTCGGCACGATGGGGAGACTGTATGAATCTCACAAATTTGCAGATAGATGGTAACAAAATCTCTGGCCGCATCCCACCAGAGCTTGGGAAATTGTTTCAGCTGCGCGTCTTGGCATTATCCAGCAATGAATTGACTGGGAGAATTCCGGACGAGATGGGAGATCTAGGGGAGTTGTTCAAGCTGAACTTGAGCAACAACCATTTGGCTGGATATATTCCTTTCTCGTTAGGAAAGTTGTCGAAGCTCAGTCATCTTGATTTGTCGGAGAACATGTTGAGCGGTGGCATACCTGATGAGCTAGTGAATTTTGAGAATTTACTGAGCTTGAACTTGAGCAACAACAATTTGTCCGGTAACATACCATCCGAGGTCGGGAAGTTGTCCACGCTACAGTTACTCCTAGACTTGAGCCACAATTCCCTAGCAGGATCAATTCCCTCCAATTTGGCAAAGCTTACTAAACTAGAAAATCTCAATCTTTCGCATAATAATTTGTCGGGTATGATCCCAGCTTCTCTCTCCAACATGGAGAGTATAAGCTCCATAGATTTATCGTACAACAAGCTGACGGGTGCAGTTCCTAGTGGTAGGATCTTCCAACAAGCGCCCTAAAGTGCTTTTATAGGGAATTCAGGCTTGTGTCAAAACATGACTGGATTATCTCCTTGGGGCACGAGTTGTAAATCGACCCACCATAGAAAAAAAGTTCTGGTTGGTGTGAGCGTTGGCGTGAGCTGCTTACTACTTCTAGCGATTCTAATTGCTGTGATTTTGTTGGTGCTTCGGTGGCAAAAAAAGCTTCCTGACGAAGAGATCAAGCATCTTAAAAAGCACGAGAAATCAGAGCAGATCATATGGGAAAGGTTAAGGGAAGTTCACATTCAGCGACATCGCCAAGGCCACCAATGATTTTAGCGAGGAGTATTGCATTGGAAAAGGTGGGTTCGGGAGCATTTACAAGGCCGTATTGGCCAGCAGCCAAATCGTCGCCGTCAAGAAGCTCAACGCACCAGAATCCGGCAACGTCCCAGCGGTCAACCGCCAAAGTTTTCAGAACGAAATCCACGTGTTGACCCAGGTCCGGCACCGCAACGTGATCAAGCTCCACGGGTTCTGTTCCACGAGAGGTTGCATTTACTTGGTCTATGAGTTTGTTGAGAGAGGCAGTCTGGCAAAGGTCTTGTATGGAGGAACAGGAGCAGCTGAACTGGATTGGGGTACAAGGTTGAAGATTGTTCAAGGCGTGGCTCACGCGATCGCCTACTTGCATCACAATTGTTCACCGCCTATCGTCCATCGGGACATAACATTGAACAACATCTTGCTTGAGTCAGACCTCGAGCCGCGGCTCTCGGATTTTGGGATAGCGAGACTCTTGAATTCAGGCTCGTCGAATTGGACCACAGTGGCCGGATCTTATGGCTACATGGCTCCTGGTAAGCCATATGATCAAAGCTAACTATGCATTTCGCGTGTACATATTATTTGGAATTGTTTAAATTTCTCTCATTAACTTCTCGAATTTGGATTCATTGAATAATTCTCACAAGACTATTTAGAAGAGCAAATATAGATTTTGAAAAGCCGTTCGTATTAATAATATCAAAAAAATTTGAAATTTGTGCACAACTTGACATTATGATCAAAACATTAATGCATTGTTCTTTCATGAAAAACAGAGTTAGCAACTACGATGCGGGTAACGAACAAATGCGACGTGTATAGCTTCGGAGTAGTGGCGCTAGAGATTATGATGGGAAAGCATCCGGGGGATCTTCTCTCTTCTCTATCAATGATGAAAACATCAATAATCTCGGAGGATCCAAATTTGCTACTGAAGGATGTGCTCGATCCGCGTCTTCCTCTTCCGACTGGCCAACTAGCCAAGAAAGTGGTATTCATCGTCATGGCGGCACTGGCGTGCACACGCACGAGACCTGATTCACGACCCAACATGCGTTTCGTCGCTCAAGAATTATCCGCACACACTCAAACTTACTTGTTTGAGCCGTTAGGCTCCATAACTATCAGTAAAGCTATCGAGTCTTCACGATTAAAGTTTTAAGAGATGTTGCAGATCAAATGATACTTTTCTGTCTCTTTCTTTTTTTATTCTTTTATTTATTTTTATTTTTTTGGAGTTTGCTCGTAATGAATGAGAAAGAGTGGGTGTACAGTTTAGATAATTTAGAAAAAATTTATTGCACTGTCTTCAAAACATGTTTACAAATCCTAACCAGGGATCCTCTAATGAATATGAAGTATGTTAGCACTTCGGATGATCCGATAGACTCCTTTGCCTTTTGTTGTCCTTTACAATGGTATGAGATGTAAGTTGCCTTTTGAATGGGCCATTATAGATAATTTTGTACTCAAGTTCTAACTTTAAAGATTAAGGACTTAAAATGGGACTATTTTTTCAAAAAAGAGTTTAAAATGTACTTTGTTTTAAATAAGGCCCATAGTGGCTAAGTTAGTTTCAAATAATGGCTCAAACTTACCAGCCTGCCATATATTCACTGGTGAACATTTTTCAGTGACTTGAATTGGGGTAATTTAGTCAAAATCTACAATTGGGAAAAACATTGAAAAAATTCCCAAATTGAATAGGATTTTCGATTTTTCACATTATCTTCCTTCCTCTCCCCGAATGCTTAAGCATGTCGCTCTTGCCTGGTCCTCATCGCTCCTCGCGAGCTTCGGTCTGCTGTTTGTCGTTGTCTCTTCTTTCACAAGTTCATTTTTCACAGGCTTTAAGTCGTCCGCAAGCTTCAAGTTTATTGTCTGCAAGCTCCCTTACTTTCATCTGTGGTTAGTGTTGTTCATATTGGTGCAATTCGTCCAAGGGAAAGTGATTGTAGCTTGTTGAAAGAACACGTCGCCCAGGTGCGGAACGTCGTGGAATATCACCCCGATGGCAGTCTCTCTTCCCAAACCTGAATGGCTGGTCCAATTACAGTCACGAAGCAATTCTTGTGAAATACCTGAGTTCCACATCCTCTCTTGGTCTATCCGTGCCACTACAATCCCAGAAGAAAAGAATTTCCATTCCCCCTAATGCCCTTTGCCTTCAGACCGATCTAAGTGGCGAGGAGGTTTCTCACCCGGGTTAAAATTGGGATTGCCTCGCACCGCCATCGCTCTAGCAAAGCCTTTCTTTGGCCCTGTGGCTTTAAACTACAATGCTGGGCTTTTCTCGTTGTGATCTATGAACTGTTTGTGCATCGTGCTCATTAGTGAATTTAACATTTAGATTAGTGATTTCTAATGTTTTGGAGCTGTGAGCACAGAAGCTAGAGCTGCGGCTTCTGGATATTGCAAAAAAGGAGGTCAGAATTCTTCTTTTTTGTCGATTTTCATGGCATCCTTAAGTTAGTAATTTGACATTGTTATTGCAGGTAAGCTAGACATGGACTCCTCTGAGTAATGTTTTCGCGGTAATCAGCATGAGGCGGATGAATTCGTCATTGGGCTTCCTATATCTTCTGATGGAAAAGAGAATATTCTGTCTAATAAATTTTGCAACGTTGCTGGAAGACTTGCTCGAGCTTTGGGGAGGTGAAATGATTGCATATGTTTTGTTGATTATTAGTTATATCTTGTACAAAAGATAGATTCTTCAATGAGTTTTTAATTTAAACTTGTTGTTCTATAGTTTGTTCTGGGGAGGTGTAACAAGTTTCTGTGCATTTTTTAAATGAGATAATCAAGTGTTAACAAGGTGCTGTCTCTATCATTCATGCTTGGACATTCCAATGTGACTAGCCAAAGCTCTAGCAATTTTTCTTTTTTGGCCCACACAAACTCCAGCATGAGAAGCTCCCATGAATGTTTAGGATTTGGCTTTTTCTCGCTTAATTTATGATGTTATATTCCAACAAAAATGAATATTCTTGTAATAATTCTATCAAAATGAAATACCCACCAAGAAGGGTTTTCAGGGCTCTAGGGTAAAGGGAAATTAGTCAGTAGAAGAACACCGCAAGTGCACTTGGCAAGGAGAGACACATAAATGCCAAAACTTCTAAAAAGTACACTTAAGTGCCACATTTTTTTTTTGAAAATTGGACACCTAGGCTAGAAGAGGAAGAATGGAAGAGAAAAAAGAAAAAATCATATGTCAATGCTTGCGCCTACGTCAGTGATTTCCGGGCAAAATCGGCTGGATTGACTCAATAGACAAAACATTAAAATGTTTATGATTCAATTGACAAATTAAAATGGTTTAGAACTAAATTGGTAAAAATACAATAGGTTTTGGACTTTTAGGACAATTTTCCCTCTTTCCTTTGTTTAGCCAATTTTCACATCATGCTACTTAATCAATGAATAAACTTCTTAGCCATTCGAGAAACGCGGACTAAATCCTAAATCTTTTTGAAAAGTTGCTGTTGGGAATAATGGATCCTCGAAAACCGGATTCGACACTAAATCGAACCCCTAAAACGAATGCGGAAGACAAGTCCGGGAAAATCACGTATCACCGATCCTAAAGCACATCATGGATTCGAGCGTACCTTGTTAGCCACAGATTAAACACCAATGCCGAAGATTGAAGAAGAAATTCTGATCCGATGATGTCAATTTGCCTTGAAAAGGGAAATGGCGTCGCCTTAAGCGTTTTGATGAAAAGAGAGGGAGAGGAATGTACGTGCGTTTTTAATTCCAAGAGATACGTCCTCTCTCTCTCTCTCTCCTCCTTTATATACGTTCCCCCAAAAAGGAATCGTACCATTTCATCCATGGGCCATAATCTTGTGGGCCAGGCTTTTAGGCCCAACATGGGCAGACGGGCCTTAAGCCCATCATTAATAAAATCATCATCTCCCACTCACACATGGTGGGCCGAACATGATTCTCTTTACCTCTCTTCAACATTCATACCGGTGAATAATCCGTGTGACCAACATACTTTGAGAGCTTGTTGCTATACATCTGTTAGGAATATATAGCAGCTCATAATGGGCATCACATCCTGAGTAGATTTAGTATGCAGTACCCTAAATCGATCGATCACATTTATATCTCTCTTGATCTCTTTTAAACAATGATATATTTATTGTATTCACAATTATGATTATCACAAAGACAGTCATAATTAGTTAACCGGTGAATACAAAACTATAATGTGATTCTCCAAATTCGATCTTCCTTTTTCCTTCAAACTCTCAATTTCAGTTTAGCTTGCTTTTCTAGAAATGCCCCATTAGATTGAATCATCTTATGACCATTGGCAACATCCTAAGATAGCAATCACTAAATAGAAATCTTGAGAATAAGTAAGAGTCATGAGGGAACTAAAAATTGAGGAACTCTTTTCCTCAAGAGTCTCATACGACATAAAAGTTGAGATCAAACTTTTTGCCACTCTTATTGGTCGTCTCATGTATACGTAGTATGAAATAAGCATTACGGTATTAACTCCTTTCCCATAGAGCGTATGTCTACACTTTCAATACTGTACAGATGATAGTTCAGACATACCCAATGTCTAACTTGAGTTCACGTATCTGCTCATTCACAAAATTCATCAGAACTCACATCTGGCATCATAGACAAATAAAGTAAAATATGTGGGGTATTTTACTTTCGGACATAGTAAGTATTATGTCCTCATCTTAACACTCAGTTAAGGCGACATACGTGTTTTAAGCTTGAGCTCTCGATTATCACCTAGATAATAAGCTTAAAAATAGTCTCATCTCTATTTTTCACACAGTAAATAGAGGTGATTACCCGTGTGAGTGGGCTAATATTTTATCTGTCCGACATACTTTCTCAACTTAAAGTAATGCAATGAGCATTAAGATGCATAAAGATCAAACAAAGATTCATAGACATTACTAATGAAAACACAAATTCATAAAATGTGAACATTTAGGGAAATTACAATATTCAGTACATCAGCCTCTACGCAGTCCTAGAGATTTCATATGGTCACAAAATACATTTCTAGGTATTGGCTTTGTCATATGATCTGTTACCATTCTATGCGTAATATGTACTGTAAGTTCACATCTTTTCGTGCAATCATATCCTTGACAAAATTATACTTGGTATCTATAGGTTTGGTCTTGCCATGATATTTTGGATCTTTGGTGTACGCTTTTACTACTTGGCTATCACAGTTAACCAACAATTAATCTGCAGCACTTCCAATAACACTTATATGATCCAATAATCTCTTAAGCCAAACATCTTCTTATGCTGTTGCTGATAATGCCACGAACTCAGTTTCCATCTTGGACAAGGCTATACACTTTTGTTTCTTACTGCTCCAATATATGGTGCTATTGTTTGGTAAGAAAACAAATCCAGAGGTAGATTTTTTTTCATCTAAATCTCCTCCCCAATCAGCATCAGAATAGCCTTAGAGTCGCAGATCCTTTCCTTAATAACTCAGCGTATAATCAGCAGTCCCATTTAGATATCTCAGTATTCTCTTAACGACTTTTCATTGTGCTTGACCTGAATTGGATTGGTATCTACTCACCATTCTAACTGCAAAACATATGTCAGGTCTTGTATACATCATAGCATACCTCAAGCTCCCAATAGCACTAGCATAAGAGACATATTTTATTTGTTCATTCTCTTGCGGAGTCCTTGGACACAGCTTATGGCTCAATCCTGCACCTTTTACAATAGGAGTGTCTATGGGTCTACAATCTTGCATACAAAATCGTTCAAGAACCTTATGTATATATGTTTCTTGCGAAAGATATAACGATCTCTTCGAACGATCTCTTGAAATTTTAACTCCAAGAATGTATGCAGCCTCACCCATATCCTTCATCTCAAAGTTGGAAAATAACCAACTCTTGACGGTGTTAACAAACTCCATATTACTTCCGACAATTAGTATATCATCAACATATAATGATATGATCACAAATTGATCATTGGATCTTTTGATATATACACAATGATCCTCATTAATCATTGTAAAATCATATACCACTATGGTATTATGAAAACGTATATACCATTGTCTCAATGACTGCTTAAGGCCATATATCGACCTCAAAAATCGACATACCTTACCTTCTTAGCCTTTCTTTATGAAATCAGCAAGTTCTTCCATATATATTTCTTCCTTTAATTCTCCATTGAGGAAAGCAGTCTTTACATCCATTTGATGTAACTCAAGATCCATACTAGCCACTATTGCCAGAATAATGCGAATCAAGGTAAATCTCACTACAGGAGAAAATGTTTTTTCATAATCAATTCCTTCCTATTGATTATACTTCTTCGCCACAAGGTGAACCTTATGTCTTTCTATTGAGCCATCAGCCTTTCACTTTATTTTGAGAACCCACTTGTTCCCAATAGCTCTGCGTCCTTTTGGAAGATCAACCAGTTCCCAGACTTGGTTTGATTTTATTTACTCAATTTCCTCTTCCATTGCATGAATCCATTTTTCCTTACTAGGGCAATTCAAAGCCTCATTAATATTTCTTGGCTCATCCTCATCTTGTGGAGCAACCATAAAAGTTTCCCCTTCAATGTCAAAACGTCGACGGGGAATACTTTGGCGACTTGTTCGCCGTATGAGAGATTGTACACTTAGCACATCATTTCCCATTATGCTCCCACTAGGATTAGATAATAACGATGTCGTCTCATCATGTGATTGTAATTGAGAATGAATTGAATTCAATTCATCACTTCTCATATTACTCCCACTTGGACGAACTCCACTAATATCATTATCTTGATCCAAGGTTTTAAATAGGGAGTAATCTTCTCCTATTTTGCCCTTCTTAGGAAATTCATCCACTAAGAATGTGACATCCCGTGATTCAAATTCAGTTATACTCCCACTTTCCTGCTCACCAATGAACACATACCCTTTCGAGTTTTCGCAGTATCTCATGAAAATACTCTTATTTCCTTTGGGACCCAATTTCCCAAACTTGTGAGAGGACTCATGAGTATAGGCAGCACAACCTCATGGCTTAAGAAAACTTAAGTCCGGTTTTCTACCTGTCCATAACTCATATGGAGTGGAAATAACTGATTTGGAAGGCACTCGGTTAAGTATATAGGCAGCGGTTAACAACGCATCACTCCAAAAAGTAATAGGTAAGTTAGCATGCGCCATCATGGGCCTAACCATTCCAGTAGGGTTCTGTTTCTTCTTTCCACAACACCATTTTGTTGAGGAGTATATGGAATAGACAACTATCTTTCTATTCCTTTTTTCATCACATAATTTTCTGAATTCATCAGATAAATACTCTCGACCTCAATCGGATCTCAATGTTTTATTTTATTGTCTAATTGATTTTCTACTAGGTTCATAAACCTTTTGAAACAACTTATGCTTTAGATTTATGAGAAATCAAATAGACATATCTGAATCGAGTATAATCATCTATAAAAGTGATTAAATAAATAGCCCCATGCCTTCCTCTCACATTCATTGGACCACAGACGTCAGAATGGATTAAATGCAGAGGAAATTCAGCTCTTTTACCTTTTCCAAATGGTTTCCTTGTCGTTTTCCCTTCTAGGCAATGCTCACATATGGGTAAATCGACTTTTTCAATGTTACCCAACAAGCCCTCTTTGGCTAGTCTTTTCATATGTCGTTGGCCAATATGACCAAGTCTAGCATGCCACACAATCATATCATTATCATATGAAGTAAAAGACGTGAAACAAGGGAATAATAAATATTGACATCACCACAGTCAACATTTAGTACAATAAAACCATCCAGAAAGTTACCACAACCATAGTAGTTTGTATCCAAATACAAATCTACATCTCTATTATGAAAGTTCATACTAAAACCAAGCTTAACCAACACCAAAACAGACACTAAATTTCGACGAATCTCGGGAGCATATAGAACATCAAGGTGCGTCCACCACGCATGTTCAATTGGCAGGTGTCAATCTCTTTAACTTCATCTCTAGAGTTATTTCCCACATAGATCCACTTAGTTCCAGTTGGTATCGTCGAAATTTCATGAAGGATTCTCTATCCTTCGCTACATGATCTGTCGCTCCTGAATCTATAGTCCACAAAGGATTGGATTCAACCAATAATGCAGAACTTGACACATAAGCAAATTTCTCAAATGTACAAGATGTGTTTACCTTTTTCGGCTCACAACAGTTGCGAGCATAGTGACCCTTCTTGTCACAATTGTAACACCCCACCTTTGACATTTTCTTCACTTGAGGACGTTTTCCTCTCTTGTGTTGGTTAACTCTTGATTTCTTGCAATAAGGACTTGATCCTTTACATTCCCACATATTGAACGAATCAATACGCTTACGCTTAGAGCTCAAAACCCTTTCTGAGCTAGAACCAGCATTAAAAATATCTATTTTTGGCTCAAATGCCGTTAGGCAGTCCTCAGCTAGCTCAAGGTGGCGCATGGCATCCTCAAGATCTTCCATAACATGGTCAAGAGCTTTTAGTGCTTCTTGCTTTTCCAGCACATATTGAATCTTCATATTCAATATTTCACAATTGTTGCCGTTCATATTAGCAATTACGTTCTTAGTTGCTGAAAACATCGATCTGAACACATCAGACATACATGCACGAATAATTAATGCCTATCATTTATGCATCCCTATTTGCACAGACTTATCATATTAATGAATAATTTCAAGTAAGGCTTCAGAATCAAAATGTCACTATGTTTCCAATCATCCTCCAAAAATCCTAACTCAAAATTATTATTACTATGATTGTCATATGCAAAATAAATTCTATGAAGTTACAAAAACTTCTATAACTACCCACAGCTAACTACCCACAGCAACCAGCAATAACAGAAAGCAAGTAATAATTGACATCCAATAAAACAATAATGCTTTCACATAATACAACTAACATATCGGTTGCTACATCGACAACAATCAGGTAGTAAACATTACATAATTAATCTAAGAAATAGATAGGGAATGTCCCTTCTAATCTATCAGTCAAAATATCTGAGAAAACTGAAGACACATTTGCTAACCATGGAAAAACTTTTGGAGAGCTTTCATGTCGCTACCAAGGCGCATTTACTCTACGCCATGTGGCGCTCAATTTAAGGGTTTAAGTTTTGGCCAACTCAATCCTATAGTACTCTCTTGCAAAAGCTTCCACTAGCCTCCTATAACCCGAGACCACGTTGACCTCCCATAGCCGATCTAACACTGCTTGCCATTCAGGTGGAAGAGTGTTCATCAAATCTGGCACCTTCTCAAAATCTGGTATAAGATAACCATTCCAGATGATTTCCTGTATCATCTGATTGACCCTGACCACATGTGATACTAAATCACCATCATGCCACTGATAATTAGCTAAATCTGACATCAGCTTTTTAAGTCTCGCATTTCCCTTGTCCGTTCTCGGGATTACAAGTATTCGTGCATAACGCATCATAGTTCCTGCAACAAATGCAGAACTAAAAAATGGATCACTTATAATCCATAACAAACATAAGGGAAAATACAAAATTTTCCATGATTTATGCAATAAATGCAGAATTAAAAATGGATTACTTATAACCCATATAGGCATGATTGAAAAGAAACAAATTCTTTTTTTTTTTTCGTGTCAACGGTCAACGGTCGGTCAATGCACGGTCAACGGTTGTCGGTCAACGGTCAACGGTCAGGTCGCTGGTCGTCGGATCGGTCGGACCGAACGGATCGGTCGGGCCGGTCGGACTGGGTCGGACGGACCGACCGCACGTGCCGCACGCGTGCGTGAGCTGACGTCACGTAGACGTCAGCCGGCATGTGCCGTGCGCGTGCCAGGCATCCCCCGGTCGGGTCGGTTCGCCGTCGGGTCGAGTCGGGTTGCCAGTCGGTTTGCCGACCGGTGACCGCCCGGCCAACTGTCGTCGGCAATGACGTCATCGGTGACGTCATCTCGACAGTTACCTACCGTTGGGTGACGTCACGGTGACGTTAGCGCATGACGTTAGCATGCGTCGGTTCGCCGACCGGCGCGTGCCGGTTCGCCGCTGGTGGCGTGCATGTGCCGGTTCGCCGATCGGCGTGTGTGGTGCACGCGTTGGCTGATGCTAGCGCTTCGAGCGCGTCGCGCCCACGCGCAGTGCCTTCTGGCCACACGTGTGGGCGCGTGTGGCGTTGCCTGGCGGCGCATGACATGTCGCCGGACTCGTCTTGACAACCTCTTTCACCCAGTGCCTTCAGAAATTGATTTCGACTTACGAAAACTCAGAAAAAAAAAAAAGACGAGCAGTGCTCGGGTGTCGAGATTTCTCGCCCCGATCTGTACGGCCGAATTACTTTCGCGAAAAATCAATCAAAAAACATGAAAAGGCTCGGGAAGACGTGAACTAGGGCTCTGATACCAATGTTGAGAATAACGGATCCCCAAAAACCGGATTCGACACTAAATCGAACCCCTAAAACGAATGCGGAAGACAAGCCCGGGAAAATCACGTATCACCGATCCTAAAGCACACCACGGATTTGAGCGTACCTTGTTAGCCACAGATTAAACACCAATGCCGAAGATTGAAGAAGAAATTCTGATGCGATGATGTCAATTTTCCTTAAAAAGGGAAACGGCGTCGCCTTAAGCGTTTTGATGAAAAGAGAGGGAGAGGAATGTACGTGCGTTTTTAATTCCAAGAGATACATCCTCTCTCTCTCTCCTCCTTTATATACGTTCCCCCAAAAAGGAATTGTACCCTTTCATCCATGGGCCCTAATCTTGTGGGCCGGGCTTTTAGGCCCAACATGGGCAGACGGGCCTTAAGCCCATCACTAATAAAATCATCAGTTGCAATATAGTCCTTTTGAACATCATCTTTTTCTTGATTTATTATTTTCGACGACCTTAAATCACCTAATGCTGAAAACTCTTTATAAGTCATCACTTAAAGTGCTTGGCAATTTGTCAGCCACCATAAGTTTCCATAGTTTTGAATGTCACTAGTGGTACATTCATCTCTATGGCATGACACATTACTCAAAAAGAGAAATTCACTTGCAAAAGTCCTAATTGGAGACATCATTCACCAATCCTAGTTATTGGCGGGTTGGAAGTTAGGCATAAATGCATTGCAACAGGTGCAACCTGCTATTGGCCTAATGTGAAATTCTTGTCTGCTTGGAAAAACTCAAGTGCTTCCAAAGGTTCCGCCAGATGGAAGCGTAGGATTTGGTTGATTGGTTAATATAAATAGTTGCCCCTTTAGTTGAGCGTGAAGAACACTTTAGATTGACTAAGCTTTGTCTTTATAAGGTTAATTGTTTTTCTGTAAACACATATGTAGAAAGATCGATAATTGAGGACTATCCCATGTTCAAAAGCTGCGAGCTGTGAAATCGTGTCCATGGTCCACACACTTGAAATCCTATCAAATTAGACATTGCACTAGATATATAGATGATGCAACACACGATTTATAAAAAATAAAAATAAAAAAACAGAGAGAGAAAAAAGTAATTGTTACCTCAATCACCTCTCATTTTTTATTGATTAGGAACACAGGCGCAAAGGTCCAATCACCACTAGCTCTCTTAAGAACACAACACATTAAAAAATGGATTAATACAGGTTCGTTGTAGTGAAGGAAATAATTTACAGGAGATGGTTGGATGAATGTTGGTTCTTATATATGTCTATTATGTTCTTTCTTTTGAAGGAAGAAACAATTTTCATCTTTTCCTAACATAATTTTTATTACAAATTCGATTTTTTTTAATTTCCAAAACTTCTAACAACATCGGTGCGATAGTGCTGACGATGCGACGGTGATTGCTGAAAATTGACACGGGTCACTTTGTTAATGCCTTCAAAATGTGAGTTATTTAGAAGTATTATTTTTAGTAATTTCTTGTTTGCTAGTTTTGTTCAAATTTATTTTATTTAAAATTGGTTTTTTTATTTTGGTATGTTATTTTCTATATTTAAGAAGAAAAGCTGTTAAGAATTGGAGTTTTGATTGGATTGGGCATGTGTTAGGTATATATTGCTAAAATTATTGGTCAATATTAGTTAATTTGGGTTGGACCCTATTGCGACCCATTCAAACTAACCCAACGCACTGATTGACGAATCTACTCCCCACTAAATAATATAGATGTTAAAAAAAAAAAAAGAAAAAAAAAAGAATGGAGCTTGGCGTACAACCCCACGTTTGCATGTTGAGGCAATGTGAGACCTGTTCCTAAAACCACTTTGATTAATTAGTTCTTGGTGCATTGGAAGTTATGCATAAATTGCATTATTGGTGACTTGACCAGGCAATTATACCCAATTATTTTGGGGATTGCATTACTTTTACTTTGCAACTTTAATGTGGTCCATTCTAGTATTATTAGTATTATTTTTATTTGTCATACTTTAACTCTCAACTCACTTTTAAACTTTTGTGCTACCTCTTTACAGAGTATGAGAGTCGAAATTCACACATAAAACTAAATGTCCCCACCCTAACCCTCCTGAGAAGGTGGGGAATTAGACTCCCCACCTTTCCCTTCCCAAATGTGCAGGGTGACTGTTGAGGCAAGTCCCAATATTATTTGGATGACATTATTTCCACCCTCTTTATAACTAAATACACTTTATTTATACAAAAAAAATGCGAAATCACCCTTGATGGATTCTATTAAAATATATCTCGAGTTTAAGCCTAATAAACAAAACTTAAACTCGAGATTATTTGTTACTTCTGGAGATAAGAATATTCCGAATTGGATATTTTACGGACGTCCGAAATCGAGCAATACATAAATTCTTCTGGGTCGTGAAATAAAGGGAGGGGCACACAACTTTATATTTCCCTGTTAGTGCAGTCAGCCGAAGAAGTCAAAAGTGGAAAGTCCAATTGGACTTGGGTTGACCGAATATGGATGCAATGCAATTGGTTTCTTGATTCAGGATGAGATCGCGCGGAAGGAAAGAAAGTCCAGGTTAGACTTTTGGTTTGACCGAATTCCACTTTGATTTGCCTTTCTTTATCTAGATGTACGCGAATGGGTTATTTCTAACGATTTGTTGCACTTTTTCAGGGAGCGCACATTCGAGTATAAATATATATTTTGTGGGTTGCTCCGTAATTGAGCTGGAAGAAATATTGAAGCGCCATTCCAAGCGAGTACTTGACGTGTGTTATTTTGTGGGTATTGTTCGTAAATTATATCCAAGAAGATACAAGTATTCAAGTCAGTTAAATCTTATGAGTTCAAGATTTGTGTGTAATTTCATCACGAGATTAAAAGATTATTCAGCAATGAATCGCCTACCAAGTGAGTTACTACCTGACTTCTTCACGAATTGGACTGAACTTTTTTCTCTGGAGCTCCGGAACAATTTTATCTATGGGCAAATTCCTCCCGAAATCGCAAGCTTGACCAAGCTCAAATACCTCTCTATGCTCAATAATTCGCTCTCAGGGATTATTCATCCGGAGGTCAGGAATCTCACATCGTTGACCTATCTCGACCTCACCATGAATCAGCAATACGGAGAGGTCCCCAAGATGATCTCTCGCCTTGCTAACTTACAGTGGATCCTTTTGTGCACGAACAATTTCTCCGGAGGAATACCACGTGATTTCGGCAAGTACAGCCCTTCTCTGAGCGATGTTTGCTTTTCGAATAACAGCTTCACTAGAGAACTGTCGCGAGATTTATGCAACGGCTTTGCTCTTCGATATCTTGCCGTCGATGGGAATGACTACACGGGGCCGCTGCCCGACTGCTTGAAGAATTGTTTGGGGCTGACAAGAGTCCACTAGACAGCAATCAGTTCACTGTAGATATGAGTGCATTTGAAATTTATCTGAATCTGGACTTTATAAGCCTCAGCAACAACCGATTTGTCGGGAATCTCACGGCACAATCGGGAGAGTGTACAAATCTCACGAATTTGAAGATAGATGGTAACAAAGTTGCCAGCCGCATCCCACTAGAGCTTCGGAAGTTGTCTCGATTGCGTGTCCTGACTTTGTACAGCAATGACTTGACCGGGAAAATTCCCGACGAGATGGGAAATCTATGGAAGTTGTTGAGCCTGAACTTGAGCAACAACCATTTGGCTGGAGATATTGCCATCTCGTTAGGGAACTTATCGAAGCTAAAAGAGAAGAAACTGAACAAAATCTGCATTGAAATGGATGTTGCAAGTACCAAAAGTGAAAAGCCAAGTGTGTCTGCGAGGGAAGAAATTCTTGGCTTCAACTTGGAACACAAGTTATAGCTTAAGCCTATATATCACAGCCACCAAAAACACCCCAACCTGTAGATATCCTATACGTACTGCTCCCTCTATTGCCAACTCTAGTGTCACGAGGCATGTAGTTCTAAAGCAAGATAAATCACCTCTTGCGACGAGAGAGAGAATCAACAGTAGGATAGGTAAGTTACTGATTTGTCTCGAAGACGATCTGCGAGTTTTATAGCATCAGCTGGAATGGAGTTTGGAGAATTAGATGCCGCATTGCAAATAACAGTGACAACTTGCTTTCTCACGTTCTCATCATAGTCCAGCAGTCAATCGCATAAGGCATCTAACAGTCAAATTAAAACATGTCAACAAATTCTAAACACAGATTGTTGTAAAAAATTTCACTAGTCACCCCTTACCAATTATTTGAGAAGATTCAGCTCTAGAAAGATTTCACAGCAGGAAGTTCTTAACATGTTCAAGCACAGACATTCTTAGGGTGCGTTTGGGAAGGCTTTTGGAAAAAGTTTCTAGGAAAATGTAAAGACCTTTGAGTTAAAGGTATTTTCCAAAATGCAAACTGTGTTTAGTAAATTATAGTTTGAAAGCCGTTTGAAAGCCCTTTGTAAAGTACTTTTGAGCAAAATGGTGTTTGGGGAATTACATCTACAAATGACTTTTGTGATAAAAAAAATTATCAAAAGAAAAATATGAAAAATTGACTAGCAAGGGCGGGTAGCCGCTAGCGATCGAAATTTGTCGCCGGTGGCCGACATCCGAATCAGGTAGCCCCAGAGACAACTAGGAAGGGCTGCCCAGGGTCGAGCGACCCTCGAAGACCACCGGCAAAGGCCGCTCAACATCGAGTGACCTCCAGCGACCCCATCGACCCCTAAAGACCACTGGCAAAGGCCGCTTGAGGTCGCACGACGCCGCCGCGACCTTTGGCGACCCCAGATCTAGGGCGGCGAGGTCGTGGGACGCCGCCTTGACCTCCGACGACCCCAAATCTGGGGCCGCGAGGTCGCGCAACGCCGCCTTGACCTCCAGCAACCTCGCCGCGACCTAGATTCGAGGCGGCGAGGTCACGCGATGCCACCTTGACCTCCAATGACCCTGCCGCGACCTAGATCCGAGGGGGGGGGGAGGTCCCGTGACCTTGCCGCCCCAAATCTAGGTCGCGGCGACCTAGACCTTGATGCTACCCAAATGGCGTAGTGGTCGCGCCACCCCCCAGCGTCGGTCGCGCCACCCCCCGACGACGGTCGTCTGGGCGACGATCACCGGCAACTGCGTGCCCTTCGCCAGCGACCACTTGCGGAAGAAGAAGAAGAAGACGATGAATAGTGAGGGCAAAACCGAAAAAAGGAAAAACCAACGAGGATAATTTGGGAAGAAATTTTTTTTTTAGCCCCTCAGTGCAGCATTCTCGGCATGCTGAAAGCCCAAGGCAGCCCCCAACCTACCTTGGGTTTTCAGCCTTGTGAAGGCGGACATTTTGCCAAACACCCCATTTTTGGCCCAAAGATCTTTGGGACTTCAAAGTATCCTTGAAAAGCTACTCCCAAACGCACCTTTACTTCAACAGCTTTATCAGTCAGCCTCTTCAAGAACTCTGAAAAGATTGGCTGCAAAGGCTCAGTGATAGCATGGCCTGGAGTGGAAAATAGGTCTCCAACTAGTATCACAGCTTGTAAACGAACTTCTAGCTGGTCCGTCTGCATATAAGAATGTTACAAACTGAGAAAATATCCCTCAATTTCCTATGAGGCTAAACCTCCCGAGTCCACAATGTAATACATCGTATCACTCTCAAATGAAAATCATGCAAATAATGTTACTCTACTGATAGTTCTTTTCTTAAGCCGTTGAACATAGAGTGTGCAGGTTCCTCAATATGTGCAACGGATCAAAAAATTAATCCAAAAGCATAGTAAAAAGTGACTCCTTGAACAGGCATCCCCGACAACGAAACGCTTGAATGAATCGATTCGTGCACAGCAGGTTTCTAGCCAAAAAATTAGTAGGTAAAAAACTCAAACAAGAGGCCATAAGTCATGCTTTACCACGAGATCTCCATTTAGACCTCCATTTAGATATGGGATGACTCCTGACAATATCTGAGGAGCGCATTGATATACATCACATATAGCCTTGTGGTAGTCGATTTGATTATTCAAAGGCTTGCTATCTCCAGACATCAATGAAACAAGAAACTGCTTTATACCCGGTTCAAGTTTTGCTTCACAGCTCTCTACAACATTCATCGCAAGCTTTCTAGCAGCTCCAGAGAAATCCCGAAAATGAAATTGCAAGAAAATCCATTCTCCTCAAGACAGAATGCTAGGAAGATGACACGTAACAAGATACTAAACAGCAAGACAATCAGCTGCAGGTACTCACATTTTTGTTTTGACCTAACACAGACAGTAAAATCAGTACAAGATCCTTGGGGATATCCTCGAGAATTAACTCTACCGCCCAAGCAATTACGAAGTGAAAATCACCTCTTGCAGCGAACTTCAGATAATCAAAAGAGAATGATACCACAGAGCAAAGGGAGACTTTCGAACGGCAAATCGACATAGCAATAGCAACAACAAAGGGAGACTTTTGAATGGCAAATCGAAACATCGGGAGAGGAGAGGAATGGGGGAGAGCAGACAGGCACAGGCATGAAGACGACTGCACGAGCCGATCTCAATACCAGAGCAACGAGGAGACCAAAAGGCCAGGAAAAGAAAGAAAATGAAAGAGTAGTGACGCCAACCAACTAAGCAGAGTCCTCAAGAGAGAGTATACCTGAGGATTGACAAGTTGGAGCTTCGCAGAATCGCTTGTCAGGTGAGTTACTGCCTGACTTGTGACATCCCGATTTTCCAATTCTGGTTTCAATTAAATAAGTCGGGCATTTCATCTTCACGTTTATAGCCTTCTCCTCTGAGTTGGCCACTCACGAGATAACTAGTCTATCAGGTGAAGCCGTTAAGGAATCTAAACGCAAGAGACTTGAGAATTCGATTAGGAACCGACTGCTCGACCGTACTAATCTGCAACGGTCATTACGGCACAGACCGATTAGAGACCGGAGATAGGTCGATTCAACAGAACCATGTAATTCAGTGTCGGTGATTCCACCTAATTGCACAATTCTTGTTGATTGGCACTAGACCGATTTCTCTATCGTTTTGGTATCCTGTGTCCGTGTTTGAAATCTCAAGATTTCTATGATAATCGAGAGTCACCAATGTGTCGAAGATGCACTTTGTGGCTTGAAAATAATCAACCACAGGTCAATTGCACAGAAAATTCCTAAAAGCTACCCGGTAGATTAGGACGCGCTAAAGTTGCGCCAGATTGAATTTAACTGTGAAATTGAACCCGATTACAGAAATTGGAAGTTCTGTCAAGTCACAATTCATTTTAGGAATGTCAACTCATCTTCATAAGATTTTTCTACAAACCGAGATTTTTGGCAGAAAAGCAAAGTAAGGCTGTTTTTGTTCGAGATTGTCAGAGGGCTGTTTTTAATCGAATCTTCGGGATGTAAGTTGGATTATTTGATGGGGAAATGTCATGAGAAGGCCAAGGACACATGGGTTAATTTAATTGAGCTTCAATTGGATGGAATGGATTGAGAATTGATTGAATTAAGTGTACAAGATTCTATGCCATGGCGGAAAATGAAATTGCAACCATCGGAATGAGGTTGTGGGAGATAGTGGAAGGTGACATCATCCATGAGGTCATGGTGGGACCAAAGAGAGAAAGAGAAAGAGAAAGAGAAAGAGAGAAAGAGAAAGAGAAAGAGAAAGAGAAAGAGAGAGAGATAGAGAGAGAGAGAGAGAGAGAGAGAGAGAGAGAGAGAGAGAAAGAACCGGTTTTCTTCTTCCCTCTCCCTCTCCCGTCGCTGCCTCTCTCCTCTTGGTCTTCTTGTTGCACGAAGACCCCAGCAAACCGAAGAAGCTGAAGACCAGCGAACCAGAGTAGCTCCGCCCGTCGCCGTTCGCCGCCACTGCACGCCGTCGCTGCTCGCTGCTGCTCCGCACGCCTCCGTTTCCTCCTCCCTCTTCCATCGTTGCCTTTCTCCTCCATATTCGATTTCTGCTCGAAGACCCAGCAGATCTGAGGACGCCGGAGTAGCAAGCTATCCAGTCGGATCGCCGTCGCGCACCACTTGCCCGCCGTTCGCCGCTCGCGACACCCACCGTCCACGCATGCCAAGCCCGCCATTCCAGCCGTCGTTCCTGTTTGGTGTGCGTCTAGAGCTGCTGTTCAGCACCGTGAACCACCACCGAAGCTCCCTCCGGCCACCGTGAAGCCCCGCCTAGGTCCGGTTCAGCTCCTCCGCCCATTCTCGACCCCAACCAGCCCCGGATCTGCTCATTTTCGGCCTCAACTAGCAACGGACAGAGAGCTGGAAAAATGGGTATTGCAGCGAAGGTTTGGCCCGTTTTGGCCAGCTTCCCGACTCCGGAAGCTAGGCTTGCCTTGGAGACTATCGACTCTCGCGTCGTCCCCGTCGTTTTGATCCGTTCGGCTCATTAATCGGGTGAGTTTATCATCTAATTCTTGCTTAGTGAGTTAATGACGCTCAAGGGGTGTTTAGATTAGTCTAATTAGGTTTATGTGATTAAATTAGATTATTTTAATGTAAATTAGATTAGTTGTATGATTAGTTTAATGGTGGTTTAATTAGGGCTAATTGTATGTTTAATTTAGTGTAATCTTGTTTAAGCCATAATTAATTATTTTTAATTAATTAATTATTTCGAATTTATAAATATTATTTTATTAAATTATATTATTATAATATAATATTTAATTATTTAATTTTCGGAATTAAATTTATTATTTAATAATTTCGAAAATTTTGCGGATGGATCGTTAGAATTTCGCGATCCTTGACGGTGCGATCGGTTTGTGTTAATTGTACGTTTAAATTGAGAAATTGAGTGATTGATGATTATGGTTAGTTATTCCAAAAAGTGTGGCATTGAGTGATATTGATGAAGTTGTGGTATTTAACTTGAAAATACCCGGTGTTGGCTTTTAGTGCCGTAATTGGTTTGTATGACTAGTTTGAACCGTTGGTTATTATTGGATTGAATATCTAGTTCTATGGTTTATTATTGAATGATCAGCTTTGGCCAACATTGGTGTATATATATGTATCCACTTAGGCGAGCAATTATGATATACATATATATTGCGGCAGCTTCTGGTGAGCTATGGTATACTATATATATTGCGGCAGCTTCTGGTGAGCTAAGATCGTTTTATTAGCTTGTGCGAGCACGATCTATCTATACAGCTTGTGCGAGCTATCTATCAGTTACAGCTTTGGTGAGCTATCTATCTATACAGCTTGAGCGAGCTACCGTCTATATATTTCAGCTTTGGAGAGCATGTGTCGTATTAACGACTGGTTTGATAGACGGTATTGAATGATAGATAGTAATGGTGGATAGATAGTACGGATTGGAATGGAAATATAGATAGTATGATGGAATTGAATCATTGCGAATGATTGGATTGATTGAATTGATAGACCGATATAAGTGTCAGTAGTTTTAGCTTGTGCGAGCATTGCTTGAATATGAATTGTACTGACGTGTAGGAAAGGGACTGAGGTGAGGTAAGCCTTCTATCCTATTTGTGTGGCTAGAGTGCCCTGAGGTGTATTTTCTTCCTAATTGAGTTTTAGAGGGTAGGACTCGCTGAGACGTAGTCTCATCCTGGTTTGGGGATAATATTTCAGGTCCCTAGATGACGATCGTGGAGGACCGGAAGTCCTGGAGTTCGGAAAGTGGAGGCTGAAGAATCGGCGATCGTGTCTGACAAGTTGGTCATAGGACAGTTCCCTTTTTGTTGAGCCGGTCTATTTTGTAGATAATCCAGTGTTGTATATAAACCTATATGCTTATAGAAAGCTTGTTTGGTTGTGATTGATAGCCTGCTTTTCTATCCCAAGTTAAATGTTGTCAGGGGATTTGTTTCGCTTCCGCATGCATAATAAAATTGAATGGGTCGACGACGTGTCCTGGGAAGTCGCATTTCTATCGACCAGAGTGGGATGTTTGCGCGCTCGAGGTTCGGGGCGTGACATGACTTCTTCAAGAATTTGGACCAAACTTGTTTCTTTGCAGCTTATGTACATTTTTCTCTTTGGGCAAATTCCGCCCGAAATTGAAAGCCTAACAAAGCTCAGATACCTCTACTTGGGTAACAATTCGCTCTCCGACTCCATCCCTACTGAGATTGGGAGCTTCAAGAATTTTCTCCAGTTAGACCTCTCAAGTAACAATCTCTCCGGGCAAATTCCGCCCGAAATCGGAAGCCCACCAAGCTCAATTACTTTTATTTGGACAACAATTTGCTCTCCGGCTTCATCCCTACTAGGATTGGGAGCTTCAAGAATTTGCTCCATTTAAACCTCTCAAGTAACAATCTCTCCGGGCAAATTCTGCCCAAAATCGGAAGCCTGACCAAGCTCAATTACCTCTACTTGGACAACAATTCGCTCTCAGGGACTATTCCTCCGGAGGTCGGGAATCTCACATCGTTGACCTATTTCGACCTTAGCAGTAACCAGCTTTATGGAGAGGTCCCCAAGACCATCTCTCGCCTTGCTAACTTACAGTGGATCTCTTTGTTCACGAACAATTTCTCGGGAGGAATACCACGTGATTTAGGCAATCTATCCCAGGTCAGGTTCTTGGACCTAGCGAACAATTCCTTCCCTGGGGAGCTGCCTCTCTCATTGTCCAATCTGGTTAGATTGTCAGAATTTGGAGCTTCAGAGAATCGCCTGTCTGGTGAGTTACTACCTGACTTTTTCACGAATTGGACTGAACTAGTTTCTCTGCAGCTCCAGAAAATTTTTCTCTCCGGGCAAATTCCGCCCAAAATCGGAAGCCTGACCAAGCTCAATTACCACTACTTGGGCAACAACTTGCTCTCAGGGACTATTCCTCCGGAGGTCGGGAATCTCACATTGTTGACCGATCTCGACCTCAGCATGAACCAGCTTTAGGGAGAGGTCCCTGCAACCATCTCTTGCCTTGCGAACTTACGGGGGATCGATTTGCTCGGGAACAATTTCTCAGGAGGTATTCATGTGATTTCGGCAAGTACAGCCCTTCTCTTATATTTGTTGCCTTTTCAGACAACAGCTTCACCGGAGAACTTCCGCCAGATTTATGCCGTGGCTTTGCTCTTCAAAGTCTCTTGATCAATAGGAATAACTTCACGGGGCCACTGCCCGACTGTTTGAAGAATTGTTCGCGGCTAACGAGAGTCCATCTAGACCACAATTAGCTCACTGCAGATATCACGAGTGTGTTCGGAGTTTATCCGAATCTGGTCTTTATAACACTCAGCAACAACCGATTTGTTGGGAATCTCACGGCACAATGGGGAGAGTGCACAAATCTCACGAATTTCCAGATAGATGGTAACAAAATTGCCGGCCGCATCCCCCCGGAGCTTGGAAAGTTGTCTCAGTTGCGTGTCCTGACTTTGTACAACAATGAATTGACTGGGAAAATTCCCGACGAGATGGGAAATCTAGGGGAGTTGCTTAACCTGAACTTAAGCAACAACCATTTGGCTGGAGATATTCCCATCTCGTTAGGAAACTTATCGAAGCTAAATTATCTTGATTTGTCGAAGAACGCAATGAGCAGTAGCATACCGAAGGAGCTAGCGATTTGCATGAATTTACTGAGCTTGAACTTGAACAACAACAGTCTGTCAGGTGTCATACCGCTGGAGCTCGGGAAATTGTTCACGCTACAAATTCTTCTAGACCTGAGCCACAAGTCATTAGCGGGATCCATTCCATTCAATTTAGGAAAGCTTACTAAACTGGAAAATCTCAATCTTTCGCACAACAGCTTCTCAGGTACAATCCCAGCAACTCTCACTAAGTTGGTGAGTTTAAGCTCCATAGACTTATCGTACAACGAGCTGACAGGTGTGGTTCCTAGTGTTCGCCTCTTCCAACAAGCACCAAGGAGTGCTTTTATCGGGAATCAGGGCTTGTGTGGAAATGCGACAGGATTATCTCCTCGTGGAACGAGCAGTAAATCAACCTACCATAGAAAAAAAGTTCTGGTTGATGTGAGTGTTGGTGTTTGCGGCTTACTACTTCAAGCGATTCTAATTGCTATGATTCTCGTTCGGTGGTGAAAAAAGCTTCTTGATGAAGAGGAAGAGATCAAGCGTCTTAAAAGGCACGAGAAATTTGAGAAGATCATATGGGAATGGTTAGGGAAGTTCACATTCGGCGACATCGCCAAGGCCACCAATAATTTTAGCGAAGAGTACTGCGCTGGAAAAGGAGGGTCCGGAAGCGTTTACAAGGCCGTATTGGCCAGCGGCCAAATCATCGCTGTCAAAAAGCTCAACGCATTAGAATCTAGCAACGCACCGGCGGTCAACCGCCAAAGTTTCGAAAACGAAATTCGCGTGTTGACTGAGGTGCGGCACCGAAATGTGATCAAGCTCCACGTGTTCTGTTCCACCAGGGGTTGCATTTACTTGGTCTATGAGTATGTTGAGAGAGGCAGCCTAGCAAAGGTCTTGTATGGAGGAACAGGAGCAGCTGAACTGGATTGGGGTAAAAGGGTGAAGATTGTTGAAGGTGTGGCTCACGCAATCGCTCACTTGCATCACAATTGCATGCCGCCTATCGTCCATCGGGACATAACGCCAAACAACATCTTGCTCGAGTCAGATCTCGAGCCTTGGCTCTCAGCTTTTGGAATGGTAAGACTCTTGAATTCAAACTCATCAAATTGGACCGTAATGGCTAGATCTTATGGCTACATGGCTCCTGGTAAGCTGCATGATTGAAGCTAACCATGCATTTGCACATACAAGACTCTTTAGAAGAGAAAGTGTAGATTTTGAAAAGTCCTGCATGTTAAGAATATCAAAGAATTTGAGAATGTGTACAACTTGACATTATGAATGTATTGATTCATTGTCCTTTCATGGAAAACAGAGTTAGCAATTACAATGCGGGTGACGATCAAATGCGACGTGT